>NC_061159.1:16575952-16638452 GCF_022113875.1 Hydra vulgaris | reverse complement strand
AGTATATTGCAATTCTGAAAAGGGCTTAGCCCTGCATACGAATCCTATATTATTATGATAAAGATTATTATTAAACCAACCTTTTTTTTAATTAGTAATCCAGCAGAAACTTGTTTATAAAAAAGCAATAAAGGAATATATGGATTTACTTTAATAGCTAACGTGTATCAACATATTTATTTCAGCATACCTTCAATCCATATTTATACTAATTTTATAAAATGTCCGGAATACATTTTGCTTTAACTTGGCATTAAATTATTAGTTTTATTTCATTAATTTTTGTATAGATCAGGTTAATAATAAAAGCAATTGGATTTTACTCAATATTTTTGAAGTAATTATTCAGCTTTAATAAAATTTATAAAATCATATGACAGTTAAAAAACATATTTAAACCTTTGTTCACTTTTTGAAAATCCGTAAAAAAGCAAGTATTAAGTTTACATATCTTTAAAAGAAATTTATTTACATGATATATAGTTAAATATGTAACAAAAATATTTTAAAACAGAAGCATATATAAAACACATTTTTCTTAAAAAAACTAAGTTGAAGCCACCATTTACAGCACCGAGGAGCCAAGCATAGCCTATTGTAAAGAAAACCATATCAAATAATTTAAAATATTTATTACCGATAGGGACGACAATTAAACATATTTAAAAAGCTATGTGATTCCATTTTAGTAGGATTGTTATAGAAAAGTATATTTAAAAAGTATATTTAAAAAAAAGTGTATTAAATAGAAAACAGATTTTTAAAAACTACCTAATTTTGTAAGCATTTTGCCAATGGTGTTCAATTTTGAAACCAATATCTTTAATGGAAAGCCGACTTGTTTAACTAATCTCATTCAAAGAATAAAATTATTAACACTTAAAGATAAAGAAAAAAAAAATGAATGAGATATAAACAATCGTACTATAGTATTATATAGATAGGTAGATATATATGAAAAAACAACAACAACTGGAAAACAGTAAACCTGCTTTTGGTAACCTATTGTGATACTGCAGCAGTTGCTGTAGGGATGCAGCTGTTCTTTTTGGTGTTGTTCAAAAACGTAATTTTTATGTTGGCTTTTAGTAAACTTTAGTTTTTTTAAAAGACATCACAACGGGTTTAAAATACTCATAATAAAAAAAGCAAAACATAAAATGCTTCAAGGAGCCAAACTATAAACACAAAAGATGAAGAATCGAATCGAGATAAATTGATTGTATTTATATAGCTAAATATATTGCCTTGGGTTTCAGTAAATTTTAAAAGCAGTGAGTTCAATAAATGAAACCAATAAATACCAAATAATTGTTTTTAACAAAAGAATGCAGCATCATTATATTATGATAATTGGATAATGAATCAATTCAAATTTCGACTTTAGATTTTAGGGAGGGGTATTTAAGAGGGCTTTAAATTTGAAGTCAGGTTTAATTGGTGAGAAAACAATTAAAATTTTCATTAAAAAAGATCAAAACAAATCAAATATACAACATAATATATTTAAAAAAAAATTAAAAAATTAAAAAAACAAACACCGAAACAAAAAATTAAAAAATTAAAAAAAAAACACCGAAGAAAAAGCAGCAACCAAAAAGTCATAAATATCTCTACTGATAGAAGACATTTACAACCTTTTAGTTGCTGTTTTTTCTTCGGTGTCTCCCAACACCCCGGTATGAGCCCTCCATTTAAAGGAGATGAGCCCTCCATTTAAAGGAGGGCTCATCCATTCTGCCATTATCTTTCCATTTGTTGAAGGACCTCTCTGAGAGAGGTCCCGGGTGTTGGGAGCGGTAACTTTTATATTCTTCGAATGATAAGGAATCTAAAGTTACAAATAGATTATACATTTGCAATTATTTAAAAAAAAAAATAGCATAACCTCACCATTTTCATTCGAAACAGAAGATGCTAAAAAAAAATGCAAATTAAAAAGGGTTAAACATGCAACATTTTGTATTTTAATAAATATATAGGGCAATAATGCAACCAGTTCAAAAGTGTCATATTTATTAATTAATTTTTCCACCTATTGCACATATTTCTCCATACAAAACATATAAAATATAAAACACAGCCCTACCAGCTATACTTCCACCAGACACTAAAGACAAATATATCCTTAAATAAATATAAAATAATCGATAAAATAATGTTAACATATAAATATATACATATCTAAATAATTGTTTTACCCATCCCCCTCATTTCATCCATAAAGTTGTCTAAAGTAAGAAAAAAATAACTAAAGCTAAAAACAAAACTATAAACTAAACCAAAACTATAAACTAAAGTAAACTTTAAATCTTCTAAATATTAATGCTTTATTTATTAAACTAAACTAATCATAATTTATACTTAGTTTTTGTTTGCTGCTTTTTCTTCTCTAAAACAAAAGTATAAAATAAAGCATACTTCTCGCATATAGCATTACCTCTCGCTATAGAATACATTCGTCCTTGTCCAACAGCTCTTCTTTCATTTTGGCGATGATTAACATTATCTCGATCGAGCCTATTTCTTTCATTTTGGCAACAGTTAACATTATCTCGATCGAGCCTATTTCTTTCATTTTGGCGACGATTAACATTATCTCGATCGAGCCTATTTCTTTCATTTTGGCGACGATTAACATTATCTCGATTGAGCCTATTTCTTTCGTTTTGGCGACAATTAACGTTTTCTCGATTAAGCCTATTTCTTTCATTTTGTAAATGATTAATTTCATCTCGCCTAAGTCTATTTCTTTCATTTCGCCTCCGACTATTTTCAACATGCCTTATAGCACTTACATCATTTTGTAAATACATAACTTCATCTAGCCTATCGTTCATTTCAATGTCATCATTTTGATTAAACATATTTATCAAAGCAACACTAATTATTTCTTTTTTTTACTACTCTAAAGTTAAGAATAAAATAAAAAAACTTAAATAAATAACTAAAAAAATCTTACTCAAAAAATTAAAAAAAAAAATTCTTAAAACAAATATATAAAGAATCCAAACTAATGCAAAACAAAATTAATTTGCCATCATCAAAAGTAATACAGGTTTCTTAAGTTTGTTTGATAAAAGTTAAGAAAAACCTGCAACTATATTAGCAAAAACTTAATACAAAAAGTTAAAATTTATTCTGTTTCTAATGAATTTAGAAACAAATAACATATCTTCGCAGACAGTGTCATAAGGCATGCGTTGGGAGAAAACATTGAACAAAACGGGTAATAAAACTTATTAACGCGTTATGTACAATAGAAAACGGGTTATTAACGCAGGTTTATAAATTTTTTTCCCCCAACACACTATTACGCTGCCACAACTCCAAGGATATACATATATATATACATATATGTATATATATATATATATATATATATATATATATATATATATACAGAACATATATATATATATATATATATATACAGAACATATATATATATATATATATATATATATATATATATATATATATATATATATATATATATATATATATATATATATATATATATATACAGAACATATATATATATATATATATATATATATATATATATATATATATATATATATATATATAGAACATATATATATATATATATATATATATATATAATATATATATATATATATATATATATATATATATATATATATATATATATACTAGGTTGGTTGAAAAGTTCGCGGAGCGGCACCTATGTTGCAGTAGTAGAAACAAATTTATAACTGTATTAAACGTATTCATTCTTCGTATGAACGCATAAAAAATTTCAAGTCGATATGTCATTTCAGTCTTTGTTTACAAGCTATTGAAATTAGACGTGTCATAGTATTTTTTAAAATGGAAAATATTGAACATCGTGCTGTAATAAAATTCTTTGTGAAAAAAGGTTTAAAGCCCATGGAAATTCATAATGAAATGGTAAATGTGTTGGGTGATGATGCTCCTTCAAAAACAACAGTATGCAAATGGGCTGCGGAGTTTCAACGTGGGCGTTCAAGCCTTGAAGATGACCCTCGCTCTGGACGTCCAAAAAGTGCTACTACTGAAGAAACGATTAATGCTGTGCATGACATGGTTATGGATGATAAACGATTGACCAAACGTGAAATTGCTGAGGCTGTGGGCATCTCAGATGAACGGGTATTACACATCTTGCACGATGGATTACGTCTGAGAAAGCTGCTGGCAAGATGGGTGCCGCATTCGCTAACTCTGGATCAGAAACGCACTCGAGTAAAACTTTCTCAAGAACATTTGGCCCGTTTTCAAAAGAATAAAACAGATTTTGTGCGTCGATTCGTAACCATGGATGAGACTTGGGTTTACCACTATGATCCAAAGCTGCGACAACAAACTGCAGAGTGGACAGAACCCGGTTGTTCAGCTCCGAAGCAAGTGAAGGCGTCAAAATCGTCAAAGAAGGTTATGGCATCAGTTTTTTGGGATGCGAAAGGAATTTTATTAATAGATTACCTTCAAACCAGTAAAACGATAACAGGTGAATATTATAAAAATCTTTTGGACCAGTTGGATAAAAAAATTCGTGAGAAAAGACCTGGTTTGCTGCATAAAAAAATCATTTATCACCAGGACAACGCACCTGCTCATATCAGCGATGTTGCAAAGGCGAAATTGGTCGAATTAAAGTACGAACGCTTGGAACATCCACCCTATTCACCAGATCTGGCTCCGTCCGACTTCCACCTCTTTCCACATCTCAAAAAATTTCTACGTGGAAAGCGTTTCTCATCACATGAAGAAGTCATTGCAGCCGTAAATGGGTATTTTGAAGGCCTTCCGGAATCGCACTTCAGAGATGGGATACATGAATTGGAGAATCGTTGGAAAAAGTGTATTGCTCTTAAGGGAGAATATACTGAAGAATAAAGTCATTTTTTGAATCATAAAATTGTTTTTTCATTTCCGCTCCGCGAACTTTTCAACCAACCTAGTATATATATATATATATATATATATATATATATATATATATATATATATATATATATATATATATATATATATATATATATATATATATATATATATACAGAACATATATATATATATATATATATATATATATATATATATATATATATATATATACAGAACATATATATATATATATATATATATATATATATATATATATATATATATATATATATATATATATATATATATATATATATATATATACACAGAATATATATATATATATATATATATATATATATATATATATATATATATATATATATATACAGAATATATATATATATATATATATATATATATATACAGAATATATATATATATATATATATATATATATATATATATATATATATATATATATATATATATATATATATATATATATATATATATATATATATATATATATATATATATATATATATATATATAGAACTATTTATTAGGGAAAACATATGAAAACCAAAATTTTTTATATAATATATATAGTATATATGATAAATAAACGCCCACAATTTCTTTGGTTTAGCAACTCGATTATGATTAATAACAACTCTGTAAACATGAATTTTCTAATAACCTAAATAAATTACAGATAGACAAACATAAACAACACAATTAAATCCTAAACTAAAATTCATTCATGCAAGACAAATTATTTTATATTTATTGAAGAGCCAGAAACATATTTTTTTTCAAAGAGCAAAAGTATTAACAATATTAAAGATAAATTTTATTTATATCAAAATTTTCAATAAAAATTAGATTAAGATAAATTTATAACGAAATGTTGTCATGGCTTTTATCCCAATAACCAAAACTATGTGAAAGTATGAAACTACCCATAAATATATTTTAACGCTAGACACAATCTAAGAATTAAAGTAATCTATAACACGAAGCTTTAAATTTAAAATTACAATTTAAAAAAGATTACAATAAATTAATTACTTTTAAATTTAAATAAAATTTTAGATTACCTATAATTTTAAGCTAATAAACATTATCTACTTAATATCAACTTGGACATTTTGAACTCATACCATGAAAGGTTGAAAGGAAATCTTAGACTTAAAGCAGTAACACTGCATGACTGGTAAGGTTGACAAATATTGCTCTACACGTTTGCCAAGTCACACCACTTTGAAATAATGGAAACAACGTTATATTAACATATATACTAACTATAAAACACAATATATTTTTTTAATGTTATATAACATATAAAAACACCTCATTTAACAATCATATACACATTAGATAAAATATATTTCATACTATTATAAAAACACATTTATAAAACAACTATATAACATATCACCACATACACGTTTTATCAAAAATTTTTTAACTTTGAGTATAATATAAACATATATGCAAACTTTTAACAACTATAAAAAAACATTTATTACCACCAATTATTATTAATGTAACAAAAAATCAGACTACAAAAATGCACAGCATTGTGCATTTTTGTAGTCTGATTTTTTGCAATAAAAATGAATTTATGTCAGTCAGTATATATTTATCAAAAGTAATAAAAAAGATAAAACCATTTAAGAACAAAATTAAAAATTTCTAATAAAAAAATATTCAGATACCTTAAAATGTAGCATAACACAACACTCTTTTGACAATTTCCAGAAGAGATTTTTTTTATTTTTCTATTCTCAACTATTTTTGCTAAGAGAAAATACATATAGATATACATATATATATATACATAACAAACTAACAATTATTTAAATTTTTATTTAAAAAAATAAACAACATCAATTCTTCTTGAAAATAAGTGTATCAGCTCCAATTTGCTTGCTGATTTTACTCGAAAGACCGCTAGGAATATATAACTGCGCTTAGAAAAGTCTAGAAACAACTAAGTAACAGTGTATTTTACATAATGAAGAACCGTAATAAACAAAACGAACAATAGGTGTCACAATGTGTAACTATGCGCACTAATATTCATTTGGCTATTAATATTTATATATATATATATATATATATATATATATATATATATATATATATATATATATATATATATATATATATATAAATATATATATATATATATATATATATATATATATATATATATATATATATATATATATATATATATAAATATATATATATATATATATATATATATATATATATATATATATATATATATATATATATATATATATATATATATATATATATATATATATATATATATATATATATATATATAATCAAGAAGCTACATCCCTTGCTGAGTCAAGATAGTATTGGTGATTAGGATTTTTACTTTTGTTAAAACGTACGATAAGGCACTTTTTGTAGTTGAGACGTAAGCGCCAGGTTAGAGTCCAAGGCGTGATGTGATTTCTTTCTTTCTGGAGCAAAGCTGGGTCAAGTTTAAGGTGTCAAGTTGGTGGAACTAATTTTGCTGTCGTCGGCATATAACTTCATTGGATTGCTAATAAGGTCTGTAATGTCATTGATGTATAAGGTAAATAAAAGAGGTCCTAGAACAGATCCTTGTAGGACATCACTGGTGACTGGTAACCAATCTGATGTAGTGGACCTATGACAACTCGTTGTGTTCTGCTAGAAAGAAAAGAATTTATCCAATTAAGAAGCATATAAGAGATACCATATCCAGAAAGTTTGTGAAGCATAGGATTATGAGGTGTGCCAAATACTTTTTCATAAAGATATAAAGCATCTACACTATAGCCTCTTGTCATTAAGTACGAGATCTGATCAACAATTTCCAATAAATTTGTAATCCATGATTTATTTGACACAAACCAGTGCTGATTTTAAGATAAGGATTATTAGCACATAGATACTCAGTTAAATAATCTTTTACAATACGCTCTAGGATTTTGCAGCAGACAGAAGTTAAAGAAATGGGTCTCAAGTTTGATGCATCAAGTTTAAATCCTTTTTTGTGAAGTGGTGTAGTGTTAGCTTCCAGCCACGCAGCTGGGACTTGACCTTCAGAAACAGATTTTATAAATATATAAGTAATTCAGAGATAAACAACATTTGTTGAGAACATGTGGGTGAATACCGTCTACATTTGCAATTTTGCGCATGTTAAGTTTTAAGAGTATTGTTTGTATGTAGTTCTCATTAAGCCTATTCAAATATATATATACATATATATATATATATATATATATATATATATATATATATATATATATATATATATATATATATATATATATATATACATATATATATATATATATATATATATATATATATATATATATATATATATTATATATATATATATATATATATATATATATATATATATATATATATCAGGCCTTGTGATGAATAAAAACTGCGCAACGCATAAGCACGACGTGATTTTAGACGTCATTAAATTCTTTTTATTTGCTTTTTATATTTATCGACATTAACTGCACCAATTTACTTAATTACCGCAAAACTACTATAAATCATTAATGTAGAAATGTTATTATTTTGAATGTTTTGTTTTTTAAAATTTTTGTAAAAACATTTGCTTATTTTTTCGACGTTTGATATGTTTTGTCTAACTAAACGAATAAAAAACCTAACTAAACGAATAAAAAACATAACATTTAAAAAAGATTATAAAATATGCTAATATTTGATTTTTTTTTCTTAAATATGTAATTTAAAGTTTTTCAAATAAATATTTTTTCTTTTTATAAAGTCAGCGTGTAATAAACTAGAAATTTTAATATTGTATGATTAAAAACTGTGCAATAGCTAATATTTTTACCAGCGATTTTATATAATATTAATTTTATTTATTTTTATTTATTTTCATAAAGCGGTTGATAAGCACAATCACTCGTATTACTAAAAAACTTTAACGAACGTTTTAAATAGATTTTTAATGTTTACAAAGAATTTTATTTCTAGTAAAATAAAATCTACTTGCACTAGCATTATTAGTAAAACACCTTTTTTTTTTTTAAGAAAAAAATTAATGCACGTTTTATATATGTCCTCATTTAGATATACTTTATATTTTAAGTTTTATGAAATGGCTTAAGATTACAGGTTCAAATTAATTTTTATTTTATTTTTTACGTTATTGAGCCTTTTTCAGGGTGTTTGTGGAAATTTGCTTTACATTGGTAGAAACCGGGTAACAAAACCAGGTTATATAAACTTATCAAATTATTGATGATCTATTTTTCAACAGCTGTTTTTGAGCACGCTTTGTTGAGTTTTGGTAACTTTTAACAAAAAAGCGATTGTTATTATTTCATTAGTTTTTTTTGAGTTACTTTTTACAAAAATTTTAATAACTGTACTTTTTTATTGAATCAAGTAGAATACGTTTTAATATTAATCTTTTTATTTTTTTATTTGCGCTTACCAATTTTTAAAATGTTTCCTCAAAAATCCTCTTAAATACTTTAAATACGTCTAACAGTTAATAAATATTTTAAATCTATGGTATAATTTTAAAACCTAACAAACCCCCGTAAAATAATTATTTAAGTTAAAAATCAAAAATTAAACGAAAGTATTTTTCTTCAGTTTTATCGACAACTTTGCTATTGCTGAATAATTTTATTAAAATGTTAGCTTAAAGATTTGAAATTTTTTTTTAGTCTGAATTTTTTCTACTTGTAAATAATAAGCATATTTAATTTTTTTGTAAATTCAATTTTTTATACCAACCGCGTGGGATTTTTTAAATTTATTAAATGTTAAAATAATCGTAAATTACTTCATTAAAATTCCGCTCAAAAATATCTTTAAATATACTCAAACAAAAATTTTTTTGCTCTGCGCAAATAGCCCTAGCTACACGCAAAATCGTAAGACCTTTGTATCAAATTTTTTTTGCCGACCTGATGATGGCCTTTTAAAGATTGAGGTTGTCAAGTTATTACCTCATAATTTAAAAAATTTGACTTTTTCTGATTTTTCTATGCTTAAGTGATAGTTGTGGTTGGTATTTAATTAAAGATTGTATTTTTGAAAATAAGATGTTATAAAAATATCAAGTATTGTCCAAACACTTTTTGTTATTTTTATATTTGTACATAAATATTAGTATTGGAAATGAGTTTTAATGTATCTAGAACATTCATGTATGTCATTACAGGGGAAGGATTTTTTAATCTTTTTTAATAAATAGTTGTTTTTATAAATTTATGTAAAAATGTATTTCATTTTGCAATTAATAATGTTTTAGCATCAACGAGCACTTGTTATTGTGGATAATTACAAATATATTAATATAATATAACTTGATAATAGGATACAAAACAAATATCACTAATAATATAATTTTAAATTTATCAGAATTTTAATTAGAATAATAAAGATTTTTTTTTTTTAGTTTGTTGAGTTCATGGCAGCTTTATTATCTATATGCTGCATGATTCTTTTGGGATTTGCTGATGACGTTCTTGATCTTCAATGGAGATACAAGCTAATCTTGCCTACCATTGCATCTCTTCCATTACTTATGGTTTACTTTGTAAACTTTGGCTCTACTACAGTTGTGGTTCCATCTCCAATGCGCTTTTGGTTGGGATTGCATTTAAATTTAGGTATAATTAATTTAAAATAATACATTTAGATGTATTATTTTCAACAACATTTCCAAGTTCAAAAACATATTTATAAAAATCCAAAGAATGAACATAAGCGGTAAATACATGTATTTAGTTAAATTTTTATGTTTTAACTTTTATGTGCCCTTCTCTGATAAGTTTTAAAACTATTAAATGTATTCTTAACCTTTTGTCTTGAATTTTGATCTTCGTATAGAAACATGTTAATTGAGAAGTTTGTAATCATTTCTCCAAATAAACATAAAAGATTTATAAAGTTTTTCTTCAAAGTTTGTAAAAAATCTCACTTTGACAACATTGACTGAAGTGTCTACTGTCTGTATACGGGTTGAAATGAAATTTTACAAAAAATAAAAAAAAATATACTAATACTTATGTTGAACTCCAAATTTACAATTTTTTCCCCCTCTGTCATAACATGCACCTAATGCATGATATGACAGAGGAAAAAATAAAAAAATGCTTTAAAATTAATATAGTAAATATTAAAATTTTTATATAATTAAAATAATAAAAATATTAAAATCTGTTTTTCACTTTTGCTAAAAAATATTTGTTTTTACAACTTTTTAACACTTTTACTAAAAAATATTTGTTAAAATTGAGACTATTTTGACTATAAAAATTTGATGTGACAGTTGAAGAGAAAGTGACTATGATATTATTTGCAGAAAAAAGAAAGAGATGCAACCTAATGATGATGGGAAAGTGGCTCGAGCTTGACTAGAACAAGTCCGATTATATTTACATACACTTTTTGACAATGTTTTGACAATAGAAAGAGCATCATTAGGAGAAGATGCCCAAACATGACAACAGTATTCCAGGGACAAATAAGAGATTTGTATAGGTAGAGAGTGGAATAAGTTAAAGTTCACAAGGTATTGCAAGCCACAACCTATTCCAGAAGAGAAATCCGATTAGATCCATTAAAAAATCCATTAAAAAATGCAGACTTTTTGACAAGGCAGGAATATAAAATTAAGTTGTTGGCAAATAGAGCAACTTTAGATGAATATTATTGATATAGATAAACAATACAGGACCAAGAAAAGAACCTTGAGTACCCCAGAAGTTACTAGAAATAAAGTAAAGTGTTGGTCTTCTAGGATGACCTTTATACTGTGGCTAAGAAGAAATGATTTGAAAATTTCAAAAACTGTCCCAGATACACCATATGAAACAAACTTGTGGAGAAGGCTAGGAGATGTGTGGACTTGTGGAGAAACTTGTGGAGAATATCATACCAAACTTTATTGAAGTTTTTGAAATATCAAGAAAAATATGCTTTGCCTCGCTTTCTCTATCTAATGCACAATAGAATGGCCTTGCTTTCTCTATCTAATGCACAATAGAATCTTTTAGTTGCAGCAGTTAGCAAGTCACTCATAGATTGAGAAGATTGCTATCCCATTGATTTTTTGAGAAGAAGTTATTAGACTCAAAATAGGATGTTAGAAATTTGTTGATTTGTTTAAAGAATTAAAGACCTTGCTAATAATGAAGACTGATCAAACAAAGAAATGTTTCTCAGTGGCCTTGTTTGTCAAGGCTTGAGTTTGAGAGATGGTGTAACAACAGTTTTAAAAATGTAGCAGTGTAACAGTAAAAAAAAAAAAAAAAAATGACAATCAACTCCTGCAGCATTGGATAGTTAAATAAAGTAAAAAAAAACTTTTTTTTCTTATATGTTATTTACAAAGCGCAATATATAATCAACTTGGATTTGTGGTTGGTCAAAAGGCTGTTGCTTTGATTGGCTGTTGTTTTGATTGTCATATAAATGATTTGATCAGATTTTCAAAATTGAATTATTTCTTTTTTTATTTCATAGGCAAGTAAATATGAAGGGATCAAGGTTGTGTCTTGGATATTCTTTTACTACTTATTATGTTTTTATATTACTGTTCATGTGACTTGGGACAAGCCATTTTTATTAAAAATGATTTGAATAATATTTTATTAAAAATGCATTGAAGATACAAACTTATAGTTGATTTGGTTGCATATTGTTGTTTAAAATAAATTTATTAAAAATAATATAATATAATAACAAGGTAAAAGCTTTACAGTAACATAATTTTACTATTTTACAGTAACTAAATTATATAGAAATGGATAAAATGAGTGAATAAAAATTTTTAATCTAAATTATATCAAATCAGAATATTTAATCAATTAGCTGAAAACCTCAGTTATAAATTAATTTCCGACATATTTAGCTTTTGCAGAAGTCCTCTCATTCCACCTGCTATAACTCTAGTTTTAAGTTTTATGGTTAAATGATTTAGTCAAGTGCTAGAGAATTTTAAATGTTCCATTATTATTTTAGTACTTATATCAAACTTTGTAGTATACAAAATAAAAAAAGTTTTGTAGCATGCCAAAACAAAAAATTGTTCTGCAGCATACCAAAACATATATACCAAATAATATAAGAATTAATTGATTGAAATATAAAACAAATGAAAAAAACAAAATATCATTTTCAAAAAGATACATTTATGATTTACTTACGAAACTTGTTAACTTGTTTTGTTTTAAGAAGAGAAACTGGTGAGAGTCAACAGTATATTAGAAGCAAGAAAAAGTTTGTATTATACACACAATTGTTATTTATTCCTGCCTATTTTGATTGTTCTAATATATTTTGCAGAGTAATTTTTAGTTATTTGAATAAAACAAAAAAAAAGAAAAAAGATAAAAAAACAAAAATATGTATTTATTAGTTGTAAATTTCCATTATATGTAGTTTGCCTGAAACCAGATAGCTACAGTATTGTGCAAATTAGTTCGGACAGTGCAGGCCTTGTTTTAAATAAAAAAGTGCTTAATGCATTAGCTTAACGCAATTTTGACGTCATAAAATTATCTTAATTTTTTTTATAGACATTAAGTGTTTTAAATTCGCAATAAATAAATAACCGCTAACTAGTTTAATTTAACAATTAACTCAAATAACTATAAAGGTTTTAAATGTAAATTTATTATGAAAAGTTTGTAATGTTTTCAATTGTTATTTTATTATTAAATTTAGTTCAATATTATTTGTAAAAAAAAAAATATGTATATATGAAGAGTGTATTTTCAAAATGCGGTATATCCATTTTTGTGGTATTGAGATAATTGACTTTTTTCGCCACACCAACATGTCTCGTATATTTGGAAAAATTATTGTTTCTTAATGTATATATACATAAAGTATATTATATAATGTTAATAAATAAAATATTATTAAATAAAAAAATTTATTTTTTTTGTCAATAAGTTTGCATTTATTTTTAAAATACTGTATATCCAATTAAAGCTTGTTAGCAAAATGCGGTATATCCATTTTATAAAGATGTTATGGAAAGTTTTTAAACTTTAAAAGACCTGAATAAGTTTTAATGATTAATTTTATTTAACATATTAAACAAATATGTGTATTTAATGTTTGGTCACTATATTTTATTGATAATGTGAATGTAAACAATGTTTTATTAAAGTAATGTAAACTATTACATTTCACAATTCGCAATTGTAAATTTATATTTGTTTTGGAGAGTTAAATATGGACAATAAACAATAATATTTTTTTAGTGTTGTGTAGTTGTAACAATGATGATCACTATTTTTAAGTCTCCATAGAACTAATGGACAATTAATATAACATAAAAGTCATCGTTATATTTTTGAACGGAATAAAATTTTAAAAATGAAAGACTGCAATAGCCTCATTTTATTTGCAACAAAGCAATTGTCGGTTTAACAAAAAATAAAAAGGAAGTATTCCATTAAAAAAGGTAACAAATATATTTAAACTTATTAATTTAAGTTGCTTTTTTAATATATTTTCTGTCATTATTCCATAATTCGTTCAGTTAAACAAACAAAGCATTGTAGTTTAAACGAACACTAGAATTAAGAAATGCTTTTCTTTTCTTTTGTTTCATACATCATATCTTTTTTTCTATGTGAAATAGGATAATAGGTAACGCATTAATCTTGTCCATCGCAATCCGCCATTTCTTTAACGCAACTTTAAATCATTTGCGCTTGCGCAGAAGTAATATACATTTGCCACGGATTGGTCAAAATTAAATACCCCATTTTGAAAACAAATAAAAAATTTTATACCGCGTTTTGAAAATAAATGTTTTTTAGAAGTGAAAAAATATTGGGTTATACTTCGTTTAGCATATATTCGGACACAATGTCTGCTAGGTCCTTATAAACTAAAAATAAACCACACAATTTCTAAAAAATTTTTAAAATGGCGTTTACCGCGTTTTGAAAATAAACTCTTCATATATATTTTAACTATTTCTGAAATTTGTTTTTGAATAATTATTGTTTATAAATTGTTATTGAATAAAAAATAATAAACAAAAAATATCAACATTGATAAACAAAAACCCATGTCAATTATTTAAACAGCGATTTTGTTTTGACTAGCAAAGAATAATTTAGGTTTTTAAATATTTTTTAAATTTATCTTGCTTGGCGTTTTAACTTGCGTTATATAAAAATATAAAAAAGTTTTGTCTGCTTTGAGCATATTTTTTATACATAGTTTAGAACGTGTTTGCCAGAAATTTAATTCATAAATTTTTTATGTTATTGTAAAAATGTTTTACATTTTAAACAAATCACAAAGAAAGAGAGCTATACAGAAAAATCTTTTTTAACAATTAAATCTTTTTTTTTTTTAACAAAAAACAAATACTTCTACGCAAAACTTTAATCATGCAAACTTAAAAAAATACTCTACTCAACTAAAATAATATAAGTATATTTAATAATTTGAATCGTATCTGTTTATATTAAACGTTCGTAAAAATTTGTTTATTAAAAATTAAGTTCCTTAACTTAAACAAACTCAAAAGTATTTCATTCTACGTATAATTACAAAACTCTTTTTTTTTTCGTTTGTAAGCAATTTAACTTTATAAAATAAAAAAAGAATAGATATGAGATAATCTTTGTTAAGAACAAATTTAATTTATTTATTGAACTATATTTTTATTTTTATTTATATATCAACTTAATCAAAATATAGTAACATGTTAAAATATTTTAACATGACTTGTGTTATTTATAAACCGTAGGGCAGCTGCCCTTACGGCACCATTGTTTTTGGATAATATTTTATTTTGATGAAGATCACATAACTTACATTTGATTTTAATACCGTAAGTCTTCTCTTTTTCTGTGATAATCGCATCGGCAAAGCATTAGCAAAGTCCCAAGATTTAAAAGTTTTTAAAGTAAACTTTTCGTACTTCAAAATACAATCCATATTCGAACTTTAACAATTTAGAGAGAAAAGAAATATACAAGGTTTTTATATACTAGTTTGTCTTGTTTTATAAAGAAAAATACATATTCATTAGTAAAAATTAGAGACTGTCATTAAACTAAAATGTGCCTTAGTATTTATTTAACGGAATCTGTAATGTGCGCGTGCATAATGAAACCTCCATTATATAAATATCTTCAATGTAATATTAGTGTCATCAGCGGATATTATAGTCTACTCGTGATTTCTTTACCTTATAATATAACTTGATTTATGAAAAAAACTTATTGAATCGCATGCAGAAGAAATTTAACAAATTGTTATAATTCAAAAATTGTGAGTAACAGGTAATTTTTTTTTCTGTGCCTGCCCCCTTCCCCCGCATAACTTAAAGGTAAAGGTTACTATATACCTTTAACTAATAAGAAAAGCAAAGAGTAATAATTAAAAAAGTAATTTTTAGAAAAATACAAATAGGTTGTTGATTCATTGGCACATTTTTTTTAATATCTAGAAAAAATGTCTTGATATTTTTGTTATCGTGATTTTTTTGAGATATTAAAAAAAATGTCAATCCTTAATTACAAATTTTTTTGCAAATGTTTTTTATTATAAATTCAGTAAAAAATCTTAAAAAATCTATATTACAAAAAACATTTATATTCTGTATTAATAAATATGGAATATAGATTTTTTAAAAGTTTTTTACTGAAAACTTTAAAAAATTACTACTTTTTGTTAAAAACAGCAAAAAATTTGTAGTTAAGGATTGACGAACAATTTTTCATATTGCTAAATATTTGGATAAAAAGTTTAGCGTAAAATTAATTGCTATAAAAAGGTAAGATATATCGCGATGAAAAGTTACAACAATTATTTTTAACGTAAATTCTTTTTTGTAATAAATATCTTTACATACCGTTTAAAAGTTAATGTGGTTTTTTTAAAAATTAATTACTTCTTTGATAAAAATGATAAAAAGTATATTTGTATAAAAATGATAAAAAGTAGCTTAACCAAAACAGCTCTACGCGTACGTAAAAATCGCTTAAGGCGTACGTAAATCGCTCTAGGTGTAACGCTTTAAAACAAGGCCTGCAGTGGTTGAAATAAGACAATTATTTTCCATATTTTACTAGACTACAGTAAAACACTTATTTATCTGAAAAAACAAGAGAATCTTTAGTATCATAGCTAAAAGTTGGGCATATTGTGAAAATTATTCCGATTTTGCCACTGTCCGAACTAATTTGCACAATACTGTATGTCAGTATTTCTTCAGATACTATTAGATATTCAGATATCATTATCTCTTCAGTGTTGCTTCATGGCCATCTAAGTGCATATTAATATCTTTTTTAAATAAGTTATTCGAAATTATTAAATAAACATGAATCTATATATATATTTTCATACATTGTTATAGGTGTTTTTTACTACATTTATATGGGAATGTTGGCTGTCTTCTGTACAAATGCTATAAATATACTTGCTGGTGTAAATGGTCTAGAGACTGGGCAGTCATTAGTTATTGGGTTATCAATACTGCTTTTTAATTTTATGGAATTATCAGGAGATTCTTGGAAAAGACATCTTTTTTCATTATACTTCATACTTCCATACTGTTTTGTTTCAACAGCATTGTTGTTCTATAACTGGTGAATAAACTTTGTTTATAGCATGCATTAAAATAACATTATTCATATTTGTATTTAAAGATATTTACTGATATTTGACATTTTTCTGTTCTTTTACTAGGTATCCTTCTGAAGTATTTGTTGGAGACACGTTTTGCTACTTCTCTGGGATGACATTCGCAGTGGTGGCCATTTTAGGTCATTTTAGTAAAACTATGTTACTTTTTTTTTTACCTCAGATATTCAACTTTCTGTACTCAATACCTCAGTTGTTCCGCTTTATACCTTGTCCAAGACACAGACTGCCTAAGTAAGTTTTAAATTATATTTATATTACATTTACATTTATATTACATTTTTAATTCACCTAAAAGGTAATAAATAGTACTAATTTTTGTTTTAATATATATATATATATATATATATATATATATATATATATATATATATATATATATATATATACCGTAAAAACCCCTAATTGCGGATGGTTTAGGACTTAAATTGTCATAACTAGCTCAATATAAAGAATTTTGAAATAATTTTTTTAAATAAATAAACTTCATAACAACACAAATCAAACGATATAAAAAATATTATTTTAATAATCTTATTAAAATAATATTTTTTATAAAAAATAATCTTTTTTCCGGATAAAAAATATTGTTTTTATCCGGAATTAGGTGTTTATGTCCCTAATTTTGAATGCGCATATAAAATACAGAAAAACACATACACAAATAATACTAACGTTAAAATAATTATTTTAATCCATTAAAAAAATGAAATCGTTTAATAAAAAAAGAATATATATTATTTTATACACATTCATTACAAATAAATTCCATGGTTGGATGATAATCCAACCATGGAATTTATTTGTAAGACACATTCAATGCATGACCAATTTGAACACTGCTCACACGCAAGCCATTGGTTATCTAAGTTATTTGTCCAATTAATTTTGCAAGAATAACATAGAAGATCATCAGATACTAAAATGTTATTTGAAGCTTGAGGAAAATGAGGGTCTTCTAATTGATTCTTTGTCTTTATACCTTTTTTACCTGGTATTTTAGATGACTGACTTTGTCTCTTTTTTTTCTTCTCTTTTCAGTGCATTTTTCGCTTTTTGAGTAGCAGTGGAAATCTTTTTTTGTTCTCTAGTAAATTTCTTTGCAGCTTGTTCAGCTAATTTTTGTTTTTTTGATGCTTGTTCAGCTTTAACGTAAGCTATGGCATCCGCCAAAGATATTTTATAATTTGCTAGTCGCTTTATTCTCTCACTCTTTTGAATTCTTTTATTTAGAGTTGGTGTCAATTGTGTCTCGAAGCATATTTAACACTGATTTGTTTATCTTTGTACATATTTAACACTGATTTGTTTATCTTTGTACATATTTAACACTGATTTGTTTATCTTTGCCCACTTGTTGAACAGCATTATTCAAAGTAGCAAAGCTTTTAAGCAAAAATTCACAATTTGACATTCTTGACGGTGTGTTAGGTGTATTGGTAGCATTTCCCCTAACTAATGGACTAGATACTGTTGAAGAATCAAATAAATTTTCAATATTGTTGTTTTTGACAGCTTGAAACACAGCACTGGAAGTTTTTTTAGAAGAAATTTGCGAACGATCGAGTGGAAATATACCAGTATTTTTGAAACCACTCTGTGCATTTTCAAGTTTAAACCCACCATTTTTGATAAGAGCCTTAAACATGGTCGGAAAATGTTGATTAGTCAGGCTTTAAAAGTGATTTTTAGTCAAATAACTTTCGATAATTCTCTTCCATGTGCCTTTACTGTTTTAAAAACGCCAACATCTAGTGGCTGTAAAAAATGGCTGGTATGAGCCGGCAAACGCCAAAGTAAAATATAATTTTCTAAAGCTTTTTTTTTCAACTCTAAGCTCATATGTGAAGCATGGCCATCAAGTATTAGAACTTTAAATCCTGAAAGTTTGTTTGCGTGAGGCAAAAAAACTGTTTCAAACCACGACAAAAAATGTTCAGATTCCATCCAGCCTGAACTACTACTGTTATAATAAACATTCTGGGCACCACCTTTGCACTAGTCTTTCATTACATGTTTGCCTTTATAAATTATTTGATGAGGTAAATAATTACCGAATGCGTCACAACATGTCAAGATTGTCGTCATTTGCTTTTCATTCGATGGTGCTAGCTTTTTAGGGTTTTTGTTCCTTTTCTACAAATAATTTTGATTTTGCCTTGATCAAATTGCAAACCAGACTCATCACAGTTAAATATTTGAAACGGCTTATCGCCTAAATTATGTTCATTATATGCTACTGCTAATTGCTCAAACCAATTGTCAATTATAGCTGGTTGTGTGGCCACAGCTCTAATAGTTTGCATACCGCTTACTTTTCTTGGGCAAATTTCTTTACGATATTTATTCATAAAACCGGAGTACCATTTTCTAGTCGGTTTGCCGTCTTTAAATAGACTATGTTGGTTTGATTCTTTTAAATAGTTTTCCACAACAATAAACACGTCTTTTCTATTCAAGCCAAAGCCTATATCACTCATAAATTTTAATAAATCAACAATAATAGCTTCAGTGATGTTGCTCATCTTCCTTGGCGCTCCTCAATTATTAGATGATCCTTTTGTTCTGTCAAAAAGTGTAGGTTTTGCCACATTATAACACTTAGCAGCTTGTATGTATGACATTTTTTTTTCAGTAATAGCTTGAATCGCTAGCTATATTCGACTCTCTCGCTTTTCTTTTTGTTTAAAGTTATCCATATTTTTTAATACAGTAATACAATTAACACAAATGCGTTAACTTTATGGATGCTAAAGAAAACATAGCTGTACCTGGATTAGTGTCAATTATTTTTTCCCTTGTGGCTTTTTTATTTTTTATTACTTTAATGAACATAATATATTATATTATGTGCATGAAAGTGATAAAAAATAAATTTTTCATTTTTTTCAATTATTTCAAAAGGTAATTTGATTTTTTTGGCTAAAATAATCAGCATAAAATTCTGCACAAAATAGTGTTTTTACTTTTTTAATTTTTTTGTTGCAAGTCAAAGTTTTTTTCTTCCTTTTTTTTTGTTTTTTTAGTTATGAGAGATCTCAAATTGAAATCTTTCATGATTGCATTAGTTTATAATTTTTTTTTTATATTTTTCGATTTGTCTGGTAAAGGCGTTTATTAATTGAAAAAAAATTCATTATATTAAGGAAGTTATGAAACTTTTTACTAAAACCATCCGGAATTAGGTTACATCCGGAATTAGAGGTTTTTACGGTATTCAAACAAATTATTATATTTAAATTTATCATAAAAAATACATGCCTACATTAAAAAAAAATTAAATATAACATCGTTTGTTATTTTACACATAATACATTGATTTTAAACAATCACTATAGTTAATTTTTTATTTTATTTAAAGCTTTCACATAAAACCTTTAGAAAAGATCAACCAGTTTTTTATGTAACAATTTTTTTATTGTATTTATGTTGTTAAAACATCAAAACCTGTTGTGGTCAAATTGTAAAGAAATATATTATAAGCGTGGCCATTTACTGCGTGCCATCGCATGCATTACTGTCTAAGCCTGATATATATATATATATATATATATATATATATATATATATATATATATATATATATATATATATATATATATATATATATATATATATATATATGTATATATATATATAGGCAAAGTAAAAATTATTTGTAGAAAAGGAACAACAAACCCTATTAAGCTAGCACCATCGAATGAAAAGCAAATGATGACAATCTTGACTTGTTGTGACGCATTCGGTAATTATTTACCTCATCAAATAATTTATAAAGGCAAACATGTTATGAAAGACTGGTGCAAAGGCAGTGCCCAGAATGTTTATTATAACAGTAGTAGTTCAGGCTGGATGGAATCTGAACATTTTTTCTCGTAGTTTGAAACAGTTTTTTTGCCTCACGCAAACAAACTTTCAGGATTTAGCCCAAGGAATAAGGTCAAATGAGGTCAGCAGTTTCCCAATCTTTATCTGTTAGAGGTTGGCATGGGTCAGGTTAACAATATCAGTTTTTGCTATGTCTAATAACATCTGTTCAACAACACTGAGGTAAAGTAACATCTGTACATCTGAAATTTCATTGATGTTTAATAACATCTGTGTAAAAATTATATGATTATTACAGATGTAGTTACATTTTTTCAAATAAATAAGAAGAAGAAGCTGAGAAAAAATGAAGTTGAACGTTAACTTTCTCAGCTTCTTCTTCAAACAACATTTGTGCAACTACGCCTGAAGATTTTGCAAATGTAGTTACATCTTTTCGATTATGTTAAGAATAACTACATCTATAGAACTGCGTCTGTGAATTCTACAGATGTAGTTACATATTTTTAATTATATTAAATATAACTACAGGACTTTATGAAATTATTAAATTATAATGCATTATTTTAATCAGATGAAGTTACATATATGGTTTTTTTCAGATTTAGGTACATCTAAAAAAAATATTAAATTCTTTAACTAGATGTAGTTCATATAAGAATTTTTTTCAGATGTCATTACATCTGAAGGAAGTTCTTCAAAATGTTATTAGATGTGGAGAAAAATTACCAGATGTAGTTACATCTTCCTGAAGATGTTGTTAGGGGTCATTGAATTTTCAGATGATATTGGACAGATGTTGTTGGAGTAAAAAAATATATAGATGATCTTGGGCAAAAGTGTACAGATGATTTTGGACTACTCTATAGATGTTGTTGGACAGATATAGTAATCTTTTACTGTTGGCATCAAATCGGCAAAAAAAGTTTGATCCAAAAGTTTTACCATAAAAGATAGAAATGATATTGACAATTTTTTTTCCATACTCAAACACTTCTAGGTTGACAGCAAAAAAATAAGGAATTTTACTTATATTTCAGCACATACTTCACTAAAGCCAACATTATATACCAATTTAAAGGTTTCCAGGTTAACAATTATGTTTTGAGCAAATAATGAATATTTAATTAACATTTTAAAAATTGGTTTACAAAATAACAATTTTTGATAAGTTTATAAGTTTGCAGACAAACTAAAGCTTTTAACATTTCCACCACAAAATAGCTAATTAGTTGATTTTATAAACAAATACTTTGTGGAAAATGTTTAAAAACTTTATATATAAGTGATTGAGATCATGGGATCTAAAAAATGTATTTCATCTCCAGTGAAAAAGTTGATCTTGAGATCAGTTTAAAATGGAAACTCGTTTTGTAAAACAGCACAGCTTTATGGAGTTTGTAAGTCTGCTGTTAGACAAATTATGAAGAGATATGAGCTTACTAGATCTACAAAGATTAAAAATTAATCAGGAAGGCCACGTAAAACAACTTGTTATCAGGATAAAAAACTTGTAATACTAAGCAAAGAAAATCCCTGTTTGACAGCTGTTGATTTAAATGTACAAATGAGATGTTTTTAATTGAATGAATTGTAGTATTTCTACTATAAAATGTCGTTTATGTCATGCTAATTTATTTGGAAGACACCCAGCTAAAAAACCATTGGTTTCCTGGAAAAACCTTAACGTCCGAAAGGAATTTGCATCAGAACATCTGAAGTAGAGTAGTCAAAAATGATCAAAAAAATTTTTTTGTGGCGAAAGCAAGTTTATGCTGTTCGGATCAGATGGAATCAGGTATCTTCGACGTCCAGTAGATACATGGTACAATCGTAAATACCAACTGCCTACCATAAAACACGGAGTAGGTAATGTTTGGGGATGCTTTAGCCGAAATGGAGTTAGTCCTCTCCATAGAATTACAGAGACTATGAATCAAGAAAAGTACAGATATATGTAAGACTATTATGTTACCATACGCAAAGGATAAAATGCCTCGAGGATGGATATACCAACAGGATAAGGATCCTAAACATACAGACAAATTGGTTTTAGAGATTTTCAAAGAGAATAAAGTTAATGTTTTGAAATGGCTATCCCAATCACCTGATTTAAATCCCATTAAACATCTATGGGAACATATTGACCGTCAAATAAAAGGAATCAACAGGGTGGCCACAGCTCCTCTAAAATCCTCTAAAGTCCTCTTTTTTCAAAAACCTCCTCTAAAATCTTCTATTATCCTCTAAAAAGTTAAAAATATTATAAAATCTCTGCTTTAACTCCTCTTTTTTATTATTTTTTATTTCTTGATGGTAGTATAATGTTCTAAATTCATGGTCTGCAAAATGCTTAAAATCTGAAATGAGAAATGGGTTGTAAAAATCAATTTTAGCAAATCCATGTCATCTAACAAATAATGAAATTGTTGAACCCTGTCCAAAACCCAGTTATGTGGAAACAGGCGTTAAACCTTGAAAAAAATCCTCTAAAATCCTCTATTTTTATTCAAAATTTTGTAGTTTTGCAAAAAAAATCCTCTAAATTTAATGCAAAATCTCTTCTAAAATCCTCTAATATCCTCTTTTTCTTATAAAAATTTTATGTGGCCACCCTGATCAAGCCTACAAATTATGCTAATTTAATAAAATCAAAGAAGTATGGGACTTAATTTCCATTGACGTTTGCATTAATTTAGTTGACTCTATGCCTCATAGATGCCAAGTTATTCTTGATTGTAAAGGATATCTCACAAAGTACTAACGTGATTTTTCTTTTGTATAAATTTTGATCAAATATTATTGAAATATTTATACTATTTAAAAAAATAATGCTTTGTCTGCAAATTTTTGAACTTATCAAAAACCATTGATTTGTATACAAATTTAAAAATATTAAGTAGTTCAGTGGTTCCCAACCGGTGGTCCATGGACCCCTGGGGGTCCATAAGAACTTTTTAAGCGGACCACAAGATAAACGTAAATTCTAAATATTTTTTGGTAGTGAAACTTAATTTTGATTATTTTTTTCTGTTGAAAGAAACAAATTAAATTTTAAATTAAAAATGTAATTTATGCGAGAAAGCTGTTACACAAAATTTGCGTTAACTAATTCGACGAGGACTTGCGGACCTCTACGAAGTAATAAATGCTATATAATATCATTTTTTATCCGTAAATTTAAAATGTTAAAATCTTATCTCATGGTAAAGATAACCTTACTGATTTGTTTGAAAGAACGTAATTTGTGTTATTTTCTATAAAAATTTGATACTATACTACTCTTATCTATAGATGCTTTTTATATTATTTTTTAAATACTTTAGATGTCTAAAAGTAAAAAAAGGTCATACTTAGATGAATACATGAGATATGGATTTACCTACATGCTTAAAGAAACCATTAGCTACCCACAGTGTGTTATTTGTTATAAAGTACTAGGAAATGACTCTATGAAACCTTCAAAGCTTGCTATTCACTTGAATAAGTGCCATCCTGATCTCCAAACAAAAGATACTGATTTTTTCAAAAGAAATTTTGAATCACTGAAGAGATGCAAATTGGATAAAACTGGGATTATTTACCAAACTCAACAGAATATAGTAGAAGCATCCTATAAGGTTTCATATATAATAGCACAGAACAAAAAAGCTCACACATTGGCTGAAGAAGTTATACTTCCATGTACAAAAGAAATCGTTAGATTATTATTTGGAGAAGAAGCTGCAAAGAAGGTAGATAATATATCTTTATCAAATACTACAGTCAAACGAAGGCTAATGGATATTTCATCAAACATTAAAGAAAATGTTATTAATGAAATTAAAGAATCCCCATATTTTTTTATTCAGTTGGATGAGTCTACAGATGTAAGTTCAATGGCACAACTAATTGTATATTGTAGGTATATTCACAATAACAAATTTAAAGAAGAGTTTTTGTTTTCTTCTTGCCTTGAAACAACAACAAAAGCAGCTAATATTATGGAAATTTTAAAACAGTTTTTCAATGACAATCAATTACAATGGAAATATTTGTTTGGAATTACTACTGATGGAGCTCCTGCCATGATGGGTTGTAAGTCTGGATTACAGACTAGGGTGAAAGAGATTGCTCCAAATGTAGTTGGTGTACACTGTTTTATTCATAGACAGGCTTTGGCAACCAAAACTTTACCAGGTAGTTTGAAAACTGTATTTAATCAATTAGTCAAGTTGGTCAATTATATAAAATCTTCTGCTCTTAACACTCGCCTTTTTACAAAATTTTGCTCTGACCTAAATGCTGAACACAATAAGTTATTGTTTTATACTTCTGTGCGATGGCTATCTGCTGGAAATTTTTTGGAAAGATTTTTCATGCTTAGAAATGAAGTGAAAGAATTTTTATGTCAAATGAAAAGTGGACTGGTAGAATATTTTGAATTTGATAATTTTGAAATAACAACTGCTTATCTTGTGGACATCGTAGGTCATTTTAACAAGTTAAATTTGCAACTTCAAGGCAAAAATGCTAATGTTATTACACATTCAGATAAACTGAAGGCATTTATTGAAAAGCTCAAACTGTACAAGACTAGAATTAATAATGGAAACTTGATCATGTTTCAAAATTTAAATAACATAATTGGGGTTAACATGCTTTCTGAAGTTATAAAGACAGAAATAGTTTGTCACCTAGATAATTTGATTACTGAATTTGGTAACTATTTTCCAGATATGAATCTTTTGAGCAGTGAAGATATTATATCACCATTTTCTTGTGATGTGAAAAATGTGAAAGAGGAAGCACAAGAAGAGTTTATAGAGTTAAAGAATGATACCACGGCTAAGGATCACTTCAAAGTAGCACCATTAAATAACTTCTGGTTGAAAATGAGGAATTCATATCCATTGTGTTCATCAATTGCACTTAAAGCCCTTATTCCTTTTTCAACATCATATTTGTGTAAAGCCGGGTTTTCAGCAATGCTATCTCTTAAAACAAAAAAAAAGAAATAGACTTGATATTGATGCAGATATTAGATGTGCTCTATCAAAAACTAAACCAAATTTTCAGATATTAATTGCTAGTAAGCAGTGTCAGAATTCACACTGATCTGTTCTTGTATCATACATAAACTAAGATAAAAAATTTTTGTGTCATTGATAAATATTGATTTTGTGTCTAGTCTATTCAAAAATACCTTAAATAAAATATTATCCTTATGAATAAAAGTTACATTATTAAAATGTTCACCTTGTAATAATTTTTAAAATCAAAGGGGTCCATGAAGATTTTAGGATATTTAATTTGGGGAACGGGTTAGAAAAGGTTGGGAATCACTGAAGTAGTTAATCATTATTTGTTCAAAACCTAATTGTAAACTTGAAAACCTTTTAATTGGTATATGATATGTTGGCTTTAGTAAAGTATGTGCTGAAATATAAGTAAAGTTCCTTATTTTTTTGCCTGTCCGCAAACTTTTGGACGCTACTATATATATATATATATCCTAATATCGTAGTTGAAAGAGCCTTTTAATGTAAAAAAAGTCTCTTTCAACTACAATTTTTCTACCTCGACAATTAAGCTACATTTTAATGTTGTCGAAATGTCAAAGCAATTAAATTAATGCAGAAGTTTAGTTAATTAAATATAAATTAAACAAATTTTAAGTAGTAGTACATTAAATTTTATTGTTTTTAAAAAAAAACGCAATAATAATGACTAGAAATTTTTTTTTAATTTATGGTGTTTTGTTGTTGTTTTATTAAAATATGTTTTAAAAATTTTTAAAACATGCACGAAGTGTTGCTACATCAACTATCTTATAGTCTGCTGCTACAATGGAGTGTTGCTACATCGACTATCTTATAGCCTGACTGGCAATGGAGTGTTGCTACATTGACTATCTTATAGTCTGACTTGCAACGGATTGCTGCTACATCGACTGACAAATAGCCTGACTCGCAACGGAGTGCTTCTATATCAACTGGGACTTGCAGTTGCTTGTGAATTTTAACATAACTCAGCTATTTACTGCAAACATTTATCGTAACTATCAACTGTTGACATTCCTATATTAATGAATGACAGCCCTCTTGCTGAGTTTTCTTTATGTCTTCTTAGATTATTATTCACTACTGACCTCTCATGATAATCTTATATACAATCGATTGCTAAAGCATCTGCTAAGGTTGCTTCTCTTTATCGTGCTTGACATTTTTTTACTCCTAATTCCATTCTCTACCTCTACAAATCTTTTATAGGCCCCTAATGGAATACTTGTTTTCATATTTGAGCTAATGATGCTCTTTCTCTTTTAGACAAAATTCAAAAATTTGAAAATCTGTTTTTCTAATCATATGCAATCCTTTAAAAATTAAGTATTCAAAAGACACCGTGCTTCATATATTGCATCTGTCATTCCTTTTCCTGATCTAATACCAAACTGTTATTGATAAATACACTGCTTCTTATTTTGTTGGCATTAATTCTTTCTAAAATCTTTATTACTTGGTCAAGCAGTTTTATTTCTTGGTATGAACCATATTCTAGTTGCCTCTGCCTTCTTTTTTGACCATCTAACTTTCTTACAGTTATTTAAAATTTTTTAAAAACTTTGAAACTTATGTGAACGATTGCATCTATTTTCTATATTTCATTCTGATCAAAACATAGTCTACAAATGTCTTTAAGCCTAGATTCATAAATGATTTTTTGTGGATCTTTATATGTAAACTATGTATTACAGACTGTCAATAGCAAAATAACTGAAACTTTTTGCATTTCTTCTATGATATTTTTTAGGAAAAACCTCTTTCTACTAAGTACTCCCTCAAAAGCTATTTGTGGCTGCACCAACATGTCTATTCGTGTCTCCACATACAAGTAGTCTCTCATTTTCTTTAATATATTTTAAAATGTTACCAAGAATAGCGATGTAGAATTCTTTCGTTTTTCTTATCCTACCAGTTTTATATTAAAACTATAGGTCAGCTAGCCATTGACCCTCCAACAACTAATCTTAACAACATTACTTTCTTATTTCAGTTATGTGATTTGTTTGTTTTTCTGTTACTAAAATACTGACATTTTACTTTAATTCTCCTTTACTCCAGCCCAGAAGATTTTATTTATATTTAACACTGAAAAGGTGGTGCATCAACACCTTTTCAGTGAGCTTTTCCTTCCTGCTATTTCAATATTTTTAATTTTTTCTTTTGAAGAGCTATTAAATAATTTAATTTTCTATCTTTCCTCTTTTTTTACACTGACATTCTCACCAGTTACTTTACAGGGTGGTTGGTTAGTGTTAAGACCAGGGGCTATATCATACTTGTTGCAGAATAAATCACTGGTTTATTCTGACCAGTGACTACCTGAGGCCAGCATTGTACCATCAGACATGCCTCTTCTCAATCCACATGTTAGGCAATGCAGTATTTCTTTATTAATTCTGACATTATTTGGCTTTGGAGCAGATTTTTAAAACTGGATGTCTTTCCAAATGTTATTTTACAGTTCAGTAAATAAATATTTTTATTATAACACTACCACTAGAAAGATTACCTTTCAAAATGCTTATTCAACCCTTTACCACACAAAAATGAGGTTTTAAATTAATTTTTTTTTTAATCTCCTAATTGAGTAGCCTTTACCACAACTAATGAACTTCACCTGCCCAAAAATGTTTTTCTTATATGATCAATTTAACGTTATAGACTTGGGGTGAATAAAAGTTGTGGTTTATGTTGAAAGATTTATGTTTTTTTCTTTAGTTTGTGTTAATAATAGGACCATATGAGTTTACTCTACCCAACTGTATTGTTATACTCAACTGTATTGTTGTTTAAATGTTTAATTGAGTAATGATTATAAAACCAATTGTTTTTTGAATAAAAATCCTATATATTTCATTAATAAATCTAAAGCCTGGATTATTAATGAAGATGAGATGCAATTATTAATTATTTTGATATCATAAACTTATGCCCATCAACACTAGTAAAAGAAGCTGCACTTACTTGCAAATAGTGCAAGACTAATTAAAAGCAGAGACCTTTTAAAAAAAAAGACCTTGTAAAAAAACAAAACAGAAACAAACAAGCAAAACAAAAAAGATAATAATGAAAAAAGTTCTCCAAAAATTAAAAAAAAAAGAAATACTACTACTAATAATAATAATACAACAGACAAACACAACAAGCAAAGGAACAAAAATTAAAGTCATTCATATATTATAATAATAATACTAAAACTAATAAAAGTAATTAAAACACTTTCAGATCAATTAAATAAGAATACTTTCTATAAAAACTCAACAGAACCTAATGTATTAGAAACCAAACATCTTATAGAACTTTGTTTGTTTTGTTGTTATGTTATGTGGAATAATAAGATCCAAGAATTTATAATACAATATTTGGTTGTCTTTTATGGTTGTTTTAGCTGAATTGTTTCTACAATACCACAAAGAAAACACATTTAAAATAGGTATGAAAATACATCCTTTGATGACATTAAATCCTTTGATGACATTAAATCTTTATTTCAATATGTTGGTAGTAAGTGACCGGGGCCCTGGCCCCTGCTCCGTACCTGACATCCGTACTTGATATTGATAGTGGTCAACATTGTTAACCATTCTCAATACCAAGTGACAACTGTTTTTTGTTAAACTTCATTGTTGTTATTAAAAAGAAGGACATAAATTCATATAACATCATAACATAACAAAATAATCGATAAACGATTGAAAACTTTTAATTTGAAAGTGAAGTAAAATAACTTCAGTTTCAGTTTTTTTTCTAAATGTCTTTGATCAGTTTCGAATTGTACTTTAGAAATATTGGCATAAATAAGTATTAGCATTATGTAACAGGAGTGAACTACGATGATCATTGAGGAACATCGTAGTTTACTCCTGAAGTAGTTCATTTTAGTTCACCATCAAAACGTTTGTTCAGTGATCAACATTGAACAAACATTCTGATGATAAACTTGTTGGTGGGGCACCCAAATAAATGCAAACTACTGTTGCCACAGCTTGCAATTGTTGCATATTGTCACTCTACCACTGTAGTGGATCAACGTTTCTCTTTATTTCTGGTTCTGCCAGATACTGGCTTAGCTGAGTGTTAATGTCTGTTGGTAATTGTTGTTCGTATGCTGTGCCACCTGCGGATGTAGACTGAACAATTTCATCAATACATTGTCAAAATAGAAGAATTATCCAGCTGGGCTTGTTTTGCTGGACTTTCTTCAATTTTGTCAATCTGCTGCTCAGCATGCTCAGATTGACTTCCATCTTGTATTGATACCCTGTGCACTGTAACTTTATTGCATGTATATTTATCCACATTTGTTTCTTCACTTCAGACTCTATCGTGTGTCTTCACTTCAGAATATCGTGTCTTCTCTTCAGAATTTTTCATTGAGTTGTTGCTTACAATTAGGCTTTGCTAATTAAATTGTAAAGAAATGTAAACACAGATACCATTACAAATATGGAGATTTATAGAGGCTTGACTTAAAATTGTCGAGAAGGAACAAAAAGCTTCCAAGCTTTTATTCCAGAAGAAATAAAAGCTTCAGAGATGCTCTTTATGCATACATATTATGGATATAAACATATGTTTGCTATTTATTTAGATGCTGGCATACAGTATTCTTTTCATATTTATATAAATTTTAGTATTTATATGGTGTAGTATTTGCTAAATGAAGAGATGATCAGATAATGATGATGTCGGTAATGATGGTTATGATGATCATGTTGATCATAATGGTTTTTATATATTCTTATATATTCAGCCCCGATCACCAACCCGGCCCTGCCCCCTGCTATATTTTATCAAATCCGGCTCGGGTCCTGGTCAAATATCAACTCCGGTCGCTTACTATATGTAGGAATAAGTTATGCCAGATTTCCTAATTTACAATGCGCAAAACAATTCCAATATATACTTAACAAATCCCTCATTAAAATAAAAAAATTAAATTGAAAATATATTTGAAACTAAATCTAAATTTTTTTTGAACATAACAACACTAATGGTAAATATGAATTTAAAGTTTACAGGAAAGATCCATTATCCAATATTCTGATTCTCGCTCTGATCATGATTCAGAAATTAATTAAAAAAGAAAGTAATATTAAAAGGTTGTATATATATACAGTGTATATGTATACTATATATATATATACATTTTGGTGTCACCTCTCTATGTCAAGTTAATGCGGTCGCCGCATTAACTTGACAGTAGGGTGCGGACCGCATTAGGTGACTAATGCAGTCCGCACCCTCCACACACCCTTAGTGTGTGGAGGGTGCGGACCTTATATATATATATATATAATATATATATATATATATATATATATATATATATATATATATATATATATATATATATATATATATATATATATTATATATATATTATATATATATATATATTATATATATATATATATATATATATATATATATATATATATATATATATATATATATATATATATATATATATATATATATATATATATATATATATATATTATATATATATATATATATATATATATATATGTATGTATATGCACGCACAAACCTATACATATATATATTTTGATATAAATTCAAAGTTTTTTAATTTATTTGTTGTTTCTATTTTATAGATATAACGAGAAATTGGATAAACTGGAAATGAGTAAATCAACGTTTAAATCATCTGAACTAAAAATTTTTGGGAAAACATTGTTGCATATTTGTAAATTTTTGCACATAGTTGATATTGAAATAAATATAAATAAAGATGAAAATGAAGAATATATTCAAATCAATAATATGACACTAATTAATTTTATTATTATGGTTCTTGGACCATTGCACGAAGAAAGTTTGGTCAAAATATTGCTTTTAATTCAAGTATGTAAAATTTCTTTTTAATTTATTTTTTGAAATTGCATATAATACTAATAAATAAAATTAAATTAAATTAAAATCAAGGTTGGTAGTGTATTCTTTAACACAAACCTAATCTGTAGCTATAACAAATAAACAGCTTGTCCAACCTGAGCTCAACTTATTCATCAAACTGCTAATCCAACCTAACCTGTTCAACACATTTAATTTTTGTTAAATCTATTAGGAATTAATTTCTGTTTAAATATTTTTTTTTTTGAAATTAGTTTTAATATTAAACAAATCTTACGAAAAATGATGTATGTATGTATGTATGTATGTATGTATGTATGTATGTATGTATGTATGTATGTATGTATGTATGTATGTATGTATTTATGTATGTATGTATGTATGTATGTATGTATGTATGTATATATGTATGTATGTATGTATGTATGTATGTATGTATGTATGTATGTATGTATGTATGTATGTATATCTTTATATCATAGATGAGTTTTTTCCTGAAATTCCCGGAATTTCACTTTAAACACCTTTCATTTTTCCTGAAATTTCCGGATGTTTTTTGTTATTAATTTGAAAAAAATTTATATATTTTTACATAATATTTTATATACAACAACTTTTGCATTTAAACAAATATGTTTTCTATAATTAAGATTTTCACAAGATCAATTTTCGTAACAATTTTTTTTTTTTGCTTTTTAATTTATTCAAACTTTTTTGAATATTAGAAATTCCTTTTTGTAAAAAGTTAAATAATCTAAATTCCGTTTGTCAGTTAAATGCGATCGATTTTCAGTAAAATAATTTTCTGGTATTTTGCGGGATTATCATATAAAAAAAGTTTCCAGGATTTTCATAAAGTCAAATACTCATCTATGATATATATATATATATATATATATATATATATATATATAAATATACTGATCATTTGAGTATATGGTGTATATAAATATACTGATCATTTTGTCATTGTTTTTTGTCTCATAAATTTATATTTAAAATTAAACTTCATTTTTAGATGCTTTGAACATGTCTGGCATTTGTGATTCGTTATCAAGTTTCAAAGTTATTTTACTAAAATTTATTTTTTTAAAATTTATAAAATTTTGAAGCAATAGTTATATTGTTAATTTTGATTGATATATATTTAAAATTTGTAGTAAACTGTGTGCTTTATGTAAAAAGTTTTTTTGTCTCAAAGAAACTGTTGTTTAATTTTTATTATAAAAGTTTATTGCAAACAATACTGACCAACAACATTACAGACAGTATTGACAAAATAGTTACCAGCCTTCCAGACAATATGGACAAGTAGTCACAAAGTGCATCCAAGACAATGCTAACAAAAAGTCAGCAATTTAGACATTGATGATAAATAACAATCTTGGCATAGCAGACTGACAAATAGTCAATGACAGCATTTCAAACAATAATGACAATTAGTTACTGATTTTATTTCAGACAATTTGTTTGTGATAATATAGATTAAAAAAATGTATAAATAAGAATTCAGAAATATATGTTTGAATTTTTTCAAATAATATTTTGTATTTGTTTATTTATTATACTTAAGAGTTTTTATTATACTTTAGTGAGCAGCCATACTTAATTTCTTATTCTGTAGTTCTGTACCAACTTCCAACTACCAAAAGTTTATGCTAATATTTAATTTATTATTCCAATCTTTTACTCTTTTTTTCAATCAAAGTAAATGTTTAACATGTTTATAAGAATATTTATTCTAAAATTATTTATTAAGTATTTTATTTAAAAAAATTTTTTAAGTATTTTATTAAACAAAATAAAATAGTTGTTTTATTATAATTTGCATTTTAAACCATGTTTGAAGTTTTTTTCAAATTTAATTGTGCCATGTTTAAATAGCAGTTTGTTTTTGGCCAATCAATATATAGCAATTTGCTTTTAACCAATCAATTATGTGATTATTATTGTTGTGAGTTTAAACAAGTTAATATACTTCAATTTAAATCAATTTAAAGATATTTTCTTCAAAATAAAAATAAAATAATGCTTACATCATGAGAAATGTTAAAATACAAATTTAAGCAAATACTAAAAAAAATGTGAAGCAAAACTGAATGAAAAAATTCACAACTCTTAATTGATCTATTGCCATATAATGTTCACACCCCTCTGTGTTTAATGATAATCAATAGAGATTTAAAACCATAACTAACCACCATTTAACAAAATGTATATTAATGATTTTTAAAATAAATGTGGTGAACACATTAAGAAATTAGATAATTATTTGATTATATTAAGAAATTAGGGATTAAGTTTGAAAAGAAAGTTAAAGTACTTAAATAAGTATGTTGCAGGTGGTAGCTTAAATGATTGCTCAATAAATCTTACATTGAATCTTGCATTGAGATTGCAATGTGGCTGGATTTATAAACTAAATGGATAAATCTAAAAAAGTCTTCAAAAAATAAACTTCACAAAGTGTCATAGCATATCATTTATTAACAAAAACATGGTTACTATCTATGAATGAATGCTCACACCAATTATCAAATCTATAACAAAATGTGTTGACTGTACCTAATTTAAGATCAATCAAATATCTATGAAACTCTGCAAGAAAAAGTACGAATATGTTAACAAGTAGTGTGACACAGAATAAGTATACTTAAAAGGTTTTAAAGAAAATAGTAGGAAAAAAAAGTGCAAATTAAATTTGAAAAATATTATTTATATAAAGTTACACCAAATCATTCTGTTTATATTATAAATGATGTAAATGTTTTTAATGTTTTATCACTTAGTTAAGGGCACACTGTTAGTGTTCAATTATTTTGACCTGGGTGTCCTAAAGAAAATATTTTTTTGTTGTTCTCATATCTTAATCTCTTATTTTAAACTTTATAATGATGGTTGATCTATAATTATCTAAAATATGGTGTATGTGCCTGATATATTTAATTAAAAAAAAAAAATTCACAACATTTTTTATAATACCAATTTTATTTACTTAAGAGTTTCACATTTCACTTTTCAGTGGTTTTATTTTTGCATTTATAAAATATTCGTTTTTAAAAGTTTTTTTGTTTATATTTTGATAACTGCTTTTGTGTTTTTAGTTTTATTGACAACTTAGTTTAACAATTTGATTGGTTACTTCTTTTGTTTTTCTAGTTTGGTTGGATTTTGGAGGCAAAATAAAAGTATTTGTATATAATGAAATAATAAAATGGAAAATGATAGTTTATATGGAAAAAATGGCTTTAACAAAGAAAATCATATTACAGAAAATGGCTTCATCAAGGAAAATCTTTTTGCAGAAAATAAACATTGTAACAAAAGTAACACTTCTCTCAATGAGGGTTTTATGTCAACCCCAAATCATGCTAAGAAATTAGTCATTAAAAATTTCAAAGGTGTGTAACGCCTAATAAAATGAAAAGAAATATAATATACAGTTTTTCATTATTATTTGTATTTTAATTATTATTTGTTGTTTTTATTAAGTTTTATTTTTTATAAAAAGTTTACTTTTGTACATTTTTTCAAATTTAATAAATAAATATTGTAAAAAATTAAATTTTCTAAAATTAATTATAAAAAAAACTTAATATGCATGTTTATCAGCAACTTTTTTACCTAAGCTTATGTATAACAAATAAAAATGGGGTATAAACAATATTTTTATTGTAGACTTAATCTTTTATTTTTTTAGTAATACCCAGTCTCCCTGATAACTACAAAGATGTAACTTTTGAGAAATTAAAAGATGCTGTTAGTGCTATTCATCTAGAACATTCTATTTCATATAGTCTTGAAGAACTTTACAAAGCGGTAGAAAATTTGTGTTCACATAATATGTCGTCTCAGTTGTATGAAAGACTCAGAGAAGTTTGTGAAGAGCATGTTAAAACTATCATTGCAGAGTTTTCTTCATATCCTTTTTATTTGTGTTTATCTATATTTTTTTAAATTTAGCTTTATTTAATATAGCTTGTTATTTGGTTTTCTATTTAATATTTTTTTTAACTCTTTAAAAGCTCATATTATATCATCATGATCATTTTTTAATCACCTAAGCTCAAGTCATTTTTTAATGCTTTAAGAAAAATAAAAAAAAACTGAAAAAACTGTTTTTTCTCTTACATCACAGTGAAACAAATGAAAAAAAAAACTATTCTTTGATAGTTTTTTGATGGTGGTTTGTCATACGATAGAAGACTGTAAACTATATGTTTCAATCATTAACTCAAGCCCCCCTTGCTTGAAAAGATTTTGCAGTTTTAAGGTTAAGAGAGGGGGAAAAAGAAATTGATTTTTCAATATGATTGTAGATGATTTTTTAATCTTCTTAATGCTGAAATTCAAGGGAACCTTGTTGAAATACTATATCTTATAGTATTTTATATTTAAAAGAAATTACCCATCAGAGTATTTATGCTACACAATTGTCACTAAGTAACAATTTCTACCATCTCTCTACCAAATTCTGCAGGACCTAGCACTAAAAAATCTAAAAAAATTTTAAAGCAAAAAATAATAATAATAATAATAATAATGAGTCACAAACAGTTTGTATCACTGTGAGTATAAAATTACACAAGCCTTATTCTAATTATAATAAATAATAATAATTAAAATATAAATAAGTAAAAAACTATTACAAGTAAAAAAATAATGAATTTAAATAATATAAGTAATAAATGAGTAATGAATAATAAATAAGATAAGTATTAAGTTAAATGTTGAAATATAATCATTAAGAAATATTTTCTTTGACCTTCATTTAACTGATATCATTGATAATTTTGTTTTTTTAAAAAAAATGGATAAACAATGGGAGTCACACTGTCGGCAGATGGTATGTTGTTTTTATTTGTATTGTATTATTGTTATATTACAATAGATTTCTCAAAGTTATAATGATGATAATAATGATAACTTGTTTCAAAGCTTTTAAGTTACTTGAAGAAGTTACTTCAAAACTATGACTGTTTTCATTTTCTGGTTTTAACAGAAACTTTCTTCTTCTTCTTTCTATTTCGTCTTTAAACTTTATGAGTTTTTAAACTTTTAAATACTTGTGCAACAGGTGCATTTTTTTTCAGTTGTAATGGATACTTAAGATTTGATCATATTTACTAACGGTATTTATTATGTATTATTTACTATATATTATTTAGGGTTTATATATATATATATATTTTTATTTTGATTTTTTTTTATTTAATTCACCTCCTCAAGGCCGAGAAGGCCACTACAGACAAGGAGGCTACTTATTTTGTGGCTATAACCCTCTCTCAACTCTAACTCTAACTCCGAAACACGAACCTTGACGAACAAGAAACGAGTTGAGCGCAGTACTACCAGGGGCGTGGTGGGGATCGAACCCCGAACCACTTGTTTATGAAGCGAGCGCTCTACCACTACACCACTACCACATATAATAATATTATTTATATCTTTAATAATAATATTATATCTTTTGTAATTGATGTTAAGGCATACAGACCTTTGTATTTCCTATAAATTTTATTTTTATCTACTTGTATATTATTAAACTAGCAGTAAACAACCCGTAATACGCGTTGTTAGTAAATAAAATTTGAAAAAAAACCCGCGTATAGATAAGCCTAGAAACTACTTTAAAATAGAAAAGCCTAGAAAATGACGTAACTCGAATTATAATAATAATATTAAATTAGCGTATTCATATTATCAGAAAAATAAATGTTGCAAAAAAAGCTTTTGATTATCAAGAGAAAGTTTAAAAAAATTTTCTAGCTACGGGCTTTTTTTTTTTTGCCTCCACAACAGCACCTTCTTGAGTAGCAGGACTTTCTTATTTATTTAATATAGTTTTTTCTTTATTAAGTTTCAGACAACTTTTTTTTCAGACCATCCGCAGGTTATTAGGACTAATTACCTGAGCACATTAATAACATAAGTTCTCAATCATCATACATACGCAACACATTTTTTCTCCCGGTGATGTTTTTTTTAGCTTTCTTAGAATCTTTTCCTTTGTAATATCGTTACGTTATATATGTTTGTATATAATCTTTTTAAAACTTCGAAAAAATTTTGTATTTTAAAATAGTAATAAAAAACTTCAACAAAATAGCCGTAATCGGTAGGAGTCTAACCTCTAGTTCCTCTAGTACCTTGTTCAGAAGTTCGACGCCTTATCCGCTCGAGCTACACCGGCATATTGTATAGTATCAATTTTATAATAATGTAGTTTTTGGTATCAATTTTATAATAACGTTTTTTTGAGGAAAAATGTTAGAGATTAAAATTATGGAGAGCTTGACCCAATGAAATTTTCAAGTGAAAATCAAACTGTAAAACATGATAAATGTTTCAATATGTTTTAACATATGTTTTAACATTACATAAGTTGAAGTTTACGTACGTTACATATTCGTTCACGTTTTCTTATAGTACTGCGACTCTTTCTTGCCAAAACCTCGGTTGCAATGGCTGCCATAGGTTTCGTGTCAAATACGCTCCAAGGGACATTACTACTAAAACTATTAAGTTCGGCAATATTATATAGAAGATCAGATTGTATATAAAAAATTAAAAAAAGCCTAAAACACAAAAAAAGCCCTAGACACTAGTTTTACAACTTATTACATGTAAAATATAGAATAAGTTTTATTGCCCTAAGACCCTGGTCGGTTACTAATACATCAATAAACAGATAAAACTTTCATATTATTATAATCTGTATCTGTTTTTTCATTAAATTATAATCTGTATTTATTTTTCATTTAAAAAGGATATATAAAAAGATCAAAAAACAATATGAGCAAATAATAGGTAATAAAATAAAGGTAAAACTAAATATGGTTAAAAAAAAGTAACGTTAAAAGAATAATGATTATCTAAATTCAAAAACAAAAAAACAAAGCTTTATGGATGTAAAATAAGAGTTATATATTCATATCTATGATATATAAAAATTTAGTTTTCAAAAAATAATAAGTTAAGCACCACTTCACTTTAAACTGCTTTAATCAACTTTTATCTGCTTTAATCTGCTTAAATAAACCTTATCTGGCTAGTTAAATTTAATTTTTTTTCTGTTAATTAATAGAAGATGTAATAATATTAACTACTTCAATAATAGAACCATTTTCAAAATTTTTTTTGTCATCTTCAAATTCATCTTCAGTATTTACGTAACGTTGATGATTTTTGTTTCTCAATGTTATGAAAATGTTGAAGACAAAGATGATAAAAAATAGATGTTAAGGATGATTTAGTTATAAATTCAGTCTAAAAATATGGTAACTAGAATTGCAATGTTTTAAAATCAACCACCTAATATATATTTACCTGTAGCATACATCCTTGTATGATTGGCTACTTTTAAACATGCTTTCTATGATAACTCTTATGATAACTTTTGATCTCTAGCTGCTTATAAAGTTGCAATTAGCCTAATTTGAATGATTTAAAATTATTTTATTAAAAAGAAGACATGCAAAATGGAGACATTTAGCTATTTTAAAAGTTGTACATAAGTATTTTGGTTTAACATTTTTATCAGTCATTTTTGACTTTAAGTTACTTTAACAGACTTATTTATTTACTTTAAGCTAATTTTATAGATTTGTTATGGGGTTATTTATAGGATTTCTAATAATAGACTTTCTATTAACTCAATCTACTATTAATAACTATTATTAACTCAATCAACTATTGCAATTGTTTGAAATTTAAAAAAATGATAAATTAAAAAATTCAACATAAACTATTTAAATTATTTTAAAATTAAAAATTTATGATCACAATTAATGTGAGTAATAAAAAGTATAAATTTTATATATCAATATGTTGTTGTTATTGTATCAAAAATAATATCAAAGGTATAAATGCATCAAAATTTTTTTTTTTTGATTTCTGTTTCTTAGACCATGATCAGAAGCATTTTTTTGTATCTTGATAGAGTATATGTACTGCAAAACTCATCAGTTCTTTCAATATGGTAAATTTCTATTTCTATGGCTTATTACTAATATCTTATGTTATACCACACACACACACACACACACACACACACACACACACACACACACACACACACACACACACACACACACACACACACACACACACACACACACAAAAAATATTTGAATCATTACAAAATCTCACTTTTTATATAATTGTAATAAGTTATAGCTTAAATAAATTAAGATTGTTGATGATGTATGTAGTGACAGTTATTCTTTTTATTCTAGTAATTACCCCTCTGTATTAATTAATTGATTAATTTAAGTCTGATTATCATTTTGTGTGTGTGTGAGTGGAAAAAATTTTGTAGAACCAGTATCTAGTTTTTTAATTGAAAAGGTGTTAACTTTCAATATTTAAACTTTGAAATAAGCAAGTACCAACATTCTTAGCTGCAAGCTGAACAACTATCTGGCTAAAGTTTTATGTTTAATTTTTATATCAATTATTTTTTATTTTTTTTCTTTATTTATTAATTTCTTAAAGTATAGCAGTTACAATGCTTATTAAAGAGATGTTGGTCTTCAACTATGGAGAATACTCATTATGGGTCTTTTTTTTTTTCTTTATTTATTGATTTTTAAAAATATAGCAGTTACAATGGTTTTTAAAGGGATGTTGGGCTTCAACTATGGAGAATACACATTATGGGTCATCCTTTTATTCAATCAAAGACAGTACAAGCATTACTATTTTTTATCAAAAATGAGCGGTATGAAAAGTTTTTAACTTTCTCTGTTGTTTTATAATAAGTAATGTTTATTATGTAAATCTGATATTTATGAAAGACAATTCAAAAACTGTACATTTTAATACATTTATCAAAGACTGTACAGGCTTATCTGTATTAAAGAGTGTACAAAGACTGTACAGGCTATGTAACAAAGACTATAAAACTTAGCTGACACTAATAGCTATTTTAGCATGACATTATCAGTTATACCTGATTGTTTCATGTACAATTAAATTTGCATTAATATATCTGCAACAGTTGATTTTCCTATTGCAAATCGACTCGAAATGTCTCTTGTAGTTCTGCATTGTTCAATTGCATGCAATTCCGCTTTTTTTGATAACTTAACTTGTATGCAGTGAAAAAATAAACAAAACAAAACTAAATAAATAAAAAATAAACGTGCAAAAGTAAACAAAAATACAAAATTAGGATAACTTTTGGAAAAAATATATATTGCTTTCAAATTTTCACAGCCAAAAAATAGACTTTAAACTAATAATTAAAACTAAAAATTAATTTTTACTAAATCTAAGTAATCTAATCAAAAAAGTTCTTTTTATTGAAATGTGCAAATTATGCAAAAGAATTTAGACTTTTTTGAAAATATTTTAATTTTTTAGTTACTTCATAAAAAAGCTTTTAGCATCAATTACTGGTTGACAGCATTGAAGCATTGAATCTATAAGTATAATAATCACGTCAATTTCTTCCCATTCTTGTTTCAGAATTTTAAATTTTGTTAACGTGTTGGTTTTCAACCTGAAATTTGTTGATCGAGATGTTTCCATATATGTTCAAAATAGTTAAAGACCTTTGCAAAGGGTATTCCATTAATCAAATTTTTTTGGACTTGAAAAAGTTTTTTACAAGAGTTGAAGTGTGCTTTAACCTATCTGTCCTGCTGAAATATTCATCCTTAAGGCATTTTGTCTTTAGCATGTGGCAGCATCTTTTATGATATCCTTGTACATATTTTCGCCCATTATGCCATCAATCAAGTGGATAGGACCGACACAATCATTATTGAAGCAAACCCAAACTACAGTCATGATCAAAAGTTTGGAGCGTTGCATAAAAAAACACAAGTTTAATTTTTTTTGAAGTATTTGAGTTAAATATGGATATTTATTGTGGTGTTAGGAGGCATAAACCATAAAGCACCTCTTTGATTTGCTGTAATGGCACCCCATATCATGATTTTAGGGCAATGTTTGTATTATTGGCAAAGCGGGCGCTTAATGCTTGTAGAACGATAACCAAATTGTTTGATTCATGATTAATTGCTAAACATCCTTCCAATCTTCTGCTGACTGGTGCTTGTATTTTTGATAGAAGGCAATATGGTCTCTAATATGTTTTTGAAAAAAGGCAAGGTTTTTTTGCTGGAACATGGCTATTTAAATTAAATTGTTTGCACAACCTTTTAATTGTCACAATCATCTTTTAATTGTGACAACACTTGGTGCAACACCAGTTAGGAATATCTCAGATAGAATTTCAGAAGCACTGGCAAATGAATATGCTTTAGCATAACAATGAATGCCCTTATATGCAATTATCTGCCCTTTGAGTAGTCACCTTTAATCATCCAGTTCTAGCTTTGCTTTTAAAATCACAAGTTTCTTGATATTGCTTTAATGTTTTTATAATGCAGCTAGGTGTTTAGTTAAAACATGCAGCGATAGAAGTCAGGGTCCTTCCTTGTACATGTAGAATAACAATCTGAGCACGTTTTTTTGTTTTTAATTCATTAGTTTTTCCCATAATTATTATTTTAAGTTTTGCTAAAATGATAACAAGCTTCTAACATAAATTTCGCATGTATATAATAATAATACTCAAAATTTTCCATGTTAAAAAAATATTTTTAAACAAATATTTCAAATTTTCAGCAAATTTTAAAAATGTTTTAAACTTTTGATTGCAAATGTATCAGGTTTCCATCTCCATGCTTTACTGTTAGCAGCTGGTATTTAGAATAATTTCAATGAATTTTTCGATGACAAACATATTCAATACCATCAGATCCAAATAATATAAACTTTGATTAATCACTAAAAAGTGTTTTTGACCAATAATTTTTTGCCCAGTTCATGAACAGTTTTTATGTATGCTTTTCAAATCTTTATAGAAATAAAAGATTTCTTTACAGGTGGTCTTCTGAATAGATTTGCAGATCTGAATAGATTTGCAAGCAACAATTGGTTGTGTCAACATTACATTTCACATAATGAAATTCTTTTATTTCAGCATTTAACAAGACAGCATTTTTGCATGGTTCATAGTTTGCCGCATGAATTAAAATTTTATCATGTCTTTCTGATGTTGTTTGAGGTCTTCTTGACTTTAGAGAGACTATTGTTATTTCTTTCCTTATATCTTTATTTATATCTGCAACTGTTGTTTTTTTTATTGCAAATTGACCCGAAATATTTCTTGGAGTCTGCCTTGTTCAATTGCACACAATTTTTTGACAACCTAACTTGTATATTTGTGCTTTGTTATTTTTAAGATTTATTCAAAACAAAATTCTTTTTTATTAAAGTTAAAACATTAAATTTATTTAAAAAATGCCAAACCTGTTTTAGCAAGGCGTTATTACACTGCCAAGTCTTAAATTATGCAATATTAAATTTGGTTTTATCTCACTGCCAAGGCTAGATATCAATATTTCAATAAATAACATTTTTTCTATCAAACATAATTTAAAAGCATTTTTTATTCTGAATATAAAGGAGGAAAAAAAATCACTACGAGTATATTTGTACTTAGAGATGTAAGTCGTTTTTTTGGTTCTTGTTTTTTTGCCAAAAAAAATGTTTTTTTGCCAAAAAAAACCGAGGACTTCGTTTTTTGTTTTTTTTGTTTTTTTTGCGTTTTTGTCTTAAAAACTACTCTTTTTGCATTTTAAACACTGAAATGGTTTTAAAATTTATTTTTGGTGATATTTATTAAATACTTGTTTTAATACTTCCATTTACCATATTTTTAGTAATGTCTTAGTTTAGCAATTGTTAAATTATTCAAAAAAAAAAAAAATTTGATAAAGCAGCATTAATTAGAAAAACAATTTTTTTTTTTTAAATAGTTTTTAATAATAATTCTTATAAGTAAAGACAAAGAAGTAAATTTTTATAAGTAAAGGCCATGAATTGTATCTTTTTTAATATTGAACTGTTTTAAGAATTTATTATATGAATGAAGTAACACTGCATTGCAAAATAAGTCAGATCCGGGAATTTTTGGTGTGGGTGTGAGGGGAATCGGGGCTTGTTAAAAATTTAGTTCATTTTGTATCACATTTTTGCCTACTAAAAAAAATTTAAAAAATTTAAAGATATTTTATAAATTTATGGATTCTGGTGCGGGGTGGTAGGTTCATACCTCTCATTTCCCCTAGATCTGTCACTGGTTTTAAAATTACAAAATTATTTTTCAACTTCTTCAACTTATGTTCATTAAATTTTTCATTAATCCATAATTTTTTTTTTGAATAATAATAAATGTATTATTTAATGGAATGAATCAGAATTATCTAAATAAATATTTTTATTATATGAAAGAAATATATTTATTATATAAAACACTGCTTTGCAAAATAAAAAAAGGTAATAATTTTCGTGTTTAATATAAGGAAAATAAATAATTTTTTAGAGGCAAAAATCTTGAAATTTAAAAAAATATATATAACTGTTTAGCCATTTTCCTAATCAAAAAGACAAATATTTTTATACCACTTTGGCTAAACACTCTGTTTACACAAAATTATTTAATTATTATTAATTAATTAATTAATTAGTAAACAAATATACCATAAGAGTTAAAAAAAAATCCAAAAGACCTACACTCAAACCAAAAAAACGCCAAAAAAACCAAAAAAACACGTTTTTTTTTGGGTGAATAAAACGCGACAGCAAAAAAGCGCGGTTTTTTGCAACACTACTTGTACTTTAGCAATATAGAAGAAATTTTTTTCGCCAGTGCCAAAGTACGAGTAAGCATTTCGTAACAGTAATCGTTGCAGTGCAGAGCAAATTTTGATATATTTGTATTTAATGCTTACTGTCTTAACTGCAAGTATGGAACAGATAGAGCAATCTCCTTGCTTACATTTCGGGAAATAATTGTTACCAATTTATTGGGTGAGCACTTAAATAAAGAAACATTGATTCCTCGAGTCAACTACAATAAACTTCATTATTTGGCTGCTATACCACCAAATAAAGTGAAGAAATTGCCCACAAAACCTTGTTGTGTTTGTTCTAAAATGAAACGTAAGGAAACATGATATCAATGCGTTGTATGTGAAAAAAAAGCCTCTGTTATGTGTTAGCGAATGTTTTAAAATATACCATGTAAAATAAAAGGTTTTTAAAATAATTCAATTAAAAAATATTAATACTAAACATATAATACTTTTATAAATTTTAAGTTTGTTAAATCTCTATCCCGATTTATATAAAACATGGGGGGTTTACAAAGTACAAGCCTTTAACTTAGTTATTTCTAAAATCTATTCTAAAGTTAAAAAAAAAGACATATGAATTAACATAGCTAAACATTGTTAAAATTAAATTTTTAATATGTTAGTTGAACTAATAGTATACTCGTAGTTGGCCAATTTTTTATGCACGCATTCTACGAGAATACTCGTATTTGGCCAAAAAATAGCGTTTTTTTACTACGAGTATACTCTTAGTTGGCCAAAAAAAAGCAATTTTCTACTGCGAGTATACTTGTAGTTGGCAGCAAACGTGTTAAATCATTTAAAAGTTAATAAAATTTACTTTTCAAATGTATATATATATATATATATATATATATATATATATATATATATATATATATATATATGCATATACATGAAAATATATTTTTTCTTTGTTTACTTCATGTTTTTACTTTTTTCTTATGTTATAATATTTATCAATATAAAGTGTTGATTTTGCATTTGTTTATAAAATGGTAGCAATAGTGAAACAGTTGACAGAAGTTTACTGAAGAGATTAATAAAAATGCTAGCTGATCTTCAGGTAAGGCCAATTATTTTTTGTTTAATGTTCAGTAAAAATTTGGTAAAATATTATACCCAAATTATATAACACAAATCTTTCACAAATAGATACGAATCTTTTATTAATAAATAAAAATCTTTTATAAATATAAGTTCCACTATATAATTTAAGGAATAAAAAACCCATTATATAACATAAGTAATAAAAAATCCACTGCATAATATAAGTAATAAAAAACCCACTATATAACATAAGTAATAAAAACCCACTATATAATTTAAGTAATAAAAACCCACTGTATAATATAAGGAATAAAAACCCACTATATATTTGAGATGCCACAAATATTCTGTGACTATTCGGTATTCTTTAGCAAGTTCTGTTAAGTTTTGCATTTGCTAACCACCACTTATGTCTAATTTAAGCAAACAGTTTCACTTAAAAACCTATTTTGTTTACAATTGAACTTTTCTTGTCCACATTTTTTTGTGTGCATATTTTCTGTAGAGATTTATTTGATTGTTTCATTTACATTTCTTTTTTTTACAAAGTGGAGATAAATTGTCACAGGTAGTACTAGAAGCCAGTTCATTGGTGTCAACAGTCTTTCACTGAGAAAGATTTGCTTTTTACTGATATGAATTAACCATTCACTAAAAAAAACTTGTTATGTTTGTCACACATGATTTTTCTCACAGCCTTACAATTTTTTTTTTGTTTGTTTTGCTTGTTGTATTTTAACCCAGGAAATTAATTTTGGAACATGCATTAATAAAAAAGGCAATTGTTTATTTATTCTCATTAAGTTTAAACCCTGCCTTAAGTTCATGTTGTCATGAAGATATCATTTTTAATAAGTTTGGAGACAAACCATTCGAAAAAATTTCTAACATAACCATGCTAAAGATAGATAAAGCACAAATAACTCCAAATTTATTAAAAATGATATTTTCACAACAACTTGAGCTTAAAGCATGGTTTACATTTAATGAGAATAATTAAACAACTGCTTTTTTATTAATGCATGTTCCAAAATTAATTTTGGAACATGCATTAATAAAAAAAGCATGCTATAAAATTGCTATAATCATTAATAATAATATTTTAATATGTTAATATAGTCTGTAACCCAACCTAGTCATTAATGATACAGAAGCACTCACTGTGTAGTTGACATTTCAACAAATTAGGTTAGAACCTTTAGATAATGAAGTGTCACCAAATATTCAGCAGCTAATATTTGGTATTCATATGACCGCCTTGCCAAATATCACTATTCATGTCATCTCTACTATATACTATAAGGAATACTGTGCAGATAAATAACCAAGAATAAGTAAACAAGATTTGTATGTTATTTTTGCACAAGTTTACACTATTATTATTATTATTATTATTGTTATTATATATTAATTTTTACACATCAAATCATTCAGAACAAATTACACGATAAGATAAAAAGTCTTTTAAAAGTTCCAATTTTATAATAAAAAGTAAAAAAAAATTAAAATACAAACATTCAGAAGTTCTCTGCAACTACCCCTGTTGTACTGAAATTTAAAATAATCAACTTAATAAATTAAAAATATATTAAGCATAAGATATTATTTATGCATAAGTTACTGTTGATGCATAAATTAAGGTTTCTATTAGAAATCAGGGGTGTAGTAAATATAAAACATTGTCGCATGCTATAATCAATGTTTGATTAAATCATAAACATATAATTTTTTTTTTTATTAATCAGGTAATGATATTGGGGCAGGTGATGCTGCTTTGTTGTGGTGAAAATCACACTAAGTGAGGTTTTCATCACAAGTAGAGACATAATCATTAAACTATTAAAAAAGAAGAAAAAAATACACCTTATTTGCATTTTTTTAAATTTTAAAGTAATAAGATAAATGTAATGACCTAACAATCGGGCATTTGACTGAATGGTTTGTCTTTTTTATTACACTATGATGAATTTTTATCCTGTCATAGATCTACACTTTCATTAATTAATAATGGTGTTTTCATAGTAAGATGATGTCGAGATGTTGTCATGATTTACATCTGCCATGTGTCAGTACAATCTGTCTCATGAGCTGCTGCCTTTTAGGATTTGCTTTTCTAGGCAAAAATTAGGAGAAATTAAATCTAGCTTAAAATACCCCTGTCTTTAAATCTTTGTTGAGTAAAGCCTAAAGATTATGTCTCAATAAAAATACTCATCTATAGCCTGCATTCACCTATTGTCTTGTAGAAGAGCTTCTTGGCAAAGACTTTGTGGGTAAGCAGAAAATCTTTATTAACCTTGCACCTGTACTTCATCTAATAGTTGGTCTAGATGCTTATTGTAAAGCTTATTGCTTAGGTGTATTTTTTAGTTTTGTTTCAGTGTCATTCACAATCTAAGATGGAGTTGGATTCTTTATTACTTATATAAATAATGCAAGTAACGTACATAAAAATATTAATAAAAAAATCTAATAGCTTAAGCTACTACTAATAAAGCTAATATTACAAAAGCTGTCTTTGATTTTTTTTAAAACATCTTTGCTTTCAATTAGGCTTCAAGCAACCACTAATTAGTGTTGGAAGTTACTGGAAGAGAAAAGATGAAGATTGTAGAGCAAGATAACAATTGACAGACGACTTAAAAGGTTGTAAAATATATGAATCAGGGAAGCAAGATGAAAGAAGCGAATTCCAAAGAACTGATGTTCGAGGGAAAAAACTAGACAAATAAGAGTTTTTAGAGCACTTAGGAACAGTAACAGAAAAAGGATGAGACTTAATTGAATGACGAGTAACAGTAATTAATTGGATGACGAGTAACAGTAATTGAATGACGAGTAACAATTGAATGACGAGTAACATTTTAGTAGATGGCACAAGAAACGCTAGCTCTTTAGAGCAGTGCCCATTATAGTATTTGTAGAAAAGAGAAAGAGAAGCAACATTACGACGGTGTGACAAAGGTTGTAGGTTGGCTGCAAGAGCAAGTCCAACTATGTTTACAATGCATTTTTGCACCTTGTCTAAAAGAGAAAGGGCATCATTAGAAAATCCACCCTAGATATGGCAACAGTATTCCATACAAGGCCGGATTTGAGATTTATAGAGATAGAGAATAGAATCCAGAGTAAGAAAGTGTCGAGCTCGATAAAGATATGCAACTTAAGCAGATGCTAATTTTGCAACGGATTTGATATAAGGTTTTCAAGAAAGATCAAAAGTAAGAGTTAATCCTAGAAGATGAAGGGTAGATGACTCATCGAGTACATTACCATTCATAAATATAGGAAGGTCTAAATTATTGCGATAATAGTTGGCCAAAAAAAATTGAGTTTTATCTGAATTAAAGTTCGCCAGCCACTGTGAGCCCCATGCTGAAGCAGAAGTGAGATTCTTTTCAATATCGAATGCCCCCTACAAGCAATCAGAGGAAGTTGGCTTCTTATCATGACAAGAATAAATGTTAGTATCATCAGCAAACAATGCCACCTTAGATGTGAGAATATCTGGAAGATCGTTAATGTAAATTAAAAAGAGTATATGGCCAAGGATTGAACCTTGAGAAACCCCTGAGGTTACACAATATGAAGAAGAGTGCTGTCTATCAAGGACAACTTTTATACTACGATTGGAAAGGAAGGATTTAATAATCTTAAAGATATTTCCAGATACACCATAAGAAGAAAGCTTATGAAGAAGATCAGCATGCCAAACTTTATCAAATGCTTCAGAAGTATCAAGAACGATGGCCCTAACATCTCCACCTTTATCTAATGCACGATAAAACCTATCGGTTATTATCGTTAGCAAAATCAGCTGTAGAACAAGAAGATCAAAATCCATATTGATGATCAGAAAGTTATTAAATTCAAGATGAGATATTAAGTGTGTTAATTAAAGATTCAAAAACCTTGCTTATGATAGGAAGAAGACTAATGGGACAGTAGTTAAACGAATCAGATTGCTCTGCAGAATATTTAAAAATAGGGATAACAGATGCTGCTTTTCAGCAGGCTGGAAAACAAGACTGATAACCACTTGTTGAATAGTTTTGAAAGTATAGACGACAGCTCTGCAGAACACTTCTGCAAGACTATAACAGGTATGTTATCTGGGCCACAAGCTGTAGAAGAGTCTAAGCAGGAAATCACTTAGAAGATACAGTAGCTGTAGTGATACGGATGTCGAGCAATGGATCAACCTGTTTGACGGCTATATCAGGTATAACACAACTAGTGAAATCAAGAGATGATATTGATGAAAAGTTCTTAGCAAACAATTCAGATTTGTCTTTAGGTAAGGTGACAAAGTCTGAACCATACAAAAGAGGTGGAATTACAGACTTGCCCTTATTATTGATACTGTTAAAGATTCTCCAGAAGTCATGAGAGCGTAATTTTTGTGATGAAATATGAGATATCATGATCTGAGAATAGTGGGCTTTGGCGTTAGACAAAATCTTTTTACAATGGTTCCTAGCAGTAATAAACAGACGTCTGTTTTCATGAGAATTGTTTTGCTGATAGGTATGGAAGTAACGGTTTCGATTGGCAATTGCAGCAGCACAATATGAGAAAAACCATAGAGAAGAGTGAGAGTTGACCTGGAATCGTCAAGAGTGAATAAAGGACTCCATGCCAGCCTGAATCCACAAAAGTAATTAAAAAAGCACATTTGTCAACAGGAAGACGAAAGATTTCTACCCAAGTGCCATCACGAAGAAAATCACAGAAAGTGTCCCAGTCAGCTTTAAGGTAGTTGTAAGATGTACGATGATAGGGGGATTCTGATGATAAAGAAGAATGAGATAACAGTTTTAGAGAGAACAAACCATGATCAGAAGCACCTAAGGGTAAGTGTGGAGAAACTGACTAGGATCAGAAACAAGACATAAGTGGAGTAGAGAAGGTAAATGATTCAGGTTGTTTGGCAAGTTGGAAAGTTGACTATGTGAGTTAGGGATTGAAAAAGGCAAAAGTTGTGGGCTTTAATGCCTACAGAGTCACTGACACTAGAGCCAAGCCATTCGGTGTGATGAACATTAAAGTCACTGATAACAACAATATTGGCTGACGGATAAAGAGAGAGGGCTTGGTCATTATGATCAGAAATAACATCAAGAAGAGTGCAGTCTTGAGTTGAAGGAAAGCGATATAGAAAAAAAAGAAAAGTGATAGAGTGAAGTAGTGCTAAACGAAAGTACATAAAAGAGTAGTCTGTGGATTCAAACCTAGTTTCCTGACAAATGGGTTAATTCTTACGAATGTAAATGCCCAGACCAAGCATGTGACTATTGGAGTCTTTAGGAATTAAAGGAAGATAACCATCAACATCTAAGATGAGACAGCTGAACTCAAAATAGTCTCACAAAGAGCAAGTAGGTCTGGTGAACTTAGCAAGAGATAAGACTCAACAGAAGAAAAGTTACTTCGAAGACCACAAATATTAGTGAATGATAGGTTTAGCGAACTTGGTGATGACTGTGGTTTTTTGTGTTTTATAGTTTTTGTTACTTAATTTATTTTTAAATTTTTTAAAGAACTTGACTCGAAACATAGATAGTACTCAGTACACTGTTTAATAGCCCAAGCAACTGCCTCATTACTATAAACCCTAATCCGTAACAAAGGGCTCCAATGTGGCCTTGGCAATTCACACCAAAAGTACAAACAGGGACATCATCCATGCGCAACTTGGTACTGTTAGAACTTTTTCAGCTGTTAATGTAATCAGCCTCTCTGAGAGCTACCACAGAGTTCGGGAAACCTAGAAGTTCAAACAGGGACACCATCCATGCACAATATGGCACTGTTAGAACTTTTTCAGCTGTTGGTGTAATCAGCCTCTCTGAGAGCTACAACAGAGTTCAGGAAACCTGATTACCAGCCGCCTCAGAACCATAAAATTGAGTTTTAGAGCTGTATCCTCATTAGGAGATAATAGAATGAGTTGCCTAGTCATAAAAACAGAGACACAAGCAAAACCCATGCAACGAGTCAAGAAGATCCAGCATTCAAGATCCTAAATTTAAAACAATGTATTAAAAATACATCTGCGCCAGCCTAATAGATTTAAGGGGTGCGAGGCTGGTCAACAGATAGAATCTGTTTTGTGATGAATCAGTTTTGTGATGGTACTTTGAATCAATTTTGTGATGGTACTCTGACTGATTTCATTTGTCTCTTTGTTGTCATTTTTTTTTTTTTTTTTTTCAATCTTCTGGATTTAGGCGAGCATGGAGTCTTTTGCTTCTTTTCATCAGTTTCAACTTTTGATTTTCTTCTTATGCAACTGCTATTTCTTATCATGAAATTTCACATTATTTAACATTTTTTCATCTTTTTCAAAAAAAACTTTCATAAACATCTTTTTTCATTACAGGAAATTAATGATAAAGGCATTATCTAATGCTCTGGTCTATTTTATTCTCAGACTATGAGATCACCTATTTAAAAATCATCTCAGACTATGAGATCACCTATTTAAAAATCATCTCAGACTATGAGATCACCTATAACTCTCATACATGGGTCTGATCTTATTTCCCTACATCTTTGAAGTTTTAAGCTCAAAATGTTGTCAACAGTTATTCTGCTCAACAAAGCTGCTTCTGCAGCTGTGAATTCTTGATTTTGATTTTTAGCTAGTTGTGTAATTATCGTACGTAACGTAAATAAATCAAAAGGGAAGTTATGCTGTTGATGTAGTTTTTTTTGGTGGTCTTATATTTTTCTCAAGCATATTATAGTTTATTTTTTTATTTTTTATTATTTAATGTTTTAACAAAGACCGAAATTTGCTATTAGTTAGAAAACATTTCAAAAATAAATTCATAAACATCCTTTTCTAGTTTGTAAGTATTTATAAATTTATTTTAACGCCAACTTTTCCCTTCCCCACCTTTCTCCTTTATATATGTTTACATACACTTTATTTAACCTCCATAATCTAAATGGCACACAGTTTTTTTAAGCATTTATTTAAATTTTCTTTTTACAACAATGTATAATCAAAATTAATTTGTAGATTATTTTATCTATATCTATTTTATTTTGCTTAGATGTACCAACAAATATTTGAACCAGTTTTTTTAAAAGAAACTGATCAATTGTATTTGGTTGAAGGAAATACATTAATGTCAAAAGTAGATGTCCCAAACTATTTACAACATGTGGAAAGGCGACTAAAAGAAGAATCAGAGCGACTTTTTCATTATTTAGAACCATGTACTAGGTAATCATAACTAAGAAGTAAAATTATTAAGTAACAATTTTCTATATAAATTAAAACAAACATTTTAAGATAAAACAGAAAAAATTCTTAATAAAACAGATTGAAATAATAAATTGGTAAAGTGCTTTTTTTTTTTTCTTTCAATTTTTCGAATGCCGATGTTTGAAAAAAAAGATAGCGAACTCAGCGCTTGATTTTCTCTCAATTTTATGCTAAATGCTTGCAGTTCATTAACTTGTTGAACAATATTTCTAAAGTTTGTGCTAATCAAAATCAGTTTTAGGTCTTATTTTTCATAATTCCAAGTGTTGTATATATATATATATATATATATATATATATATATATATATATATATATATATATATATATATACACACACACACACATACATACATACATACAGGGGCTATTCATGACTGTTTTTGACAGTGTTGACTGTATTTTTTAGAACTTGAGGACTTTTTTCTTACAGCAAATTTTTTTATTTGCAAAAAAATGCCTACATAAGGCAAGTTTCCTTACAGCAGGCACTGGCTCAGGGGGTACCACTGCCCAAATTATTTTTCTAGAATAGCCTCTGATATATATATATATATATATATATATATATATATATATATATATATATATATATATATATATATATATATATATATATATATATATATATATATATATAGATATAGATAGATATAGATATATATATATATATATATATATATATATATATATATATATATATATATATATATATATATATATAATATATATATATATATATATATATATATATATATAGATAGATATATAGATATATAGATATATAGATATATAGATATATAGATATATATATATATATATATATATATATAATATATATATATATATATATATATATATATATATATATATATATATATATATATATATCAGGCTTGGTCAGGAAGGCGTGCAATTTCAACCCTTTTTTTGAACATGTAAATAATATTTTGTTTTGGCAATTTGACCAAAGGGTTTTTAACAAATGCGCTGAAAAAAATGGTTTTTAATTATGTTGAAAATAAATAACTTCTACACGTTTATCTTTATTAATATTTTTTTATATAAATAAAATAATTTTAAATAAATTAATGATTTTAATTAAAGTATCATTAAAAGTTGTTTAAATTTTTTTTTATATTTAATTGTATAATATTTTTTTATTATTAAAATTAAAAAAAAAATTCAATTTTTTAAGCAACAACTTTTAACAACGATGATCTCTTTAATAAACTTTATATAAGAATCATTGAAGATAATTCACTCGAAAAAAAGAAAGATGGTTTTGTTGAGAAAAAATTTGAAGTTAAAAAAACTTATTTTAAATAATATTATTGTTATAGTTAATTATTTATTTTAGTTAAGTTTTATTTTTTTAGTTTTAGTTTTAGTAAATCTGCTTTTATTTTGTTTTTCGTAATTTTTTTTTATGAAGATTTATTTGCTTTTTTTACGATAAGTTTTTTTAAGTTTCTTCATAGTTATTTAATAGTTAAAGATAATTTTAACACATTTTAAAAATGTATACATTTTAAAAATGCGCTAAAAAAATTATCCTAAATCTTTTAATATGTTAATATGTTTTGAAAATTATACATTAAAATGTATAATTTTCAAAACATATCACCAGCCCTGGTTAAATTTTCAAAATCAAATAGTATTTGCGTGGTTATATTATGGCATGAAATCGCCCGCCTTCCTGGCCAAGCCTGATTATATATGTGTGTGTTCTTTTAAAAATTATTAATTCACACACAAAGTATTTGACTACATTTTTAATATATTTTTGTTATTCTATTTTAATACATTTTATATTTGTATTATATATATTTTTAAAATTTTTAATTTTAACAAGAAAAGTGATTATTTTTACAAAGTATAATCCCTTCTCTTGTTCTTTAATAAAGATGTTATCAGGTATAAAAGATTTTGCTTTTTGGAAATTATTAAAAGGACGCATTTTACCATTTTACGCATTTTATTTTTAGTATTTTTGTATTTTTTTTGTATTTTTTTGTATTTTTAGTATTTTTTTGTATTTTTTTTGTATTTTTTTTGTATTTTTGTATTTTTTGTATATTAGTATTTTTGATAAAACGGTTAATTATATTTTCTTTATTGTACTTCTTTTTATATTTTTTTTATTTAAAAAAGTTTTTTTATTTAAATAAAACTTGAGAATGAAAATTTTTGAATATTTTTATATTTTTATTTATAGAGGTTTGTTGAGGGGTATTCAATAGATTTAAGTTGCATTTATTAAGGCTACTTGTTGTACTTTCTTTTTTTTTCTTTATAGAGGTTTGTTGAGTGGTACTCAGTAGATTTATGTTGCATTTAATAAGGCTACTTGTTCTACTTTCTTTTTTTCTTTAGAAAAGCTTTGATCAGTTCTGTTGAAAATCAAATGATTAGTTGTCATCTTACAAATATACTCAACAAAGGGTTTAACTACTTAATGGATTGCAGTGCAAATGTTCATCTTTTGCTTATGTACAATTTATTTTCAAGGGTAAAAAACGGGCTCGATAGTTTGTGCGAATATTTTGGTGCTTACATAAAGGTGGCAACATTTTCATCTATTATTTAATTTTTAAATAATTCAGCTTTTAAATAGTGCAGAATTTTTTAAAAAGTGTAATTTGTTTTGTTTTAAGGTAAAAGGTCTTACAATAATTAATGATACAGAAAGAGATAAATACATGGTACAAGAATTGCTTGAATTTAAAGAGAAGTTAGACATGCTTATTGAAGAGTCATTTAACAAAAATGAAAAGTTTATCATTACTATGAAAGTAAATATTTATTTTTATTATATCTAATAGTTTAGCAAAATAATTTTTTCTTCAAATCTAGTAAAGTAATGCAAATTGTTTGTGACATGATTTAATTAGATCTAAGGACATTATTATTCATTTTTATACTTATCAAGTTATTTTTGACTTTTTATAACATATAGTTTGTTATAACAATTAACTTGTTGCAGATGCAATGTTTCTCAAAATGCTACTAATATTATTTTGAAACATTTTTCTTTTACTAGGACTCTTTTGAATATTTTATTAACAAACGACCAAACAAACCTGCAGAACTTATAGGTATAGAATTTTTTTAATTAATTTTCTAGGTTAAAGCATTTTTAGGTGTATGGCTTAACTTATAAAACATAAAAATCAACAAAGTATATGCTGTTTTAAAAATTTTCAAAAGAGAAATATCAAATGTTATGTGTTAACAAAACTTCAAATACTGGGATTATTAAAAAAACATTTAAAAGTAGAAATTGTAAAATGTGCAAAGTTCTGTACACAATTTATGTGCAACTCATATTGAGTTAGTAAATCCGCAAAATCTAGCTGAAATTTCTAAGCTTAAAGTAGTCCTTCATAATAGTTTTTTCACCAAAACATTTAAATCAAAGTAAAATGCTTAACTAAAATTGAATAGTTAAAATGAACAACTTCTAGAGACTTAATTATGCTTTTATGAACACTAGTTCTGCAAAATATCATTTGCTTTTATGAACACTAGTTCTGCAAAATATCATTTAATAGTTCAGTCTATAAAGGTTTAAGTAAATGCTTCTAAGAAATGATAATAATAAAATAATAATAATAAAAGAAACAAGATAAGCAAAATAACAAAGACAATAAAGCAATAAAGTATAATATTTTTAATAATAGCAAAAACTTAGCTTTATAAAGATTTTTGTGGTTTTTTCAAACACAACTAAATAAATCAATTCAAGTGCAGATTCTATTTGCAGCATATTTAAGCTGAAACTACAGAAATATAATATCATTTTGTTTTAAATTTGTTTAAATGTTTAATTTATTTTGATTTGCTCTATATTTAGTTGATTTTCTTTATTTTGAATATTTTATTTGTTTAGCAAAATTTGTGGATATAAAACTCAGAGCTGGAAATAAGGTAATATAATATATGAAAACTATATTTATTGTTATCATGGTACTCATTAATACTCGTGCTTTGATTTTAAGTTAGTACTTCAAAAAATAAATCAAAAAAAGTAAAATCAGTAAAGATCTTATATACAGTTGAACTCATGTGATTTGAATCCTCAAGGGGTCTCAAAATATGTTTAAATTGCACGAGTTATCATTACAAGAGGGAACAAATAATTTGTTTGATTTAAATGGTCTTTCAAATTACAATAGTTCAACTGTAGTAACTTAAGTACTTAGGTAAACTTAAGTAAACTCAGATAAACTTAGGTAAACTGCATTTTTTTTATTTTCTAAGTATTTCTTTAAGATAATTTTAGTGTAGAACACACAAGAAACATTTTAGTGTAGAACACGCAAAGAAACATTTTAGGTTTAAATTGTCACAAATTTAAAAAATTTTAGGCTGATATTAATATTTCTTATAATAAAGCTATTTTTAAATACTTTCAATTATTCTTTTAATATAAAATTACATTACTGTTGGTGTAAATTATATACGTGTTAATGTAAATTTCTGCTTATGGTGAACTATAGCTCTTTGTGTGAGTTTATATTTTGTGCTCTACCTAATTTTAAGTTTTCTGTGTTTTATAAAGCTTTAGGTAGATAAGTTAGATATCAAATAACAGACAATAGACTTTGTTAACAGACTTGTAGACATTGTGATAACAGACTTTTAGACGTTGTGATAACAGACTTTTTGACATTGTGATAACAGATTTTTAGACGTTGTGATAACAGACTTTTTGACATTGTGATAACAGATTTTAGACGTTGTGATAACAGACTTTTAGACATTGTGATAACAGACTTTTAGATGTTGTGGTAACAGACTTTTTGACATTGTGATAACAAATTTTAAACTTGTGATAACAGACTTTTTGACATTTCTGCTTATGGTGAACTATAGCTCTTTGTGTGAGTTTATATTTTGTGCTCTACCTAATTTTAAGTTTTCTGTGTTTTATAAAGCTTTAGGTAGATAAGTTAAATATCAAATAACAGACAATAGACTTTGTTAACAGACTTGTAGACATTGTAATAACAGACTTTTTTACATTGTGATAACAGACTTTTAGACGTTGTGATAACAGACTTTTAGACATTGTGATAACAGACTTTTAGACATTGTGATAACAGACTTTTAGACATTGTGATAACAGACTTCGACAATCTTTATATACTACTATAGTTTTAGATTATTGTGTAAATGACAAAATTAAACAATTAAAACAAAAACTAAAAACTTAAAATTTTTTTTGTAAACCAAGAAGACTACTTTAGAATCAAAGTTTTAGATATAAATATAAAATAAATATAAAATAAATAATATAAATATAAAATAAATAATATAAATACAAAATAAATATAAAATAAATAATATAAACATAAAATAAATAATATAAATATAAAATAAATGTAAAATAAATAATATAAATATAAAATAAAAAAGCTAAATGTATAATCAATTAAAAACAAAATATTGTTCATTAGAGTATCACAAGTTTTAGCATATTAATTTTTTTAGTATTTTAATGAAAGTATAAATGATTAGAACAAAATCAAATCACAATTTTTTTTGTACCAAGAAAACTGGTATATCAAGGAAATTGCACGCAAATTTAATTTTGAAAAGAAACTAGACACCACTTTAATGACACTTATAAGTTAAAATAAGGAAACTTCTAAAAAATTATTGACCTATTTTCATAACTAATTTTTCAAATAAATTTACATGATTTGTTTAATGATGAAAACGTTTAAATGTTTTGGTTTTTTCTGCAAATTTATTTTTTAAATTCTTAAATAATTTAAAAACTATAGTTTAATTTACCCTACAGATAAATAAGATAAAAATCATAGGATAAACAAGAATAATACAATGCCAGCGTCACGGGTTATCGGAACCTAATTAAAATTAGTGGATGGAAAGAATAATATGCTGTTCTGATTCTTTGTGTTTGGGACATTAATTATGTTTAGAACATTAGTTATACTTACCCTCAGACCCGTTGAAAAAGGATAGCTACTAAGTGATTTGCTTTTTTAATTTTAAGTGTCATTTTTAATTATAATTATTACTAAATTTACTTTTAAATTTTAATATGTCTTGGTTTTAAATATGGCTTGCCTTCCTTGTTGCATAAATTTTTTCTTCTGAATAATTTTAAAAATAATTCTGAAAAACCAAAAGCATAATTTAGCAATCTTGTAATTCTATAAAAGGAGATTGTTTTCTATACAATAATTACATAACAAACAAAACAAAAAAATTAATAAACTAACATTTTTATGCAAATGCTAACAATATTTTTCTGCAAATGAATTGCAAAAGAATATTAGAAAACTAATATTTTTATGCAATTTGCATAAAAATATTAGAAAACTAATATTTTAATGCAAATACTAACAAAAGAACAGAAAACTGTTATGGCTTAGTTCATTTTCCAAAACAAAGAGAAAGTGATTGGTTTTCTCTTTGACTTGTAATCAAAATCGAAAAGAAAAATGGCTAGAAAGTAAAAACTTCTTGTACCTCATGGTCTTTCTTCTACTGTCACTGTTAAACATATTCGGACAACTGAGTGGCAAAACCTGAGGAGATCAACCATGGATAATTTCAAGAAACTTAATAAATCTGGTGCCAAAGGTAGCCAACTTTCTAATTATGAATGCACTGTGATGGACATCATTGGAAAAGAATCACCATTTAATTCAGTCCCTAGCCTAAATTTCGTCATTAAAATGTCTGTCGAAACAGTTCCAAAGTCTTTTGCTGCAAAATCAATTATTTCGACAAGCTCTATTAAACGTTCTGTAAGAAGTTTATTCTATAAGAATTGTTAAAACTTTGTCATAAGTATGTATAAGTATTACTCTTTCTTCCTATGTGCCCAGTCAATTAATAATTTAGCTAGATTTTGTCAAGTAGTCACTAAATGTCAGTGTAACTTTGTGATTTTTAAAATACTTAACATTAATTGATACTATCAAAAGCAAGCAAAAATTGATTTATTTGAAATTTTAAACGCCATGAAACATGAAAAGTCTCCATTTTTTGTTACACTTATCGGTAAAATTTGTTTAGGTTTCTACAAAACGATTGACATCATCATCAACTAACATCTTTTCAGATAATGAGAACGGTGCATTAAATTAAGCTAAAATAAAGCAGAAGCTGGACAAGCTAAAAGAAGAGACTAAGTACAGGGCTGAACGCCATCTGATGAAGAAAACTCGATTTAAGGCCAAAATGGAAAAAATTATTCTTAAGCAATAACTTCTCCAGACTCAGATCCAGTCTCTAATGCCTTAAAATGTTGAAACATTCGAGCCGAATATTCTTTGTCAGTCAGAAACATAGATAAAATATAATTATTAAAAAAAAAATTCCAAGTTTAAAAACATTTTCTTTATTCGAAAGTTTAATTGCCGTTGCAAAATTGCTTGAAAATTTTTTATATTTTATTATAAAATTCTATGAGTTAACTTAAAGGAACTACCAAGTACCGAGACATGTTGTGTTCATATTAAAGAGAATGTTAAAAAAAAAACGTCTGAGCAAATTTTTTTTGTTTAAAACTAATTAATAAATGTATACAAAGAAAAACAAATCTTGTTGTCTTAGTCGAAGCTCGTCTTCTCCGTTTTCTCTGGTATTTTGAGTATGTAAAATAAACTCGATTTTTCAGGCACATTATACAGACTTGATAATTTATTCAAGCGCGTTTAATTCATAGGAGTTTTAGAGCATGACGTCATTGGAAACATTCTAGAAATTCTTTAAAAATTTTACTATTAAATTTTACTCAAATAGCTAACTATAGTTACTTATTTTATTAAAAGTTTATTTTATTAATTGTTCGTTAGTTTTTTACAAATCTAACAAACAATTAATTAAACCAAGCACTAAGAAAAGATATAAAAATTAAGAATATACTAATAAAATATATAATTTGTAATTAACTTTCAAAATTTTGACAATTTAAAAAATATATATTATAAAACATTTATTTTTGTAAACAAATGATAATAGTTTAAAAGTTTTACGGCTTTACAGATGTGGCTCCGAGAATGAGCCATAATATTAAAGTAATAGTTCATTTGATAATATTTTCTTAAAAAAATTTATGCTAGATATCTCAAAACGCAACAAATCGTAAATAATACAATTTCTAAAACATTTCAACAGAATTCTCTAGAACTTTATTTCGCTTAGTCAGCTAGTTTTTTGAACCAATAGAATTAGTTTGTTTTCAAATTTGGCGGGTTTTTATTTGTTCGCAAATATTCTTTTTATTCTTCCACAAGATGTTTTAAGAACATTAAAGTTAATTATGTTTCCATGTATGTCTGTAAAATAAAAATTAATATATATTAATTTTTTAATTTTTAAGCCCCCGCCATAATATATATTGAATGTTATAATGGAAATATAAATAATGAAATAAGATCATCTCAATACCAAAAAATACATTTTTGAAAGTCAGAGAAAAAATGTGTTAATAATTTTTTTTTTAATATTTACAAAGTAAATTAATAAAAATGCATTATTATTTAGGTTAAAAATTATTTTATCTAATATTTTGAAAGAAAAACTTATAACAAAAGAAATCAAAATACACGTGGCTAGACGGTTATTTAAAAAAAGTTGCACAAATAAAATACTATTTTGTTTTTTATTTTATTTTTGTTTTTAATTTTATTTTGTTTTTAATTTTGTTTTACAAACACATTTTAGAACTTTAAAATATAATAAAAATGAATATGCTTTGGAAATTATATGTAAAAAATAACAATCGGTGTTTTAAACAAAAAAAATAAAAATCTATGATGTCATGCACTAAAACTCCTATGAATTAAATGCGCTTGAATAAATTATCAAGTCTGTATAATGCGCCTGGAAAATCGCGTTTATTTTACATACTCAAAATACCAGAGAAAATGGAGAAGACGAGCTTCGACTAAAACAACAAGATTTGTTTTTCTTGGTATACATTTATTAATTAGTTTTAATCAAAAAAAAATTGCTCAGACGTTTCTTTTTAACATTCTCTTTAATATGAACACAACATGTCTCGGGACTTGGTAGTCCCTTTAACATTAAATAAATCTGCAAAATTACAG
>NC_061159.1:16510952-16570952 GCF_022113875.1 Hydra vulgaris | reverse complement strand
AATGTAAGTGATGTAATTTAAGTAAAAAAAACAAGTTCATTTAAAAAAAGTTTTTATTAAAATTTTAAATTGGTATAAAATTCTCTGCATTTTGTAAAAGTTTCTAATACAAACTGCTTTACTGATTCGCAGAAATGAGACCTATAAGTTGAATTTCTTTTTTTACCTTGTTTTCCGTGTAACATAAATGCAAGTGGCATTTTTAGTAATAAGTTTGCTCTCTTCTGGCCGAACTCAAAACTTTTAAGCTTATTTTATTTATTAGACTAACAGCTTTCATACAAAATTGCTAAAAGTTTAATTTAAAAGTTTAAATAAGCAAATATTTGATAAAGTTGTTGCGTGTGTAATGTAAGTTAAAAATGGAATTGCCCATATATATTGCCCAAAGAGTGTCGCTAAAAAGACCCAGCTTTATTACAACAGTATTCCATACAATAGTTATACAATATTCCATACAAGAATGCATGATAGTTTAATAATACAGGTAGATAATAATAATAAGTAAAAATGATGACCACAATAAAGAGAGGTAAAATTACCACCAATTCATTTGATAAACAATTTTCAGTAGTTATTACTAAAATACAGACAATGATGTGACAAATATTTTTTAAATGATGTTATAAGGCTCGCTATTTATTTTTGTACATAACATTTATTTAATTAAAGCTTGTTTAAAATGTAAAAAAATTATGATGTATTAATAAGCAAAAAAAGCTGTAAAATGTAAAATTCTGTTTTAAATGTATTACAAATTGATTACTCAACTTAATTCTCTGCACAACAGCCTTGATCGTCAAGGTTTGTTTTTCAGGGTTATAAAGTTGAAAGATGGTTGTAACCACATAAGTAGCCTCCTTGACTTTGGGAGGTGAATAACTATAAAAATTAAAAAATAAAAAACTTGGTTGCTCCTAAAACTTCCAAAACTTTCTGGAATGCAAATTACTTTTTGAAAACAATTCTTGAAAATACAAAACAAAACAAAACAACAACAATAAAATTCCTAGAAAAGTTTTTTTGCAAAATGATAAAATTTATTTGTGCAATATCAATTAAAGATCTAAAAATTTTATCATATTTCCTATATATTAATAAATACATATATTCTCTATAATAATAAAGAAATTTTTATATATACAATCAAGGCCAAGAATAACCAACCAAATTTGTTTTCTTAATTTTTTTTCCAGAGAAATTAACTTTTCATGTTTTCTCTGTTTTTTATATTAAACTTGAGTTTCATATTAAATCTAAGTTTATTTTGTGATTATATTATATTCTTTTCATGGCTTTTTATGCTTTAATATTTCAATAAGATTTTTAATAAGATAGAAATAAAATCTGTATATAGACAGGGTTAAATTTAACTTCAGTTCTTTTAAATATTTTAAAATAAATGATTTAGTAATAAAAAACTCAAAAAGTGTTTCAAATAGTTATTTGAAAAATAACTGTATGAAACATACAACTTTATACTAACATACAACTTTATACAACTTTAAATCTTTCTGTATTTTTCTTTAACAGATTTATCAATTAACAAGTCAAAATCAATTATTTCATCAAAAAATTAATAATTATTTAAAATACCTTGACTCATAGTAGATTTTAAATAATATTTAATTAATTTTAAGTGATTAAACATAAAATATTCTTCTTTTTTGAAAAAAACGGTATAGCTTAAGGTAAGCATAAAAAGTGAGCAAATGCTTATCAAAACACGCTTTAATAAGTGTATATATATATATATATATATATATATATATATATATATATATATATATATATATATATATATATATATAAATATATATATATATATATATATATATATATATATATATATATATATATATATATATATATATATATATATATGTATATATATATATACAGTGTTTCAGTAAAATTTAGAACTGCTTACATTTTTTTTTCAATACTCGACAGAAAAACTTGAATAGAAATTAAACGGATTAAGATTTTTCAATTATTTTATTAAATAAGGTATGTTTTATAATTTAAGTAAAAAAAATCGCAAAAAAATATTAAAAAAAAAAAAAATGAAAGAAAACAAGTAGACATAAAAAATAAGGATAACAAAAAAAATCAGTTAAATATAGCACATTTCAAAAAAATGACCACCGTGGGCTTTTATACATGAAAGAACTCTCCTAGGCATAGACTCAATCAATTTCATGCAGAACTCTTTTGGAATACTCTTCCATGTCTCTTCTATCGCTTGCTTTAAGTGCTCAACCGATGTCAGCTTGGTTCGCATTAATTGGCGGTTCATCCGAGCCCAAAGATTCTCATTTGGATTCAAATCAAGCAATCGGGCGGGCCAGGGCATCCCTTGGATCTTTTTCTCTGAAAACCAGCCTTTTATTGACTTGGCAGTGTGTGCAGGATCAGCCCCATCTTGCTGAAAAATCCATTTGCGTCTTCCGAAAAATTCACGGGCTGATGGAATTAAATGCTGCTCCAGAGTTGTTTTGTAGTTATATTGATTGATCCGACCGGTGTACGTATTGCAGAGACCAATACCTTTATGAGAGATGCAACCCCAGACTCCTGCTGACCCTCCTCCACCTTGTATTCTTGGTGAATGAATACTTCTGCCATTTTTTTCTTTTGACATAAACTCGTCCTTTGCAATTTATGACCTCAATATTGGATTCATCACTGAAAATACACATCGCCCATTCTTCTACTAACCAACTGGCATGTTCTTGGCACCATTTCAGTCGTCTCAATCAGTCTCGTATTGTCAAAAGTGGCTTCCTAGCAGCAATGTACAAAATGATTCCTTTTTCCTTTAAAACCTTTCTTACCGTTTCATAGCTAACACTATGATTTCTGAATGAGGTATTGAAATCCTCGGCTAATTCTCGGAGAGTAATTTTAGGTTCGGCATTAACCTTTCGTATGAAGAAGTTTTTGTCTTGGTTACTAAGCTTTTCTGGTCTTCCATAGCGTGGCATATCTTTGACTCTCTTTCTCAATTTGTAGTTTTTTATCGTTGTTGAGACACATTTTCGTGAAACATCCAACTCTTTTGCTATTTGTGTGTCAGATTTATCTGTATTTTGTTTTAATGCAACAATCTGCCATCTAGTTGCATCATCTAGTTGCATCATCTACTGGTTTTTTACCCATTTTTTTACAAAAAATGTCTGGAAGTACTAACTATCTTAACTTTATTTCTAATTTGAATTTTTTAGAAATTTTTTAGTAGTGAACAAATACACAAAATTTCAAATTCAAAAATTAACAACTTTTTATGATATGTGATTTCAAAGTCATGTGCTAAATTTAATAGATAATTTATATCAGCTTAGAAAATTACCTCTAATTACTTAGTCTTAATTTAAATCCAATTAGCAATTTTTTTATTTCAATTAAAATCACATCTGATAAACAATCTTATAATATTTTAAAACGATTTATATACAAAGTGATAAAAATTATGGCATTTTTATCACTTTGTATATAAATCGTTATTAACATTTTAAAATACCTTAACTATTTTTATTTATTAATTTTATTTATATATATATATATATATATATATATATATATATATATATATATATATATATATATATATATATATATATATATATATATATATATATATAAAGAGAGAGAGAGAGAGACAGTCTGGATTGAGTAAAAGGGAGTAAATTCCAATTTACTCTAACCACCAAGGGACCAATAAAAATGGGCTAAAATGAAATGAATATTCAACTAAAGCACAAAGTTAAGCAATATATATATATATATATATATATATATATATATATATATATATATATATATATATATATATATATATATATATATATATATATATATATATATACATATATATAATTAATTATTTTTTTAGATGGTTCAGCTTCAGAACACTTCTTCTGGCATTGATCTAAATGTAAACATATTAACAATGGGATATTGGCCTACTTACACACCTATCGATGTTCTTCTGCCTAATGAAGTATTGTAAATTTTTTTATTATATACATATATATATATATATATATATATATATATATATATATATATATATATATATATATACACATATACATATATCAAGTATTGTTGAGGTTTTATTGTGTAATGAAAACAATTAGCGCAAATAAATGTAACTTTAACACTGCTTTGATATTAACATTGTTAAAAGTTAAATTGCGTATTTTAAAGTACTGCATTATATTTAAATTTAATTTTAAACCGCGTTAAAAATCATTTAAACTAATATTACAAAACTGGTGAAATCTAAAGTTGATATTTGAAAAAGATTATACAGTAGAATCCCATTAACTCGCACTCTGAACGGGTATATATACATTGTCCGACTTAGTAAATGTCAAACTTAAGCAAAGCTTTTGGTATGTATAGAGAATTCAAGGGGGGTTGAAAATTTGTCCCACTTAGTTAAAGTCCGACTTATCCAGGGTCTGAGTTAACAGGATTCTAATGTATTTTCTTATAATTTATTTCTTAAAACAATCTTATTTTTAAAATAATCTTTTGTTTCTTATTTTAACTTTTTTATATATATTTTTTATGTGTTTAATATAATATTTTTATACACAAATATAAACAAATTAAAGATTAAACAATTTAAATATAATTTATGTTTATAAATAAATCATGTCAAAAAAACTTTACTCAATATTGAAATAATAAGATACAAAATCTATATACATTTGTGAAAAATTCTCTTAAACAAAAACACTTCTCCCATTTTTTTTTTTTTTTTTTTTAAATAAAGGTTTTTTATTTGCTTTAACATATTTTAATCTGCGAAACTTAAGGCTTAAGTTTTTGTAATAAATTAGTTAGCAGATAAAATGTGGTATGCATAACACTTCTTAACAAGGCCAAGCCCTGATTTATATGTTAGGGTTGTTGAAAAAATAAATACGTTATTGAAAAAATAAATATGTTATGGAAAACTGGTTTTTGGTGCAACTGAATACGGCAAACAAGCCTATAACATAATAAGTTTATGTGTCAGGTAAAATATCCCAATTTTTTAACTAACATTTTACACTTAATAAAATTAAAACTCATGGGAGCAAAAATTACAGATCTTTTTTTGTTCTCAGGCTCCAATCATTGCATTTTTTTTTACCAAAACATGCTTATTCAACATAAGTATAAATATATAATTGTTTAGAATTTGCTCCATGTCTGGAAGTTAGACAAGGAAAGAGCTCGGTTCATAGTTGTTGAATTGTGGATACAAAAAGTAAAAAAGGTTAAAAATATACAACAGTCAATTTTTTTCATATACCTGTAAGGCTTTACCTATTGGTATTTAACTTAAACTAACTTCTGCCGGATATTGGATATTAAGTTGTTTAAAAATATGACTTCTTCTAATCCTTAAGTAAACCTTTTTTTGTGTTGTGCAGAAAACAAAAAAGCAATTTTGGCAGCCCTACTAATATTTTCTTCAAGCTCTTTATTATTCCTTCTTTAGAAGGTTATATGATTACAAGCCTGTGCTATCACAACTTATAACTAGTATATTGGACAATATGCAATCTGCAATGTCTTTGATTTTACTAGATTTTGGTGAAACATTTAATAGGTATTTATTTTCAAGTTCAGCAATCCGCATGTATACTCTTCATTTTTTAGTGCCCACATAAAGTTTATCTGTTTTTCTCACCCTGGTTAATGTATGACCATTTTAACCATCAAAATACAGTTAAGTAATGTTATCAATACGTGTATTATCATTTTCTTGAAACTTTGGTCTTTACTTTTCTTTACTTTACTTCGGTCTGCCACCAAAATTCACCAATACAATTTGTTATTTGATTGTCATTCTTAGTTTAATGATCACAAAATTATTATATGAATTCATCTGAATTACCTGCTTTTGTTATATAGGCTTTTCTCTGTTCTCTGTTCAAGTTACCAGGAATGTTCTCTAACATTCCTGGTAACTTGAACATTGGCATCAATGTGCATTCTTTACAATTTAATATGCTTGATTTTCATTAGCTTAACCTAGCTTCTTTGTTTATTATGACGGTGAGCCAGTAATAACTGTTTTAGAATAAATGGTAGGACAGTGCATCCAGCACTGTCAATATTTCCACTGCAATAGTTTTAACATATCATTTCTAATTTTATCAAAACACTGTTGCATTCTGTGCATTTGGCTCTTCTTTGAGTTTTACAAAATATCAGACAACTTGATTGATTTTAGGCAGCTCATTCTTTGATAAACCAACAGGATGACAAAATATGTAGCTGCTTACTCTTTGCTTGATGTTGAAGGTTGATTTAAAATATTTTATTTTATTTTAATTGAAACCATTTTCATTTACTGATTTACACTAAAAAAGAAGTATAGAATAAATGAAACATGACAAAGTTATGTTCATTTTACCCACTTGAACAATATATGTATTGAAAAATAACAGCGCAATTTCATTGTTAATGAAATTGCGCTGCGTATAATATTTACTTTTTGAGTTTTCATTAACAATTTCATTGTTAATGAAAACTCAAAAAGTAAATATTATACTATAGCAAAATCAAAAAAAAAAAAATCAAAACCAGAATTAACTGTATTAATAGAATAAACTGATGTCAAAGGATTTATGATATTTTTACAGTTTATGCCACTATTAAGTAAACAAACAAGGCTAAAGATTAACACTTTTAAAATTATGACTATAAAAGTATATTGAATTATAAATATTTTACTGTCTAACAGTAATCCTTAGATTAAAATTCTTAATTTATGCCTAATTTAGAGAGTTATAGGATTCAAATTTTTAAGAATATTGTACTTTAATTTTATCATGATCTATGTTTAAAGTATTAGGTTGTAGAGGTGTATCCAATTTTTAAATTGACATAACCTTTTATCTCTTACATGAGATAATAGGTTACTGTCTTAGCACCCAAAATTTTATAGAATAATTATATAAATTTTATAATAATAATTTTATATTTATTGTAAATATTATCAAGTCTCTGATCAAAATTTCAGAACAATAGAATATCAAAAATTGGGTTTAAAAACCTGTTGTAAAATTTAGTTGTATGGAAACATACAAAACCAAAAGTTAATAGAAATAATTCAAAAATTAGGGTGTTTGCGTTATTATTTTTTTAGTTGTTGTTTTTTTTTACACATTATGCATTCACTTTTACAAAAGCCACATTACTTTCAAAACCCAAACCCACAAATTGTGTGTTCCCAAACCCAACCTCTCAGTTAATGTTGTGAAATAAACTATTGTAATATGACATCTTTATGCAAACATCTGCACTTATTGTTTTAAAAATTAATATTAATAGATAATACAAGTTTTTTTCCTTAGTGTATTGTACACATTTTTGTATGCAGTTAAAATTTCATCTTTTATAGTATGCTTAGTATGCATTTTCCTTTATTAGCTTTTTAAAGTTTTTTTACAATTTTTATATGCAGATGGTGAAACTTCAGGAGGTTTTTCATAAGTTTTATTTGAGTAAACACAGTGGAAAGAAGTTACAGTGGCAAACAAATCTTGGAAGTTGTACAGTTTTAGCTTGTTTTCCATCAGTCAGTTGGTTAAAGTTATATTTGCAATTTGTTTCAATTTATGACACATTTTTTCATTTTTAAGTCTTTTAAAAATTTATAACACATTTTTTCATTTTTAAGTCTTTTAAAAATTTATAACACATTTTTTCATTTTTAAGTCTTTTAAAAATTTATAACACATTTTTTCATTTTTAAGTCTTTTAAAAATTCTGGTAGGGAAATCATGAGCTGCACGTATCGTTGTTTCAACTTTTGTGTTTGCTTCAATTTAATGAAGGTGATGAATTTTTATTTGAAGATCTTCTTACAGCTACAGGAATTGGTAAAAAATTTTGTTTTAAATTAACAATAAATAAAAATAATATATACTAACATAAATTATTTTTTTTTATTCTATGAGTAATTTTTTTTTGATATCATTTCAAATTTAATTTTAGAAGAGGGAGAGTTAAAAAGGACGATACAATCTTTAGCATGTGGCAAAATCAGAGTCTTGCGGAAATTACCTCAAGTAAATTTTCTTTTAAATCATTAAAGTTCTTCAAAAACTTTTATTTAAAATCATTTTTTTCTCTTCTGTAAACAATATTACAAATGCTATATTAGAACTACAGTACCTTCTGGTATCTCAAACTATTAAATATGCAATAACATATCCATTGATATTTCATACTATTAAATATGCAATAACATGTCCATTGATATCTCATTCTATTAAATATGCAATAATATGTCCATTGATATCTCATACTATTAAATATGCAGTAACATATCCATTGATATCTCATACTATTAAATATGCAATAACATGTCCATTGATATCTCATACTATTAAATATGCAACTGATAAAAAAAAAATTTTTTAAGGCAATAAAAAAAATAAAAAGATAAAAAAAAAACTTTTTAAGGCAATAACATATCCATTGATATTTCATACTATTTAATAGAATGAAATATCAATGGATAAAGAATTTGTCACCAACAAAAGGGGCGTAATTGTGGCGTACAGCCGAGCTGGGCAAAGCGAAAGAGAGGTTGCAGCATTGTTAAAGGCTTCTAAAACTGCTGTAAACAGTGCAATAAAACCTTTCAATTAAACGAAATCATTCACTGACAAGCAGAGAACAGGGCGGCCAAAGAAGACCACCCCAAGAGAAAATCGAAGCATTTGCAGAATAGTTACAAACAATCCATTTATTAGTTCAGTGACTGTTCAGAAAATGCTCATCGATGTAAGCAATGTAAATGTTTCTTCCAGAACTATAAGAAATAGGTTGATAGATTGTGGCCTCAAGTCCTATCGTCCAGTAAAAAAACCAAGATTGACACCAGAAATGAAAGAAAAAAGATTGAAGTTTGCTCTGAAATATCGAGATTGGACAGAGGAAAATTGGATGAAAGTTCTCTGGTCAGATGAATCTGCCTTTGAACAGTTTGGAATAACTGCAAAACATGTTAGAAGACCAAGCCAAAAACGTTATGATGACAAATATACTTTGAAATCGATGAAACATCCACCATCTGTTATGATTTGGGGTTGTTTCATTGGAAATGGTCGCGGTGCGATAGAGTTTTAAGGAAAAGGAAAACGCATGAATGCTGCCAGATATTTGCGTATCTTAAAATCAAAATTACCTAATTTTTTGACAGTCTTGAAATGCACTCACTTTATGCAGGACTCTGCAACATGCCATACAGCTAAGGTATGCAAGAAATGGTTTCAGGAGAGTCGTATTGACGTGTTAGATTGGCCCGGCAATTCACCCGACCTTAACCCGATAGAGAATTTTTGGAACATAATGAAAATTTGAGTATCAGAAAAGCAGCCTAGAAGCCTTACTGACTTTAAAGAAGTTATAAAAAAAGTGTGGGTGACAGAAATAACCCCTGAAGTGTGCAGGAATTATGCTACTTCAATGAAGAAACGTTTGACAGCTGTCATTGCGAACAAGGACGGTTCAACAAAAAGTGTTTTGTTTTGTACTTTTGATAGTTTTGGTGCTTTAACTTGGTGCTACTTTTGATTTTAGCAAAAAAATTTTAGCTGCGGACATTATTTTAATGCATTTATTTTTTATTTTCGAACCAATTTTTTTGTACTGTAATAATTTTTTCATTAATTTTTCAGTTTTTCGCAAGTGGTCTTAAACTTTTTTCCAAGACTGTATTAAGCATACAATGGTATGCTAAAAGCATACATATTTATTATAATATCTTTAAAATGATATAATGTAACTGTAGAATGTTAGAAAAAACAACAACACTGAAATTGAATTGGCTTCAGCAAATAAAAATTTGATAGTAATAATATAAAAAGTAGTAATTAATAATTATGCAATTGTTATAATTAGTTATTACATTTTTGTATTTTTTTTTAAATAAAATCATAAACGGAGTTATACATATTATTTATTAAAAGTTAAAAGACATTTAAATTATCTTGTTACATATGCTTTGAGTTATTTTGGAGGGTATGTAAGAACGCAGTATGGTAAGCTTAATAGTATCATAAAAGAAGTTGAAATATATATAATAATGTAAGTGTATAAGGATTGTGAATAGATAATAGATAATAAATAACTTGGTAATTATCATGGTCAATTAAGGTTAGGATGTGTTAAAGAGATCCCCAAGTGCGAAGACAAGCTGTGTTCAGATTAAAGAAAACTTTTAAAAAAATGTTTATTTTAAATTTTTTCAATTAAAACAAAATAATAAACCAATACCAAGAAAATCTTAGTATTTTTAGTCATAGCTCACATTCTCCATTTTAGAATTTAAAAGTCTTTAAATTATACTCTTTTTTTTTTGACACAATCTACAGACTTAATAATTTATTTAATTTTTTTTTTTATTCCAAAGAGTTTTAGTATATGACATCATTATTGAATTTTGATAAGAAAATTAAAAGTTCTCAATAATTTTTTTTCTCTGTAAATTACTAAACAATATGTTTAGATATTTTATTTTCTAATTTTCACAAAATTAAAAATATGAATAAAATATTTTTTCAATGTCATCATTTTTATACTGAAACTTTTAAGAACTTAGGGATCTCCTTCTATCAAATTTAAAGCAAAATAAAATTTCAATTTTGTTAAAATGTGTTGAAAACTTTTTGAAAATTTTGGCATTTTAGCTCACTTATAAGAAAATTCTCTGATTAGAAAACACAGACTGTAAGGCTTAGAAAATGTTTATGGAGTGACAGATATTTATCATATTGGTGGCCATTTTTTTTCACTTCGCAGGTTTAATTGTTAAATAATTTTTTAACAAATCTTTTTTTTTTTAAGGGAAAAGAAGTAAACAGAGGGGACAAACTAATATTCAACAAGAAGTTTTCTCATAATTTGTATAAAATAAAGATTAATCAAGTTCAAATGAGAGAAACAGTAAGTGATAAAAAATTTTATGCTGCTATATATATATATACATATATATATATATATATATATATATATATATATATATATATATATATATATATATATATATATATATATATATATATATATATATATATATATAATATACAACCCAGAATTAGGGTCGGCATTCGGCAATGTTGACCTGAAAGTGCTTGAATTGGGCAAAAAATTGCCGACCTCATTTATGTGTTTTATGGTCAGACCTTTGTATCAAATAATTTTTGCCGACCTGATGCCGACCTCAAAAGATTGAGGTCGGCAAATTATTGCCGACCTCATTTTTCCTAATTCCGTGGGTTGAATATATATATCACACACATTTTTACTATATATTGTTTATAATACAATGAATTTTTTAACTTTTAAAAAACTTTCTTAACATAAAACTCAGAAACATTGATGAATACTGAAACATGAAGCTCAATGAATAAGTCTTCTGTACAAAGAAACATGAACCTAAATAAGGGTTCTGCACAGAAATACAAGTACAATATGTCATATACCATTGTTTTTAAATTTATATACCATTTTTTTAAAATTTATATACTATTATTTTTAACTTTGTTTGGATTAAATTTGGCTTTATAAAAATTCATATTATATTGCTTTGGTAAATACTCTTTATTATTGAGGTTAAAATCCATGCCTCTGGAAGTACAATGCTCAACCTGCGTAGTGGCCTTAACAAGGTTTGTGTTTCAGTGACTATTGTGATATTGTGGTAGTAGTCCAGTGGCAAAAGATTGTCTTTGCTCCATTTTAAGGTTGAATTAGTTGAATAAGGTACAATAAAGTGAGAAAAATTAAAATAATAAAGAGTGGCCTCCTCTTATCTCTGCATTCATTCAAACTATCTTGCATCATTCAAACTATCTTGCATCATTCAAACTATCTTGCATCATTCAAACTATCTTGCATCATTAATATTGCAAATATGTGTAATTACCTTAAGATATATTGTTACTGTTTCTAGTAACATTGAAAAAAAGCTAAAATTAATTAAAGTATACTTTTGTATACAAATTTATTCTGCCACCCCTCTTCTTTCATAAAATTTATTGGAATATTCCATTAGTTAACTAAATATGTAATAGTTGTTCCAAATTCTAAATGAAATAAATTTTTTGTTATAGCTAAAAAAATTTATATCAAAGTTGATCGGCATTCTAAATGAAATAAAGAACTTCAAATATTTATAACAAACTCAAATTAGTAATTGATTTTATAATAATTAAAAATATAATTATAATTGTTTAATTCTTCATGGAATAAACAGGGAGGATGTGGACACCATTATACTATGAAAAAATCATTCCATTTAAATCAAGATCTTTTTCATGCGGGCACTAACATTCACACCAGGAGGCATTTGAGTAAGAATTTGAGCTTAAAATCAGTATGTCCTTCGCAACCAAACTCCATTTCGCTGTGAAGGACATACAGATTTCAGTTTTTTTTTTTTTTCAGTCGGTTTTTGGAGTGATTATTGATCTTCCACAAAATTTTCCTGGATTGATGCCATCTGTTGACTTGATGTGTTAAACGTTATCATGAAGGAATGTTTTATGCATTTTTAAACATGTAGCAACATTCATTCTATTTATGGTTTTAGAGACAACAATATGACATATATGCACCAATCATTTTTTCAGTTTAAGCTTTTGTAAACAACAATGTAAAATAAAATTTTACATAAAACCAAATGTTGTAAATGAAATTTTTTTAAAAAAAAAAAAATTGAGCACTACAGCAAAACAGAAAAAACATCTACTGTTTAAAAAATAATTATGTTTTATTATGCAACTATGTAATGATTGGTTATATTAATTAACATAATCTATACAAATGTATTTAACAATACGCTGGGACGTATTTAACAATACGCTGGGGCTTTAAAGTTTTTTGTTAAAGTGCTTTTATTTTTGTTACACCTGTTTTCATGGGGGGTTTTTAAAATAATGATTTACTTTTTTAGCAAGAAGAAAATCAATTAACAAACGAGCAAGTATTCCAGGATCGCCAATATCAAGTTTGTTATGTTAAATTTTAGAATGGCATTTTTTTTTTAATTTTTTTTTTAATTTTTATTTGCTTTTTAATTCTTTTATTTACAAGATTGATGCAGCAATTGTTCGAATATTAAAAACCCGGAAAAGTTTAATTCATAACCTCCTCGTCACAGAATTATACAGTCAACTTAAGTTTTCCGTAACGGTTAGTTTTTAAACTACTTTTAATATTGAGTTTTTATTTAATGTTTGGTTTTATTGGTAACATTTTACATAAACATTAAAAAATACGCCATTCCGTGTAGCTTGTTGCTTTTTATTCAAAAAGATAAGGCTACTCAGTGTAGTTAAGGCCGTTTTTAATAATTATAACGCCTGTATAATATTTTGCTGATTACAACATATTTCCGTTGAGTCATCAGGTCTGTGAATCATGAAAAGACGAAAAAAATTTGCTGTAACATAAAATAAAAATGTTTGTAGCGATAAAGACCCAGACCGATCGATTAAAATCGTGATCGCTTGTTCAAATTTGAATAAGATTTTAAATAAATATGCTTTTTAGGTGAAATGAACATCATTGTTTAATGATATGATCGTTTATTGGCAGTTTTTCTTAACTATAAGCTTTTTCTTGGTCGGAATTCTAATATTTTTTTGTGAAAATTGATGGAAATGTTGAGTTTTGACAATTATGTTAAATTAATATATGTTAGAACTGAGTAGAGTAAAGATCTATTAATAAAGATCTAAAGGCCGAGGGGTAATAAAAAAGTTTTGAAAATTATGTAAAAAAAAGAAAAGTTTCTTTAAACATAAAAACTTTTTGCAATAAAAATTATTGCATCTTAAACTCTTGTTTGTACATAATACGCTGACAATTTATTTGAATAACTTAAAAATCGCCTTAACTACACCGAGTGCTTAGTCTTTTAATAAATTTTTTTTTTTATTTGTTGATCTCAGTTTTGGTTAATAAAACGTTTACTCGCTAATTCTTTTTCTTATTTACCTGGCATCTATTTTATTTTTACTTTAAGTTTGAAAGGAAACAATTAGATATCTCAAAATTTTAGTTTTCTCTATCTTTTATATTAGTCATAAAAATAAATTTGGAGCATAATTCGGTGAGATTACAACAACTAAAACATATATACATACACATACATAAACATATATACATACATAAACATATATACATACATAAACATATAAACATACACATACATACACATACATAAAATCAATAGTTTTTGGGGATCGCGAAATTTAATACATTTAATACGACAATGTATGAATAGTTGGGCTTTAGAAATGCGCAAAATAAATTCCTTTGTATTATGAGTGTTTTGGCTCAAAATGAGCAACGAGCAAAACAAATGTCTTAAAATATCTTAACAAGTATTAAACGTTTTTTCAAAATACAAACTTATAAAATTTGAGTGTATGAACACATGAATCTCTCAAGACGTACTTGTGCAAAATAATAATAATTTTTTTTTTTTTAAATTTATTATCAAAATTATGATGCTAATGTTCAAATACATCTTAATTTTTAAGAGTTGCTAATTATAAAGCAGAATGGATGAGATTTAAAGTAAAAATTACTAATTACCTTTCTGACAAAATAACAACTTAACCTCTGCCCTGCGCAACTTATTAAAAAATATATTTTCAATGCAAATTTTTTTATTTATTTTGAAACTTTTCTTGACTCAGTTGCGATATTTCAAAATTAAGCAAAATTAATTTACGGTGTAGTGTGAGATTAAATTTTTACTCCCCAGTAAAAATCTCAAATTAAATTTTAACTTTCAGGAGATTTTTACTCCCGTAAAATATTTAGCGACTTAGTTGTATTTTGGATTTTTTTTTTTTAACATTTAAAAGATGATTGTTGTTTCTTCACAATAAAGAAGCGATTATACTTAATATCAACATTTTCTAGTGTTTAAATCAATTGCAGATATTATTTTTTCCGAATATTTCAGGAATTCCGGATATTTTCTTCAACTTTAAGATTTTCTGGATATCCAAAACGTTTTCCATACATACAAGTTTAGGTGTATATTTTTGTAATATTCTTCTTTTTTTAAGCTTTTTCCACTCATCACTCATACTAAACTAAGGAAAGTTTGAAAATAAATTAGAAACAATTCAGTTAAAAACAAAATCAAGAGGGAAATATGTTCCGGATTTTTTCCGGATATTTTACCCAAACAATTTTCCGGATTTTTAAAATATGGTCTGGATGAACTAGGCAATTGACAAAATGCCTAGATCATCCAAAATTTATTAGCAAACAAATTTAACTTAACTCTTTGTTTTAAACTTCGTAAAACTATTACATATAAAAATATTTAAAAAAAAAAAACTATAATAACTGCTTCTTCAGAACACAGATTTTGCTTCATTAATGGGGGCAGATATCCAAGTATACAGTAAACATGGAGCGAAAAAAAAAACAATAATTGAAATTAAACAACAATATTCAAAACTCGTGAAATAAATACATGTGCAATTTCGTGAAATAAATACATAAGTAAGTGCATGTTTTTAATTGTTAATCAAAATACTAAAATGGATTTTATTCCATTCCTAACCAAAAAAATCTATTTTTAATGTATTTCGTTGTTGAACTGACGCCTATGAGGTAAGATAATGCGTAAGCCTCGTTATAAATATCATTAGCATTATTACAGACTAAATTATATGGTGTTGCTCTTCTTTACACCAAATAGCTTTTCTCTCTTTTAAAAAAAAAAAAGTATTTATTTATTATATTGATTTTGAAATATTATTTATTATATTGATTTTTCAAAAAAAATGTATTTATTTATTAAATTGATTTTGAAATATATACAATTTATTTATAGTATTTTCTAATAAAAATTTATTTATAGGAAATAAATATTAAACTGGTATTATAAAATTATAAAAGAATTAGAAAATTGGAAACATAGTAACGTGGTTTAAACTGTATGTAACATCTTACAGTGTACAATGTACACTGTATAGTACTTGAACATAAAAACAGTACAAATGAACATAAAAACTCATTTTTTGATGTTTATTTGGTTTCTAATACTTTTATCAAAAAGCATTAATCACAGGGATTAACATTTAAGGAGTAGGTTCTCTATTTGAAACCTACACGCCAACTTTTATGTGTTTCGAGAGGATTTTGAACTCGGAACCCCTAGATTACGAGTACAACACTCTATTACTCTAGTACTGTGCTACGCCTACTAAAGTGGCTTTATTATCATGTAAAACATGATACATAAACATAAAAATATATGTATTTATCTCAAATTACGCTATTTTAAAAAGCTATAATTATATAAACTGTTTATCCTAACACCAGGTTTACCCGGATGATACAAATCATCTTCAATTACAAAGGACTTTATTTTTCTTAGAAAGTTTGATTTAACAACTTTTTTATTTTTATTTTTAATTATAAACGTCGGCATCGCTATAAAAGTATGCATCGCTAAACTTTTAACAATATATTTGCTACTACATTAAAAGATTCGCTTCTTTATTGCTTTTCAAGAAACGCAGTACCTAAAACCTTTAAAAGCATTCACAAAAAACAACGTGGTTTGATTGGAAAAATACGTTTTGCCCTAAAATATCTTATTGAAGTAAAATTCTTAATGGGAATAAAAATTTAATATGAGATTTTTATTGGGAAGTAAAAAATTTAATAAGCGGTTTTTACTGGGGAGTAACAATTTAATATAAAATTTTTACTGGGGAGTAAAAAAAAAAGCGAGAATAATAATCTCATACTACAACGGGTTGGCGAGCTAAAATACCTATGTCATGAATAATAACTAGGATCGTTCGACCCTAGAATCGTTTTGTGGTCGTTTTGTCTATTGTTATTTTGTTTAAATCTTTTTTATAAAAAAAGTTAAATAAACTTTATCTTTTATAGACTATATTTTTTTTATCTTAGCCCTCCGATATTAAAAAAAGAATTGAAAGTTTGATAGACAGGGATTACATGGAACGAGATAAAGATAACTCCAATACTTACCATTATATTGCGTAAATTTGGAATCGAAAAAATCTGAACGTGGTGCTGATATCATATCAGGCGTGTTTTTTTTATGCTTGACTTTCTTTTGAACGGATGTTAAAATAAAAGTTCGGCCAGCTGTTGCTGGAGTCATTGATGATACTATTTGTGTCATATTTAGAGAAATGGCGTTGTATAACGTGATCCTCTTAAAAACGAATTATTTACGAAATTGGACCTTTTTTATCCTGTTTTGTTAGCTAGGACTTTTAATGGGTTTAAATTCAAGTTATTGGCGACCTGAATAAATAAAATTGTTGGATAACTGTCTTAACAGTTGCAGGATTAAAAAGTCAAATCGTAAATACTGTTAAATATTTTTTTTATATACTAATATGTTTAACTGAATCGCAATAAAAATTTGTTGCTGCTGGCGATAAATTTATGAAAGAATTTTTTGTCTTTGTTTTCATCTTTATGTGTGTGTGTGTGTGTGTGTGTGTGTGTGTGTGTGTGTGTGTGTGTGTGTGTGTGTGTGTGTGTGTGTGTGTGTGTTATTTAAATTTTAAAAAAGTGAAGAAAAAAAAAATAAAGTTAACTCTAGGGAGAAAAATGTTCAAATTACAAACAAAAAGAAAACTGCCGGTAGTACTGTGTAAAAGATAACTGCCGGTAGTACTCGTAAAAGAAACTGCCAGGTATGTAGGTTTTAACGTTTTTTGATTAGTTAGATCATGGAAGGATCATGAAAGTTCATCGAGCCGCAAACATTAAAGCAATTTAAAGTCGTCTCGGGAGTATGCTTGTAACCGACAATAAAAAAAAAAGTTTTATTGTCGGTTTTTTATCAAGTTTCACTGGATAAAAAAACAACAAAATTCACTGAAATAATCTTTATTAAAACATTAAAAAATGAATTATTCTAGGGATATGCTGCAAATTTTAACCATTAGTAAATGCAATTATTCAGCAAAAGGTTTATTAAAACTCGGTAATTAAATAGAACCACTTGATTTTAAAAAGCATATGTTAGTTTAAGCTTCTTTTCTTGCTTCAAGTCATCACACGACATTAGATAAAAAAGACAAACAATTTTTAAAAAATTAAAAAAATTGTTTTCTAAATAACTAAAGTTTAAACTTTTATTAGCTGTATATCATAACTCCATTCATTCTTGTAGTACTCCATTCATTTAATATGAAGTTTATAAAAAAGTTGTTGTTTACCGTTACGTTGCGCCATTTTTAATGTTTTTCTAAAATATTATTGGCGAACCTATAAATACTATATTTTAAAAATACTATATTTTTAAATTATTTATAAACGTATCTATTTGCGTCAACGTATAAAGATTAAGCGTTTAAGTACAGTCTTGATGTCGTTTTCTTATTGTTTACAAAACAAAAAGTTACAAGCATAGTCCCGAAGAATTTCAATGCGGTTGAACTTCCATCTGTTTTATACTTCCATGAGTAGGCGTAAAAAGATATCAAGGCATATTGCTACATAATACAATTTACCATCAAAAATGTATTTTAAGTTACTCTTTATAATTAATTATAAAAATTTAATAATTTCCAATTGTTTAACCATAAAATATGAATAATTTACAATAATGTTTTAAACTCGCATAAATATGGCTAGGTGTCATTCATATAGTTAAAAACTAGTCAATGGAGTGACACCTAAAAAAAAAAATACAAAAAAAAAACTATAAATGAAACATAGAAAGAATTTAAAATAAAATATAGAGAGAAAAAAAATGAGCAATAGGGTAGATGAGGGTAATATGAGCACCTTAAGGGAAAATTGAACTATTTTCAAAAATTATTATGCTGGATCCAAAATCTTTGCGAATAAACAATTTTTTCTTAAAAACAAAAAGGTTTTTAAAAAGTAGCAAAAGTGCTCATATTACCAAGACCACTTGGTAATATGAGCACTTTAAATTAAATGTGAACTTCCAATTAAATGCTCATCCGCGGCGCTCTGTGATAAGTCACCTAATAAAAATGAAATTAAAAAAAAGAAATTAGCTCCAAAAAATAACATGAAGTAAAAAAATACCAACCTGAAAATTAGCACTATTTTTTGGAATATAATAATTTGTTATTAACAAAACTTATCAAATTTTAAGCCACTTTTTGTTGAGACAATTCAACCACGTTTAATTTAACGTTCAAAAAATTTAAATTTTTTGAATTTATATTACAGAAAAGTATTTAGTATTGTTATAATTATAAAATATTCAAAAAGGAATTAAAACCACTGCTATTTTAGGACTTTAAACTAAGTAATTTCAATGAAAAACTGCGTAATTTGAGCATGTTCATATCTATAAATATCTATAAATATAGATATCTATAAATAAAGTCAAAGCTAAATGTTTCTTTGTGTTGTTTTTCAAACAAAAATGGATTGGATTTTTAGCTGACAAATTTTTCTTTATGAAAAAATAAATTTCGTTATTTTAACACCAAAATTTCCTGCCGCAGATTTATTCATGCGTGTACATAATACCCCCACCTCCCCTCCACCTCCCCTCCTCAGTGTCGTCGGCCCTGCAAAGCAACTTTAACTTCACTTCTTACATCTAAAAAGTCTTTAATATGCTTATTGAATTTTTTTATTATGTAAAGTTAATTTATTTTATTATTTTTTCACACTGACTGAATTTTTTTTATTTAGGTTTTTTAAGTTTTTACACTTTCGACTTAATTAATTTTGTACTTTTGCACTTATACTATTGAAGTTAAAGTGCAAAAGTATACAAAGTAAAAACAAAATTGCATCGTTTTTCTAATTTCAAAAATCTGTAACTGAATTGAATTTACTAAACTTATAATAGCAAAAAATAAAACAAACGAGAAGCTTTACACTGAGGAGACGATAAAAAACGCATTGAATAAGATTGAAAAAGGCGAGTTAAGCTTAAGAGACGCAGCTTAATTCTACCGCATACCAAAATCAACGTTATCCGACCAAAAATCAAATAAGACTTTCATAGTTGGTAGTGGCAATACAACAAAATTGATTTAACCTTTGAGTTAACCTTAGTTCACTTTTTCAGATGTTTGGCGATAGGGTTTTGGTAGACGATTAGATTACCCAAGCAGCAAACAATATTGGCGCAATATTGGCGCGATATTGTCTACAATATTGGCGCAATATTGTAAACTATATCGCGCCAATATTGTAATGTCAACATTTTGCCAATATTGGCCAATATTGGCGGTACAATATTGCGCCAATATTGTTAAGTCAATATTGGCCAATATTGGCAAAATGTTGACATTACAATATTGGCGCGATATCGTTTACAATATTGGCACAATATTGTAAATATAATACTGGCCAATATTGGCGTAATATAGTTATAGTGTTTTTAGCGTTAAACAATAAAATGTTATTTTTTTAAATTTTTTTATTTATTTGCCAGAATATGTACAAGATAAATTTACATTGAATATATTACCGGCAAGGTTTCTAGAAGATCACAGTTCCATCTAATATGTAAAATAAATACAAAAAAAATTGGGAATTTAAATGGGTTAAAAATACAACACAATGTTCTATCTAATATGTAAAATACAAAAAAAAAATTATATATAAATAAATACAATGTTCTATGTAATATAATATAATATATTATATCAGGTAGAACATTTTATGTTTTTATATTTATATATACTTTTTGAATTTATTTTATATATTAGATAGAACATTTTATTTATTACGTTTGAAGATAGAACAAGATAATACAGAGGGGATGAATTGTTTAACCCGAAAGAATATTGCAGCCTTTAGTATAGACTATAGTCTATACTATATTTTTGTATATAGTTTAGACTATAATTGTATATAACTTGAGTTATAGTTCAGAAGGCGATACTAATCTAGGAACGCTTTGAAAAAATAAGACTTTTTAAAATCTAATAATAAATTTATTAGAAGTTATATTAAACTGATACAAATGAATATATATATATATATATATATATATATATATATATATATATATATATATATATATATATATATATATATATATATATATATATTACAGCATTACACTCTCACTATCCCTCAATAGTGGGCTTTGCTTAATTGCGGTTCTATTCTTTCTTCTGCCTTCTCTATCAATGGCCGTTGCCAGAAAGCTGCCGATTCTTTCTTTCTTTAATGCTTTTGTCATTAGCGTTTTCAAACTTTTTTTTTATGGCATCTGCAAACAAACTTTAAGTTAATAATGTTAAACAAAACATGAACAAAATGTAATATTAAAAATTATCAAACTTATTAATTCAACTAAATACGAAGATAAATAATTAAATAAATTACCTATAACCACCTTGCAGGACGTAAGAGACGAAAATAATTTCTTTTGTTTATTGCCATACATAGAGTATAATAAGCATACTTTTTTAGCCATTAGTTGTTTTAAGATAGCCGTGGTAAGTTGCTTGTAATCGTCGCCTCCAACCGATGCAAGGAAGTTCATCTAAAACAAATAAAACAGAAAAAAATCGAGTTTGTTTACAAAAATATATAATTATAATTGGTTGTAATAAAAGTTTAATGGTTCCATAAATGTGTGTATTTCGAACGGGTTTCCATAATGTTACAACGTCATTTTTTAGAATGAGATATTCAAATATGACATGGAGAAAAAGCAATTTGTTATAAATCGATGCAATCTCTGAGGTCAACCTGTTTTGGTGATCAAGACTTATTGTCATAAATGTTTTATAAAGTGATAAACACTAGGAAGAATACTACACAAAATTTCATACAGGTTTATGAGCTTCTCATACCCCTACCAATAATTAGACAATATATTGTGTAAAAAATCTGATACTATAGTATCAGATTTTTCATTCACTAGCATAAGTTGTCTTTACCACAGCAAAAAAATCGGGGTGAATGCAATTTCAAGTATTTAATGTGAGGCTCCCTATGATTAGTAGGCTCATTGCTCTACTAAATGAGCTAACTGGGCATAAATAGTTAAAACCACAACACAATTTAATAAATATACTTTATATAAAGCATTCTTTTCCATATCTTAATTAAAATCAAATGTATAGTATATTTTATAGCATAGATATGTTAAATGCACATGGAAATGTTTATAAAAAATATTAACTGATATCAATTCACTGATACATACCATAGGTGTTTCGTAATTTTTCATCCAGGTCTAGAAAATCTTTTTCCTCTTTAACAGGCAAATAATTCCATTTAACTGATGGGGATGGTCCAGCTATGCTCTGATTGCTAACAGAAGGAAACACTAAACCTTTTTCTAAATTGATTAGGCGAGTGTTTAACTTTTTCAAATTGTATTGAATACTGACAAGCAGCTCTAAACTTTTCTTCTCAAATGCTGCAATAAAAAAATAAATCTGATTTTAATAAAAAGCCAAATAAATAGATTAGCTTTTTATAAAGTCAACACAAAAAACTAAGAAAAAATAGTATAATTACATTTAAAAATATATTAAATGTTTACATTTAATTAAATATTCAAACAAATAACCCATCAATGTAATTCTTTACCAGCAAATCGGGTGCCTAAAGCAGCCAAAACAGTTGCCAGGTATGGTCAGAAGAGGAAAATATCGGTAGAGAACGATTCGAACTAAATAGCTCAATATCTCGAACAGTTGTGGATTGTAAAATATTTTGGCAATTAAAAGATTTCTTCAATCTTGGGGAAACTGATGGATATGTCTCCTCAGTGTCACTTGTTTTGCAAACTGCTAACTTTTTAGCTGGTGGCATGGACAATTTTTCATTACCATCAGCAGCTGTTTCAACGCTTGATGTGAACTCTAATGTTTCCATTCGTTCTACAGCAGTTTTATAACTGTCTAAAAAATTTAAAGAAAAGATAAATATAGCTGTTCAGATCATTAGCATCTAGCATGTGTGTAACATAAAATTACACAAGGAATAATAACATAATAACGATAGATAACATGGCACACATGCATTTTTTTTTCATCTAGAAATTCAACCACAGCAAATTTTTTAAACTTTGCTGCCATCTTCAATTTTACTGTACAACATGTGTATAAAAAAAAACATAAACAAATTTGAAAAAATAAAAAAAATTACCAAGCGTAAAAAAAAAAAAAAAGTTTTTAGTTTAGTGGTTCCACACTTGTGTGTAGTGAGTGACTGGGGCCCCAGCCCCCGCCAAATTTGGGTCTTTTTACAACCCCAGCCACAGCTAAATAATAGTTCTAGCAGGAGTTATAAGATGGGGCTAGCAATTTTTTTTATGCTATTTTATTTTTTAAGCTATAAAAGTTAAATAATATATCCGTTATTTAAGGTAAAAAATATAGGAAAATCACAAATATATATATATATATATATATATATATATATATATATATATATATATATATATATATATATGTGTGCGTGTATATATATATATATATATATATATATATATAAAAACACTTTTAAATACATATTTATATATTATACTTATAATATAATAATTTACAATAAAAATTTTCAAGATTAAGTAAAAAGTAGCCATTTTATTTAAATCTATGTTTCTTCGTTGGAGTTTGAAGATTTAGGATCCCATACATTGTCATAGTTTAAATTAGGTGGTACAAAGTCTTCAGGAGCCCCACATAAAGATGTTGTATATGAAAGTGCTATTAAATTGTATTTAAAAAAAAAAAGATTTTTTGTTTTGAGTCTAATACGTTCTTGTTGTATTGATTTCAAAACTTTACACTCACGTTCACTTGTAGTTGGGCTTGGAATAGAATTTATATTTTTTTATATTTATATTTAATTATAAATATAAAATAATATAAAATTTAATAATAAATAACAATTTAAAAAGAATTTAAAATCAAAAGTTGTTTATTTAAAATAAAAATAATTATTCTAATATAAAAAAGAATAGCCTTTATAAAACTATTGCAGTTTTAAATTTTGTTATAACTTTTGTATTACTTTTACACGATTATTTAATATTATCATTTTTATTACTATTATTATTATTATTATTATTATCATTTTATATTATTATTGTTATTATTATTATTGTTATTATTGTTATTATTATTTCAATCAGCCAAATAATCATTAGAATTTTTATGTAAACATATTATGATTAATAGACTCATCACTGAAGTTTATTGCAGTTTCGCAGTTAAGTAAATCATTCGTATTTTCAGCATTACTTATTGAGTGAATTTCACTTAAATGTTGCTTCACTAACCTTTTAATATAATGTGATTAAGCAGATCGAGTTGAAGTTATTGATTTTTTCATTACCTATAACATTGTATTACACTTATACATTGTATAACACTTTACCATAAAATAAAATGCTATATAAAATAAAAGAAAGAATACATACAACACACACACACACACACACACACACACATATATATATATATATATATATATACATATATATATATATATATATATATATATATATATATATATACATATATATTTATATATATATATATATATATATATATATATATATATATATATATATATATATATATATATATATATATATATATATATATATATATATATATATATATATATATATACATTTATATTTATATTTATATTACAAAGATCAGAATATTGAATACGGTATCATACCATTTTTTTTTTTTTTACATGATCTTTTGACTCATATAGTGAGAGCCATTATCAAACTATTAAAACCGTTTAAACAGTTTTGACTGGTTTTATTAGTTTGATAATGGCTCACACTTAATAAGCCAAAATATCACGTAAAAAAAGAAATAAATATTATTATACTGTATATGATGTTTTAATGGTTATAATATTATTATACATACTATTTAAGAAGTCACTTAAATTATATATATTATATATAATATATAAATTATATATATATAATATATATATATATATATATATATATATATATATATATATATATATATATATATATATATGTGTGTATATATAAATATGTATATATACCACAAGGCTGATATTATTAGGTGTCAAGCAGGTGTCAGCATTTTTACAATATGTTTTAATATTGTAACTGCTATTCATAAATTTAAAACCTTAAAACAGTTAGAAAGTAAATAAAACAGAAAATAAAAAATAGCTAAACCTAAATCTAGATTTAATAATAACTTATTTAAAATTTATTTATTTGCAAACTTATTAAAATGTAAATCATATGACGTATTTGTTACTTAATTGAATATCTTTATAGACTATACAAATCTTGCAGATGCAATTAACTCAAATTGTTTTTATATAAAAGTAAACTTACTATTTCAACCTTTGTCTTATAGTGCAGAAATAATTTTCCACTTTTTCTCGTGATACAATCTGTTTCTAAATGAACTACAACCACTTCTTCTCATGATTCAATCTGTTTTAAATAAATTACAACCACTTCTTCTCGTGATACAATCTCTAAATTTTCAATTAAAAGGATTTCTTCACTTTTACCACTTCTTCTCGTGATACAATCTGTTTTTAAATAAATTACAACCACTTCTTCTCGTGATTCAATCTGTAAATGTTTTATTAGAAGTACTGTGAACATCAAAGGACAAGACTATAGTTTTGTCCTTTGATGTTCACAGTGCTTCTTTATGAACAAGCGATAAAGTTACGCATGCGTACCAATATGTAAAAATGTCAATATTGGCCAATATTTGAGTAATGAAAACAAAATAATATTGGGCCAATATTGGCAAACAATATTGCACCAATATTCGCATATCAATATTGGCCAATATTGGCATGTCAATATTGCGCCAATATTATATTCCAATATTAGGAAAATAATATTGGCGTAATAATGGTATGATAATATTGGCCAATATTGATATGCCAATATTGGCGCAATATTGTTTGCCAATATTGGCGCAATATTGCATATCTTGGCCAATCTAGGCCAAGATACCCAATATCGCGCCAATATTGCGCCAATATTGTTTGCTACTTGGGTAAGTTCAAGTTTTAGTGAGAGACTATTTAATTGAAAATGATGAAACAAGATTGGTTTAAAAAAATGAATGTCTGGTCGCAAATAGTACAAAGGATTTATGAGTCGATGGCACTCAGAACTAAGCGAAAGAACAGCTACAAAACATCGTACTTTTGAGAGCTAAGTCATGCATACCAGAAATTATTACCTGTTATTTTGATGCTTTGAAAAAACATTTTGATTTAGCAAAATAGGTTTTAGTAAAGACATGCATTTGTGATGAAACTGGTTTCAATGGTGACAAAGACGATGCGAAAGTAATTATCAGAAGAGAAGCAAAGCGTCCACTAGTATTAACTGAAAATAACAAAAAAAGAAACTAAACTGTTCTTAATTGTGTTAATGCTGACGGATTCCCTCCACCGCCTTTTGTTGTTTACAAATCAAAGAATTGACTCTATGATAATTGCATTAAAGGAGGCCCACCAAAAACACTTTACACAACATTACCACCTGGTTGGATGGAAAGTAATCAATTTTTGCAGTGATGAAATGTTGATTTTCTGGCAGTTTGCTTCGTTCGGGCAATTGCACTGCTTTCAAGAAGAGCACTAGTTCAAGCTAATTCGCTGGTTTGTTGACATGCTAGAGTTTAGCGCCTTTAAGAGTGCATCAATTCGATTGGCGCTTAGAAAGAGTACACACGTGTTACTAAGTGTAGCCTTCAAACGTAAAAAAAATAGTATAACACTAATTTGCATTCCTGCCCATACATCCCACATTCTGCAGCCTCTTGGTAAAAAATTTTTCCAAGTCTCCTTGCACAGTTGTGTAGAAGCAACTAAGCTTACACTCGTACTCAAACTATTGCTGGTTTTGAAAACACTGGGCACTTTCCATTAAATCAAGACAACATTGACAAATCAAAATTTTTTTTGATTTCTCAAACTTTTAATAACACTTTAATAACATCATCAGCAGTTACAAAATCACAACGCAGCCTAAGTTATTTGCCTCAAACTGTTCAACAAACACAAGCCTTAATTCCGCCTGCAACTCCAACTTCAATTTCAACTTTAAATTTAACTTCTCATGAAGAGTTCGCGATTCGTGTAAAAATCAGTGTTGAAAGAGCTCTTTTGAAGCAAAAAAACCAACAATGTTAGAACAGTGGCTGGTTAAGCTTTTAGACAAGAAGTATGTTTAAATAAGTTAAGAGAAGAAGATGGCGCGAAGCTATTAAAAGGAATGTATGTTGAAATTGCAGCAGTAAGTAGAAACTCCTGCCAAGAACGCCAAAAAAAAGTATAAAAAGTGCCCAAAGTTTTTTGCAAATGAAAAGTCAGAAATGCAAGTTTTATGGAAAACTTGTTAAAAATCAAGTTGCAGTTCGTGGCTTTGTGAGCCTTGTCTCCCAAAAAGATATATAAAAAACGAAGAATTTTTTTGGACGAAAAGCTGCAGAACAATTTTTTATTTTTATTTCAAGTTCAAGTTTGTTTATGTTTTTTTATTTGTTATTTTTTGCTTGTATTATTATAATGTGTATATTTTAACAATAAATATAAAAATATTGAATTTATCAATTTATCTATATAATTTGGAACTGTGCGCTTTTAGGGACAATTTTCCGAAAAGCGGACACTTTTTAAAAAATAAAATCTTATTTTCCATAGAAACTTTTAATTTAATTTTTTTTTTTTTTTTTACACTGCAGAATTACTTTAATAAATAACTATATTCTAGAAAAAAAAATCCTACAAATTCTCAATATTAAAAAAGTTATTTAGCTTTTTAAAAAAGTTATTTAGCTTTTTAAAAAAGTTATTTAGCTTTTTGTGAATAGTGGCGCTACTTTTACTCCACTCAAATAAAAATTTCTTAATTTGATTTCGCTCTAGAAGAATAAAAATGGTATTTAGTTAAAATCTTTTTTTTTTTTATAAATGGTATTATTTGTTTCCAGTTAGAAATACATTGAAGTTTTATTGAGAGCTTGATATATTTGATAGTGTTAAAAAAGGAAGTTTGCAAGTTAAAATTTTCAGTATTTCGAATGTAACATTTGTGTGTGTCGCTTAAAAAATTTATTAAACTAATTTGATAGTTTATTTTGAAGAAAATAAAACACACAGAGACAATTATAAAGCTTTACAAGATCTTGAAATTTTAGAATTTTCAATTCAGAAAACCTATTTTGGATATTAGATCGTAAAGGAGAAAATGTCATAATTCTTATGGAAGTGGGTTGTAAACTGTTTATAAACGATTTAATAGAAAACTACCTTTTTTACTCCAAACAGTGCAACTATAACATAGATGTGAGGAGTCAAAGGAATAGTAAATTGATATTAGAATATGTTGGGGAACATAGTGTCGTATTAATGACAGCATACTATTAGCACGTGAGAGTTTTTTTATTTAATTTTATTAGTTGATAGTACCATGATATGTTTTTGTAAAGAAATACCCCGAGGTGTTTTTTATATTTAAATGGAAAAAGTCTTTTACCGTTAATTTTAATTTTCACATTATAATTATCAATTTCTTTTTTTTTTTTGAGGGTGAAAAATGATAAATTCATTTTTATTGATATTTAGAGAAATATAGTTACTATTGGTTACTATTTAACCAATGACACAAATGATGGAGATCTAAATTAACTTTTTTACAAAGCTGCGCGAATGATTTATTTATCCATAGAAGATTCGTGTCGTCAGTGAAATGATAAACAAGCGAATTATTTATAGAGTGAGGTAAATTGTTAATATATATTAAAAACAATAATGAACCTAGAACAGAACCTTTTGGGACACCATACTTAATAACTTTACTTCTGGTTTGAAACCCATTAATTGAGACAAACTGAGTACGATTTTAATATAGGTTGAAAACCAACCATTAGCGATATCCCGTATACCATAGTGGTACAATTTTTCAATTAAAATCTTGGGGTCAACTGTATCAAACGCTTTTTGGAGATCAATAAAGGCGCCACAAGCAAAAAAACCACTGTCAATTGAACCACGAAAATACATTAATTCTCCAAGAATTTTGCTGATATTTGATAATAATGATATTGGTCTATAGTGATTGTAGTCAAGTTTTGAGCCTTTTTATGGATTAGTTTAACAGATGCACTTTTTAGATTATTAAGGAATAACCAGTAGCGAATAAGAGATTAAATAGTTTAGAAAGTGTTGAAGAAATATCATTAGCAAGAAAATTTAGAATAAAGGTTGGAACGCTGTTTAGATCAAATTTGATCCAAACAGCGTTCCAACCTTAAAGATTAACCGTAACACGGGGTAACTTTGGCCAGCAGGGTTACTTTAGCCATTTTTAAAAATTTTAATTAAACATCTGTAACTTTTAAACAGTAAAGTAACGTTTTACTATTTAAAATAGTAAAACGTTAATTAACTGTTTGAAAGTTACAGATGTTTAATTAAAATTTTTTAAAAATGACGAAAATAGCCCCGCTGGCTAAAGTTACCTCGTGTTACGGAACTGATATCATTTTATTGCGTGTTTATCATATCATTACGTGCATACATTACATATCAAATCATTACGTACATACATTACATATACATTATTTTTTACGGACATACGGCGAACAAAGATGGCTGCCTACGGCTTTTTTACGGACATACGGCGAACAAAGATGGCTGCCTAATTGAGTATTCAATCAACTTTTTTTTTAATCCGTGGTTATCGAAACAATCATAAAAGAAAAACGAATAAAGAACCTTAACAATAATACATTATATATTTGTATTTATAAGTTTTAAAGTTAATTTTAAAAATAATGGAAATTACATTAAAAAATATCGAGAAGTTAATTACAAACAAACTCGAAGAACAAAAAAAGAGTATTTTAAAAGAAACAGAACGCCTGTTAAAAGATCAAGAGAAAAACTTTACTGATATAATTAGTGCTAATTTAAAAATACTCACTAATCGGTTAGACAAAATTGAAAAAGAAGTAGATGTAAACAAATCCAAAGTCTTAAGCATAGAAAACGACCTTCGCGATTTTAAAGAAAGTCTTAACTTCCAAGAAACAACTATTATGGAAAAAATAAATAAGATCATGAAGCGTTACGAAAAGGAGATAAACAACTTAAATAAGAAGACACTAGATTTGGAGAATCGATCTCGAAGAAACAACCTAAGATTAGATGGAATATTTGAAAAGCCAAATGAAAATTGGAATGAGTGCGAAAATGCAGTAAAGGAAATGTTTAAAAAACAACTAAAAATTAGTAATGAAATTATCATAGAAAGAGCTCATAGAATAGGCCAACCTAAAGAAGATAAGAAACCAAGAACGATTGTCCTAAAGTTATTAAATTTTCAAGACAAAACAAAAATACTTAACGCTACAAAAAACTTGCGAGGAACTGGGATATATGTTAATGAGGATTTCGCTAAAGAAACGATGGAAAGCCGAAGGATGTTGTGGGAAGAGGTCAAAAAGTTGCGACTTGAAGGTAAGTATGCAGTTATAAAGTATGATAAAATTGTTTCTAGAGAATTTCGAAAGTAAATGCGCTCATTCTTAATAAGAACTCCTTTTTAATTTATTTGTGATAATTAATCATGGCTTTAATAAGTGACTTTGAAACTCTTGTCTTCAATTTTTTTGAAACAAAATTTTTTTCACTACACGAAAACTCCGACCCAGATATTAATTATTTCCATGATACAAAAATAGAATGTTCTTACTTCTATCCAAATGAATTAAAAGGAATTCTATTTAAGAATGTTAACAATGATCAAATTAGAATTCTGCATGTAAATATCAGAAGCATTAATTGTAATTTTGAAAAATTCCAAAATTTACTCGAGGAAACTAAGTACTTTTTTAATATTATTTGCTTAACTGAAACTTGGGCAACCTCAAACGACATAAAAAAAAATTTTAATTTTTATCTTTCTCATTTTGAAATGATCTCTCTCGAAAGACAAATAAATAAGCGCGGTGGTGGAGTTCTAATTTACATTCATAAAGATATAAAGCATTGTTGTAGAAATGATCTTAGTGTTTCTGACGGCGATGGAGAAATATTAACAATTGAGATTATTAATGAACGAACAAAAAATATTTTAGTTAGCTGTTGTTATCGACCGCCAGATGGCGTGAGCGAGAACTTGAGCATGTTTTTACAGCAAAATGTTATTGCAAAAGGTAACAACGAAAAGAAAAAAAACTTTCTTGTTGGTGATTTTAATATGAATTGTTTTGTCTACAATGACGATAACAAAGTTAAAAATTTTTATGATACAATTTTTGAATCTGGAGCAATCCCTTTAATAAATCGCCCAACAAGAATAACAAAAAATTCAGCAACTTTGCTGGATAATATCATTACCACAGACTTGTTCAACAATGATATAAAATTGGGTATCTTAAAAACGGATATTTCGGACCACTTTCCTATTTTTCTAACTATAAACAACGACCAACTGCCTAAACAAAAATTAAATAAAATTGTAAAAAAACGTTTTTATACATCATCAAACATTGAGGCCTTTAAAAATCAGCTCTCATTATTACATTGGAAACACTTAAATTTTAATGAAAATGCAAACAACCTTTATGAAAAATTCTATGAAACTTTTATCTCTGTTTACGAGTCTAATTTTCCAATTGTTACAATTACATTAAAAACAAAACACTTTGATAATCCCTGGATTACCAAGGGGTTCAAAAAATCATCCAAAACTAAACAAAGGCTATACATAAAATATCTAAAAACAAAAACACCAGATAGCGAAAAAATTTACAAAGATTACAAAAATCTATTCGAAAAAATCCGAAAAAAATTAAAAAAAAATTACTATTCAAAATTAATTAATAAAGCTAAAAATGACTCAAAACGCACTTGGCAAATATTAAAAGAAATTACAGGAAAACAAAAAACATGCTCAAGCTCTTTGCCACAAATGCTTAAAATCGATAACAATAGCTTGCATGAGCCACAAATAATAGCTCATGAATTCAATAAATATTTTACTGAAATTGGATCAATCTTATCAAGTAAAATACAAAAAACTCAGACCTCATTTTATGATTTTTTGTTACCTTTTGATAAAAATATTTCCTCTGAAGAATTATCTGCTGAACTATCATTTGATGAGTTTGAGAAAGCTTTTAAATCTTTAAAAAAGAATAAAGCACCTGGTGCAGATGAAATAAACGGGAATATTGTTATAGATTGCTATGAACAATTAAAAAATATTCTTTTCAAAATTTTCAGAGCATCTATTCATCAAGGTATTTTTCCTGAACGTTTAAAACTTGCCAGAGTTACCCCTCTCCATAAAGAAGGCGACAGATCCAATATCAATAATTATCGCCCTATCTCTGTTCTTTCTATATTTTCTAAAATTTTAGAAAGAATTATTTTCAATAGAGTATACAATTATTTTAATTACAACAATTTATTATATAACAACCAGTATGGTTTTAGAAAAGGGAGCTCAACTGAACATGCCATCATTCAATTTATACATAACATCTCTAAATCTTTTGAAAAATCTCAATACACACTAGGTGTCTTTATTGACCTATCAAAAGCTTTTGATACGGTCGATCACCACATCTTAATCCAAAAAATTAAATATTATGGTTTAAACAATAAAATTTTAAAATGGTTTGAAAGCTATTTAACAAATCGAAAGCAACTTGTGTATAGTAATGATGGTTATCAAAGTGAACCCCTGAGCATAACTTGTGGTGTTCCACAAGGCTCTATTCTCGGACCACTACTATTTTTAATCTATGTAAACGATTTAAACAAAGCTTCCAAATTGAAAAGTATAATGTTCGCTGATGATACTAATCTTTTCTTATCCCATACTGATATTTATGAACTCTTTTCAACTACAAACAAAGAACTCAAACACATTTCGAACTGGTTCAAAGCTAATAAATTAACTTTAAATATTAACAAAACAAAATGGATTATTTTTCACTCCTGCGCAAAAAAACGATTTTTAACAAATAATATGCCTCAAATTTACATTGATGAAACTATAATAAAAAGAGATACTGTTATAAAACTCTTAGGTGTTTATCTTGATGAAAATATTACTTGGAGAAAGCATATTGATCATATAAGCACCAAAGTTTCTAAAAATATTGGCATTTTATACAAAGCTCGAAATTATCTAAACAAAAAAAACTTAACCCAGCTCTATTATTCATTTATACATAATTATATAAATTATGCAATCATAGCCTGGGGAAGTACGGAGAAAAGTAAATTACAACATCTTTATCGCCGTCAGAAACATGCAATCCGTGTAGTTAATTATGCGGATCGCTTTTCACGTTCGAAATATTTTTTTGATTATATGAATGTACTAGATGTTTATAAACTTAACATATTTAATGTTTTATGTTTTACTTTTATGTGGAAAAACGATTTATCTTTATTTGTTTTCAATGACCTTTTTTCTTTAAAACCAATAAATAAATACACATTAAGAAGTAATAGTTTTCTAAATGAACCATTTTGTAAAACGAAGTTCAACCAATTCTGTATTGCATATCGTGCACCCCATCTTTGGAATAAAATAGTATTACCAAATTTTGACCCTTCTACTACTCTTCCTGTTTTTAAAACTAAATTAAAAAACTTCATTCTCTGTATGGACAACATTCTAAAATTCTACTAAAAATTTATGTAAAATGTATTTTTCAAATCTTCAGCATATTGAGTATTAAAATGTTAGTATACTGTATATTTGCATTATGTTATATTGTATTAGTATATTGCATATTTGCATTATGTTAAATCTTTGCATTATGTCTTTTTTAAGGTTCCGGTGATAAGATCCTTCTGATCTTCTTTCAGAAACCTAGTCTTATATTGTTAGTACGCTGAATTGTATATACATATATATATATATATATACTCATTTTTTTTCTTTTCTTGTAGAAGTCTTAAATATTTTTATGTATCAGACTTATATTATTATATATCACGACTTATATTATTATATATGTATCAGACTTATATTATTATATATCACGACTTATATTATTTTGTATCACGACTAACATTGTAAACTAAAAAAAAAAAAAAAAAAAAAAAAAAAAAAAAAAAAAAAAAATTATTACGTTTATCATATCATTACATTACCGTTTATAATATCATTACGTGTTACGGAACTGATATCATTTTATTTTTTTCAGTAGGTTTAATGAAAAGAGAGTCAGGGTTTGATGTTTTTAAGTATTTATAGAAGTTAGTATGGGACGAATGAATATTTTTTGCAGTTCTTTAAGGATTTAAATAAAAAAGAAAAATTTGAAAATTTCAGAGATTTTAACTGAATAATTGTGTTATCTGAAGATATACAAAATGGGTATGAGATGTCATCCGAACGTATATTCAAAAGAATATACGTTCTATCGGTATATACGTTATATCGGTTGTTATTAAGGAAATCATTATTTGCTTAAGAAAATTAAAAATAATTATTGCCAATAGAACCTAATCAAAAATGAGTTTTAACCCCCAGTATTGTAATTACGATATCTTTGTTACGTTCTGACTGGCCCGTTTTTTGTTTAAAAAAATACTTTTATAAAAATTTTTTTTATGGAAAACGTTTCTGCATAGGAAATAATTAATCAACTATTTTCGGTAAGCGGGTTTACTTTATAATTTATGTAACAAAGTAATATATTATGTAAAATATACAAAATATATATGCATATATATAATATAATATATATATATATATATATATATATATATATATATATATATATATATATATATATATATATATATATATATATATATATATATATATATATATATATATATACTGAAATAAATATACAATTGCAGCTGCTTAGCTAAAAAGTGTTAATCAGAAGCAAAAGTGGATGGCGTGATGCCAGTAAGATGGTATCGATATGATCTAGTCTCAATTAAGTTAGTCGCAGGTAAGTGTTTTAAAAAAGTTTTACCATTTATTTTTAGACTAATTTTATAATGTTTATGCTTGAAGAACGTTGTTTAAATTGTTATGAGTCTACAACACTTAATTTCAGCGAAATTCAATTAAAAAATCATGTTATAGAAGACAGAAAAATATCAATATCTGTTTTCAATAACTTGGTTTTCATAGGAAATCTGAGAGGTGCAAATGTTTAGCTTGATTTAAGTACTACATAATAAAATACATCGTTGTACAGTCATTTTGATGGTTGTAAATTTATTTAGCACACTCATTTTTATATATTTTTAGACTGTTTACCGTTTAACTCCTGTCCCAATCTAATCTAGTGGGTTCAAAAAGAAGAGACCGCGCTGGAAACATGAGTGGATTAAAAGGATCAGCTCTTTTTGAATCAATAGTTGGTAAGTATATTGTGCTCCTCTCAGCTAATCAAGTTTGGTTTGCTTTTTTTGTATTACATTTAAGCAATAGACTGTTTTTTATGTTCACTCGTTTTTTAGAAGTGGTAACCAGCTAGAAGTCGTAACCTGCTCGTATGAAAGGATTTCTCGACGTGAAATTGTTAATTTTATTCAGCAACGCCAAGAAACAGAGCTCGCTCAAGAAACAGAAAAGAAAGAGAAAGATGAAAAAATGTTGTGTTGAACATTGCTATTGTTTTATTTACAAATTATTCTCCTATATTTAAATATATAAAAGGTGTAGAAAATGCTTCCACTTTTATATTGACATCTAAAAGAGGTTTTTTTCTCGGCATCGGAAAAAGCTTTTTGTCATACTTTGTATGAAGAGCTATTATCATTTTCATTTGAATAAAATAGTTTTTCATATAAGAAAAGTAGGAGTACTATAGTGTATAGGATACTATAGTATACTAATAAGTATGGCAAAAAAGTCGTTCCGACCCCGAGAAAAAACACTTTTTTAGATTTGCATATTCGACTAAAAAGAGGCGTCTTAAAAACGGTATTTTTTATGTCTTTTCATGACAAGATTAAGATAAAAAAAGACATCTTTTCGATGTCGAAAAAGATGTCTTTTAGATTTGCATAATCGATTAAAAAAAGACGTCTTAAAGACATCGTAAATAAGACTTTTAAAGACGTCTTTTTGACGTCTTTTTTCCCACTAGGTAGATTGCCGGAAAAAATATCTTTAGAAGTTGAATCAGAAAATATATTATCAATTAAAGTACTTGAGTGATTGATAATTCTTGTCGGTAAAGATATAAAAGGAAGAAGGTTGTTTGAAGTTATGGTGTTCAAATACTCCGAGATTAAATAATCTGAGTTTGCTTTTATAAAATCTATATTAAAATCACCCATTATAAAGATAGTTTTACTTTTTACACTAAGTTTTTCAAACAAAATAGCTAGATATGAAAAATTATTTTAAATATTTAAATTGTTTATTATATATACACATTCCACAAAGTTTTACATTTTTTAACGGGTGAGTCTATATAGTTTCTAAGAGATGTTATATAATTTAACTTAGTTCAAAAAATTCAAAAAGTTCAAATGATTTGTTATTTTAAAATATTAATATACAATTAGTAACACTAAATAAAGATTGTGGGATTGTGGGCACAATGAAATAAATATAAATAAACTTAGTTTTGAAAATTTATCAGTACCAAGTGGTAATATAAAATTGACAGTATTGTCAATTTTATAGTACCACTTGGTACTGGGCATTTCCAAAAAATCACGCACGGAAATTCGTATATGTTTTTACTTTTATTTTCATAAAAATGAAACTAGCAATCTCTAATTTACTCTCATTTAATTCTAATCAATATAAATATTTTTTAAACAAAAAATAGTAAGCATTAGTAATGTTAACAAAGAATAAATAAAGTTGGAAATGGAATCACGCACGGAACAGAAAAACTTCTATTTTAGTTACTAGATAAATAAACTTTAATTCCTCGAAAAATATAAGTTTCACCGGTATACTTTTTTTTTAAATAATATTTTAAACATTAGTAAAGATTTCCAGAAAGTTACAGGATTGCACTATGAATCATAGAGTCACGGCAATCGTTTAAATGCAGTTTATAAATGATCACGCACGGAAGTCACGCACGGATGTTGCGAATTTGTCAATTTCATGTACTTATTTTTATGAAAATAAATTGCTTGTGAGTTCAAGTGAAATATTATACTTCTACGACTCTTATTTAATATATTTTTGATGAGAAATGGCAGTCATCAATTATTTCTAGCTGAAGTATTGCGTTTTGAAAGTTATTGTATATTTTTTAAAATCTAGCGATATTATTACTCAAAAAAATAAAATTGTAAAAATGTGTATATTTGATTTATTCAGATAATCTAAAATATGATAAAAATATTTTTGTTATAATTGTTCTTTAAGGAGATCAAAATAGTATGCATATTGCATAAAGTCCCAGCTTTTAATTGCTAAAACAAAGAAAAATAAAAAATCACGCACAGAAATGGAAATGTCCTACTGATAAATTATATAGCAACAAAGTTTAACAAATAATGATCTTCCTAAACTCTGGAAAAAAAGCACAGACTCGTAATAGAACATGTCATTGGACCACAAAATAAATAAATAATAACACATTTGCCTATGTATATATTTATTTAACTTAGCTGATTGTAAATAATTTTAAATTTATCAATTTGGTATCGTATATTACTATTTTACCTGACACGAGCCATTGTCATTATTTTATTGAACTTGCTTAAGATTTCATAAAGCATAGTATCTTGAAATACACTGCAAGTATAATCTAAAAAATTTTTAAAGAGAAATTAATAGTATTAAAAATTTTTTTTTCAATATTAACAGCCTGATAAAAATATATAGAACATCAAAGAAAAATCATATATATATATATATATATATATATATATATATATATATATATATATATATATTATATATATATATATATATATATATATATATATATATATATAATCTTATTCTAATCATTGCCCATAATATTTAATCTGTAACAATTATAATCTAAAGTGTCCCTAAAATATACTTTATTATCAATCAAAAAGCACTATATTATTATGACATTAGATACTATTTCATTAGAAATTCTATTTAACATTTAACTTAAAAATTAAGCAAATTCAACACTTATCACTTAAACACAAAAAAAAAAACATTTTATAAAAATTAAATAAAATCATCCATTTTTGAGGCAATAGCTATAATTATTCTTTGCATTAATTTTTTTTTACAAAATGCTGCTCTTGATAATTTCCTTAAGTCACGCAGTATTATGAGCTACTACTTGAGAAGGATATTGTATTATTCTTTTTATAGCTGATATCATATGCTAAATGATTTAAACAATGAAAGTTACAAACTAATTAATAGATAATCAGAGTAGAACATTTTGGTATTGTTCTCAAAGCAACAATGAAGTTCATGAAAATAACCTTATTGCGTCAATTAATCTTTTCTGTTCAGTTTATGTTCAGTATAAGTTACACTTAAACTAACAATTAAAAAATGGATGTATTTTTCTTTGCTAAGTATATGATTTAAAACCACTTGCCCACAATATAAAAGAAAAGTTCTGGATTAAGAGGCTTTTCACAACTTCATATATTTTACACTTGGTTATACAACATAGTTTACAATTATATTCTATATGGATGTATTCGGTAAACAGGTAATTAATTTGCCCAGATGACAATCAAAAAAGGAGCCTTTTTCCCAGATAAGATGTACATTTTTAGTACAAGCAAAGTCCCCACTTTGAATTACGTTGAGAGGGAACTGTTGCACCATATCTGCTTTAACTTGACTTCAAGACACTGATATCTTTGAGATGATTTTTCTTATTTTTTCTCTCTAAATGTTTTAGCAGTGAGTACCAGTGGGCATAAAAATTCATTCAACCATTATTGGTTTACTCCACCATACAATCACATCCATAATGACTGTAATGTTTTGTCTTTACATTTATTATAAAGAGAATTCGACTATGATTTTTATTTAGTATTTATTTAAATATTTTCATATTAAATTATCACAACCAGTTTAAATATAAAACTCTGTATAGTTTCACGTCGAAACTTCAACTGTAATTTAATTCAGGGCACTGGCTTTTAAGCGAGAATTCCTCGTGCGGAATTCTCTCAAGGGAATACTTTCGTTATAAGTTTTTGTGCAATTCGCAAAAGGGAATTGCTTGTTTAGCAATCTCTAATCGATATTCTGAATTGTTTTGTGTAACAATCGTAACACCTTCATTCTTTTAAAAATGCATTTTATAATCAATGTAATGGCTTCCTCAAAATTCTTCCTGATCGCGTGACAATGTCATAGTCTAATGATTCATTTTGATTTGTATTTGTATTAATGTTTGTGTTATTCGACAGTTTTCTTTTACCAATGAATATGTCTTTTGATTCATTCATATCGCTTTCATTGTCGGATAAATTGACATCCCAATCTACTTCTTCTTTTGTTTTTAGTCGATGTCTTCTGTTTCTTCTAACAATATTTCCATTTAAGGTTTTTACATTGAAACTTTGTTGCTGTTTGCTCTCAACAATTTTTCCTGGTTGCCATTTATTTCCATCATGTATACGAACAGTCTCCATCGCTTACGTTTTCCAATGTTTTTGCGTTTTTGTCATAATATTTCTTCTGTAAATTTTGATTACGTTTATTTTTTTTCAATAATTTTATTAGCTTAGTTCGTGTTTACAGTTTTTACTTCATTTAGTAGTTTGATAGCTTTTAAGTCTTGTGAAGTTTGTAAGCTAAGAACGAGTTTGCTTGTTGTTTCAACTACATAGAATTTAACCAAATTTTTACGACTTTTGTAGTGACACGTCATCTTTGATGTTCCAAGCACTGGAATATGATTTCCTCCATAACCACGTAGTTTAACATTTGTATAAGTGAGATTTTCATGTGATGTTAGTTGGTCGTAGACTCTTTTTGGCATTACATCAACTTCAGCTCCAGTGTCAATTTTTCTACGTACCAATTTATGATTAATTTTAAAGATTATCAAAGCTTCATTTTTACCATTTATTTCACCAGATGATACAGATTCCACATGGTATTCTGCAGCGCAATTTTCGTGTATGTTTTTCGAGTTGCAGCAAGTTGGCCAATGATTTATTTTATTACATTTACGGCACGTTTGACCGAATGCAGGACATTTTCTTGGTTCATATTTTCTGTTGCATTTCTTGCACTGTCTTTGTTGTTGTTTTTTATTTGAGCCATTATTGATTTGTTTCCAGTTTTGTTTGTTTGGTTCAACCCGGCCTTTGCCTTTTGACTCATTTTCGTTATTCGAGAATTTTCTCCATTTTGGTATTTGTCCGATTGACGCATTTGCTTGTCTTGGTTTTATGAATTTCTTTACCACGTCAATATCTTTTTCGTATGTAGTTTGTTTCATTTCTGCATTTGCAAATTCTTCAGCTCTGCATATGTCAATCGCTTTAGTTAAAGTTAAATCCGCTCCTTTTCTAAGTAGATTATTTTGGACTTTGTTTGATTTGATTCCGTCAATTATTTTGTATAATATCAGACCATCTTGAATGTTTTCAAACTCGCGTGTTTGAGCCAGATTTATTAAATCAGTTACAAAGAAATCAAATGATTCATTGACGTCTTGTTTTCGTAAGAAAAACTTTCTTCGTTCCAAAACCAGATTTCTTTTCGGTAAACAATATTTCGGTAAACAATATAAGAAATTTTTGAAAGATTCTTCGAAACTTTCAAAAATTTCTTTTACCGTGATGTCATCGATTTCACTGTCGTCATTTTCTAGTCTACGTATTGAATATTTCTCTTCTTTTTTCACCAATCACACATAAGAATGTCGCGTATTTTTCTTCCTCAGATTTATTTGTCATTGCTGCTTTTAAATACAACTGCATAGTTTGTTTCCATTTTTTCCATGTTACAGCTATATTGGATTCATTGAAGTCCATTTCGTTTGGCATTGGCAAAAAGTGTTCCATTTTCTTTTTCTTTTAAAATAAGTACTTTTCCAAAATCTCTTCTTAAAATGTCTTCAGTTCATTTCTGGTACCATGTATTGTTTTGTCTTTATATTTATTATAATGAGAATTCGACTGTGATTTTTATTTAATATTTATTTAAATATTTTCATATTAAATTATCACACTTTTCGGTAAACAATATTCTTTGAATCTTTCAAAAAGTTCTTTTACCGTGATGTCATCGATTTCACCGTCGTCATTTTCTGTTTTGTTCCAAGTCTACGTATTGAATATTTCTCTTCCTTTTTCACCGATCACAAATAAGAATGTCGCGTATTTTTCTTCCTCAGATTTATTTGTCATTGCTGCTTTTAAATACAACTGCATTGTTTGTTTCCATTTTTTCCATGTTACAGCTATATTTTTGAAAGATTCGAAGAATGTAATGTTTTGTCTTTATATTTATTATAAAGAGACTATGATTTTTATTTAATATTTATTTAAATATTTTCATATAAATTATCACAACCAGTTTAAATAAAAAACTCTGTATAGTTTCACGTCGAAACTTCAACTATAATTTAATTCAGCGCACTGGCTTTTAAGCGAGAATTCCACGTGCGGAATTCTCGTAAGGGAATACTTTCGTTATAAGTTTTTGTGCAATTCGCAAAAGGGAATTGCTTGTTTTGCAATCGCTAATTGATATTCTGAATTGTTTTGTGTAACAATCATTACAATGACCATTATAAAGATTAAATAAGAGCTGGTGCATCACAAATTAAAATATTTTACCTTTTACTTGTATGACTTTTCCGTTATTATAAATAATGTCATTTGCCGTAAGGGGTCCATTAAGTATAGATGCAGGTATGGGAGGAGGAGTCCAAAAACTTATGAATGCGTACAAGAGAGGGTGAGAGTGAGAGAGTGAGGGGTTAAAGACACCAAGTATGCACGCGGGGCGACAAATGCTCATTCTCTATCTATTTGAAAATTTGATTTCTTTTTTATTAACAAAAGCATAGAGTTTCTTGAGTTTAAAAAATTATCATTCTATTAAGTAAGTAACAAAATTGATAATTCAGTTAGGATTGATGTCAAAATAACTAAAAATTTTTTGCTTTTAATTTTGAAAAAATTATGCATTGAAAAGAGGTTGGGGGAGAGGGTTGATTTTGTAATAATAGATACGCATGCAATTGGAGGAGAAGGGGGGCATAAATACCACGCAGGTGCGTACAATGGGAAGGGGCTCCTTATTTAGTAGTTTTACTGCATACATACTTTATGTATGCCCCCCTAAGATTTCTTTGTGAAATTTTTCAAGTTTTCTAAACTAACTGACTTCTGTAATCTTAATTTTTTTATTACAATCTTTTATTCTAAAATACGTATACTCAATAACTAAACCAATAAAAAAGTAATATGATGCAACTTATTAAATGCAGTTAAAGAAAAATATAAACATAAAATAAATGCAAAGAAATATCAAAAGTAAAGTATTCAATACAAATAATTAAATTTTTAAATAAATCTAACAAATGAAATATCTTGGAAGATTTATAAACCTAACTTTATAGTAACATCTGAGTTTTAAGGCAATTTCAATAGCGCCACAGCTTGTGCAGGCTTGGACAGTAGGGTGTAGTGAAAAAACTTTTTTTTCGAACTTTAAAATTTAAATGTTATTTTCAGATGTCCATAGACATATTAAGGTTTACTATGCAATTATTTTTTTCACAACTTTAAAATAAATTACCAAAATGAAGTTTTAAATATTTTATAATGATCAAATTAATTAGTTACTATTTTTTTGGTCGAAAACAGAATTTACGGAAACATCGTATAAAAACAAAAAACAGACTTATATAAATTAAATTAATACACATATTTTTTAACTACTAAATAAATTTTATTTTATCAATAAATTTTATTTTTTTTGTATGAAATATATTATTATAAAAATTATATTAAATATTTTTATAGCAAAACAAAAACCTTTAACTTTAACTTTTAATGGTCTGTAAAATTATTTTTTATTTATTTTATATAATTTTTAATGTTTACATTTTAAAATTATATTTGCGTTTTCTTGATTTTGTTGTGCAAAGTTTAAAGAGTTATTTAGTTATTTAAAGAAGAGTTTTAAATAAGTTCAGAGAAAAAATTAATAACTTTTAGGATAATTACTGAAATTTTGTAATTTTTCAATGTATTTTTGTTTATGTTTATGATTTAAAGAATCAAAAATAATCTAAAGTTGACTTTTTTGTTTTTAAATTGAATTTCTATACTTTTTATTAATTATATTTTATACCAAAATATTCACTTGAAAAATTTTGCAAACCAAGAATTTGTTTAATGATAAGTATAAATATATTAGCCAAATATACTTTCCTGCACATACCCTAAACATTTTTCAATAACTTATATATAGTAATAATAATATAACTAACTAACTAATAGTATAACTAACAATTAGTTATATTATATTTAAGTTCTTTTAAAAAATTTGTAAGATCTATAACATAAAGTTATATATATATATATATATATATATATATATATATATATATATATATATATATATATATATATATATATATATAATTATTATAGATTAATAAATATTATGAATAGTATAAAAAGGACGCGTAGTAATTCTTGCCCAGGCAGCAAAAAAGTTAAAGAATTCATTGGTCTTGGTGCTGATTTGTTACCCTCTGAATTACCAACCCTCAGAAATGTTTTACAACTAATGTTGTTAGAAATGGAGTCCTTAGACACTAACCTTCAGTATGTTTCAAAAGAGATTGTTCACGAAGCTGCCAAAAAATCATCTTGTAAAGTTAGCAAAGTCTAATATTTTAATAAAATTGTTGTATAATATATATTTGTTTTCTACTGTTTCATTATTATATTTTGCTATTTTAAATAATATTTTTTATTTCTTATTTAGATGGTTGCACAGTATAAAAAAGTAAATATCAATATTCAAATTCAACCTAATCACTATATAGTTCAGAGAATTGAAAAAGAGTGGAAAAGAGTTACTCAAACTGTTTGGGGAAGAGTGAAAAGTTCTCAAAAGAATAAGTTATATAATGAAATTGATGTATTGTTTGATATTCTTCGTTGCAAGCACATTATTATATGCAAGGAAGATCCAACTTGTTCTGACCCTAAATGTTCTCATTCTGCTATTTCTCCAACCTGTAATTGTCCATCCAATTTAAAAATTCCTAAAATTGAGCTGAAGTTTATCAAAGCTCAGAGATTGAAAATCGGAATGAAAAGTGTTTACCAAATACATTGTATAGATAAAAAAGAACACACTCGACTAGCGAAGCAATGCAAAAGAAAAGAAAAACCTTTAATCTTCAAAAAATTAGAGGAGAAGAAAGTAGAGTTAAATAATTACAAGTTTTTTAATGAAGAAATAGAGGTAGATGTCATTGAGAAAGCGAACGTATCTTCTAACCAGTTTGTTGACACTGAAATTGATGACGGGATAAAGGAATCTGTCATCAATACAAATCACTTTCCTCTTCTTGCTCAAACAGTTTTAAGATACGGAACAAGTTACAGAGAAGCTGCTGCTATTTCTTCTGCAGTTCTTGTAGATCTTGGCATTGTTAATAAAACAAATGATAAATTGATTATTGACCACCATAAAATTCACAGGGAAACGAAAAAAGTAATGGAAAAAGTCCAGAAAGAAGATTTACAGTTATATCAGTCAGAAGAAATAAAAGCATTATTTTTTGACAGTAGAAAGAATTTAACTCTTATTAATAATCAAGATAAAACAACATTAAAATATTATTCTAAAACAATAAAAATGGACTTCTACACTGTCACTAGTGAACCAGGTGGAAAATATGTATTCCATTTCTCTCCTCTTAAGCCTGGTGTGGGCGAAAAACCTGCATTAATGATAGCTAAACCTATAGCAGATTGGTGTAAAAAATTTGATATTAACTTACAGTATATTGGAGCTGACTCTACAGCTACTAACACTGGAAGATTAGGTGGGGCTATAAGAAGAATAGAGGATCTTTTGAATAAAAAATTAACATGGATTATATGTATGCTGCATACTAATGAGCTTCCGCTTAGGCATCTTATTGAGGAACTAGATGGTAAAATAACTTCCAGTAATGGATTCAGCGTAGTTGTGGGTAAATTATTAAATTGTCCTACACTACTTCCAGTAGCACAGGCATTTCCAACAATAACCATTGGTAAAAGACCAGTTGAATTAAGTAAAGATGTGATTGATGATCTTTCAACTGATCAGCTCTATGGTTATAAAATGGTTTTAGCTATACGTTCAGGTAACATGCCTATAGATCTTATAAAGTTGGAGTGTGGTCCTGTTAATCACAGCAGATGGTTGACAACTGCAAATAGACTGATGCGAATTTGGGTATCAGTTCATGGTCTGTCTGGGCAAAACTTTAACAATTTAAGTTGTTTAGTTGAATATGTTGTTGGTGTTTACTATCCAATGTGGTTTGATATAAAAGTGAGGTGGTCTTTTATTGAGGGTCCAAGACATGTGCTAGAAACCTTGAGATTAGTAAAAATGCAAAGCCAAGTTACTAGGAATATTGTTGAAAAATATATTATATTAGGAGCCTGGTTTTCTCACAGTGAAGCTGTTCTAACCACTTTGCTTTGTAGCTCTATAGTGGAAGAACGGATTTTTGCAGTAGATCGTATTCTCAGATTAGAAGAGGTTTTGACAAAGGAGAAACATCTGTCCGAGAAAGGACTCATTCTTCTTTTTTAAACATAGATGCTAAGAATCTTACTGAGTTATGTTCTTGGACTCATAATGTATTTGAGCCGATTTAAACATGTAGTTTTTCTACTGAGACAATAGTTGATTTTAAGGTGAATCCCATGGTTGTTGATTCCATACCATGCCACACACAGAGTATTGAGCGGGCTGTTAAACAAACAACAAGAGCTTGTGCTGCTGTCTATGGACACGATTCAAGAGATGGTTTTATTTGAGCAGGCTGCCATCACCGTAAACTTTTACCTAAAAATAATACCAAAAAGAACCTAAAACAGATGATTATATAATTTTTATATTTTTAATATGAGTGTATATATTCTTTACTTATTGGATCTTCACAAATTTATATTTTTTTATTTATACTAAATGGGGTCCATAACCAATAAAGGGCTCATTTTGCAGGTCTACTCTTTGTATAGTTTTTTTCTATTTTTGGAATGGGTTATGCCAAAAATTTTGATATATTATACCCACCCTATATGTGGCAAATAAGGATCTAGACTTAAACTTAAAACTTAATCCCCCCCCCCCGACCGCCCCTCCTCATTTAAAAAGTCTCTGATAAACTTTTTTTTTTTTTTTTTAACTATTGTTTTGAAATAGATAAAAATTTAATAGCAGTTTTTAAATTTTGACAAAAATATGATGTGTTTAAAAGTTATGACTATTTATTGTTAATAACTCCCCCATTTACCCCATTTTGGTAATTTATTTTGAAGTTATGAAAAAAATTTTTTAACAGTATATCTTAAAATGTCTATGGACATCTGAAAATAATATTTAAATTTTCAATTTTGAAAAAAAAGTTTTTTCACTACACCCTATTGGACAGGAATGGCGTGCGATCGCACTCTGTAACTGACCACGCTAATATTTTTATTTCTTTACAACTTGACCACGGCTTTTCTGATGTTTTAACAATTTGAATGCGATAAAAAAAGTGTCGCGTTATAAATATCTTTTGATCTTTTCTAAAGTTTTTTATTTTACGCTAAAGCTTTAAATAAAACCATATAATTAATCCTAGTTATTGTTTACATAAACGATTGTGTAAATTAATAAAAAACATTATAAATAAGTTTTTTTTATGTAGGCATTTATTTTTTTTATGTAGGCATTTATTTTTTCTTATGTCTTCCTAAAATATTTTTAAACTATTATTTCTCGAAAGAATTTTTTTAAGTTACTTTAATTTGTGAATAAGTTCAAAAGCTTTTGTGACGACTAACTTTTACACATTTTATGTGAATTACACAAGAATATAAAATAACTTTATTTACTAATATAAGCATGTATTTTGTTGATTTATTAAAAAAGTTTTAAAGCATTTTGTAATATTCATACGATTAATTTTTATGATTAAAATTATGATTTTTTAAAATGTTAAAATTCGCTTCGAGTTTAAGTTTTTATTTTCATTTCAGTACTGAAATAAAAATAAAAACTTAAACTCGAAGCGTACCCTTTTGTTACCTTTTTGTTAAAAAAATAACGTAGGCTTTTTAAAATAGTATTTTTTACTAATTTCATGCTCTAATTAGTGAGTCTAATTACAAAAAAAGGTTTTAAACTTTTTTATTCGTAAAAACAAAAGAAAAAATAATAACAAAATGCGCCTAATGATTTAAATAAATTAATAATAAAATGTGGGAGTTATCAGCGAAAAATGGCTAGTCCTCAAACTTGCGTGACTTTTGCAAGTTGTTGCAAGAAAAAAAGGATTGCCAGGTCAGGGGATTCAGATTTATCAGCAAAAAAATAGTAATAATAATAATAACAATAATAAAATGTGGGAGTTATCAGCGAAAAATGGCTAGTCCTCAAACTTGCGTGACTTTTGCAAGTTGTGTATCGTACGCGTAATAGAAAATTTTATCGGGCAGATTTTTCTTGATACTTTGTTATGTCTCTTGTATCAACGTTTACATTTTTGCAATGAAAGAGCGTTTTTCTAAGTCTATTTATCCTGGAGTTGAGTTTAAGTAACTTAAAATTAAATCAGGAAGAACAGGTAGTAGATCAGGAAAAGCCATATTACAGTATTGGCAGACACGCTAAATTGCGTTGGCAAGTCTTCCGCAAATTCTCTAAATCAAGAGGAACTAGCTTGATCTCTTTTTTGTGGCCGTCGCAGAATTACTAACATTCTCAGAGTAAGTCTAAACATCAGCAGGCGCGCATTGTCGTAGAGAGGTCTAAAACGCACACTAGAAGTGTGACCATATTTTATTGAACGCATTTGGTTCATTTAAAAGCCTCAGTGGCGTTACTGCGCCAAGTAGCGTAGCCACACACACTACTCGGCGCGGTCGAAGCCGAATACGTTTTTAACAGATTTGTGGCTATGAAAATAGCCGTTTTGTGAATAAGGAAGTTCTTAAGCTCGCTCTCCTCTGATTCTTCTCGCCAACTGAATGTCCTTGGGCATAATGGTGACACGCTTTGCGTGGATGGCGCACAGGTTGGTGTCTTCGAAGAGGCCGACTAAGTAGGCTTCGGACGCCTCCTGAAGGGCCATGACGGCGGTGCTTTGAAAGCGCAAGTCGGTCTTAAAGTCCTGCGCGATTTCGCGTACCAATCGCTGAAACGGTAGTTTTCTGATGAGGAGCTCAGTTGACTTTTGGTATCTTCGGATTTCCCTGAGAGCTACGGTACCGGGTCGGTATCTGTGAGGTTTTTTCACTCCGCCGGTAGCTGGGGCACTCTTCCTTGCTGCTTTCGTTGCCAACTGCTTTCGAGGTGCTTTACCACCGGTGGATTTTCTGGCAGTTTGCTTAGTTCGGGCCATAGTCGTTCAATTTGCACTGCTTTCGAGATAGCACTAGTTCAAACTAATTCGCTGGTTTGTTGACATGCCAGAGTTTAGCGCCTTTATAAGAGTGCATCAATTTGATTGGCGCTTAGAAAGTGCTTTTTGATTGGCTCAAAAAAATCTGCAAAAACTTTGGCCTCATTTTTGCTAAAAAAACGAACGCCGCGGGCTCTGATCTTGCACACTCTGTAGCTTTTAGTTTTACTTTCAAACGTCGCGTTGATAAAGCGGACGTGATCAGTTTAATATTTTCTTTTTCGCCATTCGCTTTTTTTTTTTTATACAATTAATTAGCTGATCCAACAATGAAAATGTCTGTGTGAACGTACACAACAAATGAAAATGCGCGCCTTAACTTTTGCGCAGTCAACGTGTTCGCATTGCTTCCATCTATGTCGGGTTAGCTTTGACGTGCAATAAAAAGTAGTGAAATCGCGCCAGAAGTTAGCATTCAACTTGAACAATTCAACATGTCTGGTCGTGGTAAAGGAGGAAAAGGTCTCGGCAAAGGTGGTGCCAAGCGTCATCGCAAGATATTGCGCGATAACATTCAAGGCATCACAAAGCCCGCTATACGTCGTCTAGCTCGCCGAGGTGGAGTCAAGCGTATCTCAGGGCTTATCTACGAGGAAACTCGAGGTGTTCTGAAAGTCTTTTTGGAAAATGTGATTCGCGACGCTGTGACTTACACGGAGCACGCCAAGAGAAAGACTGTTACCGCCATGGATGTTGTCTACGCTCTAAAGAGGCAAGGACGCACATTGTACGGATTCGGCGGATAAGCTCTCCAGCAACAAAAACGGCTATTTTCATAGCCACAAATCTGTTGAAAACGTTTTATTTGGCATGTCGTATACATGTAGAAAAAAAAAAATCTATAGAGGCTGTGATTTCAACAACAATATAAAAAGTATGTTTATCGTATTAAACGTAAATCGTAAAAGTATGTTATCAAGTTAAGCAAACTCGTTTTAAGTTTAAAACTACTAATAACAAATGCAATGTAACTAGAGAAGCGTGTTGCCGTAAGTTAATGAAACTTTGAAAATCAGATAACACAGTTTAGGCGTTGGTAAATATAACTTCTAGGGAGATAAAATAATAATTGATTACACTTTAGTAATAGGTTTTTAAGTTTTACACTGGAAAAATGTTTTTTATCATGTAAATGCATGAGGAAAAAAAAATCGTCAGCATCGGTTGTGTTTTTGTTGATATTTATTATTCGGTTGTGTTTTGTTGACACTTATAGAAAATTTGATGACGTTTACGTCATCAAATTTTCTAGAAAAGAACATTGCATTTGACCAAATTTCAATATACATTCAGATTATTATTATTATTATTCAGATTATTTTTATTATTTAATGTCGTGTTTCTGCTTACTTTCATATAAAGTATAGGGCTATAGGGATTGCCTCTGGTTGGAATTGAATTTTGTTTCTTTGATTAAGTCATTTTTTAAATGACTTGGGCGAGAAACATACTTTTTATATAGTTTAGTTTACACAGACACAGAATGACCTTCCGTTTGTTTTCACACACTATATTACAAGCTGTCTTGTTCTAATGCGCACAACGCCGTTTTTAAAAGATTTGTGGCTATGAAAATAGCCTTTTAGTAGTAGCACGTCTACTTGCTGCTCGTGTACTTGGTAACAGCTTTGGTGCCTTCGCTCACCGCGTGTTTTGCCAACTCACCGGGAAGTAAGAGGCGTACGGCGGTTTGAATTTCACGCGAAGAGATTGTAGACTTTTTGTTTTGAAGGGCGAGTCGCGAAGCTTCAGACGCGATCCTTTCAAAAATGTCGTTCACGAACGAATTCATGATGCTCATCGCTTTAGACGAAACTCCGACATCGGGATGCACTTGCTTCAACACGTTGTAGATGTAGATGGCGTAGGACTCGCGTCTCTTCTTCTTGCGTTTCTTATCTCCTGTACCGGCGATCTTGCGGCCTTTTTTGCCAGCTCGTTTTTCACCCTTTTTGGCTACCTTGGGCGCCTGCTTTCCTCCTGTTTTCGGAGCGTCAGACATTTCTACAGTGAGATTGAATATCGAATAATTCTGGCGTGCAGTTGAACGCCTAAATTATTTATTGCAGAGTTGTGCTCTCCAATTCGAGTCCATTTGTGATGCGGCGCGCTAAATCGATTGGCTCGCGCCAAACCATTGTTTCGGAAAACGCTGTTTTTCTATTCGTCGAAATTTTGTCGATTTTGAGAGCATTACTTTTAAATAACTAAGACAAACGATTCAAAGCTACTTCAAAATAAACTCGTTTCACAATTTTGTCTGTTGCTTCGTGTAAACAACAAGAAATCAAAAAATGTCAGGACGTGGTAAAGGAGGTAAAGCTAAAGCCAAGGCAAAGACACGATCTTTCAGAGCCGGTCTTCAGTTTCCCGTTGGTCGCGTTCATCGATTTTTACGCAAAGGTCATTACGCTAACCGCATCGGATCAGGCGCTCCAGTTTACTTGGCTGCTGTTTTGGAGTACCTATCCGCTGAAATCTTGGAGTTGGCTGGTAACGCTGCTCGAGACAACAAGAAAGCCAGAATTGTTCCTCGTCACTTACAGCTCGCTGTTCGCAACGACGAGGAGCTGAACAAACTGTTGTCGGGTGTAACCATTGCAAGCGGTGGTGTGCTGCCAAACATTCAAGCCGTTTTGCTTCCAAAGAAGAACGAAAAACTTCCAAAACCAGCAGCAGCCAAGTAAAGAGTGGGAGCTACGCGAGCACGCACTAAAACTAAAAGGCTATTTTCATAGCCACACATTTGTCAAAAACATTTTTGCGTGAACGAAAACCACTCCAGAACTTATCGGAGTTGTTTGTTGCTTTTTTTAAGTACTCTTTCATTTTAAGTTTTACCTCGAACGTGTACTTTCTTAACAGATTAAACGCTTGAATCAATAAAAAAAATCAGTACGTGAGTTTGGAAAATTCTTATTTTAAACAGCTCGTTTTCATGCGTTTTGGGCTCGTGTTGCTTTTTGCAATACATCCTCGATTGATAGCTTGAACACAGAAAAAACTTTGTTGCCTTTCGTGTGTTCGGAGTTAATTTCGAACGACCGAAAAGCCTTTGATCCGCCTGAGGGTTACTCACTAAGTTTTTTTTGTTAGTTTTATGACGATTTCTGCGTTTTTTGCCAATATTAATTATGCGTTGCGCTAACAAAATTCTGCAGAAAGAAACCGATTTTTTGTTTGTTTCACCAATCAGTTGTTTGTTGTTTGTTTTTTCTTATCTGCCTAATTGATACCGTTATAAACACGCCAATATTTCAGTGCACAGTATAGCTTTATCTCGAAAAGTAAAAAAATGAACAGATGGACGCGCTCAAGTTTGATTATTGAATCGATGGCGTTTCTTTGGCTCTTGTTTCAGATGATAAAAGCAATCAAGTAGATCACTAGCTGTCGAGTGGGTAATAATAATAAGAAGAAGAATAAGAAGAAGAATAATGGGAGAACTGAATGTATAGTCCCGGATCCGCTGCAGAGTATCTTTTCAGTACATAGAGGAATCTTTCATCAGACAACCATTTAGATCACTAGCTGTCAGGTAATAAAATGTCAAATGGGTAAAATGGGTGAGCAGACAAAAAGTTTCTAAATTCAATCCAGAGTTTCATTTTCGGACCAAAAAGTGTTCTTTTTACAGCTGATCAAAGCAACCGATTAGATCACTCGCGGTCAAATTGTGAAAACGTGTGAACACACTAAAAAGTTCTAAATTCATTCAAGAGTTACATATTCAGTGCAAAAAGTGTCCTTTTGTCAGACGATAAAAGCAATCGATTCGATTGCTAGGTGTCAAACGGGTGAAATGTGTGATCAGAAAAAATGTCCTGCACCCGCTCCAGAGATTCTTTTTAGTCGATAAAGTGTTCTTTTACCAGATGATAAAAACAACCGACAAGATCGCCTGCTCTCAAATGGGTGGCCTATTTTACGAGATTAGATCACTAACTTTCAAATGGGCGAAATAAGTAAACGAAAAAAAATGTCTCTGATCTGCTACAGAGTTACTTGTTAGTCGATACACTGCACATTTTACGAAGTGATAAAAACAGTTTGATCGCCAAACACGGCTTTTTAACATTTGACAACAGTAACTTCTGCATCCGTAGTCATTTATCAATTTTTTTTTTTTTTTGCTTTTTTTTTGTTTTTTTGTTTTTTTGTTTCTCCCAATGATGAAACAAACTAATTATGCACCGCAAACAAGCTCATTTTTGTCACTAGTGATCGTACTTGTGGCGATCGCCAAAAAAAAAACGATGGCAAAGAAAAAAAATGTTTTTTGGCTTTAAAGTTTAAAGGTGACCTGCAGGCTATAGTTTAACAGCATTAGTTTGTTTTGAAAGCGTCGTTTTTGCTAAAGAAAATGACGAAAAAGTTCTAAACATGACGTGTCCCCGTGCTCCATGTGTTGATTTGTCAACTGTCATATATTTGTATCCGAGTGCCTCACTCGCATTTCACCGTGATGCAACACATTTTCCACAACACGGCGTCAACATTAATAGAATCACAAACAAAACTCGTGTTATAGTCATGATTTATGATTGTTTGTTTCTTCGTGTTGTTTTTTGTTGTTGGTTTTCGCAAAAAAACACGGATACCGTCATTATATATATATATATATATATATATATATATATATATATATATATATATATATATATATATATTATATATATATATATATATATATATATATATATATATATATATATATATATATATATTTTTGTTGGCATTTTTCTTTTACATATATAACAAATGCTACATTAAAAGTAATGCGGCAGGTAAAAAAAGAAAAAAAAAATCAGCGAGTAATCGGCTCGGCAGTTTACTTTAACATCGGTCTAGCAGAATGTTTCGATAAACTGCCAAGCAAATGAATATCAGCGCAATTTCGAAAAAAATGCGGCGAAATGAACAGTACTCCGCTTACGCACCACCTAGCGGTGACAAGAAGTTGTAAAATTACTGACGCACGTGATGCAAGTCGAATCATTTTTCTCACTGTGGCGCGTGTTTGTGTCGCTTGTTTCTCTGCTGTCTAAGCAACGTCTATAGCTTGGCAAACGTAAAACGTTGGTTTTTCCTCTCCCCGTGTTGTTTGTCTATCTTTAGAAGCAAATTTGGTTTGATTTAGGTCAACTTTACCTCGGTTTTCTTTTGACGCGCACGCTAGTTTGCTTTCGACAGAGCGCATTTTTGTCTTTTTTAGCGCATATCTATCGCTAGCGAAACGCTATCGAACGGAAACGAACGAGTTTGTTGAGCGTCACTATTCTACAGAAGATTATTCGAAGAAATGCAGTTTCTAGCAGTAGAGCTACGTGAACGCTGGACGTCTCCCTGTAGACACGAAAACACAATTTGCAGCTCGACGGAGTAGCTGATATTTTTGGATAGTCCTCTACAGTCCGCACAAACTCGGCTAGAAAAAGAAAAACAACTTTGCGATGCAAACATTTGAAAGATAAATTTAGCTAAGCTGCAAAGTTGGTGCGATTACTAGAAAATGAGTGAAGCCGCATCTCCTAAAAAGATCGCTAAGAAATCGGCTCCCAAAAAGCCTGCCGATCATGCTCCGTACAAGGCCATGATTGTTGATGCCATCAACTCGCTTAAAGAACGCAAAGGATCGTCCAGACAAGCCATCGCTAAGCACGTTAAAGCCAACAACAAGGTAGGCGACAACGTCGATTCGCAAGTGAAGATCAATCTTAAGCGAATGGTCGTTGCCGGTGAGCTGGTACAAGTGAAAGGTGTTGGCGCATCCGGTTCGTTTAGAGTTGCTGCCAAGCCTAAGGCGGCTAAGAAGAAGAGTCCTGTTGCAACCGTTAAAAAAGTCAAGAAAGAAAGCAAAGAAGTGAAGAAAAGCACGCCCAAAAAGAAAGCCGCTCCGACTAAAAAGGTGACAGCAGCAGCCAAAGAAAAAGCGAAAAAACCGAAAGAAAAAGCAGCTAAGAAGACGCCAGTGAAAAAGAGCGCCCAAAAGCCGTTGGCAGCAAAAAAACCTGCTTCCAAGAAAGCCAAAGCAACTCCAAAGAAGAAAGTCGCAGCGAAGAAGACCACCGCCAAAGTCGAAAAGAAATAAGTTCGGCTTGCCCTTTCATGTTAAACGGCTATTTTCATAGCCACACATCTTTCTAAAAACACGAGCATAGGCATAGAACAGACAAGGATTTGTTCGTTGCGATAAAATCCTGCGTTGTTGACGAAGCCCGTATACGTACATGTTTACAAACACGACTTTATTACGAGTAAACCCCCGAAAAAACGCTCACTGTTTTCGTCAAAGGCTTGAGTTGAAAACAAAAAAGGATTGCCAGGTCAAGGGTAATGTCAGGGGATTCAGATTTATCAGCAAAAAAATAGTAATAATAATAATAACAATAATAAAATGTGGGAGTTATCAGCGAAAAATGGCTAGTCCTCAAACTTGCGTGACTTTTGCAAGTTGTGTATCGTACGCGTAATAGAAAATTTTATCGGGCAGATTTTTCTTGATACTTTGTTATGTCTCTTGTATCAACGTTTACATTTTTGCAATGAAAGAGCGTTTTTCTAAGTCTATTTATCCTGGAGTTGAGTTTAAGTAACTTAAAATTAAATCAGGAAGAACAGGTAGTAGATCAGGAAAAGCCATATTACAGTATTGGCAGACACGCTAAATTGCGTTGGCAAGTCTTCCGCAAATTCTCTAAATCAAGAGGAACTAGCTTGATCTCTTTTTTGTGGCCGTCGCAGAATTACTAACATTCTCAGAGTAAGTCTAAACATCAGCAGGCGCGCATTGTCGTAGAGAGGTCTAAAACGCACACTAGAAGTGTGACCATATTTTATTGAACGCATTTGGTTCATTTAAAAGCCTCAGTGGCGTTACTGCGCCAAGTAGCGTAGCCACACACACTACTCGGCGCGGTCGAAGCCGAATACGTTTTTAACAGATTTGTGGCTATGAAAATAGCCGTTTTGTGAATAAGGAAGTTCTTAAGCTCGCTCTCCTCTGATTCTTCTCGCCAACTGAATGTCCTTGGGCATAATGGTGACACGCTTTGCGTGGATGGCGCACAGGTTGGTGTCTTCGAAGAGGCCGACTAAGTAGGCTTCGGACGCCTCCTGAAGGGCCATGACGGCGGTGCTTTGAAAGCGCAAGTCGGTCTTAAAGTCCTGCGCGATTTCGCGTACCAATCGCTGAAACGGTAGTTTTCTGATGAGGAGCTCAGTTGACTTTTGGTATCTTCGGATTTCCCTGAGAGCTACGGTACCGGGTCGGTATCTGTGAGGTTTTTTCACTCCGCCGGTAGCTGGGGCACTCTTCCTTGCTGCTTTTGTTGCCAACTGCTTTCGAGGTGCTTTACCACCGGTGGATTTTCTGGCAGTTTGCTTAGTTCGGGCCATAGTCGTTCAATTTGCACTGCTTTCGAGATAGCACTAGTTCAAACTAATTCGCTGGTTTGTTGACATGCCAGAGTTTAGCGCCTTTATAAGAGTGCATCAATTTGATTGGCGCTTAGAAAGTGCTTTTTGATTGGCTCAAAAAAATCTGCAAAAACTTTGGCCTCATTTTTGCTAAAAAAACGAACGCCGCGGGCTCTGATCTTGCACACTCTGTAGCTTTTAGTTTTACTTTCAAACGTCGCGTTGATAAAGCGGACGTGATCAGTTTAATATTTTCTTTTTCGCCATTCGCTTTTTTTTTTTTATACAATTAATTAGCTGATCCAACAATGAAAATGTCTGTGTGAACGTACACAACAAATGAAAATGCGCGCCTTAACTTTTGCGCAGTCAACGTGTTCGCATTGCTTCCATCTATGTCGGGTTAGCTTTGACGTGCAATAAAAAGTAGTGAAATCGCGCCAGAAGTTAGCATTCAACTTGAACAATTCAACATGTCTGGTCGTGGTAAAGGAGGAAAAGGTCTCGGCAAAGGTGGTGCCAAGCGTCATCGCAAGATATTGCGCGATAACATTCAAGGCATCACAAAGCCCGCTATACGTCGTCTAGCTCGCCGAGGTGGAGTCAAGCGTATCTCAGGGCTTATCTACGAGGAAACTCGAGGTGTTCTGAAAGTCTTTTTGGAAAATGTGATTCGCGACGCTGTGACTTACACGGAGCACGCCAAGAGAAAGACTGTTACCGCCATGGATGTTGTCTACGCTCTAAAGAGGCAAGGACGCACATTGTACGGATTCGGCGGATAAGCTCTCCAGCAACAAAAACGGCTATTTTCATAGCCACAAATCTGTTGAAAACGTTTTATTTGGCATGTCGTATACATGTAGAAAAAAAAAAATCTATAGAGGCTGTGATTTCAACAACAATATAAAAAGTATGTTTATCGTATTAAACGTAAATCGTAAAAGTATGTTATCAAGTTAAGCAAACTCGTTTTAAGTTTAAAACTACTAATAACAAATGCAATGTAACTAGAGAAGCGTGTTGCCGTAAGTTAATGAAACTTTGAAAATCAGATAACACAGTTTAGGCGTTGGTAAATATAACTTCTAGGGAGATAAAATAATAATTGATTACACTTTAGTAATAGGTTTTTAAGTTTTACACTGGAAAAATGTTTTTTATCATGTAAATGCATGAGGAAAAAAAAATCGTCAGCATCGGTTGTGTTTTTGTTGATATTTATTATTCGGTTGTGTTTTGTTGACACTTATAGAAAATTTGATGACGTTTACGTCATCAAATTTTCTAGAAAAGAACATTGCATTTGACCAAATTTCAATATACATTCAGATTATTATTATTATTATTCAGATTATTTTTATTATTTAATGTCGTGTTTCTGCTTACTTTCATATAAAGTATAGGGCTATAGGGATTGCCTCTGGTTGGAATTGAATTTTGTTTCTTTGATTAAGTCATTTTTTAAATGACTTGGGCGAGAAACATACTTTTTATATAGTTTAGTTTACACAGACACAGAATGACCTTCCGTTTGTTTTCACACACTATATTACAAGCTGTCTTGTTCTAATGCGCACAACGCCGTTTTTAAAAGATTTGTGGCTATGAAAATAGCCTTTTAGTAGTAGCACGTCTACTTGCTGCTCGTGTACTTGGTAACAGCTTTGGTGCCTTCGCTCACCGCGTGTTTTGCCAACTCACCGGGAAGTAAGAGGCGTACGGCGGTTTGAATTTCACGCGAAGAGATTGTAGACTTTTTGTTTTGAAGGGCGAGTCGCGAAGCTTCAGACGCGATCCTTTCAAAAATGTCGTTCACGAACGAATTCATGATGCTCATCGCTTTAGACGAAACTCCGACATCGGGATGCACTTGCTTCAACACGTTGTAGATGTAGATGGCGTAGGACTCGCGTCTCTTCTTCTTGCGTTTCTTATCTCCTGTACCGGCGATCTTGCGGCCTTTTTTGCCAGCTCGTTTTTCACCCTTTTTGGCTACCTTGGGCGCCTGCTTTCCTCCTGTTTTCGGAGCGTCAGACATTTCTACAGTGAGATTGAATATCGAATAATTCTGGCGTGCAGTTGAACGCCTAAATTATTTATTGCAGAGTTGTGCTCTCCAATTCGAGTCCATTTGTGATGCGGCGCGCTAAATCGATTGGCTCGCGCCAAACCATTGTTTCGGAAAACGCTGTTTTTCTATTCGTCGAAATTTTGTCGATTTTGAGAGCATTACTTTTAAATAACTAAGACAAACGATTCAAAGCTACTTCAAAATAAACTCGTTTCACAATTTTGTCTGTTGCTTCGTGTAAACAACAAGAAATCAAAAAATGTCAGGACGTGGTAAAGGAGGTAAAGCTAAAGCCAAGGCAAAGACACGATCTTTCAGAGCCGGTCTTCAGTTTCCCGTTGGTCGCGTTCATCGATTTTTACGCAAAGGTCATTACGCTAACCGCATCGGATCAGGCGCTCCAGTTTACTTGGCTGCTGTTTTGGAGTACCTATCCGCTGAAATCTTGGAGTTGGCTGGTAACGCTGCTCGAGACAACAAGAAAGCCAGAATTGTTCCTCGTCACTTACAGCTCGCTGTTCGCAACGACGAGGAGCTGAACAAACTGTTGTCGGGTGTAACCATTGCAAGCGGTGGTGTGCTGCCAAACATTCAAGCCGTTTTGCTTCCAAAGAAGAACGAAAAACTTCCAAAACCAGCAGCAGCCAAGTAAAGAGTGGGAGCTACGCGAGCACGCACTAAAACTAAAAGGCTATTTTCATAGCCACACATTTGTCAAAAACATTTTTGCGTGAACGAAAACCACTCCAGAACTTATCGGAGTTGTTTGTTGCTTTTTTTAAGTACTCTTTCATTTTAAGTTTTACCTCGAACGTGTACTTTCTTAACAGATTAAACGCTTGAATCAATAAAAAAAATCAGTACGTGAGTTTGGAAAATTCTTATTTTAAACAGCTCGTTTTCATGCGTTTTGGGCTCGTGTTGCTTTTTGCAATACATCCTCGATTGATAGCTTGAACACAGAAAAAACTTTGTTGCCTTTCGTGTGTTCGGAGTTAATTTCGAACGACCGAAAAGCCTTTGATCCGCCTGAGGGTTACTCACTAAGTTTTTTTTGTTAGTTTTATGACGATTTCTGCGTTTTTTGCCAATATTAATTATGCGTTGCGCTAACAAAATTCTGCAGAAAGAAACCGATTTTTTGTTTGTTTCACCAATCAGTTGTTTGTTGTTTGTTTTTTCTTATCTGCCTAATTGATACCGTTATAAACACGCCAATATTTCAGTGCACAGTATAGCTTTATCTCGAAAAGTAAAAAAATGAACAGATGGACGCGCTCAAGTTTGATTATTGAATCGATGGCGTTTCTTTGGCTCTTGTTTCAGATGATAAAAGCAATCAAGTAGATCACTAGCTGTCGAGTGGGTAATAATAATAAGAAGAAGAATAAGAAGAAGAATAATGGGAGAACTGAATGAATAGTCCCGGATCCGCTGCAGAGTATCTTTTCAGTACATAGAGGAATCTTTCATCAGACAACCATTTAGATCACTAGCTGTCAGGTAATAAAATGTCAAATGGGTAAAATGGGTGAGCAGACAAAAAGTTTCTAAATTCAATCCAGAGTTTCATTTTCGGACCAAAAAGTGTTCTTTTTACAGCTGATCAAAGCAACCGATTAGATCACTCGCGGTCAAATTGTGAAAACGTGTGAACACACTAAAAAGTTCTAAATTCATTCAAGAGTTACATATTCAGTGCAAAAAGTGTCCTTTTGTCAGACGATAAAAGCAATCGATTCGATTGCTAGGTGTCAAACGGGTGAAATGTGTGATCAGAAAAAATGTCCTGCACCCGCTCCAGAGATTCTTTTTAGTCGATAAAGTGTTCTTTTACCAGATGATAAAAACAACCGACAAGATCGC
>NC_061159.1:16419136-16509953 GCF_022113875.1 Hydra vulgaris | reverse complement strand
CTTGCTGTCAAATGGGTTGCCTAATTTACGAGAATAGATCACTAACTAAACTAATTGGTATGTGCTTCCTTCTACTTTTTGAACTTTTTAAATGATTTATGTTTAAAAATTTTACTGATTTAATTATTGTTATGAATGCTTTGTAAAAAGTTTGTTAAATAAACATTTAAATAAATTGATTACCATAGGCTTGTTAACTCTGAGAATACAAACGGAGATTTGTTCCAATTGTACAAACTTATGCATGGCATTGACTAAATAAATATTGGAAAACATTTTCTACATATTTAAACTATTTAAGAGGGTATTGCTTTAGGACTCTTAGAGCTGCAATTACGTTAAAGATGACTCCTAAAGTTGTAATTATGTTAAAAAAGAAATGCTCCCTCTCAATAAAAAGGAGCATTTTCTTTTTAACAAAATTTTAGATACATGGAACTGAGCTTCAATTAAAAGTGTAATAACAGAAACAGCTTTTAATTAATTGCTAAGTAGCAATCAAACAATTACTGCAGTAATGCTATACCAAATAGAGTGCGAAACAACACATTCACTGTTTCTGTCTATCACAGCATAAACTACTACTACTACTATTTCTATTAACATGTACTTAATTAACACGTTCATATTAGTATTTTAAATATGTTATTTAATTATAAATCTAGGTCAATGAAAGCAGGTGATGCTGATTGATTTTTTGCAATTTATAGTCGTTATCTTAAATACAGATGTCCTTTTTTAAATAAGTACTAAAATCTAAGCCGTATAAAGACTAAAAAATCTCTAGAACATTTAGAGTGTTTTTGAATAAAAATAAGTGATGTGGCATATTATCAATATATTCTGCAACATATTCGTAACAATAAGTCATCAAAAAAAAATAATTTACTCGTTAATTTTATTATTTTAAATGCAATTTAGTTTTTAGTTTTTTTTTAAATTGAAGCTAACGATAAAATAAGTTAAAAATTTCATTTACTTGATCTTACCATTTTTTTAAATGCTTTTTCACATATCTTTCAGCCATCTTGAAAGTAATAATTAATTCTTGTAAGACGTTTTCCGTCAAAGTAGTATGAATGTTAAGCAACTTTAATTTCATATCATAGCATGACAAATTTTTGATATCATATTTTTATTTATTTATTTTTTTATTTATTTATTTGAGTTTTCATGCTATATTTTTCTATACAATGTTTTTATATCCGAAGATATTGTTGGCTTAGCATAGGAACAGCCACAAATAGTCATTAAGACTAATCCAAAGTAGCGTCCGTTATTGACCAACATTTTTGCATACCGAAGTACTACTCAAGCGCTGAGTTGGCGGTGGCGGGATTTGAACTCGTATCGTTCAACAGTCCGGGTTTAAAATTTTTCTTTAACGCTCTAACCATCTGAGCTATCCCGCCACATGATATCATAATATGAGTTTATAAATCAAAATTTACTATTTGGACACTAAAAGAGAACAACTTGACTTTTACTGTAATATATGAAATTCTGCTATAAATTATTTTTTTTTCTCAAAGTCATGATATCACTATTATATCATAATGATATCATTATATGATATCAAAGCTTGAGAAGGTTTTGATATCATTCTGATATCACATTGATATCGCGTCTTGACTGGGTAGGCTGGTTAAGATAAAGGGTAACTTGATCAGGGGCGGATCTAGGGGGTACCCTGTGTTGCCCAGGATTCACCCATAATTTTCTAAGAAATTATAAAAAATTCCATTTCATGATCTAAAATAATAATAAACTTTAATTTATAGTATACTAATATGAACATATTCTTTATAAAAAAAAGTTCTTTATAAAAAAAATATATTGCCTTAATAGAAAAACATACACGGCTATAACAATGTTCCAGACTCTCCACCGTTATGTTTCAAAACGCCGCTATTAAATCAGGATTCTTATTTTAAAGTAAACGGTACCGAAAGAACCCTTATAATTGATCGTCATTTATTTTGCTTGCCGTAATAAAAGCCAAAAAAATCCCTATTGTTTCAGAATTCATTTGACCCGAATTTCCGGTAGACAACAAAAAAAAGTAGCAGGAACGTTTGATCAAAAGGGTTCTCTCGGTTCCGTTTATATATAAAAATGAATCCTTAATTATTCTAATAACGCCTTAATTATTCGAATAAATTAAATTTACGCCTTAAGTATTCGAATAAATTAAAGTTTATCAAAAATTAGCTAATAAGTAGTTTTTATTACAAATTTTATTTTTGTTTGCAATTATGGACTTGTTGCTGTCCAATGCCATTAAAGCCCAGCATTTGCCTAATATTACGACTTACAAAGCAAAGCTTCGTAATAATCTCAAAGAACTTAATTCAAACTTTCCCGTTGTAAACAAAGATCTTTCTTTAAGAAATTCTGAAATGGAAGCTGTTATTCCCATGCAAAAAGAAAATAAAGACTAAATTTGTTTAATGTATGAGTTTAAACACGCTTTTTTTATGTTTTATTTTGTTTATATTACAATAATTTTTGACAAATAATGTTTAATTCAATATGTTTGTTTTCGTTATATTAAGTATATATATGTTATGACTTTACTGGTCAATGGAAAATGGTAACTGTCTTTACAACTCTGCTGCTTTATTAATAAATTCATCAGATAAAACAAATGAAATTCTTCGACTATTAACTTCTGTTAAGTTGTTTGAGAAAGCAACCTTTTATTCGAGATACCCAATAGTCTTAAACCAAGTGGAATCTAAAAGTTTTTCTTCACTTTCTAGTGTTTTCATGGCATAAGTTTCATTTGAGTCTTCTGATTCTTTTACAGAATTAAATGATATAAATATTGCTGAACTTATAAAAAAAGAAACCTATAACAATTGCAGAAACAATGAATTTGCTTCTTTTCTTTGTTTAATTGCATTATCTACAGTGTTAAACAAATTCGGTCTATTTATCCTGAATTTGGACTTGAAAAATATAAAAAGTTATTTAATGTATGTATATACCCACATGGTGATCATAAAACAAATAAAAAAATTCTGAGTATTTTATGGTGTAACACTAATTGTCGCTCTATTTCCAATGATAAAGATATGTGGTCACCAAATCATTTTGTCCCTATTGTGAAAAGAGAAGCTTAAAGAAATTTTTCAAGAGTGATTTAAAAAGAGGATTGTGTTCAGTTTTGCCAAGTGTTTTATCGCATTCTTCTGTTATCACTAAGGTTCTGAATTTATCTTGTCAACCTCCTAAAAATCTATTTTATAGATGTAAATATTGATATTACTCCTAATCCAATCTTACTTAATTGTATTCTTTGTTCATCAAATCAGTCTTCAAGCCTTCCTTTTTATGATGTTTCTACTTACTATGAGCGCGGTAGACAACTATCTGTTAGCAAAGATGATTCAATGTTATTAGATCTAGTTAATAAAATATTTATTCCTAACTCGTCTTTTGTTTTTTCCTGTTTCTGGTGAAAAAAAAAACCCGATCATTTTTACATAAATGGCTACTTGAATATTCCTGTTTAGCTTACTCACAGATTGAAGATGGAGCATACTGCCTTCCATGTACACTGTTGGGAAGCAGAATTCCAAACAATACATCAATAATCAACTTCATTCAAAAACCTTTTAAGAGATGGGGTAATGCAATTCGTGCTTACATGGATCACAATAATAATTGTCGAATTCATCAAATGTCAATGCATGCTGCAATCTAGATCTAATTCAAAAAAAAATCTGATTGAAGTTGACATCCATAATCTAAGAAAAAAACTTATTATAAGTAATCGAAATAAATTAATTCCAATTATAAAGACAATTATTTTTCTTGGCGGCAACGATATTGCTTTTCAAGGTCATTGTGATGACAGTAAGTATCATTCAAAGATTGGAGAAACATGTAAAAACAACATTGGTATAGGTAACTTTGTAGAGCTTTTAAATTTTTGGATTAAAGCAGGTGATAAAGTTCTTGAGCACCATATTCGTTCTGCCCCTAAAGATGCAACCTATATATCTAAAACCAGACAAAACGAACTTATTGAATGCTGTGGAAAAACTTTCGAAGAAGTTCTAATTAATAAAATTAAAAAGTCAGGTTATTTTTCTATCTTGTGTGATGGAGCCTCTGATTGTTCTAATGTTGAACAGCTATCTCTAATTATATTATACATTGACTGAGATAATGTTATTTGTGAAGATTTTCTACGGTTCATTGAATGTAAATCTGGTACAACTGGCCTTAGTCTTGCGCAAAACAGTGAAGGTAAGAGTTAAATATTGATACGTCTTCAAAAGCTTCATGTTTTTTAAATCTTATGACTAATTTTTCTTTTATTGTAAGTTTAGTTTTAACCAAACAAATAATGGACTATATCTATGCCATCACTGTTGTTCCTTAAACTAAAGCGTTTGGTATATCACAACAGTGTAATGAAATAAATTGTTTAAAAACTCAAATTTTAGATTTAAAAAAAAATATTGATGTCTATCATAACGAATGGTACTTAATTGCTCTTGATCTAGGTAAGACTCTTGATGTTTCAGAAGTTAAACCAAGGCTCTGAGGCAGACAAATTTATATAATTAATGAATTAGAAGATAGATTTGATGAAGGTGGTATGGTTGTTTACAAAGGTTTATCTGGTATTCCTGCAACTTTTGTAAAAAAAATAAAGAAAAATGTTTTTGGTAGTTAGATTTTATGGAATTTTTGCATTTTTATATATTGGATATGCCTCATCCTACATCAATTGATGCTGAATTAGATTTGTGGGAAACATTTTGGAACAATCAATCTGTGATCCCATCCACTATTACAGAGACTCATATCTATTAATATGAGGTGTTTCCCAAACATTAGGGAAGGTTTTTTAATAATGGGAACAATTCCAATTACTACATGTGAATGCGAGAGGAGCATTTCTGTTATACGCAGACTGAAAACTTATATGCGAAGCCGCATGACAGAGTCAAGATTTAATTCTTTAGCTCTGATGTCTATTCATCAAGAAATAATTCCTGATGTAGAAAGAGTTTTAAATATTTTTTCTGCTTTAGGGGAACGACGCTTAGAGTTGATTTTTACATAATATTAATTAATTAATTTATTTTTTGTTTATTGACTATATTCTTGTATTTTAGTTTATTTTATATTTAAGTTTATTTTATATTTAATGAAAATTAGAAAAATCAAAATAAAAATTAGAAAAAAAAAGCTTTAAAAAAAATTTGGCCTAACTGCCTATCAAGAAAAGGAAAGAACCCAGAAATGGATGGCTAACCTAAGGTAATAATATAAATAATTAACATTAACTAGCCTATCATGAAAAGGTAAGAATCCAGAAATGGAGGGCTAACCTAAGGCAACAATACAATTACTTTACACTAACTGCCTATCAAGAAAAGGAAAGAATCAGAAATGCAGGGCTAACCTGAGGCCACATGGCAGTTTACTGATGGAGTGCAAAGCCCTATGGCTTACCTTCTTGTTGGTGCACTTCGTTTAAATAGGTTAGACAAGTAAAAAATGTCTAATTTATGAACAGAGTAGCCAAGGCAACAATGTTGTTAGTTTTGTTTTACATGGGTTATTGAGAACAATGCCCGGTGAGTAATAATGAAGTACTGATGCCGCTTTGAACTCACCCCCCTCGCTAGCCCGGGGGAGGGGTTTACAAAAAAATATCGCAAACTATTTTGGCAACTCGAAAAAAAACAGGCAACACCCACAAAAAATTCTGCATCCGCCCCTGTTGATGATTTCATTTAACCTTAGATTCTTCCCTGAGAAAAGCCAGAAATTACTCGGAACTATCCTAATTTACCATTTCATGTTACACAGCATAGTAAAGTTTCGCGCATGCGCATAGGATATATTGCGTTTTATCCATTTTTTTGGACCAAAAAAAAAAAATTTTGGAGCACCACTTTCTTTTTACTTTACTTAAAAATTAGTTTTTCTTATAAAAAAAAAAAAGTTTCCCAAACTCGCCAATATTGCAAGACACATAACTTGTCAGTATGACATAATAGGAAGAAGTCATCATTTCCATTAAGACAAGCTGTGCCTGCCTTATTTAAAAAATAAAATTGAAGTAAGTATTCCACTAAATGCACAAAACTAGGATATAAAATGCATAAAAATCCCCTTTCTGCACAGTCAATAATAAAATCACAATCTTTAATATATGAAGAGAATAAAACTACAACAGCACATGCGTAAATCAATTTTTGCTGATTATAAAAACAATATTTATGCACAAGAGACGTATTTTCACTAAAACTAATGTAAAGTCAGTATAGTCATGTAGATCTAATCACTTTTTCTCCAAAACCAATTTTCATGGAAATATGACCGGTATGCCATCATAGGCGCTATGCCATCATAGGCGCCTTTCCCCTATTTCATTTAACATTTTTTTTTTTTCCGAATCGATAAGGACCACATAAATAAGCATCCTCAAAAAATTTGTTATAGGTGCTTTTCAATATTAGGAATTATTAAAAAGGTTTCAAACACTAAACTAAAATTAAGACCTTAATAAAAGAAAAGAAAAAAGACAAGTGGAAGACCTTTAAGTATTTATAGTGAAAATGCGATAACATGCAATCTAAACTTTTGCCTACACAACAGTCATGAGACTTGTTTCGTCTATATTAAATATGTATTCTGGGAGAAATTTAGACTTACAAAGTACTTTCTTTAAGTTGATTTAAAATTCATTCACATTTTGACGGTTAAAGCTTGTTGCTCTCGATACGCTTATATTTTCTGATTTGCGCAAAGAAAGCTTTTTGTGTCTTATCATAAATTCTTTCATCCATTCAATGCCTGCAGTTTTATTTTGACTTCATAGTTCAGGACATTTTTTCAAAGCATTACTATTTAGGTACGTGCGTATCCAATGAGTTACGGTACCGATTATGTAATCAAAATCTTTGACTACTTTATCATAGCGTGCTTAGCGTTTGAGTTGTAAGGATGTATTTTGTTGTGTTATTTTTTAGAATTTTATATCAACATAGACATTTTTTAAAAAGTAAAAGAGTTAAACTTCATTTTTATATAGTTATTTTTTTTGTAGTACAACTGCTTTTATTGAATTAACTTTTCTTAAAAACTTTGTTGTTGATCAGACATCAAGTAAATATTGAAAGAATGTTGAGAACAATTTTGAAATCTTTGAGAAAAGTTTAAAAAATTATTTTTTACGTGCATGTTAAATCTTATTGAAAAAGATTATCTGCTAAAGAAATGATCAGTTTAAAAGCAAACATAGGAGTACTTATTTCAACATGAAAATATTATTTAGGTACACATGATTGTAACTATTATATATAAATTTCGAAAAAACAAATTTAGGACTTTCAATAGTTATTGATAATAATAAAAAATATTATTACTTTAAGTGCTTGAAAATATTTTCATTTTTTTCATTTCAGACATTCTTTTTCATTTTCATTAAAAGATTTCAAAAGAGTAGCAGTTTGCTTGATTATAGAACTGATGCTTTCTCCACATGTGTTGCTCATATTATGTTTCAGCTAAAATTATTGTCTGCGAATTGTGCATAAAGATACATCTGAACTTTCTGTGTTTATTTGTTATAGTAATTTGACAGTTTTCTGTTTTTAAAAAAAATGTCTTACCCTTGGTCCACCTGTTGGAAATTTCATTACATTGGTTGTTTTTTGAGACATTTTTCGTTTTATTATTTGTAGGGCAGCATCTTCGATATTCCTTGGTATAACACTTTTTGAACCAAATGCAAATGTATCTGAAAGGTTTATTTGTGACGTTGATGACGATTATGTTGATAGTGATAATATTGTTAAAATTGATATTGGAGTTGTCTGACAAGTTTTTTAATGTTACTTTTGTTCTGACAGTTTTGTGACTTTAAACTATCTACCGCAATCTTGCTTACATATTTCTTGAAAATTTTTTATCATTTCAATGACTTTGGTTGACAAAATTAACTCATCACTTGAAAAAATTTTTTCAAGTGATGAGTTAATTTTGTCAACCAAAGTCATTTCAAGAAATTGAAAAGGAACAATTAGGGCATTTTGTTCCAGGCACCAAATGTCATAGCTCAGCGTAGTCAAAAGCAAGTTGGTCAAAACGTCTCCACTGAACGAAAGCAACTTATAACTATGTGTGCTAATATAAATGCAATTGGAAACTCTATACCAACAGTTTTCATTTTTCCGAAAGCAAGATTTCACGAACGTATGGTTACAGGAGAACCTAACGATTTTGTTGGATTTGCCCCCCCCAGACTACCCCAGAAGTGGATGGATGACAAGAGCACTTTTCATTTTTTGAGTTTTTGAACATTTAAAGTTTTAAAAGCCATTTTACTATTAATGCAATTTTTGCAAAGAAAATTGAATTACTTTACTTACTTTTCCATTACATTGTGTCCAGGCCTCTCAACCTCTTGATGTTTCAGTAATGGGTCCTTTTAAACAGAAACTTTCTGCATCTCAAATGAATGGTTGTTAAATCACCCAGGAAAAACTGTTAGCATTCACAATTTAGCCAGTATACTAATCCCTGAATATAATAGCTCGTTTACACCAAACAAAATATTACAACAGGGTTCAAAAAATTTGATTTTTTCCTTTTTTCATTTGTAAATCTTTTTCAAGATTTACAGATGAAGACTTTGGCTGCTCAGAGATAACAAACAGCAGCCTTAATGACATCTCTTTTTAATCTAGTAATAATGATAATAGTAAACAAAGCTGTTTAGATTTTAAAACATCATATGTTAGTCATCATTCTGTAGTAAATACTTCTTTTGAAGCTGCTTTGCTGAACTGTAACTCAATTTATATAAAAACAAAACTGATAAGCTGTCACAAGTTTTTATTGAAATTTTACAGTCCTCTGTACCAGTTGTATCTCCTGAGATGATTAGACAATACCCAAAAGCCAAGAAAGAAAACATCAGGCGGTAGAAAAAAAGGAAATTCACGAATTTTAACAGACACACCAGTAAGTCCACCAAAAACAGAATCTTTAACTTATAGAAAACAGAAGGTAATTTACAAGCGTAACAACCAAAGAAAACCAAACTAAATTACTACAGGATTGTCTAGCTATACCAGTTTGCACGATAAAAGTAGTTCTTGTTTGCAAAAAAAAAAAAATTATACTATAAAGACAAGTCTGTTATATACACAAAAAAATTAAAAACAGAAGCATTAAATCCTGGCGATTTGTGGATCATGCGTTAACAACTCAATGTTAGCTTTTCTTTGCAGAATTGATGAAATGCAAATATTTTTGTTATTAATTTATCGAAGAAAAAAGTAGGATTTAATATTTTTTACTTTTCTGATGCACAAAATAAGTGGTTGATGCCAATTGGAGAAGTTTTTAATAAACTTCCTATGCCAAACAATCTAGGAAGCATATCGAGAGATTCTGGTATGATATTTAAATTTGATTTTACCACATTCAAACTTGGTTGAATATTATGAACTTTATTCTTTCAATTGGACTACAAAAAAACTTACTGTCAATAGCTTTTGTTATTGTAAATACTCCTAATCTAAAAAAAAAGCAATTAGTTTGAACACGCTCAAGCTTTTTTTTTAAGAATTAATACCTAAACTACCTTTTTTAGCAAAAATTTTACCTTTTTGTCAAACAGTATAAAAGCTGTAATATATTTTTAAAAAAGTGTCCTAATGTACCCCCCTCTCCCCTTTGTATAAGTGGAATAAATGGCTAATACTCTTATTAATAGACATAACTAGATGCATAATTAACAACAGTTGCTATTCTAGACATAATAAATATTTTATAATTATTTTACTTATTAAATTAGGAAAAAAGTATAATTGAACTTTGCAACTCGATGCCAAACTTCGCAATCGAACTTGGGTTTAACAATACTGATATACACACGGAAACTATTGAAGTTTGTAAAAACTACAAGATACTCTTCACTAATTCACAAGCTTATTAACTCCAGCATTTGAACTTATTAACCAACAATTGAACAAAATATGACGCATGCGCATAATAAATGTCTGTTACTGAACCACCGTGTTAACGATAGCTTTGACCTTAAGACCATTAAAAATTATAGACACGGCCTTAGCTAAATAATGCTTATCTTAAAGTGAAGCCAAAATAAAAAGTTTGCGCATGAGTTTGTCAGTTTGTGGCAAAAACATTTTTCTATCATAAATTTCTTCATGCAATACATTATATTTTCTGATTTTCTTCAACTATTGTGCATTCTTGTAGTGCATATAACTTCACTGAAAGAAAACAGTGCAGATATAACATTTCTTTTGTAAGAGTTTTAGATAATAAATTTATTATGACTGCTACGTTACACAGAAGTCAAAAATTATTATTATGTTGAAAGATAAATAGCTTATCATATTTGAACATAGCATGTATAAATATATGATGAGCTCTATATCTTTGAGCATAATGATAATTTTTATTGTCCACTATTACCATTATTAATGATTCAGTGGTATTTTTATTTCGGATTCCTGAAATTTAGGCAAACATTGATAAAAAGTATATGTTAATAACATTGTTATAATTTATGTTGATATTTGTTTAAAATATTTCAATTATTAATCATATATAAATATTATTTGTTGTTTTAAACATAAAAGTTAGTCTTTATTAAGTACAAATAAATAATAATCAAGTTAATTCTTGATAACAAAGTAAATTTATTTTTCTCAAACCAATAGAGATATCATATAGATACTATAGAACTTGGTTCTAAACTATGGATATAACTTCACAGAAAGATATAAAATGAAGCTATATAGAATGTTATGTCTGCACCAGTTTTATATCATTCTTTGAGGTTATAAAAGAATAAATCAAAGTAAGCTGTATAATGTAGTTTAGTTTTTTATGTCCAAACCATTAAGTTTACTGCACTGCTGTATGTTGATTTTTAAACATGCGAAATACTATTTTTATTTATAAAGTTTAATTCATGTTACAGATTGCTAAAAGATTTATTGTTATGAAACAATGGTTTGCTGTCATGCGTAGAGGAAGCTTTAATCCAACAAAAAGTTCAAAACTTTCTTCTAAGCATTTTACAACAGATTCATATGTTATTAGCGGTTGAAGTTCAAAAAAGAAACTCAAAAAAAGGAGCTATACCACGTATTTTTGATTTTTCAAGTAGTTTAGTGAAGCAAATTATACCTAGAAAACATCAAACAAGTACAAAAGTCACTAATAAATGTAAAAACAAAATCGAAGCAATAAATGATGCAAATTCTTTTGAAACTACTGTGGAAATTAGTAAGTAGCGGCGCCTTTAATTCAAACCAAGAAATTAAAATTCTAAAAGCTTAAAATTTTAACGCAGCAATTTATTTACTTCTGATACAGCACATTGTATTTTTGAGTTAAAAATTCTCTGGATTGAGAAACGATTCATTAGTCAAAACTGATATATGAATCAAAACATTAGTTTTAAAAGTATTAAAAAATCAATCAACAAAACCTTTAGGAAAGGTAAATAAGACACTTAAAAATAATTTTTTGAGCTTTTCTGACCACCCAATTATTAATGACATTCTCATAACTCACCTTTTTAGCCAAATCTTCTTCAATAAAATATCAGTAACGTGACCCTGATACATGGTTGAACGGAGAGAGTTTTTTACAATTTTCAGTTTAAAAAATGATTGTTCACCCTCAGCAACTGACTTAGTAATAGTGTTAAAAATTCGAGGCATGATACAAATGTATGGGAAAAGGCGTTCAAGCTTATTCTAAAAGAAGATTGCTTGAAAATTGCTTGCTTAAAAATTGGTTTTGCGGGCATTGATAAAACGGCGAACTTCTTCTTTTTGTTTACATCTCTCGGATGAAACCGTGCAAGTTCTCATGCTTTATTTTAAACGGAAAGATCATTATTATTCAAACTGAAGAATAAAAACATATTGCCAACCACCCTGCTTGTTTCAAATTTTGAATCAATCTGCTGGATCCGATAATCTAAACTAATGTTAAAAATGTTCACTTTAAATTCTTTTGTTTGGCTGTCATGGAGTGTGTTTGATGCCTTATCACTAAAGCGCTTTAGCTTACGCTTTTGTTTAGGAGCGAGTTAAGTTTCAAATCCTAACGGTCAAACTACAACTACAGACTTTTAGAAAACTTGCAACCAAGAGTCCCCAATCCGTTTAAGATTTTCCAGCAGCTGTCCAATCAAACGTAGCTCGTCATCAGATAATGGCTTTAATGGCTTCAGATTGTAGAAGACAACTAACATCGTTAACAGTAATGAGGGTTTTGTATCGAATCGTACCTAGCAATACAAATTCAAAAAATGATAATCATTTTTTTAAATTTCTTGTTTGGCTGAGCTGCTCACTGGTCAGATCCAGATTTTTTAAGACATGTTTAAAAGCTGCCAACATTTCTCGTCAATATGAGTTGGTATGAGATCTCTATCTTGCCATAGAAAGTCTATGCTGTGAAATTCCAGTTGCTTTAGTTAGAATCTTCCATCGGATAAGACTTGCACTAAAAAATATGCACCAAGATTCTACATTTTGGAAAAATATTTTGATCTAAATGGCTGATTAAATGCAAGCACACCAGCCAAAATCAGACTGCGAGCGCTGCAGGGAACGTACAGAGCTTCTGAATAATTTTGCCTTATTAAGGCTTGAGCTACCTTGCAAACACCTGACATATTGGATCTATTATCGTGCCTCTGACCGCAAAATTTTTGAATATCCATGCATAGCCTTAAAATCACATTAGTGATAAACTTATTGATAAGCTATATCAAATACTCTCTTTGTCTCAAAAGTTTCAATACACAAGTGTCGTTCTTTGATTTTCCAGCAATTTTTTTGTCTTTCATAGAGGAGAAAACAAGCGACAAAGGTTATCTGCTCAGTATGAGATTTATTGGGAGTACCATCGACTATGGTTGTGAAGTAGATACCATCCTGAATTTCTTCGACAGCTGAACTTTGAATTATACCATATTCTTTGGTAAACTCATTTTGAGACGACGGAGAGAATGGGCACTCATCCTGGAGCCCTTTTGTCGATGTTGCTATTATAAAGTTTTCTCAATACCAATTTTAATTATTTATATATTATTACAATAATATTATGATAATGTCCAAAATTTTCTAGATAAACCTCTTGCGCACACTGAATCTAATTTGTCGAAAATAATCACTGAATCTTATTAATCAGTATATTTTATTCACTATATATCACTAAATATAACTAATATAATCTCATTTCCAGACTGAATTAATACATTTCCAGATTGTTCAAAAGGTTTTGCAAAAGGATCTGGATGTCATACGAAAACAAATACGCCAAGCCACTGCCAAATATATAAATCACCGTTTTCCCCTTCTGACGACATAAAGTTCGTAAATTGATAAATCATAAATTATAATAAAAATAAACATACAGTATTACAATAGAAGAGTTCTAAAACTTAAAAACTAAAACATGCTAAATAATTCACTAAATCTAAACATGTAATAATTTTTTTTTATCAACAAGCAACAAATAATTGCTTGTTGATAAAAAATAAATAAATAAATAAAAAAGAATATACATTAATTATATACATATACTAATATAAATATTTTAATATTAATATAATAATAAATATATTTTCAGTTGAAAAAATGAGTTTTTTAAGATTTTGTTTAAAAGAATCAAAATTACATTCTTGAGAAAAATCTTTAGAAGTATTTAAAACTATACCATTCCATAAAAATGGTCCGCGAAATGAAATAAAAAATTTTCCAAAACTATTTTGAGAAATTGGTTGTCAAATTAAATTATCGTTCCTCAAAATATATTTATTTATACCTCTTTGTAAATATAAGTTACGAAAAGAAACGGGTGATAGGTGGGTTTTATAGATAAAACAAAAAATATTAAAAACGTTTATATAAAAATGTTAAAAACGATTATAACTCATATATATTGAGTGCTTTCATATAAAAGAGGCTTGGCGTGAACAAAACGGTCCTTCAAATTTAGAAGGCGTGCTACATGATTCTGTTGCCGATAGAGAGGTTTAAGTTTCCTTTTATAAGTGCTACCCCAAGCAATGTTTGCATAGTTAATATGGAAATGAGTAAACGGATAATATAACGGATTTAAGGTTTGTCGAGAACGTTTTTTATTTTGTATAAAATGCCTATACTGTTACTGCACAAGTTAGTAATGTGGCTTTTCCATGTAAGACTTTCATCAATATATTCACTTAAAAATCTTGTCACTAAAACTTTTTTAATAATTATAATAATCGATAAAAAGAAAAAGTAAGTTGCTAGGCAGCTGGTGCTTTTTACCATAAGAATGAAAAAGAGTCCATTTAGTTTTATCAATATTTAATGATAGTTTATTTAATCTAAACCATTCGGAAATTTTGACTAGTTCAATGTTCATGTTGCTAAAAAGTGTAAAAATATTATTATGAGAAAGAAATAAGTTAGAACCATCAGCAAACATAATTATCATTAGGTTAGAAGCTTTTGGTAGATTATTAATATATATTAGAAATAGGAGAGGTTCTAATATGGATCCTTGAGGAACTCCACATGAAATATTTAACAAACTAGATGATTCGTTATTATCCGCATAAACAAATTGTTTTTAATTATTTAGGTAAATTTTTAGCCAAATTAATATATTTCCAGTAATTCCGTACCACTTCATTTTTTTAAAAAGAATTACATGATCAATAGTATCAAAAGCTTTCGCAAAGTCAATCAAAATACCTAGTAAATTCCGTAAATTCCTTAAACCTAAATTCCCTAGAAGCCAGGAAAACACTCACATTCAAAATTTCACAAAAAATTGTCAGCCATTTAGCTGTCTCAAAATTTATTATCTCTAAATATTTACCACTAGAGCTGCTAAGACGAATGTATACCTTTTTCCAATCACTGTAGAAATTTTTGTGCAATGAGCTGGATTGATGCTGCTTCGCACAACTTATGAGTTTCCTCCATTGATCTCTAGCTTCTCAGTTTCAACAAAGAAGAGACAATTAGCCGCTTTTGAATACTGCTTTTGTGCTGGAGATCTCTTTAAAATAATTACATCTTGATCTTTTTAACTCAAAATAACCAGCCACAAAGAAGGATTAGCATTAATTATTACCAAGTTAGGTTGAATATTACATTCTCCACTGTTAGATAAAGTTCCTCTTTCTGACTCTGATGATTCACTTTGAAATTCATTTAGCTCAGCTTAAAGGAAATTGTTTAAGCCCTACTAATCCACAGTTCTTCGAATATCATATTGAGTGCAGTAAATTACCCATATTGAGTGCAGCCAAGATGCAAAAACTCAAATATTTGATAATGGTCGGGTCCTGGTAGAGACAAAGCCGCTTATTTATCTAAAAAATTCAATGCTATGATTCTCTCTTTTGCCTCAACAGTCAAATACTATTTTAGAAAAACAGCGCTTTTATCGTGAAATCGACAACAACTGTCTCGTTCGCATCAACTTCTTCAACAACCGCATAGTTAAGAAAGTTGAAGCGAACTCATGAAACACACTACCTAACGAAGTTGTCAGTTCTATCTGTGTCAATTCCTTCAAAGCAAAATTTGATGAGTTACCATTATTATTACCACAGCACATAATCTTCCGTACAATCGAACATGAGCTAGTATTGCTTACTGTTCATGGGCTTACGGAACACGCCCGCTTCTGTCAAATTCTACAACAACTAAATCCTATTTTTTTCGTAAAAAACAGTTTATAACTAATTATAAGAATAGAATTTAAAATTTAAAGTTACAGTAAGATGTGCTCCGTCGTCAAAACAAAACGAAAAACAAAAAGAAAAAAAAAAAGAATAATCTAAAAACGGCTGTAGTGAATTTTGAAAGAAGAAATTTGCTTTTACGTCTACATTTATTTACTAATTTATTCCTCTTATTTAATAAGTTATCATTGGAGTAAGATATTATTTTATATATAGAGTAGCTTGATACATTATGTTATTTACAAGGCACTGTTGATTTAAAAGGCACTTGCTTTTAATAATACGATTGCAATGCTTATTGGAATCTGGAGTGGAGATTTTCATTATATGATGGTCATGAGAATTGACAATTGATTTGATGTTTGGCATACAACTGTATGCCAAACATCAAAACATACAACTCACTTTTAGAGTATTTTTAATAAGGATTTTGATCAAAATGAGAGGGTTGTAAGTTTTACAAGGTGATAACTTTCAAACACTTAAATACAATTAGATGAAATTGAACAACTGTAAATAAATTAAGTATAAGATATTTAAACTAATTATTTTATTGACTCATTGTCACCACGTTTCGTCAGCAGAGGTGAGCTTGTAGGGGTATTTTTGTTTCCAGGCTACAATTTCTCAAAGTTTTTGCCAAAATATTCTGAAACATTCCAAAGCATTGACACTTGAGTTTGATTTAAAAAATACTTTTTTTAAGCGTATATATGAATGTTCAAAAAAGCCTTTTGTAAAACAAATGTTACTGAGCATGTTACAAAGGTGTGAAGTTATGCCAGAGTTTTTTACATCTAAAGTGGTTTTGCACGTTTTACTTTAAAATATGATAATATATTACGTTTTACTTTAAAATATGGCTTTGCACGTTTTACTTTAAAATATGATTTAAAAACTGCTGCCGTTATATGTAAAAAACTAGGAATTAGAAATAGGTTACGTAATTAAAAGTCAATTTTAAAAAAAATGTTTTTTTTATTTAACTACTTTTTAAGTGTATAAAAAAGCTTTAAATTAGAAAGTGAAAAGTAAACATCAAAAAATCCATTAATAAATTGCGAATGCCAAAAAAAATATTATAAACAAAAACAAACGCAAAAATCCTAACAAAAAACGGCGAATTGAAAAAAAGCTAAATATACATAATTTATAAATACATTTCCTAAGTATCAAATCATTAAGAAATCATAAATAAATACTTGATTTGGATAGAGGAAAGGCTATACTTGTCTTTTCCACCTGGACCTTTTTGAAAAAAGGTTTTTTTTTCCAAAAAAAACTGACAACAAACTTTTACACTGAAAACTAAACAAATAAGAGCAAATATCAAAAAGTTCTACATTCCATTAAATTCCTCATCCTTTTTTTAATCTATATGGAAAATTTCATGCAAATTAGATGTGTTTTGGTACTTAGGAATCCTTACCTGAAAAAGCTTCGTTTAAAAAAACGTTCCCGCGGCTAGTTTTTTTTATCACAAGTGGTCTCAGGATATTGATAATATTTAAATGAAGCCATATAAAGCACAATATTTTCTACATATGGCTGGAAAGAAGTTGAGTAACACTAATTGATACAAAAAACCTCAAGGTGATTGCTTAACCCTACAAAAAGATATGAGAGTAAAGTTTATGAAAACTCGGCGTTTTTCGTCAAACGTCAAATGTTTTTCGCTGAGTCGTGGAATCGCTATCAAAGTAAACATGTAGAACGAGATTTGTCAACCTTACCAGTCAAGCAGGTGTTACTGCTTTAGGTCACGTTGTTGTCTAGGCTTTAATATAACTATTCTGAAAATACATAAAATTATACTTTTATAATTTTTTGTGTAATTTTATTACCTTTCGCTTATCTTTATGTTGGTGTCAGTTGTTAAAAATGAATAATAAGTAGTTTCATTACTAGAATTCACTGCTTTTATTTATTTACTAAAAATCATTCAAGACCATTTCGCTATAAATAAATTTTTTTTATCATGAAATAACTATATTTAACAACTATTACTCAGGTATCACAACAGCTATCTCTATCAGGTACATTGATTTTCAATTCCTTTATGATGTTTTTCTTTGTATTTACTTATTCGTTACATTTTTTAACTTCAGATTTATCATAGGTGTATTTTATTTGTAAAAGAAGAACAAAAATATCTACTGATAATTAGTCCAGTCAACATTTAAAGTTCAATGTTGCATATGCTATTTTTAAGTAGTTTCTAGGCTTTTTAAATGCTTTTTTTATTCAAGTGGTTTTAGAAGCAAGGTCTGCAGGCAAATTTGAGCTAAAAAATTCAGCTTGCAAGGAGAATCTATTTTCTCTGTTTAATTTAATTTGTTTAAATAGAGTAGTTTTAATAAATAAATGTTTGTTTGTTCTTGGTTTTTTACTTATATGTTTTCGGATTCTTAAGATTTGTTCTATTTTTTAGTGGAATTAAAAAGAGCTTTTTAGTAAATTTGAGCTGTAATGTGTTTGGTTAGTCACTTCAAATCAATTGTTTTTTTTTTGTTGTTGTTTTTTTAAATAAAAGGATTAATAATAATAAAATTTTTCAGACAGTCGAACTGTTACTGATTTGAGTAAGTTTAATATTTTGTTTTGTTTTATATTGGATTTATATTAGATATATATTTTATGTATTTAACATGGAAAACTGACTGTAATTTGTTGACAGGCAGGGCTCAATTTAACGGTCAGACATTGCCTTCCCTCAGATCATTCTTGAGACCTGCTAGGAGGGCAACAAACCGTTTTTGATTTTTTCATTAAAAATGAACAATAGTTGGTTGCCCCCTTAAATCTGATCTCAAAAAACAGTCCGGGGGCGGTGATGTCTGACTGTTAAATTGAGGTCTGGACAGGTAAGTTTATATACATAAATGTGCCTAATTTCAGTATATTTTATATTTCTCTGTTTCTATATTAATATTAACTCAAAGAAAAAATAGAATAGAAAAAATTTGAATATATCAGGCTTTCACAGGAAGATGTGCGATTTCACATCTTTATATGACCACCAAAAAAAAATGTTTTAACGATTTGACCACGGCATATTTTTAAAATTTAAAAACGCGCTACAAAAACTTACCTAAACTTATCTGAAAAAAAAATTTAAAAAAATAATAAATATTAACGAAAGAGAAAATAAAAAAAATACTTAGTTAATACTTAAATAATATATATATCGCAACTAAAACAAAACTCATCAAACTAAAATGCTTAGTCTATTTAATTTACGCATTAAAAAACCTTTTTAATCTTTGTTTCAACATTTTGTTTCTCATAAAAAATACATATTTATATAAATAAAATAAAAAAATATTTTATAAATACTTTTTTTAAATTAATTAGAAGTGTTTTTTTTTTTTTTTATTTCATTAAAAGCGTTTCGATAATATAGAAGCATTTAAGATCAAACTTATTAAATTGTAACGGTTTTCTTAAACTTTTTTTTTTTAACGAAATTTTGTTTATCTTTTTAAATGCATTTTAATCATGCTTATATTTAAATTCGTTAAATAGACTTTTGTAGTCGTAGAATGTCATCGTTTATAAAAACAAAATATTTTTTTTTAATAAGATTTATTTTAGAAATGAACACTTAAACAATTTATACGTTTTAAATTAAAAAAATATATACAACTGTCAATTATATTTAAAAAACAAAACTTTTTTTCAGTAAATTGTTACTTTATTTAAAATCGTTTCGCTAATATAAAAACATTTGTTAAGAAGTTTTGATGTAATTAATTTCACTTTTTTAGAATATTTTTTATTTAGCGCATTTCTAAAATGTTTTTTGAATTAGCCGCGGTCAAACCGTCATAGCAAAATGTAACTTGCATGGTCATATAAAGACTTGAAATCGCACGTCTTCTTGTGAAAGCTTGTATACATACATACATACATACATACATACATACATACATACATACATACATACATACATACATACATACATACATACATACATACATACATACATACATACATACATACATACATACATACATACATACATACATACTTCTTTACATAAACTTATAAAAATATATGAACATCAATAAATCTTAATTTAAAATATAGTCTTTGATTTAAAAAGATCACAATTCGTAAAATTATTTTACATTCATCTATTCATTTGTAACAGTAGTATAATCACTGGTAATATGTTTAATGATAACAGATGTATAATATTAGGCTCAAAGAGGTTTTTAGTGTAAATGGTAATAGGCGACTTGAAAAAAATTGTTGTCAAATGAAAGAGATAGATGTAGGTCTGATAAAATTATGTGTTGATGTCTTTTTGATGTCTATTTATTTAACTTTACATTAGACACTTAAGAATAAAGCAAAATATGAATTTTACTATTTATAGTAACAATAACAGTTTCAAATTTAAATGATTCTAATTTTTTTATTTTTTTATTTTTTTTTTTTGTAATCTCAAACATAATTTTGTTATTTTTTTTTTTTTAGTTGCCTTTGTCATCACTTAATTATTTTGCTTACTGTTGAAACATGGTTTTAATTTTGTAAATTTAATATGATGTGAAATTTACTATATTGATCATTAGTCAACAGTTAGAGAGAATCTTAATTAAGCAATGCTGGAAATTAACTTTTAATTAAGGTAAAAATAATTTTGTTTATTGGTAGCATAATAAAACCAGTTACTGTTATTTATTGCATGTCTTTTTTACTTTTTTTAACATGCTAGTTTTGAAACACTTCTTCTCTCTCTCTCTCTCTCTCTCTCTCTCTCTCTCTCTTAGATGAGACTTTAACGAGAGTAAGTAAAGGGAGAATTGATAAAACTCATGTAATTACTGAGCTCTTGCGTATTTTTTAATACTACAACTGATATTGACCATTTATAAGATATATTTTACAAGTTGCTATTTATTTAAAGATATATTTCTTTAAATTATTTAACTATAATTGTCCCTTGGTTGTTCAAATATTGTAATAAATAAAATCTTTTTAGTTTCAAGTATTTTACTTTAGGGAACATCCATATATTACATAATGCGAAATTAAACTTATAGACAAAAGACATATCTCTAAAACCGTGTTTCTCTTGTAGTCAACTATATGCTGCATGTTCAAGAACTAGAGCATTTAATAGTTTGTTTTTCAAAATTGATAAACATCCTATTTAAGGTATGGTAAGTGAAAAGTGTTACACAAATAGTGTTATACTTTCTAAATTTCTTAATTTATAGTCTTTATAGTCTTTAGATTTTCATTTCGAAAGTTTACTGTTAAAGGTTGTGCGCTCATTTTGTATGTGTAACTTTATTTATTACTAATTTTTTTTTTTCACAGTTTTTGATAAATATGTCATTTAATATTGTTATAAAATGTGTTTATATGTGTTATATTAGGTCATATTTGTTTATAGTTGTATATATGTTGTTTAATTTATGTTGTTTCCATGTTTTCAAAGTGATGTGACTTGGTATTATGTTAAGCAAGTTTGATAACCTTGCCAGCCAAGTGGTGTACTTAAAACAGAGGTGTGACTTTGCAGTTTTTAATGCCAGAAAAAAAGATAAATATAGTTAGCTCTAAATTGGTTTTTTAGTTTTGCCTTTTATATTTTAATTTAGTTTGTTATTTTCACTAGATTTTATTGTTATGTGTTATTGTTGTGATGTTTGGTGTTAATAGACAGCTTGGCTTACTATTGTTATAAATGAATAATAGGTAATTTTATTATTGGAACTAAGTGCTTTTATTTATTTACTAAAAACCAAGACAATATTTTGCTAAAAGTGCAATTTATATCTTAGTTTGTTTTGTTTTTTTTCAGTATTGTTAAACCTTTTGTACTTCAAAACAGATTTTATAGTTACATTTTCGATAAATGTTTATATTAACTGCAATTTCATAATAAGTAATAGGTAAATCGATTTTCAATTTTTCTTTTTTTTTTTTTTTTCTGTTTTTTTTTTGTAATTATGATATCATAATTCCATTATTTTTTTATTTTAGATTTCCGTTACGATGCATTTATAAGATTTATTTTTAAAAAAACCTTCCTTTTATTGTAAACTTTTGTTAGTTAAACATATAAAAAAGTTATATTGTTAGTTATAAATATATAAAAAGATATAAATATATGCAATTAGTTATATATGTTTTTTTATATTTTATGCCTATTAATTTGTTGTTCGTATCTTAGGGGATCTTTGTAAACGGGGGTCGTAACTAAAATCCTTTAAAAACATGGAGAGTACTGTAGTTTTGCGCATTTGTCAAATATCGATTTACTTATGTTTTCTTTACATGTTTAACTAATTAGTTAGTCTACATTTGCAACACTTTTGAGGAAAGAAAGAAAACATTCTTATATATGAATCGATGTAACAAAAATGTTCTACCCAGCCAACAACGAATGATCGGACTCACGAATGACTACGAATGATGGGGGTTATATGAGCTAATATATGGGACCGACGTGGGCTAACCATATGTGACCCATGTAAGTTTGGCCGCTGGCGCCAACTGGGACTCACGTGGGCTTACCAGTTAAACTGCGAAACCCTCTATGAATTCCAGTTAGCGCCTTGAATGGATTGCCTTTGTTCTACATTTTTTGATGACACTTATTCATGATAGAGGGGTACTTTTATACTAAAACTTATGACCAAGCTTGCAATTGCATTATATCATACACGATTGCTTATTAAATATAACAATTTATAAATGTTTAGAAAATGTCTAGAAACTCAACAAGATTATTGAGTGAGCAAGCTGTGGAAAAAAGTATGTACTTTTTAATAAACGAACAAAGAAAAAGACAAGTTAACTAAGTCGCTTTTATTATTTACAAAAATATAAGACCGTTTACATAAGTTCCATATAATATAAATATTTTTTCATATAATATATAATATAATTCTCTTCTTCATATATATATATATATATATATATATATATATATATATATATATATATATATATAATATATATATATATATATATATATATATATATATATATATATATATATATATATATATATATATATATATATATATATATATAGAAGAGAATAGAGAAATATTTATATTATATGGAACTTATGTAAACGGTCTTATATTTTTGTAAATAATAAAAGCGTGTTTTCAAATGCTGATGTTTTTGTACAAAAATTCAGATTTTTTTTATTAAGTTTAAAATTTATTAAATACTTAAGTATTTTCTTGTAATAGTTAGTTTTTAATTTATTTTAGTGTTCCTAAATAAATATTCTTAACTTTATTTTAGTGTGTGTGTGTGTGTATATATATATATATATATATATATATATATATATATATATATATATATATATATATATATATATATATATATATATATATATATATATATATATATATATATATATATATATATATATATATATATATATATATATATATATATATATATATATATATATATATATATACATACGCGCGCACTCACGCGTGAGTGTGTGTGTGAAACTAATCGATTTATTGTGATCTTAACATTCGGATCGCACGATTACCATCACGGTCTTGACTTCCAAGTAGCTATTTTCCTGCAATAAATATTGAAACTTAACATTAAATTTCTATATTTTACTAAAAAAATATTTTTTTTAAATATTAACAAAAATTTTTTACTAATATTACTAACGTTACAATTTTTTTTTCAATGTATACAAAATCATTAAAAATCCAAATTACCTTTGGTTTTTTAACAAACTTTCTGATTTACTTCAGTTGTTTTTTGATTTCCTTTTATTGCATCTGTAAAAGAATATTATGATTAAATACATAGAAATATTGAACTTTTTACATTAAGGAACTGTGTTTAGAAAGTTCATTTGATTTCAATTTATTTTTCAATATCTAAAAGTTTTATTTTTTATTTTACTAGTATTTTGTATTTAACTGCTGTTTCTTTTTTATTAGTGTTTTCTATATTAAATGATAATAATATATATTAAATATATTAAATAATAAATATGTTTGTAAGCTGTTTGACCCAACTTTAATTTTTAAGAAAATTGACAGTGATATTAAATCTTTCTTTCAAAATTGTAAAAATAATATCCTTGATTTGGCAAGCAATTACCAATGTTTTGGCTCATTCACTAAATTTCTCACCAGTTTTCAGTAACATGAGTTATAACAATACCATTTCATGAACAAAAATAAAATTCATTTGAACATTATTTATCAATTCATTAACATAAAATTTAATTATATTACATAAGAAATTGCACTTACTGTACACAGTCTCAAAAAGTTTAGTGGTCCTGAATCCTCTCTTATCTCGCCTACCTAAAACATTAAATTTCATAGCCAAGTTATTGGACATCATAAATGTCATCATGCGTTTCGCTGCCTCCTCAAGACAATTACCCCCAATATCACTTACAAATTTTACCTAAAAATTTACTTAATACTTTACACAATTTTGAAAATCATTTGTACCTTAGTATGACAGGATGAATTTATTAAATTATTAAAAAATCAAATAATAGCTACCACACTATTCATAAAACTAATATTATTTAGTTTTGTTTCCATTTCATCAAACTCTAACTCAGATGATAAAAGAAAAACAGCTCCATCTGGAAGAATCTCAGCATTTTGAAGTGTCCGCTGTTCTAAACTTTTAATCATTGCCATTTGTAAGCGCTGCGTTTCTTTCACATCTTCGAGCTGCCTTAGTACTCTTCCCAAAAGATTCTCGATTCTGTTAAGGTGACCTAATATAAATTAAAAAAATATTTTTAAAAATAAATACTCTTGATACTCATGTGTAAATTATTTTTATTCAACTCTTGGTTAGACCTAGCCATTAGCAATGGAACTAGGAGACTCAATGCAATCAACCAATCTATGAATCTAAGACCCCCTCCTCCACAAAAAAAAAAAAAGATTTCAACAAGATTTTTTTGTAATACTTTTGAATATCTTTATTGTTAGTAACTTCGAAAGAAAATTAACTATATTATATAACGCAACATGCATACAAATTTATTACTACTGATGAAAAATAATTGCAACAGTGCAAGCTGTCACAAGTTCAACAATAGCGAAAAGTACCATACTTACAAATCTATTGTAATACAAGAAAACAAGAAATTAGTAAATCTTACTTACAAACATTTTTTTGACTCTTTGCGTTTGGGTTTTATCTGTAAAGGGAGGGAGGGGATTTGGTACCAAAATAAACAAACACTGTAATAAAGAGGACTATAAGTCGCTAACCAGAATTTCATTTAAAGAAGTAGCACTTGTTTCGAGTTAGTATTTATTATTGCTAAATAACTAAAAAATTTCAAGATTACATGAAGAGGTATGAGTTTAAGAAGTTACATGAACATTACATGAAGAGGTATGAGTTTAACAAGTTACATGAAGATTACATGAAGAGGTATGAGTTTAAGAAGTTACACGAAGATTACATGAAGAGGTATGAGTTTAAGAAGTTACACGAAGATTACATGAAGAGGTATGAGTTTAAGAAGTTACACGAAGATTACATGAAGAGGTATGAGTTTAAGAAGTTACACGAAGATTACATGAAGAGGTATGAGTTTAAGAAGTTACACGAAGATTACATGAAGAGGTATGAGTTTAAGAAGTTACACGAAGATTACATAAAGAGGTATGAGTTTAAGAAGTTACATGAAGATTACATGAAGAGGTATGAGTTTAAAAAGTTTTAGAGATTTATACTATAAAAATTAATTTTTTATGAATCCATTTGAGCTTGGATGTTTTTAAAATAGATTTCTGTAATTTTTGTTATATTACTATTGTTTATTCATATATTAAAGTTAAAAACCTCAAAACTATGCAATAATAATAATAATAACATATATATATATATATATATATATATATATATATATATATATATTATATATATATATATATATATATATATATATATATATATATATATATATATATATATATATATATATATATATATATATATATATATATATATATATATATATATAATGCAACAATAATATATTATGTGATAACACGATTTATTTTAATATAAAACCTCAATTAAAATATAAAATAATTTAATTGAGGTTTTTATGTTCAAATATACAGTAAAAAATTAATTTTTTATTGTAATAATCTCCTCTATTAAATTAAAAAATCTAAAACAAACAAAACAAATTTAAATAGGCAAATTATAAATAATAATAATAAATAAATAAAATTACATTGTTCAAGTTAACTCTTCAAGAAAAATAGTATTATTTTTAAAAAATTTAAAATAAATAACTACTCTCGAGTTCCTAATAAACGTCCCCCCGCGTTTATTAATTTTTGGATATTTTTCCCACCTACCATAAGCTTATTAAGACCAAAGTTTATTAATTTTCACTTGTTATCAACAAAAAAATTATATATCTCAAAAGTAAAAAAAAAAATTCAGTGAAAATCGGCCATAAAAATTTGAAAATAATTTTCAGTCACCGATAAATACAAAATCTTTCAGTGTAAACAGGTTTTACAAATTGTCGACCTATTAAATCTCGATTTGCTAAAAATGAACTTTTAGTTTATTTCTCAACAAAGCTTTGGTTTTAATTATAGGATTTAATATGCTGAATATAAGTTTTATACTTTGCAAAGTATAAAACTTATATCAGCATATTAAATCCTATTAAAATTATGATAAAACAGCCTAACCCTACCCTAACAGCTGTTAGAAAATGCGCTTTTGACCGCAAGTCAAATGTGCATTTGACTTAAACATGTATAATTTGCATGCCAAATAAACGGGGAGGCATTGAACATGCCCTCACCCCGTTTATTAGATTTTTACTAAAATTCCCACCCACCCGTTTATTCCCACCCCCCGTTGTATTCGGCACTCGAGAGTACATCAACAGTATTCCATACAAGGCCGGATTTGAGATTTATAAAGATAGAGAATAGAATGTAGAGTAAGAAAGTGACGAGCTTGATAAAGAGAAGCGTCTTTAGCAGATGCTAATTTTGCAACGGATTTGATATAAGGTTTCCAAGAAAGATCAGAAGTAAGAGTTAATCCTAGAAGATGAAGGGTAGGAGACTCATCGAATACATTACCGTTCATAAATATAGAAAGGTCTAAATTATTGCGATAACGATTGGCTGAAAAAAGCTGAGTTTTATCTGAATTAAAGTTCACCAGGCACTGTGAGCCCCATGCTGTAGCAGAAGTGAGATCCTTTTTAAGCTCTAATGCCCCCTGCAAGCAATCAGAGGGAGTTGGCTTCTTATTGTAACAAGAATAAATAGTAGTATTATCAGCGAACAATGCCACCTTAGATGTGAGAATATCTGGAAGATTGTTAATGTATATTAATAAGAGTATAGTAAACTTTATCAAACGCTTTAGAAATGTCAAGAGCAATTGCCTTAACCTCTCTACCTTTATCTAATGCACGATAAAACCTATCGATTATTACTGTTAGCAAGTCAGTTGTAGAACAAGAAGATCGAAATCCATATTGATGATCTTCTTGTTCTACAACTGATGAAAGTATAAATATAGATGAAAGTAGGTTATGAGATTCAAGATGATAGATTAAGTGTTTGTTAATTAAAGATTCAAAAACTTGCTTATGATAGGAAGTAGACTAATGGGACGGTGGTTAGATGAATCGGATCACTCTCCAGAATTTTTAAAAATAGGGATAACAGATGCTGCTTTGCAGCAGGGTGGAAAAATAGTTATATAGTTTTGAAAGGATAGACGACAGCTCCGGAGAACACTTCTGCAAGACTATAACAGATATGTTGTCCGATGGATCAACCTGTTTGACGGCTATATCAGGTAGAACGCAACTGGTGGAGTCAAGAGATGATATTGATTAAAAGTACTTATCAAGCAATTCAGCTTTGTCTTTAGGTGAAGTGACAAATGTCTGAACCATACAAAAGAGGTGGAATTACAGACTTGCCCTAATTATTGATACTATTAAAGATTCTTCAGAAGTCACGAGAGCCTAATTTTTGTGATGAAATACGAGATTTCATGATCTGAGAATAGCGGGCTTTGGCGTTAGACAAAACCTTTTTACAATGGTTCCTAGCAGTAATAAACAGACGTCTGTTTTCTGGAGATTTGTTTTGCTGATAGATATAAAAGTAATGGTTTCGATTGGCAATGCAGCAGCGCAATGCGAGGAAAACCATAGAGAAGAGTGAGGCTTGACCTGGAATCGTCGAGAGGGAATTCAATATTCAACTTAACACTAAAACTACTTCGTGGATTCAGGCTGGCATTCCATGCCAGCCTGAACCCACGAATTATGTAAGAAGCACATTTGTCAATAGGAAGATGAAATATTTCTACCCAGAGGCCATCGCGAAAAAAATCACGGAATGAGACCCTGTCAGCTTTAAGGTAGTGGTAAGATCTACGATGATAGGGGGATTCTGATGGTAAAGAAGAATGAGATAATAGTTTTAGAGAGACCAAACCATGATCGGATGCGCCTAAGGGTAAGTGTGGAGAGACTGAGCACTGACTAGGATCCGAAACAAGACATAAGTCAAGTAGAGAAGGTAAATGATTCAGGTTATCTGGAAAGCGAGTTGGAAAGTTGACTATTTGAGTTAGAGATTGAGAAAGGCAAAAGTTGTGGGCCTTAATGCCTGCAAAGTCACTGAAACTAGAGCCAAGCCATTCAGTGTGATGAACATTGAAGTCACCGACAACAACAATATTAGCTGATGGATAAAGAGAGAGGGCTTGGTCAATATGATCAGAAATAACATCAAGAAGAGTGCAGCCTTGAGATGAGGGAGAGCGATATAGAACAAAGAGAAAGGTGATAGAGTGAAGTGGTGCTAAATGAAAGCACATAAAAGAGTCGTCTGTGAATTTAAACCTAGTTTCCCGACAAATGGGTGAATTCTTACGAATGTAAATGCCCAGGCCAAGGATGTGACTATTTGAGTCTTTACGAATTAAAGGAAGAAAACCATCAACTCTAAGATCACAAAATGAGACAGCCGAACTCAAATTAGTCTCACAAAGAGCAAGTAGGTCTGGTGAACTTTGCAAGATATCAGACTCAACAGAAGAAAAGTATCTATAAAAACAATAACGCAAACAAAATATAAAATGATTCAAATAACTCAAATCATTTTTTTCAAAGTAAAAGCAACACTTGATTTGCAAATAGAATCAATGCAATTCACAGAGCCCTAATATACACACACATATATTTTCTGTTTAAATTTAACAAACTTTAAAATATATAATATATATGATACTAAAAAAAATAATTTTGTTTCAAAGATACTTCCCATGATCATTATGTATTAATGGCATAGCAACATAATACTGATCAATAGGAACTAAGATATACTTTTTCGTCAATAAATTGATTGAAGCTACATTTAATTGTTCCTCAAGGTCTTTTACTAGATAAATTCCAAGTAGGGTTGAATCTAATGGATAATTAAAAAATGAAACCATACAGCAATATATAAAAAACTAGAGTTTTATTTAATGAATTAACTTAACCAGAAAAAAACCAACCAATAATTTAACCAGAATATTTTTTACTATAATAATACTTCCATTTAATTCAAAACAATTATCTCTTTTAGACTTCGATATTAAAAATTTTCCAATAAATTCTTTGAACTGAAAACAGTTAAAACAATTGTCAGGTAGCGGTCCATCGTTATGAGGTTGTTTGCAGCAATTTATTTCATTTACTTTATCATACTCAACCTGTTTTTCTGCAGCTTGTTGTTTTTCAGTAAGACGAAGTACTATTTGGGCAACAGGGTTCTGTGGCCGCCTAGCTAATTTTTTCAAATATCCATTATAATTCTCAAATGGAAAACAAGAGATATTATTTAAGCATCCATATTTCCTAAAATCTTGAACAATATGTGTAAGACTATGGGCATTATAAATTAGGTTTTGAATTCCATAAAACTTTAAAATGCCTTTAACAAAAGTTTTTAGAAGTTTTTCAACATAATCACATGTGTCTGTAGAAGGATCCTCTACTAAAAGTGGTCTTATTGATACAGATAGAATTAAAAAATTTTTATGCAGTAATGGCGATAATCTATCTTTTAATACAACTGGTCCAGTATATAACAAAAATTGTCTAAACTCTGTAGCTTTCCATTGCCGAAATTCAAAGAGTGGTTGAGGCCTTCGAGCGAGTTCTTGGGGGACAAAGGATCTAATTGTGTTAAGATGTTTAGAGATAACAACAGCAATAGCTGATGAAATATTTCCAGAGCCCTTACCAGGCATCCACAAGTGAATAAGTTTTTTGACCATACCAAAACATACAAGATGCATGTAGTCTAAAACAAATTGACTAACAAGACCAATACCTGTGCCATGCAAAGGAGATTTTCTATTAAGATGACCATGGGAAATAAATGCATTAAATTGCTTATCAGTTCTTAAAGAAGAAGAAAGTTCAGGAAATATTATACGATTGTTAAAGTACATAATATCCAGAATGCCCTTTCGTACACTTCAAAAATGATCTTGCAGGTGCATCACAAATAAAAGCATCAAAAGTAATATTAAATTTTTTGTCATTAAAGCATAAACCAATTCTTGCTACTGTCAACATATCATCAACAAAAGCTTTTAAATAATCATTTACACAACTAGGTTTGGAATTTCCTGAGTAGATGCCTAATATAAAGATACCAAGATGAGTAAGTTCTTTTACCATATCAAGAATAGGCCAAATGCATAAACTTGAACATCTTGAAAAAGGTACGCCATCAATATTTATATGAAGCGTTAATGTATCTGATATATCATTCAAGGGTATCAATGACGTTTTCAAAAGTAAGCACAGAGAGTTAGATATTCCAAAATGATAATATTGACCACCTCTGCAAGTCACTATATCAGTTACCTTTGGAGTAGATAGTAAAGTTCTAGCATCTGATGGTATGTCTAAAATAAAAAGTTTAAGAATAACCAGTAAAGTAGTTGTTGCAGCAAGTGAAATGTTATACTGAATTGCCCATATAGCTAAACTCTCAATGTTCTCAAATTTAAATTTCAATGTTCTCAAATTTTTTAGAATCAGTACCAAAATCTTTAAAGTCATTGAAATTTTCACCATGAAGATTAGCATTTTCATTAAACATTGAAGAATCATCTTTATATTGAACAGAAAAACCATTAGCTTGTAAATTTATAGTTAAATTTTCCTCATTAAGGCGCATTGGAGATAGAGGATCATCTGATGTAAATGTAAAAGAGGAGACATTAATAAAATTTAGATCAGAATCTGATGGATTTATTTGATAATCAAACGACTCTATAGCAGCAACTCTAAGATGTTCATCTACCCTTGCATGAATGTCTTTGACTTCGCTCACTATATACTTTATTGCTCATTTTTTATATGTATTAAGCAAAAAATTTGATAAAACTATTAAGATATTCACAGTGCTTCGATTTTTAACTTAAGGCGCAATAAAAAACAATTTAAACCAATAGCCGTTCAGAATAATGACAAGGGTTTGCAATAAAAAACCAACGTGGGTCCAATATGGGCAACACATAAGTTATAAAAATCGTATTATTTGATAGGCGGCCCATATAGGTTCCATGTCGAATCTTTAACGCAATCCCATGTTCTTATCGGCCATACAAACCTTGTTGAACAGACATGGGGCCCATGTAAGAATGTTGGCTGGGTAAGTCACAAAAACTATTTTTTCGAATTCAAAAAAAAATCTTTTAGCTCTCTATTCATCGTGTACAGAAAGGTCTGACTCGGAATGTTTTACTATACAATGGTGGAACTGTCTTCAAAGAACAAATTTTCATCAAAAAGTCAAATATTAAAAAAAAAATTACTTACAACGTTTTTGTATACATTGATTCATATGTAAATTATTGTTGTACATTTTATTATTTTGGTCTTCATCAAAAACTCTTAATAAAAAAACTCTACTCACCAGGCCACCATTAAAGCAAGAAGAGGAGAGAAACTCTTTATTAGTGCCAAAATATTTAGGAAAATTAAATTTCGAGTAACAAAAGGAATTTTTAGTAAATGGTAGCAAAATACCGTTTACTAAAAATTAATGAAATAAAGAGGCCAAACAAATATTATAAAAATGGTCTGTGTTTAGCAGACTTAACAAGACCCAGGTCCGGCCATCTAAGTTTTACAAATTTTTTTATCTACTTATCTGTTACAATTTTTTATTTTTGGTGTAACAGACTGATCATAACCCGTAATACGGGTTACTTTTTGCTAGTTCACTAATAATAATACAAATATTTATATTTTTATATTAAATATTACAATTTGTTATACAATTGTTTCATTTTAAAAAAAAAGTTTTTAAATGTAATAACTACTTTGGTCTAGCAGCTAATATTTCTTTAATTTTAGAGCATGCTTTGTTTCAAATGTACTTTGTTATGCTAAATTAGGTCGGGCATTTCTTCAAACCAAAAGCTTCACATTTAATGTTCCCATTATGACATTAGTGCTTACATGTTATAAAACTATATAAGTTTCTCTTTATTTTCTTTTTCAAAATCTTCTTTTTCTTTTTTCTTTTTTTCTTTTTATGTTTTCAACAATTGCTTAACTTTATTACTTTTTTTAATGTACTTGTGTAACAAAATTTTGTCTTTTTGGCAATCAAAATTGACAAAATTTTGTTACACAAACAAGAGCTCCAATTGTTGCTTTTGTTTAATTAGTCAAGAAGTCGAGTCTCTTTGTCTGGTGAGTAAAATAGAGATAAATTTTAGAGACTGTAGAAGATCATTAAACATCACACAGTTCTAAAAAATTTAAATTATATATATATATATATATATATATATATATATATATATATATATATATATATATATATATATATATGTATGTATATATATATATATATATATATATATATATATATATATATATATATATATATATATATATATATATATATATATATATATATATATATATATATATATATATATATATATATATATATATATATATACATATATATATATATATATATATACATACTTAGAAACCTAAAATATGAGTACAACACACTAAAAAATGGCGTGGATAATTGCGCAGCTATCAACCAATAAGAACATATCTTATATGCTCTACATACATTAAAATTGTATGCAGTTTAATTAATCTACATTATTTCCACAACTTACCTCTCCAAAAACCGATAAACGATACGCTGTTAAGTTGTGAAAGGCTTACGTATTTCAAGTTTGCAAATTCTTATTCAATTTCTTCCTAGTGTGAATGTTAGTGCCTGCAATGTTTCAATGTCTCGCCAAGGGCTATAATCTTTGATCGTACCAAGCTGCTTTAAAGTAAAAAAATCAAAAATTTTTAGGAAAGGTTTAAAATCATTCATCATCAAAACAAAAAAAACATAAGATAGTTTTTTTTTATTCTTCCATTAACTGTTTTATACCTATATCCATCTCAAGTTAATCATGACGATTAACTTGAGATAACATCAGTGGCGTTCCTAGTTATGGTGTCACCCGGGGCGGCAAATAGGGTGTCACCCATATATTATATGTAATTATTTTTATATACGAAATTATTAAAGCAGTATTTAGAAACGTTGACACATGTAATTTTAAACCTTGTTTTCGACAATAATAGTTTATTGTCAATAACTCTCTATAAATAATTCTCGTCTATAACAGAGAAAATAATTATTTGAAAACAAATTGTTGCCAAATAATTATTATCTCTGTTTTAGACGATAATAAATTATTATCATCTAAAATCGTCTAAAATCAGCTTTATTCTTTTATATGCTTAAAAAAACAGTAGTACCTGGATTTGATTTGATAGTAAAGTATAATAATAAAATAGCAAACCTACTGAAAGAAAGAAAGCTAAGCGATTATATTTTCTAAATGATGATAACTATATCTTTCAGCATTCAGCATTTCGTAGGTCGCGTAAATAAATACCCACTTATTTTTTTATGTAAGACTGTTTAATTATAAACCAAAATAAAATATAAGATATTAATAAATTGGGTATCACCCAAAAGTGGATGACACCCGGGGCGGTGTTCCCCCTCCTCCCCGTAGGTACGCCACTGGATAACCTGATTGATTAATCTGCTTTTAAAAAACTTTTTTTGCTTTTAAATTTTTAAAATCAAAATATTGTTTTATTTTATAAACTTTCTTTTTTATTTAGTATTCATGTAGTATAATATTGAACCCCTAAAAAATTTAGATGCCTAAAAGGGGAGGCCAATACTAAAAGTTAGTATTTACAAATTTGTGATAAATTTTGTTGTACAATGCAATGACTGATAGAATATCAGATCTTATGATTGCATTCATGACTAAATGAATTGTGAGATGGGTTATCTTATGCAGGAGTTCTTGACTGATTGAATGTAAGATGGATTATCTTATGATGGCAAATACGCCCGATTGAATGTGTAATTGTTCATCTTATATTCACGACTAGTTAAATGTAAAATTTTCTTTTGATGATGTCCTTAATTGATTGAAGGTGAGATAACTTATGATGATATTCTTGGTTTTTAATTATTTTAAATCATGGTTAAAATTAGTCATACTAATTCCATAAGATCATATACTTTCATCCTATATAAATATAAAAACAGAGTTTGGATTATTTAACAAAAATTATTGAACATTCTTATTTACTTGAGGCTTGTGATATGAGTTGAATCTTAGCTATATAATGAACATAAGCTCTCCCTTACTTATTGACGTCATACAATACATATTTTAATACATTCATCTAATCAAAAATATTTTAAAATATTCTGTGATTAATTTTTTAGAAACTTTTTAACTTCACTTATTTTTCTATAAATATATTTACGAATGACCAATAAATACATGTTGATCATTGGCACATGTCACGCGTTTATCAATGCAATCTTGGTAAGGTCCATCTTTGTTAAGTAATCTTGCTAAAGTTAAAATAAAGTTAAGTATAAAAAAGAAAGTTTAATAATTTATTTAAATATTTATTTGTTCTTTATTATTTTTATTTAATTGGCTCCGTATCTAAATAATTTAATTTAATCAGTTTGTTACCGTTTTCGTGAGATTAAATTTCAATGTCATTTTAGATTAAGTTTTTAATCCTTTTAGATTGTTTTTATTTAGTATTGAAATGGTTCAGTGATGCTAGAGTTATAACAACAAATAGCACATCAATTTTTTTTTTCTCTTCAATTAAAAAGCATCAATAATGTCTGCTTTTTTTGTTTATTGTTGTATTGTCTACTTATTAATGAGATAATAACTTATTAAAAATTTGTTAATAGAAAAAAAATTTCTTTTCAATAGTCAAAAACATTTTTTTTAAAATAAAGTAACATCAGAGAGAATTTAGAAAGTTTTCTAAATATTTTCTGGTTTCCCAAAAATATCTTCTTGGTTGATCTTAAAATTGAAAAATACTTAGGGTAACCTGGGGCAAAGTGAGACACTTTCAGGGAAAATGTTCATAACTTGAGAAGTATCACGTTTCACAACAAGAAATTTTGCAGGCCACTAGCACATTATGTGTTTAACGATCTCTTAAATATTTGTGGTGATAGGTTGTTGCATTGGTATATAATTAAACTCAAAATGGCAACAATTGCCCTGTCTCACTTTTCCCAAAACTTGGGGCAAAGTGAGACAGATTTCATTTGAAGAAAAAACTAAGTAAAAATTTAATTTTCAATAAAAATTAAAGCAGACTTTGATAAATTCGATCTGATTAAATATAAGAACGCAAATAAAAACATAAAGGTATCATTTATAATGTAATTTTTCCTTTTAAATCAAAAAACATGATAGGAAAAATTATCAATCAAAAAATATAAAATAACAAAAGATAAAATCAAAAATAATATCAATAAAAAAAATGCATATGCAAAGTTTCATGTTAGTCAACAAATTTGAATAAAATCTTTACACTTAAAAAGCAATCATCGTTTAATGTACAGTCTACGTGTACAAACGCAATACATACACAACAAGCTATCCAGTCGATTTAGGTATTATTGCACCATTTCCCTTGACAAACTGGACAAAACCATTCCTCTTAATTGTTTACATCTTTTTCAAGCATTTCATTAATTTTCTTTTCTTTTTGTTCTTTTTTATATTTCTCTTACTTAATTTATTGTCATTGTTCTTTTCCAGTAACTTTTTTTTCTTATTGTTCTTTTTTTTTTTTATCTTGTTTTTTTCTCATTGTTCTTTTCATAAAATGATGATAGTGCAAAGTTTATAAATTTGCTATTGTGAACGTTTACTTTGACAATTTATTAAGTTTATAAACTTGCTTTCCTTAACGTTTACTTTGATGATCTTTTTCAGTAACTAGCGTTGTCGCACTTTCCCTGTAAATGTGAAGTTATATATTTCTTAAATATCTTTGAAACAAAATAATCTGACATAAAAAGAAGAATGGGAGATGAAAGATAACAAATAAATGATTACAAACTTAATAATATGTTAGTTCTGTGGTAAAAAATGGCAGCGTACGTGGATTTTTTACACAAAAAAAAAAATTAATTTTGATTTTTTAATCAAATTGATGCAGCTCGTAAGCTTTAAATAAACTTTTCTATGTCATAATATAGGAAAAAACTGATGGTAACTACTTTAAAACATTAAAAAAAAAACATGAAACTTTTAATATAATAAGCCAAAATTACTGTAGCATTTTAAAAAAAATCTGTACAATGCTAGAAAGCCTAAATGTCTCACTTTGCCCCGGTGTCTCGCTTTGCTCCAGATTACCCTAAATATTTATAATGCATACATACATACATACATACATACATACATACATACATACATACATACATACATACATACATACATACATACATACATACATACATACATACATACATACATACATACATACATACATACATACATACATACATACATACATACATACATACATACATACATCAAGAAATACAATTTCTCTCAATACTAATAATTTTATTGTTTCAGAAATTTTCTCTGAGTTATATATACCAGCATCATCAGCTTATTAAATATAACAATAATTTTCAACGGTTATAGTTTTTTGTTTTTCTTTATTCTACATTTAAAAAAAATTTCTTTAATATTTCATAAAATTTACAAGTTAAAATATAATATTATAAACAATTACAAATGAAAATTTTAACATATAAAAAAAGAACGCGGAGACTCGTAGAAGACCGTAAGGTCTCTTCGTTGTGAACAAATCAAATCAAATATATTCTGAATAAAGTTGTTACATTAAGGATATTTACAAATAGTAATTTGTACTAATATAAAGTAAACACCTGTCAAACTAAATAAAAATAAGATGGAGATAGTAATAATAATAATAATTATAATACAAGTAGGAATAATAAAAGTAATAGTAGTGATTGTAGTGATAAAAAAAATAATAGTAGCGATTATAAAAAGAATATACTATAGTAATAATAATAATAATAATAACAATAATAATAATAGCAATAATAACAACAAAAATAATAACAACAACAATAATAACAATTACAATAATATTCATTATGATAAAAATATAGTAATAATAACAACAACAGTGATAAGAGAATACTATAGAAACATATCAGTTTATAATAATAAATTTAATAATTGATATTAAAATTAGTAATATATCACGATAGAAAAGAGAAAAAATAAAAGATAAATAGAAGCACTGCGTTAGGGTTATAAATAATAAGTTGTAAAAAGGTATAAGATTTATAAAGAGTATTTTTCTAAAAAAGTGGTTAAAGAGAGCAGTTTTAAATTTTGAGAATGATTTAAGAGATTTTAATTGGGAAGAGAGATTGTTCCAGGTTTGTATGCTTTTATGTTGTATGGATTCGTAGCCGTAATGAACAGTTTGGTATTTAGGTACAGATAATTTTAAGTTAAGAGCAGATCGTAGAATATATTTACAGTTTTCCCTATAACTAAAAAAGTTGATAAATGTAAGAGGTAAGTTATTATGATTTTGGTTCCTAACAAATAGACAATTTGATAGCTGAATAAGGTCACACAATTTATGGACTTTAGATAAAAAATAGAGTATGCTACAGTTCGAATTAGTATGTTGAAAGTAAATTAATTTTAGAGCTTTGTTTTGGAGATAAGTTAGTCTTAAAAAAGCGGTACCGCGGTAAAATGACGTGTTACGTATTTACATGTTAAATATTTGACGTAGTAAGTAAAAAAAAATTGTGTTTTCCAATAATAAAAGAATAGCAAGAATTAAAATAAAATAATAAAAAATAAAAAATTTACAAAAAATTTCTTAAAGATAATATAGACAGATTATATAATAGCAATATAGACTTTCAGATCGTAAATAATTGAATTACAAGTCATACAAACATATATAAAATTGTTACTCTTGACCTCAGCAGTTGAATGGCTACTTTTGCCTTTAAATTTAAAAAATGGCATTCAAAACATAGTTTTGACATATTGGCCTTCATCAAGATTAATTTTTTTTAGTATTGCAATATTGACTGCAATCTCAAATAAATTAAAAATATTGCAATATTGATTGCAATTTTTATTACATCTTTGAGTTTTGAGATTTTGAATACGATTTTGTAGATTACGATCAAATATAGGTAATTACATTGACATAAAACATAATATTATGTTTTTGACATTGTTAACATAGAACGAAAAAAAATAATAAAAAAAAAGTAACATAGTGTTATTTTGTAACAAAAAGAAAAAAATGACGCAGAAAAGTTTAAAGTTCACTGAACAAAAATTTTTTGTAAGCATTTTAATTTTTGTTAATGAGGTTTCTATAAACTAACTTCAAAATTATAAAACTATCAAAAAGAATAAAGTTTTGAGATTTTTTTATACTAATCATTGTCGTATGCGTTTTAATGATAAATTTAAATGGAAATTCGGGGTATAGTTCCCACGCTGACTATAAAATGCGTTTATTTACAACCTCGCAATATTGTTTTATTGTTGTTTTACACAACTTTTTACAATAAAAATTTAATATGCTTTTAAAGTAAAACGTGTTTTATCATCAGTATATACGGGGAATAATTTTTTTTTATTAACTTTGATTCTTTTTAAAGTATTTGTTTCTTTAAAAGATTTTGTATCTTTGTTTTCATATTTCTCTTGGATGAAATGCGAAACCGCTAGTTCAAACACTTTTCCCCTTTAATTCGTTTATATGATATCGTTAACTAAAAAATTAAAAATTAAAGTTGACTCTGTTTAATCTTATGAAACACGCATAAAGTTAAAGAAAAATAACTTAAATACAGTTGTAATCTACTTTATATACAGTTGTAATCTACTTTATATAATGATTCTTTTTAGAATAAATCTGCTATTAAAGGGAGAAAATGCAGGGAGAAAAGTTTGCTTTTGAAAAAAACTAAACAAATTTAATATCAGAAAATTTGCCACAATTTTGAGCAACCATTTAAACATATTTTCTTCTTTAAAAAACAGAAAAAGTTATCAGAAAACAAGTGTTTATTTGTTTTAAATGTAAAAATTAAAAAAATCAAAAATTGCCAAAAACTTCAAATGTCTGAATTAAATTATGTGCTGTAATTTTAAGACCATAAAGACTTCTGGGAGCACCTTAAAAACCACAAAAAAAAAATTAAGTCTGAATTAAATTATGTGCTGGAATTTTAAGTCCTATTTTGCTGTACATAATCACTCAAAAGTAATGAATGGCAAAAGCAAAAATCTAAATTTTTTTACATTTAAAAAAGGAAAATAGTTAATTTTTAATTTTTTAGTTAACTGAAATGAAAATTTAATTGCGGTCACATGCAAAGACCTAAGATTATTTCCATTTTTAATTTTAGGTTTAAAAATGGTAATACACCCTTATACACCCTTAATACACCCTTACAAAGAACTTTAACTTATAGGCACTAGCTGTTTGACTATCAATTCATAATAAGAGAATCACAACATGTTGAAACAAATATTTATTGAAACATAACACGCTTACAGATTTTTATTAACGGTGGTAAACGCGTTTACTTACACGTTTGTGAAAACTGTTTTTTTTTTTTTGTATATATTTAGGTGCTCCCAGAAGTCCTTACGGTCTTATCGCAGAGCACCGCGGGAGAGCATTTAACAGGAAACTCACGCCTCCTTCCGTACCAATGTTGCTTATTGGGCTAGAGCCGGCCTCGAACCTCGGACCTCTGGGTTCTGAAGCAGAACTCTAACCACTGCGCCACGGCTGCTCTAAATTTATTTTGTTATTGTTTTATATAAATTCTTACCATACCAAACTAGATAAAAGGATAATAGCGCGTTGATTCAAAAGGTTCTAGTCTTCCCCCGTTTGATTCAACACTTATTTTAGTCTTCCCCCGAAATCTATTCTGTATGAATTATTTCATGACGTAGATGAAACTGATTGTAACCTTGATAATATAAAAAAAAGAATTAGAAATAAAAGTTGCTTTTCATTTTAATGTCTCCCCCGCTCAATCATCCCCATTGAATAAAATTGCTCTCTGAAAAGAAAGGATGAGGAGGAGTAAAGTAGCGATTACTTAAATAATCTTGAATTTATTAATTTTTATATAGAAAAAAGCTTTATTATTTGCCTTCGTCGTAATACCTTATTATACAATAATATTTATTGATATATTGTTTTAAGTTTAAAGTTATAATTAATAACAATAAATATGAATTTTTTTCTAAAAATAGTTTGATAATACTGTATAAAACTTATTTTAAATTCGTGAAATTATCGTGGAAATACTATACTATATGCAGTGTATTAAATTGTGTACATGCAATATTGTATTTTGTATGTGTGCATATTGTATAATGTATGCATAAGTTTCTGTATATTATATGGATGCAATATTGTGAATTGTTTGCAATCAAATGGTTGATCAGTTTAATCGTTACTTATGGTTTCCTTTTTTATTTTTATTTTTCAATGCTTTATCTTTTGATTATTAATTAATTATAGCTTTTTTGTTCAATAAGTCTAATAATAATGAAAAAATAATAAATTAAATAAATTTAATAATCATTATTTTGTTTTAACTTTTGATATTTGAACTTAAATTTTAATGTTATACGTTTTTTTCTACTTACTCCAGACTACAAACTCCAGAGAAAAGCAGAGTAATTAGGACGTCAACTTAATAATTAAAGAAAACTTATTTATTCTAATTATATTTATTCTAAATTTGATTTTAAATTAAATCATTAACTAATTCATAAATGTTATTTTTTTATATATTGAATGAAAAAATTAAATTGAAAAATAAAATGCTTTTATTGTTTGTTTTCTTTTTTAGAAAAAATCTTTGAATTTTTATATTTAAACTCTGTAAAAATGGTTTCAATGGTTTCATATACCCTTGTTTTTACTGCTTTTATAATTGTATCAGGTTTGTGTTTTTCTATAATAAATTTGTCTAAAATACTTAAAAAAGATTTTTCAATTTTTTTTAACTTATGTTTTTATTATTATTATTTTATTACTTTTCCTAAACCATTTTTGGAGTTGACCTTTTTTTTTTTTTAATGATTTCTATTTTTATATTCTTTTTTATATTCACCATTTAAAAGACGATAGTCGTTTCGAAAGTCTTTCTTTCATTAAAACCTGCACTTTTTCAGTTTTTCATAAATTGAGCTTGGTTGTGACATAAATGAGAGCTCTAAATACCGAGTTTTTGTTTTATCAGAATAACTGTTATTGAAACTTTTTGATAGCAAGTTAGAACTTCAAAAAAATTTGCCAAAAATTATAAGAATATAACATAAATTAAGTTTTAATATTTTATATCTTTATCACATTGGCGTGCTAACCCATTCATTGGGAAGATTATCAATTTACTGGTAAAATTATTCATTCATTGATAGAATTACTCATTCATTGTCAGGGTTATCTTTTGTAAATAAATTATGAATTGATACAAAAATGATTTTGCCAGCTTTGTAAATTTTTTTTTTTTTTTGCGTGTAAAGTGCGACAATGAATGGGGTGATTTGTATTCATTGTTTTGCAACAATGAATGAGGTGATTTGTAACACAACAATTTTAAAGTATAAATCTTGCAGAGAAATCAAAAAAATTTACTTCGTAATTCACAAATTTCACATAAATTTTATATTAATAGTAAAGAAAAAGTAAAATACAGAAAATATGTGTAGACTCAGAAGTATTATTTTTTTTTTTTTTTTTTTTTTTGAACTTCAAAATTTTTATTTTGTGAAACTTCAAATTGACTGTATAAAGAATTGCTTAGTTTATGATTACATAATAAACATTTTTGTTTATTATGTTTTGGTTTAGACTGGTATAAAACACGATGTAGGTTCCACATGTTTTTTGTTGCTGTTGTTGTTGTTGTTTTTTGTTTTTGTTTTTTTACTAGAGATAAGCCCATTTTCCAGTATCTCACAATACCCAAGCTGATTTAGTCTTTCTTTATATATTTTACGACAGCCAACGTCTGAGCCTGATTATACCCCACGTACCAACAGAGCCACCACCTTTTTGAATACGGCTATGCATGTATTGATTCGAATATTCTTCTGTATTTTGCGGGAAAAAAACCTCTTGTTTTTTTTTTTTTTAATAATTTCGAAATTCAAATCTGCGTTAAAAAATAACATTTTCCATTGAAATTATGAATAACTTAAACCCTATTTACACTATTTTGTTTTTTTTGTTTTTTGCGGTTAGTTGACTTCAACAAAGGCTTTCTTACAGTTTGAAACAAATTCAATTCTTTCATGCATTATAACTTACTTATTGTCGTACGACTAACTGTTTTCTCCATAAGCGAAGTTGTAGGTTCTGCACTTAAACTGATACTCCTACTTTTGGGTTGCTTCTACTTAGCGTGTAAAGCATGTTTTTGTCTCGTGCTGACAGTTTTTTTGGACGCCCAATACGAGGTTTGTTATTGACAAAACCAGTTGATAAATAATTTTTTCTTGTCGCACGAACACTGAATTCAGAAATATTCAAGCATCTGCCAATTTGTCAATTGCTCAATTTCATTTTGTGCATGCCAATAACTTTCCATTTGGTTTTCGATAAGACAGCTCTTCTACCCACGAAAGTATGATTTTTGGACTAGGATTTTTTTATTAGTTGAAATTGCTAAAGGTTGATTCGTAGTCGCGGTCTTTATCCAAAATAAAATAAACATAAAGATGCAAACATGGCCGGCGCTAGTAAGTGTCACGTAGGGAGGAGGGGTGCCATTACAATTTTTCAAAAAATTAAAAGGACTTGATTGCTCTCTTAATTTTTCCGTCATCCTCTACCTCCTTTATAATCTTTATAACTTTTTTCTAACTTAAGTTGTTAAATTATACCCATACTATAAATGAACATAAAAATGCAGACCATATCACATCAATATATTTAGTTTTAATTTTTTTAAAATTATACACGTTAAAAAAATAAGTGCGTTTAAACTTATTTTTCTGTACACGGCGATTCAACTTAATTTTGTGAATTTAATGCAACTTACGAATTTCATCAATATTTATAAAAATTGAACTTGAATATCTCTTATTTATATTAACTTTTTGAGTTTAAATAAGATTTTTTTTTACTTCTCATTATTTTAGTTTGTTCTTAAACCTTTAAGTTTTTGGTAAATCAAAAAAAACTTTGAAAACACAAGTCAGAATTTTGTGTCGAAAAAAAATATTTTTTTGACTTTTTTTTATTTTTTTGACCGTTTTTATTTTATTACTTTATTTTTAATTTTTTCTTTGAGCTGACGTGTTTGACGTGTTTAACGTATTATCCCTATAGTTATATAATTTATAATATTTAGAAACAGTAACTTAAAAAAATCCTGTGGCTCTGTTGCAACTTACTCCTGTTGCAACTAGCCCCGGTCTCCCCTTTATTTTAGTAATTCTAATATGGGTACTTATAATTTTATATCAGTAATTTTTGATACAATACGGTTATTTATAATTTTATATAGGTAATTATAATTCAGCTTTCAAATTGAAAAGTATAATGTTCGCTGATGATACTAATCTTTTCTTATTCTATACTGATATTTATGAACTCTTTTCAACTACAAACAAAGAACTCAATCACATTTCTAATTGGTTCAAAGCTAAATTAACTTTAAATATTATCAAAACAAAATGGATTATCTTTCACTCCTGCGTAAAAAAACGTTTTTTTACCAAGTAATATGCCTCAAATTTATATTGATGAAACAATAATAAAAAGAAATACTGTCATAAAATTTTTAGATTTTATCTTGATGAGAATATTACTTGGAGAAAACAATTTGATCCTATAACCACAAAAATTTCCACAAATATTGATATTTTATACAAAGCCCGAAATTATCTAAACAAAAAAAAACTTAACCTAAGTCTATTATTCCTTTGTGCACAATTATATAAATTATGCAATCATCGCCTCGGTACGCATAAAAGTAAATTACAACATCTCTATCGCCGTCAGAAACATGCAATCCGCGTAGTTAATTATGCGGATCGCTTTTTTCATTCAAAATACTTTTTTGATTATATGAAGGTTCTAGATGTTTATAAACTTAACATATTTAATTATGTCTTATGTTTTACTTTTATATGGAAAAACGATTTATCTTTATTTGTTTTTAAAGACCTTTTTTCTACAAAACCAATAAATACACATTAAGAAATAATAGTTTTTTTAAAATGAACCTTTTTATAGAACTAAGTTCAATCAATTTTATATTTCGTATCGTGCACCCCATCTTTGGAATAAAATAGTATTATTAAATTTTGATCCTTTTATCACTCTTCCTGTTTTTAAAATTAAGTTAAAAAAATTCAGTCAATTCTATGGACAACATTCTAGTAAAAATGTATGAAAAATGTATTTGTTAAATCTTCAGCTTATTATAAATTAAAATGTGTTGTATCTTTGCATGATGTAAATACGTTAAGTCTTCTCTCTCTCTCTATATATATATATATATGTTATAAATAAATATTTTTACTTTTTAAGGTTCTGATGATAAGATCCTTATGATCATCTTTCGGAAACCTAGCTTTATATTGTTAGTACGCTGAATTGTATCATTTACGTAAATGTATTACGACTTATGTTTATGTAACACGACTAGCATTGTAAACAAACACGACTAACATTGTAAATTGAGTTCAAATTTTCAGGGTTGTTTCTTTATATATAGAACTGCAATAGCTTACTAGAACTAATCTTAAACTTGTTTCCATTTGAATATATTGATATTTCACTATAGGTTTTTGTATCAATAATTTCCTTTTAAATTGAAAAAGCTGCCATTTTTAAAATAATTATTATTTTTAGTTTTTCTAGTAAGCTTAAAAAAATAATAGTAATTTTATTATGACTAAAGGTTTTTTCTTGAACTAAAATCCAGTGATGAGCCAGATTACAATACAATATTGCAGATAATGCTGCAGATGATGTATATATATATATATATATATATATATATATATATATATATATATATATATATATATATATATATGCATGTATGTATGTATATACATTTATTAGTATATATACACATAAAAATTTAAAACCCTCTTAATTTAAAATGTTTTTTTATTTTGTTATTATTATTTCAATTCACAGTATATAATTTATTATACAATTTTAATTAAATAACAACTATTTACTTAGTTGAGTAAAACCTTTACTTTTATTACATCTAAATTGACATAAATTGTTCCACAGGATGTCTAATCTAGAGGGACGTCCCGAAGAGATTTTAAAGGAGGGGGTGAAGTGTCTCTTTTTTGCCGACTAAAGCTAAAAAAAAAATTTTTTTGCCTACTAACTTAGATAAAAAAAAATAAAGAAAATAAAGTCCTCGTTTTCCCAGATTTGCCGACTGCCTACTATAGAGATCCAATTTTGCCGACTCCAGTTCCCATTTGCCGACTGATAAAATTCATTGGGGGGCTAGACACCACCTACGCCCCCCCTCGGGATGGCCCTGCTAATCTAGTTGATTATCTAAAGAGCGTGAAAACAATATTTTTAATCATTATAATTAACCGCTAACTTGTAATAACAGCGCTACGTAATCAGGGAATTAGTGACCTCGGTAGTTATATGTTAGATAATTAGTATGCACTTTTGTTTTATAATTTACTCTTTTTTTTTTTTTTAGGTTTGAGTCTTGCACCGTTATATCAGGTACAGTAAAAAACAATTTTTTTAATGCATAACTTCATCGCCTTGAGAGTTAAATTAATTAGATAGGGAGTTGTATTTTCTAAAAGTTTACAAAAGATAATGAAAAATAGAAAATTTTTTTTTTTCTTTTTTTAATATATAGAGGCCATATTTAAAAAATAAAAAATTTTGAATTGAATATAAATTTGACACTTTGCAGTGTGGCGACACTGCAAAGTGTGTTGCACTTTTAATCGCAACTTTATTTATAATTAAGTTTCGTGAAAAAAATTTTAAGATTTTTTAAATAGAAATTTTAAAATTTGAATTTTGTTTATTTTGCGTTTTACTTTTATTTTTTAGGGTTCAAGTTCACAAGCGATATTTTTAAAACAAAACAAAGACGTAGAAACAGCTTTTGACAAGTTTATAGAAATTTTATATAAAACTTACCTAAACAATCAAAAAAGAAATGAAAAAGTGACAGAAAGTGAACAAAAGATTCCTATGATAGGAAGAAAAGATGAAAACAGCACAAAAAAAAATTACAATAGTGTAGAAACTAACAAGTTCGATTTGTTTTCTGATTTCGATGAACAGTTTCCTAAAAATATTGAATATGAAAAAACTTACACAAACTTAGAAAAAAAAGTACTTGAAGATAGGAGGCTGCTATCGTTATTAAACGAAATATTAAATTCTCGAATTACAACTATTCGACGTAATATTCTAATTCAAAGAAAAGCAAATAGAGATAGTTACCAAAATGAAGAAAAAAAAAGATGAAAATAAATGGCAATAATCCGATGAAGATATTAGACAAAAATCGCAAGTTATATATTTACGTAAATCAAAAATAAGATAATGTTAAAGATGTCACTTTACTTAAAAAGAAAATATTTTTTGCCAAACTATTTTTTTCTATTTTTAATCTATTTTTTTGAATGAAGTTAAAAAAGTAATAGTTTAAAGATTACAAAATAGGAACAGGACACAATTAAAATCAAAACATGTTTAAATATAAAACGTGTCCTCGGCTATCGGGAGCCCTTGATATTTTATGTATGTATTATATTATATGTATTTAAATAGGGATAGGAGGATAGCAATATTCTATGTTTTATATTTTTAATTTATTTTTTGTAAAAAATTCCAGTTATATATAATAAGTATTTTGAACTAAAAAAGTTTAAAAACAATTTTTACAAATTTTTTACGGTTGGTTTTTTAATTACATTTTTTAATTTAAAAGATTTTAAAAAACTTAAAAATAATTTCATTTCTCAATTACTCCTCAACGGCTTGTAGGCAACATTTCTGTCATAATGTTACAAAGTTGATCTTTAAAACTATCTTCAATTCTCTCAGAACTATTTAAAAAGTGATCGACTGATTTATGAAAAATCTCTTATTCGTTCCTGAATGGAATTTTGTTTTCATGGTTTTTCTGATTCATTAGAACATCATTAGAAGAATGATGTACTTTGTCTTCTAGACAAGATTCAAAAATCCATTGTTAATGAGATTGGACCTGTTCTATCTGTCAAGCTTGAGTCACTCCCTTATCTTTGTAAGATTGCATCTCTTTTTCTTTTCTACAAATACTATCATGGTTGTTGCTCAAAGAAGCCAACATCTCTAGTTATATCGAAGCTTATTCTCGTTTAAGTCGACATATAGCAAACTTGCATCATTTTACTGTATGTGTCCCTTCAGGCTTCAAAAACTTTTATTCGTTATCCCCGCACTTTAATTCTTTGGAACTCTCTCTCTTCGTTTTATGTTTTACTGACTCATACAACCTACAACTTTTGAATTCTTCTGTTAATCGTTTCCTTGCTCTTTAACACTATTCTTTGTTTTCTAGTGATTCCCAACTCAATAGTGGTTGCTTGCAGCTTTGTTGGGGGTGAATTAATACAAAATGTAAAAAAAAAAACTTAGCATTTTTTAAAATAAAATTTAAGAACCGTTTTGTAAAATATAGGAAATAAAATTTAGTAAAATTAAAATAATAAAATAACATTAAAGAACTGAAAAAATAAAAATATATAATCTTAAAAATCACATTTAGTTTTGCTTTATAGTTTTTATAATTAATAGTTTTCATAATTTATAGTACTTTTGTAATAGTATTTTATAGTTGATAGTTTTTGTTGTTTAATTAGATATAAAGTTTTTTCAATGTTAATTTGATATAAAAGCAGTTGAAAGATAAAAAAATAAACAAACAGAAAAAAATAAAAGTAAAGCACTTTCGTTTGAAATTAAAATTAGTATCTTAAAAAAATAATAATCAATTATAAAGTTAATATATACTAATAATTAACTGTATTTAATAAAGTAATTAACGCTGATTATTGTTTTCTAAGGCTTTTTAGAAGAAATTTAATTTATTTGTATTTACCAAAAGGTTTTGTTTTAACTGTTGCAGTTCCATTTTTTTTAAATTTAGAAACATTTAATTTCTACGTTGTTCGAGACTGTTTAGATAATTTATGTGCTGAGTTTTGGTTCGGATTTAGTACGCGTGCCAAAGTTTTTGAACTTTGGCACGCGTACTAAATACCATTAAAAAAATTATTTCAAAATTAATTACGGGAAACAAATTTAAAAATATTTTATATTTGGGATCGTCCATAAAGTACATACGTTTTTTTTCGTCAACAACCCTCCCCCCCCCCCACACACACATTATGCAATACGCTTTTTTGAGTACCCACACCCTCCCTAAAAGTACCTACGCTTTTAACCTATTTATCTAACATTTTATATATTTTTTAATTTACTGTCTTTTTTCTTTTATAATTGACCCACTGCCCTTCCATCTCATATACCCCATTAGCAGACCCCTCTTCCCCTCCGAGCGTACGTACTTTATGGAGGATCCCTTTCGTATATTTACTAAAGTAGTTAACAGTAATTATTTGTTTTCAAAGGTAATTTATTGTGTTAGTATTTTAGTAATTAAAAAAACAACTTTTGCTATTTTATTTCGTATACTCATAATAAATAAGAAACCAACATTTTTCTTACCTCGTATACTAAAAAAAGAAAAAAGAAAATCAGGAACGAATTTAGATAAATAGCGAATAATTATTCAAATACAAATGATAAATAGAAAAAAAAAATTTATACAACTAAATTGGAACTCCGTGAAAATAAAAAAAACTATATAAAAATACAATTCAACGTGTAAACCATTCGAAAAAATTAAAAATTTAAAAAGCTTTCACAAATCGAGAGAAAATATGAGATCATTCTTTTCTTCTTATATTACATATTCGAATTTAAAGATATTTTTTAACAGAACACATTTGCAAAGAAATTTTTCTTTGTTAATAATAATAAGTATATTTTTCATTTTGTTTGCATCGAAAAAACTATGAAATTGGTAATTTTTTACTGTCTAAATACAGTTAAAAAAGACAAGGTAAAAAAATACGTCCTGAGGAATAAAACTCGACACATCAAGCTGTAATCATATATAGGATATGTTCTTTTGGTGATTCTTGTTTGTTAGTAGATCTCTTTAGTTGATAAAGGTTTTTGATTTTGACTTTCAACATCATTAATGTCATAACCGCGTTTAAAACCTCGAGCTTTTTCAAAGTATAAAATATACTTGCATACATACTAAAATAAAAAATTTGAGAAAACTAATAAAAAATTAAAAATAGATTTAAAAATTTATCAATAAATCAAAACTCATTAGAGATTTTTAAATAAAAAAAAAATCTTTATAACAAATCACGCGCAAATGTTAATTTTACTGTAGAAATAAATATTTAAAGTTTTTTATAAAAAACATTAAACATATTACTGTTCATGGGTTACTTAAAGATAAAAAAAGTGCTGTTTATCCAAGACAATCCCCTGTGTTACGAGTCAACAAAAATTGAATGATTAAATTGAATGGATTACGAACTGCTTACCTCCTCACCGTGCTCTCTAGATCTGGGCAACAGCAACTACTGGCCACCTGAGGAAGTTAAAATAATGCAACTACTGGCCACCTGAGAAAGTTAAAATAATGCTTCAGGAAGAGAAACTTGAAAAATGAAACGATTGCAAAAACTGAGGGTCGGAGATAAAATGCGGAAATAAAGTATTGAAAATATCTACTAACCCTAACCATATCGCAGCCTCAACCCAGCTGCTGTCTCATTCTTGAAAAAGAGTACGTTCGACTTTGAATATTGAATAAAGTCGAATTTTTAAATAAAAAATTGTTTTTTTATATAGACCAGAGATTTGAGCAATGAATTTACTAGGTCGACGATTTTTAAAGCCTGTTTACACTGAAAGTTTAAAGGCCTTAATAAGCATAGGGTGGGTGGGCAAATTTTCCAAAAATTAATAAACTCCACCCCCGTCTCCTCCTTGTATTAAGGACTCAAGAGTACATTAGAACTAAAGATTTAAATTAATTAAGGGTTAAAGACATTTTATAAAATTGTTTCAAGTGAAACCTGGAACTTTACACGTATCATTATTTCAAACATTAAAACTCATATAAAGTTTAAAGATAGGGTAGAAAAAATCTCAATAACAAAGAAATTTTGCAGATTATATGAGGGCGCATAAATTTTTAATATTAGTTTTCCTCCTAGCAGAAAACTTCTTTTATTAATTGTTCTTTAAACCTGTTTTTAAAAACTTTTTATTCATAACTATCCATTATTATTAATTTTGTTCTAAAAATATCTGAATGCTTTTTTATTAATTGATAATTTGTTAGCATTTATCATTTTCTTTTAGAGAAATCAACTCTCACACATGTACAAATTATCATGTTTTCAAAGATTTCATTCAACAACTAGTTATAGACTGGCTACCTCTATATTGAACCTTATTTGCATTTTCTATCACATCCTTTAACATTTTGAATAGTTAAACCTGTATGTAGCATATTAAAATAGTATTAGAAATAAACAACAACTTAGTATTGAGTACTAAATACTCGATAATAAAAAATAACATTTAATAAAAACTATTAATATAAAAATAATGCAACTTACTGATGGTCTTGACTCAAAACCCAAACATTTAATTCGAAGATCCATGCTAAAAAACACATCTCTTGTAAAAGTATTTTTTTACACTTAAAAAGTAGAACACGCTTAATGTCATTCAATACTTGTTTCAAAATCAAATAATACATGATGAAAAATTTTGTATTATTAACATATATATATATATATAAAACATAATTTACTTAAATATTATTTGACCATAAGTACCAATGCCAGCAAAAGTGTGCCATAATGCATGCAACTGTGTTGTTGGCTGAAGGAGAAGCGGTAAAGCACTACGCACTTCTCTAAATAAACGAACTAACAACTTTATACACAGGCTTATATATTTAAAATTAAATATATACAGATATTCAATACCTGAAATATATATATATATATATATATATATATATATATATATATATATATATATATATATATATATATATATATATATATATATATATATATATATATATATATATTAGGGTGGTGCTAAAAACAACTTTATTTGAAAATGTCTCCTAACATCCCCTAAATGTGTTCTATAAAAAAAAAATTTTTGAATAAAAAAAATTTTTAGGGTACCACAAGACCCTTAAACATCAGACAAGTCCCTATAATTATCAAAACAAAAGTTCTTCAAAAGTAGATCATGCTGGGTGTCAAAAGAAGCGAAATAATATAAAAATTTTAAAAATAATCATCATTTTATAAAAAACATTAAGAAAAAAAAATTATAAATTTTTTTGTAAAAATGCATATTTTAAAAAAAATCCTATTTTAAAGGCAGCAATTTTATTAAATGATGATTATATTTGAAGTTTTTATATAATTTTGCTTCTTTTGAGACCCAACATGATCTACTTTTGAAGAACTTTTGTTTTGATAATTATAGGGACTTGTCTGATGTTTAAGGGTCTTGTGGTACCCTAAAAATATTTTTTATTCAAAAATATTAGGGACGTGTTAGATGTTTAAGGGTCTAGTGGCACCCCTAAAAATATTTTTTATTCAAAATATTTTTAAATCTAGTATTATTTTATTATATATTTATACATTTAGGGGGTGTAAGTAAACATTTTCTAAAAAAGTTGTTTTAAGAGCCACCCAAATATATATATATATATATATATATATATATATATATATATATATATATATATATATATATATATATATATATATATATATATATATATATATATATATATATATATATATATATATATATATATATATATATATATATATATATATATATATATATATATATATATATATACACATATAATATATATATATATATATACATATAATATATGTATATATATATATGTATATATATATGTATATATATATATATATATATATATTTTATGTATATATATACTTATATATTATATATATATACATACATTCACACATACATATGTTACAGCAAAATTGAGAACTTGAAGCTGAATTCATGAAATCGACAGAAAATTACTTATTCAATGAATTTAGCACTGTTGTTGCCAAATTCCAGAAATATGCAAAATCGTGCTAGGCCGTAAGAAGAATTTGCGGTCTGTGGAAGTAAAGCACTCAATCAGAAACTACACAGCGGCCTTGACTGAAAAAATAACTAACCTGGTTGACAAGGTTTGCGATTCAGAGTTTAGGGCTGAAATATTGTTGCAAAAAAAAAATTATTTGCTTAGAATTTTAGAACTTAAAAGTGTCGCATTACACCCATTATTTTGTTTTTCTGAGTAATAGGACTGAGAGATTTATTGCTATGGTTTCTTTACTGTTAAAAAAAAAAATTTAACTATTTGGACATTATTTACAAAACCGATTTAATATTATTGTTTTCTTATGCAGCAAATGAAAAAAGAAAACAACAACATATTTGCCTAAATGCTCTTTTTATCAAGGTCTTTTTCATAAAAGTCACTGTATTAATTTATTATATATATTTCAGGATTGGCAAAAAAACCCAACCCAAAAAGAATCCAAGATAATTTGGATAATTTATGGGTTTTTTTTAAAAATATCTTATTTTACAACTAATAAGTCTCCTATAAATGCTTTATGCATGATCAAATTGCAAGTTTTATATTGTAAATACTCTGGTATTTACAATATAAAACTTGCTATATAATCTGTAAATTAGTTAAATGTTTATAAAGGAGAATAAAATCATTCAATCAACTAAATTTCAAAGTACACTTTTATAAAATGACTTGTTTATTTTATATCTTTCCTCTCAAATGTCCGAATAAGTTTTTTAAATCTGTCATGTTATATTGGTATTTGATCTTTATTTTGTAAAGTTTAAGCTATGAACAGCAAAATTCAGTACAAGGCCACGAGCATAATACTATTTAAATATTGTTAAACTTTATTTACAGTCTGGAAGTAGAAAGTCGTCAGGTAAAAAAAAAAAGCTACAGTTTACAACTGTAGACTGGTCCTTGTGAAGTGCATACAACCTGAAAACATTAAACACATACGCTATGTGCATTTAAGTTTGCAACATGTTTGCTTATTCGATAAGAGAACATTTTGGAAAATTGTATGCACTCAAAAGGACAGGGTTTATTGATGAAATAATTGAGGAAATGATACTCGTACTTATCTGCCTACAGATTTAAAAATTTTATATCAGCTGCAAGTTTACAACATGTACCATCAATCAGGGTATGAACAGCAGGGTGAAAATGAACATCAAAACAAAGTTTATTAAAAGGTGAGGAAACAATAGAGCTATATATTGTGTTATTTTGATTCATTTGCTTTAAATATAATATATAGAAGCTAATTTTTAGCTGTGCAAACAATTTGCTGTCTTCAGCTTTTCTCTATCACATATAAACAGCAAGAGTTCAGGCAGTTGAATGAATTATTAAGCTAACATAAGAACCACATAACTAAAAACCATAAAAGTTACTACTCATCAAGTTCGGATACATATTGTTCTAATAAAATCAAAATTTAGGTGTAGCTTGTCAGTATCTAATTACTTGCTTATTTAAAATGACACTTTTTTTATAAAGAATTCAAGGTTTTTTTTGTTTTAAGAAATTTGTCTCAAAATTACAAAAGAAAGGAAAATAGCTGATGTTATAAAACAAGTTACACTCAAGGAGACCTAAAAACAGCTATAAATAAAGTAAAAAACCACGGATTTACCATGTGGAAGGCTGCTATAAATAATAACATTCCATAAGGAACACTACATAAAAAAGTGAAACTTGGGAATCAAGTTCCAAAAAAGCAAGATCAGTGGTGTACACTGTATTTTCAGATACTCGAGTTTTGACATATAAAGGCATTGTGCAAACTCAAAACTTTTGTATCTCCATGTTTATGTCAAATGAGAATGTTTTGCAAAGAGTTGCGGTGATTAGAGCTTGGGGACAAAAAAGCCTTAATTTTTGGGCCCATCTCACCCTTAACGTGGGAGCAACAAGTTTATAAAATAACTTTCTTAGTATTTTATTCTAAGTTTATATTCATCAACAAATTTCAAATTTCATGCAATAATCTTTTAGTGTTCTTATGACCGTACAGAGTTTACAGCCCCCTCAAATTGAGGGAGTTAAAACTTTATATGGTCATAATTTACGAAAAATAAGAGATTATTGCATGAAATTTGAAATTTGTTGATGAATATAAACTTACATAAAAATACTACAAAAAATATTTTATAAACTTGTTGCTCCCACTTTAAGGGCTGGGTGGGCCCAAAAATTGGAGTTTTTTCCCCCCCAAATTCCAATCACCGCGACTCTTTGCAAAATATTCTCATTTGACATTAGCATGAACATACAAAAGTTTGGTGTTTGCACAATACCTGTAAGTGTCATAACTCAAACATCTAAAAATCCACTGTACACCACTGAAGGTGCACTTGATAATTTAATAAAAAGTTTATTTGTTCAAACAATTATATGACCGATTAGAGCAGTGATTCCTAAACATTTTTGTGTTGTAGACCCCTTGCCATGCTTTTTGGTTTTGGGTAGACCCCTAACTTCCTGATATTGATTTTTCGTTAATTTCTAACTGTAGTGAAGTTTAGTTTTAAAAATGTCAAGTAAAAACACATGCTAAGTTTTATACATTTATTAATTGCATTTAAATTAAAAATACTCGAAATAAAATTGTGTATCTGTATACGTAACATAAAATAAACACAAAAAATAAACTAAGCAATAAGTAAATTTTTTTAGTGAGAATGATGAACCTGATGCTTTTATAATAAATTATCAACAATTAGCGCCAACTTTGTGAGATTTAATCTTAAATCTCCTTGGCTAATGATGTCCAGTCTGTTTCTTTTTTTTGTTAGGAGATCGGTAACAATGCTGAATCCCCTTTCCACTAGGTATGAGGATGGAAAGGAAATAAAAAATTTCCTTGCTATATTCCATAATATGGGATAAGTATAGGGTATGATGTTTTGCATCCAGAATTGCTGATATCGGTTTTTAAACTGAACCTTAAGTTCTTCATTTATACTTAGTGCAATCAGTTCCTCTTGTATTATGACAATTGTTTCTTCTATCTCACCATATGGGTTAATTATCCACGGTGGTATTACCATAGTCAAAACATTCTCAAACCTAGTTTCGAAATCTAAATAAAGGGCATTTAAATGTTGAACATAGGTTGAAATTCCATCTTCCAGACAGTTTGTCTGTGACAAACTGGAGAACTGGGAAAGTTCGCCCTGTCCAATATTTTGCCTCATTAGTTTAACTCTGGCAAGAAATGCTGATAAGATAGATTTTGTTTTAATCAAATTAAGATTGTCACTTTGTAACTGCAAGTTAACTATTTTAAATTTTGTAAACAAATCTGTTAAATAGGCAATGTATTTTTCCATTTTATTAAATTGTCTTTTAAAATTTTATCTTAAGTATCCAAAAATTCTAAAATAATCTCAAAAAGTCCAAAAAATCTTGTTAAAAATAAGCCTTTCGACAACCAGCGTACTTCAGTGTGAAGAAGTAACTGATGAAAGTGTTCGCCATTTTCTTCACACAACTGTGCAAATAACCACGTATTCAACGTTTTGCTTCGGATTCGGTTTACTGCATGAATGACTAATTGAAGAGATTGATGCAATCTAGTGCTCAAATTTTTAGCAACTAAATATTGCCAACGGATGATGCAATGTATTGCTAACACCCCTGGCACATTTTGCTTTAAACAGCTTATAAATCTGCGATAACGTTCAACCATGGCAGGTGCTCCATCTATAGTTACTGATAAGATATTTGATAAAGGGATTGCTTTTACAATAAAGTAATCCTTCAAAACATTAAATATTGATTCACCTTTAGTGTCGGTTGTCAACAGTTCTTCATGAATTTCTTGATTCATAATAAAACGAACATATGCCAATAATAATGCTGCATTACCACGTAAAGTTGACTCCTCCAGTTGTATAGAGAAATGTGTCGTTTGCAAATAATTATACAAGAAGCATTCAATATCAGAACTCATTTCATCAATACGCCTTTTAACAGTATTGTTGCCTAAGGGAATTCTTTTAATGATATCAGATGCAGGTTTGTGTAAAACAGTTTTTAAAACCACTTCAACAGCTGGCAAAATTAACTCGATAGTATGCGGTTTTCTGGATTTTGCTATAAGTAGCAAGGTGTTGTAAGATGCCCGCAAACCATCATCATTTCTTTGTGATGTCAAAGCGAACAATCTGTCCAGCGTGGGCCTATTCTAAAGTTTACCTTTAAGTGTTTGAAAGTATTTCAAATCTTTATCTGTTTTATCAGGGTGACATCTTTTCAGATGATCTTTCAGCCTAGATGGTTTCATAGCGTCATTGCCCAAAATTTTGTTGCATAAAAGATACATAGGCAATTGTTTGCCCGCCAATGATGGAATGAAGCCAAACTTCAAATAATCAACACTGAAATTTAGTGAGTCAGTGGGGAAGTATAATGTAAGTAAATAGGTACTATCAGTGTATGTTGAGATCCACTATCGTGGACCCCTATTTTTATTTCATAGACCCCTAAATATTTATTCCGCTGAATCTCCATATCCATAATCAAACTGGCTAATTTCAATAAGCACATTATCAGCTAGTTTATTCAGGATCTAACTGTTTATTGATTGTTCAACCATTTTCTTTGACTGAATATGCAGATTTTGTGCAGCGAATTATCTATATTCATTTGCTGGGTGGATAGATGCTGCAATATCTTGAAATCGAGTTGCTCTGAATATCTATAATATTGTAATAAACTATAAAAATTAATACTACACTAATAATACTTATCTCACTTCCAAGACTTTCAGAACCTTGATTGTTTTTATAACAGTTAGTTTGTTATTCATACTTTGTGATATATTGTATAGAGGTAAAATATATACACTAGTAACATCAAATACTGGTATTTCATGATCTTGCAATACACTTTTTTCACAAACCATTTTTTCTTGTAGAACAGCATCTTAACTACCAACATGAAATACCGGCATGCTGTGATTTTGACCAGATTTATAAGTTCTTCCCTTTCCAACAAGAATCTTATATCTTCTTCAAAAATGACATTGTTAATTTTTATCAAAACTTATGAGGAATTAATAAAGATAATGTCATTCTAGGTTTCTGACCAAACACAGCACTACATGAATCCATTTTATTAGCTTTGTGGTAAGTAGTATTCATTACCCATTAAACGTAATGCATAATCCAAAACTCTATTTAATTGTAACTTTTAATCCATGTTGATCCATGCAACTAATAATTTTTTTTTGTTGAGTTGCTTCATTTAATTGAACCTTGAATTTGCGGATACTGTGGTCTGCCATTAACTAATAGTAAATTTTCCCACAACAGCCCTTATTCTTAAATAACTAAACTTGTAAATAATCTTCCATTATCTGATTGTAAAATATTTGTAACACAGGCTTGACCAGGAAGGCGTGCGATTTCAAGTGTTTATATGACCACACAAATAATATTTTGTTTTGATGATTTAACCATGGTTTTTAACAAATGTGCTAAAAAAATTGGTTTTTAATTACATTGAAAATAAATAACTCGACATGTTTATCTTTACTAAAGTTATTATATTAGCAAAACCCTTTTAAATAAAGGAGCTAATGATTTTAATTAAAGTATCATTGAAAGTAAAATTTTTTATTATATTGCTTAATTATATGAGATTTTTTTATAAGTAAAAATAAAAAAAGTAAAAGTTTAAAAAAAATTAAATTTTATAGGTGATGACTTTAAAAAGCGAAGGTCTCTTTGATAAACTTTATATAAAAACCATTACAGTTTTTGTTGAGAAGGAAAAAAAAGACACTAAATTAAATAACTTTGATCTTTACTTTAAGAATTAAATAACTTTGATCTTTACTTAGATTTTTATATTACTGAAATGCTTTTAAATAAAGTAACAAATCACTGCTAATGATTTTTTATAAAAACATTAATGAATAATATATATTTTTTTATACTTATGTAAGTATCTATTTTTTATTATTTAAAAAAAAAAAAAAATTCCACCAATTTTTAAATAAACGATTTAATTTTTTCTTTAGTACAAAGAATTGTTAAGAATTGTTGAACTTGTATATGTGCGCTTTATTAAACAATCGCTAATTGTAAATTGTTACTTTATTTAAAAAGCATTTCGCATATTATATTATAAAAACATTAGTAAAGATAAACAACTCAAAGTTGGGTCATTCCATATCAAATTACCTAATGGTAAACGGGTACCACTTCAAATTTGCTTCAAATTTTGACCCCCAACAGCTTTTATGAAAAAAACACAATCCTGCAAATTTCAGCTTGATTGACCAAACCGTTGAAAAGTTATAAGCGAATTAATATTGACCGAAAAATTTAAATATCTGGAGTGTACAGTGGATTTTTTTGATTTTTAGCATATCATAACTTTTTAAATAAAATAGATGATCACCTGAAATTTTCAAGGGTAATAGTTTTTCACCTAAATTTTCTATTTTTGCAGATGTTTTTGACTGATTTTAAACAATTTTTGAGTTCTTATACCTTGAAGTTGCTAAATAACGCAATATTAGAAAAAATTTTGGAAACTTAAATGTGCTACAGTTTAATACCAACAGACAAGCTGTGCCAATTTTGTTACTTTTATGTACTTAGAATAACCACTTGTGAAAAAAATTAAAGTTATGTGTTCAAAGTTATTTAAGCACTTGCAGCAGCTTGTTAAAATATCACTTTTGTAAAAAAATAGGATAAATAACATTCGCTTTGTAGGCATAGAAAGTAGCGTAGACAGTTAAAATAAATTATGAAACTTTTTACTGGCAAGGTTCTATATAAAGACAATCACCAAAAAAAAAAAGACCTATAAAAGACCTATACTCTATCTTATGACATAATTTAAGCATTTTAAGTGCAATGCTTTTTTAGTTTAAAAGGATACCTAATAGCGCAAGTTATATTATATTTCAAAAAAATAAAAATGCTGAAATAAGAAGTGTATATACACAAAAAACATAAGTACACTAATTTCTTTACCTCTGATTCACATAACTTACAATACTATCATAATCATTATTAGCAAATATGTAGTCATGAGCAACTCTACCCTTAAAGGATGGAGCACTTATTTGACAAATTACTTTGTCAAATGGAACCCAACACTGACTTGATCATTAGTCCATTTCAAATTTAATTTGTTTCTATGCATGAATTTTACATTAACATCATGGTTTTTATTACAAATCTCAAGCACAAGCCCTATGTACCGTTTATCATTGTAAAAACATGCAATGTTTTTACCAGGTTGAAAGTTTGAAGGATCTTTTACTATCTATGGTTCTTCTTTTTGAAGGATCATTGATAGTATCGCTAGAGATTCTGTAAAAATAATTTCTCTCCACCTAGTACAAGAATGTGCTTCTTGTGCCTGAGACTGTTCTCACCTCTTCATACCGTTTCTTTAGGTTAAAATAAGTTTTATGGTTATTGATATCATCACTTGAAATGTAAAATATGTTAACACCTTGAAAATAAACAGAAAATGGATGTAAGATAGCTTGATCAGCTTGCCAGTAAAACCCTTGTACAACATCTTGCACAAGAAAACTATAGTTCTCTGCAAAATCCATAAGAATAAGAAAAGTGTGTTGATCTAATGCTCTTTTAGCCTTTAATTAGTAGGAGGATTGTGCTTCTTTGATAAAGTGGTGGTTCTTTGATAAAATGGTGCACCACTTTGGCCTTAGTTCACAGAACATGCTGAATCCAACTTTGCGTTTAGGGTATAACTTCTTAAACTCAAGATAAAGTTCCTTTAATCGAACTAATATTAAAAGTTTTTGTTTATGAACTTTTATATTATTTACACTCTTTGGATTCATAAATTTCAATGACTTTTTGTTTAACAATATCTCGCAAAGACTGTCCTATTTTAGCCTCAGGTTTAGCAAGCATTCCTTTTTCATTTTTCAACATTCGAGCTTTCTTAACATGATGTTCTGAAACTAAAAATGTTTTGCAAGTTTTTTTCAATTGACTAACTATCAGGAGTTGGTGTTAGTAGTTAAACTTTTTTTTCCTTCGAACTTATTTTCATTTTATTTTTTATTGTATCTAACAGTTTGTCAAATCATTACAGTCTATACATTTTTCCTCTTTTTCTGATACTATATCTTTTGGGTCTCTATCCAATGCTGACGCTACTAGATTTGTCATACTTAATGCGATTTTTTTAGCTATTTCTGCATACACAAAACTTTTTATTTTTTGGTTTTTACAATATTAAAAACTAAAATAAGAAAATGCAGAAAATACTGTACAGATTTAGATTTTATTACAAACTCTAGAATTGAAGTATTTTACACTCAAATTGTAATCATGTGAAAATTATATCATTATAATTATATTATATGCATAAAATTAAACAAATACATATTATAAAACCATATCAAATAAATTTAAGACACTGATAATGTTATTTTAGCTACAATCATGTCATAAAATACTGTATAGGTCTTTAAATATTTTTTGGTGATTGTCTATATATAGAACCTTGCAAGTAAAAAGTTTCATAATTTATTATAACTGTCTACGCTTCTTTTTATGCCTACAAAGTGAATATTATCCTATTTTTTTGTAAAAGTGATATTTTACCAAGCTGCTGCAAGTTCTTAAATAACTTTTAACACATAATTTTAACTTTTTCCACAAGTGGTTACTCTAAGTACATAAAATTAACTAAAAATTGGCACAGCTTGTCTGTTGGTATTGAACTGCAGCACATTAAAGTTTCCAAAATTTTTTCTAATATTGTGTTATTTAGCAACTTCGAGGTATAAGAACTCAAAAATTGTTTAAAATCAGTCAAAAACACTTACAAAAATAGATAATTTAGGTGAAAAACTATTACCCTTGAAAATTTCAGGTGATCATCTATTTTATTTAAAAAGTTATGATATGCTAAAAATCAAAAAAATCTACTGTAAGCTCCAGATACTCAAATTTTTTCTGATTTTGGTCAATATTAACTCACTTATAACTTTTTAAGGGCTTGTTCAATCAAGCTGAATTTTTCAGAATTGTGTTTTTTCATAAAAGCTGTGGGTGGTCAAAATGCAAATACTATATTTTGAAATCTATACTTGAAATCGCCATCAGGCAAATCAAAAATCAACAAGATCAAGTTGTCCTCTTAAAGATTAAAGTTATTAACTGTAATAGAACGAACTACAATTCCTTTATGCACAGATTTCCTTGAGTTTTCAGTACACCTACCACATTTTACATTTGTTTGTAAAACTCTTTTTAATTAAAAATTAAAAAAAAAAAAAATAATTTTATTCATTTTATTCACAAGGCCACAGAGGCCACTATAGTCAAGTAGGCTACTTTTTTTAAATTGTGGTTAAACTCTTTCTTAACTCTGAAACATGAATCTTGACGTACAAGGCTACTGCACAAAATATGGCTTTCAAAGTGTTTTTAGAAATAAAGTGTTTTTAAAAGACCAAACCTTAAATATACACTTTTTGTTTGGGCTCCTTATTTAAAGTGATATATCCTTGTTAACAACTATGTTAAAACAACAAAATGGGCTTCAAACTCTTCAAACATATTCAATACTGCAAATGATTACAACTTGATTTTCAAAATCTAAAAAAAAAAAAAAAACAGTGAAACCTAATCCAAATAAAAATAAACTAATACATTGTTATGATATAGTTAATGATATAAATCTTCCAAAACTTATTAACTCTTGTCATGTGGTCATCATTTAAAAATAATACATGAGTGTATTCTAAACTGCTTTTGAAAGACAACCAATTATATAATACATATGCAAAATTCTGGGACAAATTAACTGAGCAAGTAACTTTTAACTCCACTGAGCATTCATTTAAATGTAAACTCCTGATTGGAGAAATATTTTAAACAAATATTTATAAACAAGTTGTTTAAAGTGTTAGTGTTTTCCCAGTTCACTGTATGTATATTTTACAGCTACAACTATAATAATACCCAGTTCACTGTATGTATATTTTACAGCTGCAACTATAATAATACATAAATACTTCAAATGCTTTCATATTATTTCAATAATTTAAAACTTTTAATACTACTTGCATTTTTTGCTTAGTTATTTTCTCACCACCAAAATATGTAAAATTCAACTTTATTTTTAAAGATTTTCTTCAGAGTTCTGCATTTTTATTGATTTACTAATAGATGTTTTATGCATTGCAGGTTAAGTTGGTGTAGGGATATCTATATATATACTCTAATAATTTTTGACTGTTGCTGATGTAAAGGAACTTAGATTAGTCTGTTTTACTAAAATGTAATTTTGGGTTAGAATATTATATTTTTATTCTCAATTTAGGAAGAAGCTCAAAACTGTCAACAGTAAAAATGTGCCATTCATTTTTTATTATCAGAAGTTCCTTACGGTGCTAATACATTGAGTGGAAAAAAAGATGCTACATTTTTGTTAGATAAAGAAAGATGTTCTACTGCTTGAGACACAGATGGATTCTTTTATTTGAACTGTTGTTGCATGAACAACTTTTCCTTGTGATCTGATTTTCATAAAACTGTTTGTCTTTATTTGCCAACCAAAACTGTTTATCTTTATTTCCCAAATGCTATATTCTTACGTAATACCAAACTTTATTTCATATTTTAATTTGAGCCCATTTATTACCAGAATTTAAAAACATATAAGTTTGTTAATTTTATATAACTATATTAACTGATTTAATGTTTTGGGGTGGCTTTTATCAATGAAAGAAAAAAAGTGCTATATAGCACATATTAGGATTAATTCTTATCAGGTAAGGCTATGGCCATGTTAAGATTTAAACAAAAAAGAAAATGTTTTAACCTTAATATATAAATTTCATACCTGACTTTATAACAGTATTCGTTATCTATATTCCATAAAATAAAACCAAAAGCATAACTAAAAAAAAAAATAAAAAATAAAATTAGGAATATAAATATTTTATTTAACGCTATTATTATTATTTTAAAATATTTAAGATAGATATTTATTATTTTAATATTAAATATTCATCTTTTTTCTTCAAGTTTCCTATAAACAATACAAAACAAATATTTGTAGTTCTTTTTTTATTTAACTTTTTTGTACCTTTTTTTTATTAGGACAAGTGTTGATAAATAAAGTGATGATAAAAAATTAAGATAAATTACTTTTTTAAACAATAATAAAAACTCAAACAATTATAAAAACTAAAAAAAATCATTAAAAACAAAACTAATAAAAAATTATTAAAAAAAAAAAACTGAAAAAATTATTAAAAAAAAAACACAACTGAAAAATTATGAAAATAGAGTTTCACTTGAATAAGTTGAATAATTCTTGAGAATAAATGTGAGCATTCAAAATTCAACAGTGGAAACAGGAAAAAAAATGACAAACAATTTTGAAATCTGAGAAAAAAACACAAATAGTGATCAAAGTAAGTGATCGGAATCATCAGAAAAATAAAAAATAAAACAAATCTATCTGAAAAAAAAGATTGAGACAAAAATTTTGAGTTTTAGAACCAGTCAATGGTGCTATTTAGTATAATAATCTATTAAGTCAACAATTAAAAGATTAATTTAAAAACAAATTAATCTTTTAATCATCACTTTAACTTTAAGTAACATCTTCAAAGGATTTAGCTGAAACTACTTTGCAAAGTTGTGGATTTATAAATATTTTTCTTGATGTTACCTTCTCTTTTATAACAATAATATTTGTAAAAAATATCTTCACTAAATTTAGAATTTAACAACTTAGTTGATATGTAAAAAATATTTTTACTAACTCGCGGCTCAATTTAATTTTCCTCAACAAAATGTCCGATCAAAACTTGTTTGGGTCGGACAGTGTCTGATCAAATTTTTCAAATATAATATTTACGGTTTTACGGAACCCAGTTATGCAATTGAAATCTGTGTTATTTTATTCAAAATGCCTGTTTTGATGAGTTATTAATTTAAATATAATAAAAAAATTGTTACGTTACAAATGACTTTTAATCAATAAATATAATGATTTTTAAAACAAACGCATTATTTGTAAATTCAATGTTATATTTAAATTTTTTTTAGTAGGTAAAATACATAGTAAATAATTTACGTTTATAAATATGTATATGGTGTACTAAATTAAAAATTTTAAAAACAAAAACTAAATACCTGGCAGATGATAAAATAAATAATTTCTTATTACCATTGAAGCTCCTAAAAAAAAATTCCTGTTTAAAATTTTTTTAAATAACAAATAAAGTTTCACAATTTAAGATTTTTAATAATACAAAACATACAAAATAATTTGTCAAGGAGTTTTTTTTTGTTTTTTTTACGAATAACAAAAATATTGTTTATAACTTGTGTCTGTTTTTAAATACTTTTTATCTTATATATAGTCATGTCTATATAATTATATATAATCATGTCTATATAATTATATATAATCACACCTTTTTTTAAGTACTCTTAGCTGTTTGAGTCCAACTGTATAACAGCAATTAATAATTACTGCAAAATATAAATGAAAACAAGTTTTGTTTTTTTCTGAGTCTTCAAAACAGTTCAAATTCAAAAATCAGTAGGCAATGAATATGTTGTTGGTAAAAAAAACTGTTAGCAAAAGCAATTAATATGCTACCAAAAGCAAAAATTTGTAATATATTTGAAACATAATTATTAACTTACATACATGCTTTAACGTTTAACAAAAACAGTGTAGCAGCAAGAATGCCATAACTCCACTATTGGAGAAAACATTTTATAGTGCAAAAAAAAATTTTTTTCAATTATGATGATGTTATATTAAAAAGGTGATTCCATGTATGACAAAAACAAACAAACTAGGTATCACTCAGCTATAAATACAAACAGGTTAAAATAAAAGGCATTTTTCGAACTAAAAAACTTTATTTTTTACCACATCTACCTAATAGAGTTCGTAGTGATAGTTTTAGTAAAAGAAACTGATTGAAAATTGATAAACATTTTTTGAGAGTGCTGAATCTATAAATGAAAATTAAAAAAAAAAAGTTATTAAAATGAGCTATTGAAAAAATGCATTTTATTTTCCAGGCAGTCTCAAGTTTTCAATTTCTAAAATCAAAACTCAGAACAAAGTTGTTATGCAACAAAAAAAAGCATCATAGCATCATATCCTGCTATGGCTAAAAAAAACCAAGTTTCATCTAAATGTCATCTATTACAGGAATTCAATTAATTTTTTTTTGTTTTGTTTTGTTTTGTATGATTTGAATTCATTATATTGGATTTATTAATGAAGTTATGCATAAAACTGTTAACCATATCAAATTTAATTGTAACAAAATTACAAAATTTCATTTTTTTCAATAGCTCTTACCATGTTTTATTGTGTATTACCATTTTTTCTAATACATTCCCATGTTGAAGATAATTCTGTTTGTTGAATCCAGAATTTTTTAAATGAAAATTGCCATGGCTTGTTGCATTGTGGTGGAATAGGTGGCACTCTAAAAACATTTGTTGTTAAAGTCTGCAAGCTAGCAGCTGTAACAGCTAGCTTGCAGACTTTAACCACAGGTCAATAAAAAAGATTTTCTATGGCAACACCTGTTGTTGGGACAAGAAGTTTCATCAATTTACACCTCCTTCAATCATAAAGATGAAGGGGCTATCTGATGATTATGATTTTGCTATTATTTGACTTCCTCAATAAATAAAAATATGATATTGTTTGGATCAAAAATGTTATGGTATCACAATACCTGTTTTTAAAACTTTATTGGCTAGGAATGGTTTCTGAAATTGATAAGAGAATGATTTTATGGTTAAAGCTCATGCATTCACATTCATATACAAGTCAGCCATACTATTGTCATTTCTTTTGTTAAAACACTGTTTACATCTTCTAGACATCAATATCATTTTAATCTTTTCAAAAGAAGGTAAAACTCTATTTGAACAACTTTTATTTCACTTGTGAAAGTTTCCCAATATTTCCCTTTAAATAATAAAAAAAAAATGTAAAATGATAAACTTTAACTTCAATATTTAAGTAATATTTACTTATTTTAAATTCTTTTCATTTTTGTTTTTCATATATATTTTTTCATTCTGCAGATTTTCTACTGTTTTTTAAAGAACTTTGTATTTCAATTTCTCATTTTTTAACATAACATTTGAGATTTCTTAAAGATGAAATCTCTAATGAGATAACAACTAAAATTTGCACAAACTTTTTACGTAAATACATGCTTATTTAACTATATTATATAGTCAAAGTGCATTCATTGTAAATAGATCATTGTTCATTATATATAACCAGTATATAACCATTATATAACTAGTATATAACCATTGTATATAACCAGTATATACAACTATTGCATATAACCAGTATATAAGTTCATAGTATATAACCAGTATATAACCCTATTTATATGATTGTGTAATAAATAAATTATTTATTTATTACACAATTATATATTTCCAATGTATTGTAATGCAAATTTTATTTCAGTGTAAAATTTCAGAAGTTTTGAGTAGAAACTTGCAAAGCTATGTAGGGCCATATACTTTTTATGCTATTAGAGTCCTAAACTATGATTTAAACATTATGCCCAAATGTTTAACTAAAATGTAACTAAATAAATACACTCTCAAATTTTTATTACGAAAAATATTTATTTGTTTCTTAAGTAAAAACATTGTAAAAAGATTAAACTTTAAAAATACAAATATTGTTCTAGATGCCCACTTTTGATTTTAATTACTTTATTCAAATTTTATGATAATCCAATCACATGCTGCACAAATGAGTATGAGGAATTTGAGCCAATTCCTGACAAAAGGCTAATTTTAATGATTACAAAATTTTATAATTTTTAAAACATTCTTTGGCTTCTATAATGCTCCAAATAGAGAAATCTACGGGGTTTGCATCTGGTAAATTTGACAGCCATGGTTAGAACAAAATAAACCATGGAACAATTGCACTCAACCAATCTTGATTCACGCGAGCTTTATGTGATGGTGCTTAGTCTTGTTGGAAAGTTGATGGTCTGTTACCAAAATGAGCTTGTGCTTACGGCAGTAACACATCTTCCAGGAATGATTCTTGATACTATTATAGACTACCACCCATGCTGCATGCTTTTAAAGATGGTTGAAGATCAATCACTGCACTCTGTATAATTTTTATTTCATGAGGGTTGAACAACTACAGGAATGTGTCAATCATGATAACAACGAAAAATTTAATTTAAGATATAAAAAGAAAATTGAATATAAAAAATTTTGAACTTTTTATCACCTTGAAATTTTTTAAAATGGAATGGATTCAGTATTTAAGGGCTAAATTGATTCAACCCTTTTAAAACTGGTTATGTATTAACTTAAAATTATTTTCTACTAAAACTCAAGTTATTCGTAAAAAACCAAAAAAATCACTAAAAATTTATAAGTTAGAATGTGAACCTAAATAGACAGTTTTTTTTTTTTAATTTCAAAGTAACATAGTTTTATTATGCCTCATAAAAAAAACATATACTTATTATGCCTCATAAAATAACATATATTTATTATGCCTAATAAAAATAACATATATTTATTATGCCTCGTAAAAGTAACATATATTTATTATGCCTTATAAAATAACATATATTTATTATGCCTCATAAAAATAACATATATTTATTATGCCTCATAAAATAACATATATTTATTATGCCTCATAAAATAACATATATTTATTATGCCTCATAAAAATAGCATATATTTATTATGCCTCATAAAATAATATATATTTATTATCCCTAATAAAAATAACATATATTTATTATGCCTCATAAAAATAACATATATTTATTATGCCTCATAAAAATAACATGTATTTATTATGCCTCATAAAATGAAACAATATTTCATAATGAACATAACATCTCCTTATTTTTATAATTTAAAAAACTTGAACCCATGGGAGAGAAACTATAGGAATGAGTGAGAACACAACCCATGGTGAATTATAAAGCAAAAACTTTAAATTGGGTGATCTTCTTTGCATCATAAAAATAGCCAATTTTCAAGAATTTTCTTTCACAAAAACTTATTGATTAAAATAAACTATTCATTCACTGCAAAGTTAGTATTGGCAGATGTGGTAAAAATAGATTAGTTTAGGTTGAATAACAAATTTAACCATTTGTATTTGGGAGCTCAAGTTTAACATTTTTTATGTTTCATTGTTAACACTAGTTAAAATTTGAAAAAAATCTGTAGGGAAATGACTGCTCGCTTTTTACATGGAATGACCCATAAAGAAAAATTAATCAAACATCATACAAACTCACCAAAAAAATAAGTGGATTCTCAAGTAAGACATATACCTATATAAAAAATGCAAACACATTTATTTTGGTAAAGTTTGATATAGACTTTTAATATTTCCTAACTTAAATAATTCTGACTTAATAATTAAATAATCATTATAACCATTTTTGTGAAAAAATTGATTCTTAAATAATCATTAAAAAAAATTAAAAACTTAATAAAAAATAAAAAAAGATTTTTTAATTTAAAAAAATTAGCGAGTAACAAATAAAAAAGTTACTACCTTTATCTTTACCTTATTTATTGAAAGTTTATTATTTTATCAGATTTTGTTTTGAAAGCAAAGATTATTTATCCCAACACCATTTGTTAAAATTATATCACTGTATATATCATTTATTAAAAAATAATTGCTGCGCTCTACTTGCATTATAAAAATAGTTTAACTTATGTTTTGTGCAAATTCTTGATAAAGCCTCGGAATACATTTATTTAATATTTAATTTTGAGTTAAAGAAAAAATGTTTAGGAAAGAAAACCGAAATAACAAATGCAAGCTAATTTTTTTTTTTTAAGAATAAATAAAATGAAATTATTTAACAATATTTAGTAACATCTTTAATTTAACGTTTAAAGTTCAGTTAATAAATTAATAAAGTTCAGTTAATACCAAGCATTAACTTTAATTCATAATTTATATATATATATATATATATATATATATATATATATATATATATATATATATATATATATATATATATATTTATATATATATACACATACACACACACATATATATATATATATATATATATATATATATATATATATTATATTGAAACTAAATTACAATTGCACTCAACCAGTCTTGATTCACGCGAGCTTTATGTGATGGTGCTTAGTCCTGTTGGAAAGTTGATGGTCTGTTACCAAAATAAGCTTGTGCTTACGGCAGTAACACATCTTCCAGGAATGATTCTTGATACTATTATAGACTACCACCCATGCTGCATGCTTTTAAAGATGGTTGAAGATCAACCACTGCACTCTGTATAATTTTTATTTCATGAGGGTTGAACAACTACAGGAATGTGTCAGTCAGTCATATATATATATATATATATATATATATATATATATATATATATATATATATATATATATATATATATATATATATATATATATATATATATATATATATATATATATATATATCGAAACTAAATTACATATTTTTTATAAGAATAAAATTATATATTTTTATTAAATTAGTTTTGAATTAAATCTTTTTTTTATTATTAGAATTAAATTACATTATAATGATCTTTGCTTTAAGCTTAAAGTATTAGCGTTTTTCAAGCGAAAAAAATCAATTAATGCAATAAAATAAAAAAATTAATTATAAATTTTTATTACTATATCGAAATTTAAGTAAATTTTTTTAATGCAATCAAAAGTTGCATAAATATTCTTGTCCTCAAGATATGTTTTTATTATATATATTTTATGTTTTTATTATATATATCCTCAAGATAAATGTTTTTATTATATATATTTCTTTTATGTTTTTTTTTTTTTTAAATAACTTCGCTTAAAAAAAAACTATAAATGTTAATTATAAACAACTTTGTTTTCTGTTTGATAAAATAATTAGCTTAATAGAGATTAAGTTTTTGGAGTTTTTAATTTTTTTGCTTAGTAAATAGCGCTTACATCTAAAATAATTGTAATTCAAACTTTTTCACATAATCGTCAAAGTGGTTTTTTATAAAATTAATTACTTCTTTTATCTTACCGCTTAATAGAGTAATTTAAAAGTTAAAAACATATCAAAAGTTGCTTCATGGAAATCGCTCTACGGGTACATAATTTCTACAACACAAAATCTCATATTTCATCTCAATAACTAGGCTTGAGAGACTTCTGGAGAATATTTCACAATGTCTATAATAAGGACAAATCTGTTATTCCACCTTTCTGGCATAGCTCAGATTTTGTACCTCACCTAAAGACAAAGCTGAATTGTTTGCTAAAAACATTCATCAATCTCATTTCTTGATTTCAATAATCACACCCTACTTGATATAGCCGACAAATATGTTGATCCATTACTTGGCATTCATATCACTCCAGCTTCTGTATCGAAAATGATTTCCAGCTACTTTTCTACAGCTTGTGATCTGGACAACATACCTGTCTTGCGGAAATGTTCTCCAGAGCTGTCATCTATACTTTCAAAACTATTTAACAAATGTTTATCCAGTCATGTTTTCCAGTCTGCTGGAAAGTGGGATCTATTATCCCTAATTTTTAAAAATTCTGAAGAGCAATCTGACTCATCTAACTACTGTCCCATTAGTCTTCTTCCTATTATAAGCAAGGTCTTTGAGTCTTTAATTAATAAAAACTTAATATCTCATCTTGAATCTAATAACTTACTTTCTGATCATTAATATGGATTTCGATCTTCTCGTTCCAGTTTTGATTTATTTACAGTAATAACTGATAGGTTTTATTGTGCATTTTTCACAATAAAACATTGTGCAACTTCAGGGGTTCAATCCTTGGATTGAACCCCTGAAGTTACTTTTTTAAATTTACATTAACGATCTCCAAGAAATTTTTATATCTGCGGCTCTCAGTGGCTGGTGAACTTCAACTCAGATAAAACTCAATTTTTTTCAGCTAATTGTTATTGTAACAATATAGATCTTCTTATATTTATGAAAGGCAATGTACTCAATTAGCCATCTTCCTTTCATCGTCTAAGATTGACTCTTACTTCTGAGCTTTTTTGGAAACTATATATCGAACCCATTGCAAAACTAGCATCTGCTAAGGTTGCATCTCTTTATCGTGCTCACCACTTCTTTATACTTCAGATTCCATTCTTTATCTCTATAAATCTCAAATCAGTCCTTTTATGGAATACTGTTGCCATATCTGGAGTTGATATTTGAATGATGCCTATCGAATTCAGATCAATGTCCTTTGAACGATATCATTTTTATGCAGTAAAATTTATTTTAAAAAAACTTTGAAATTGTTGTTAAAGGGATCCCTAAGTGCTCCTAACATATCATCTCATATGAAAGAGCATAAAAAAAAAAATATGTAAGTTTTTTTTCTTTTTCCCTAAATTGTAATAATAAATGCATGCTAACAAAAAGCAATTGCCGAAATCACTAAAAAACAACTCCATTTTGATTTTATTTTTTCACCATTGAAACTCGATTGTTAGTCGTTAAAAATCACGTTAGTACGTCACAACAACTTTAGAATATCTACTTCGATTTTCATGTAAAAAAAAGTCGTGATTAAATAGTTAAGTTTTAATCAAGTTTTTTAAATTAGTTTTGCAAAAACAGTATAATAGCATTTGGTTGAAAGACGTCGTTAAAAAAAAGTTATTAAGTAATAGTTTTAAATAGCTTAGAACTTATAAGTCTTACAGGGCTCGTATTAAGCGTATCGCGATTGCGATTGCTACACACATTTTTGAATTTAAATTACATTAAATCTCTGCGTGGAAAATTTTTACAAGGTCGTTAAAGCGAAAAGTTGAAAAGTTGGTTTTTATCTTTGTTTATCAAAACTTCATGTTTAAAATAATGCTTAAAAACGTTAGAGCAAAAAAATTACTGACTTTTATTTGCATTTTTATAAAATGTTTGAAAAAAAAAAACTAATAAAAAAGAATTAATATATAATTATTAATTAATATATTATTAGTTAATTCTTTTTTATTAGTTTTTTTTTTCAAACAGTATAAAAATGCTAATAAAAACCAGCAATTTTTTTACTTTAACGTTTTTAAGCCTTATTTTAAACATGAACTATAATTCGATTTATTAAACCAAATTTTTTTGTTTTATCTTTTATTGGAAAACTTGAAATAGAAAAATTGAATAAAAACATCAACCATTTAAATGAAAAACTTAATTATATTTAACTTTTATTAGTCCTTTATTCAAGAAACAATAAATTATAAAAGACGTGGTATCTAATTTTTTATTAAATTTTTGACGATGTTTTTTGATTTATTGACGATAATTTTTTCCCCCCATTACCGCACATCGGCACGAGCTATAAGAGAGAGGGGAGGGGGGAGAGAGCTATAAGAGAAAGGGGAGGGGGGAGAGAGCTATAAGAGAGAGGGGGAAGGGGAGAGAGCAAAAAAAAAAAAAAAAAAATTTTCGCGATTAGATTTTTTGCGTTAATTCGAGCCCTGTCTTCTAATAAAATGTCTTAAAACTAAAATTTCTAATAAAATGTCTATTCAACCTTATCAATTTGAACCAAAAAAATATAGCAATTTAACATAAATGTTAATTTAACTAAAACATTTTACAATCATTATTTTTTTTATCAAGCAAAAATGTGTAACCGTCACTTTTGAAACCATAAAAATTACTGAAATAAATTTATTTTTTTACCAAGGAAATATTTTAAATAAACTTTCATATGTCTAAGTCAATATTCATTTGTTTTTAACTGACTAAAAAGAGTTTAAAATTTGACTTCTATTCATTTTTAGCCGTGGAATTGCCCTTACAACACAAATATATAAATTAATATCATAAAAAAAATTTTAATATACAAATATATTTTCACAAAATGCTACAAAACTTATTCTTGTAGGTTATTATGTGTTAGTTGAAAAAAAACGACTTTTAAATTTAATTACCAACTAATAAGTTTGCAATAATGACATTTTGTCTACTTTGTTTAATTTGACGTACTAACGTTAGTTTTTTGAGGCAATAGAGTCAATAAACTTTGGACAAGGCGCATTTTTTTTAATAGAAGAAAAGCGTTTTTTTGAAAATTAAATTTGTTAGTGTGTGTTCATTATTACATTTTAGAAAAAATAATATACATCAAACATTTTTTTTTTAATGCTCTATCATATGAGATCATATCTTTGTAGCACTTAGGGATCCCTTTAAAATAACTTTTGAAATTAGTATATTATTTTATTTCATTTCTCTGACTCGATATACTTAAAAAAAAAAATTTTTCAATGATATTAGGGATCTAAATATTTTTTATTATATATATATATATAATAAAAAATAAATATTTATATATATATATATATATATATATATATATATATATATATATATATATATATATATATATATATATATATATATATATATATATATATATATAGATATATATATATATATATATATATATATATATATATATATATATATATATATATATATATATCAGGAGCTATTCTATATATATATATATATATATATATATATATATATATATATATATATATATATATATATATATATATATATATATATATATATATATATATATATATATATATATATATATATATATATATATATATATATATATATTAATGGTTTTAACTTTCTGACAACACGGAAATGTTGGATGAATGTCAAAAGTAGTTAAAAGTGACATAATTTGTTGTCAAAAGAACCATTTTTTACCTTCCGTACTCTTAAAGCCAACAATTTATAGAACTATATATATATATATATATATATATATATATATATATATATATATATATATATATATATATATATACACATATTAATACGCACGCACATATATTATACAAAGTTACCAGAGTAATGGCAATAGAAATAATCATTAAAATTGTAGCAGTGCAGAGATTTAACTTGTTTTCTTCTCCCTTTAGTTCTAATCTATAAAAAAATATTAAAAACTATAAATGTGAAAAAATGTATTTAAAGATGTCCCAACGTGCAGAGACAAGCTGTGTTCATATCATAGATAAACTTAAGAAAATAAGTTATAAGTTAATTAAACTTGCCAAAACAAGTTATTGAATGAGATATTAACAAAAGCATTTGTTATTTTGCCATTATACTTCACGGCTGAGAGACTAATTTTAGGCTCTCAAATCTGAATAGTGTTTTCCGTTAAAAAAACATCTGGTTTCAATAATGAAAAAAACTCGCTCACCGCAGAGTTTTTGAAACTCATTCCAATTTTAGACAATCAGAATGAGTTTTCTCCTTCATATTTAGTCTGCAGTGGTAATAAAAAACATTCGCTGTAGCATGTTTTTTGTTCAATGTATCATTAAGTCTTTGAGTAAGAATAAACTAGCATAATAAAAATAGTAATTAATGAAGCAAACTTATCTACTTTTATTTAAAAATACAGCAGGCTTGAAAAATACAGCAGGAATGGTGTGCGATCGCACTCTGTAACTGACCACGCTAATATTTTTATTTCTTTACAACTTGACCGCGGATTTTCTGATGTTTTAACATTTGAATGCAATAAAAAAAGTGTCACGTTATAAATTTCTTTTAATCGTTGATCTTTTCTAAAGTTTTTTATTTTACACTAAGGCTTTAAATAAAACCATATAATTAATTATAGTTATTTATTAATTAATTATAGTTATTTATTACATAAACGATTGTGTAAATTAATAAAAAACATTATAAAAAAGGTTTTTTTTGTGTGGGGGTTTATTTTTTTTGGTAAATTTGGGCGTTTGGGGCTATTTTCTTATGTCTTCCTAAAATATTTTTAAACTATTATTTTTAGAAAGAATTTTTTTAAGTTACTTTAATTTGTGAATAAGTTCAAAAGCTTTTGTGACGACTAACTTTTACATATTTTATGTGAATTACACAAGAATATAAAATAACTTTATTTACTAATATAAGCATGTATTTTGTTGATTTAATGAAAAGGTTTTAAAGCATTTTGTAATATTCATATGATTAATTTTTATGATTAAAATTATGATTTTTTAAAATGTTTTAGATAAACATTTTATTTTTTGTAAACAATTTTTTTTTTTTTTTTTTTTTTCAATTTCGTTAAAAATGAATGAGAAATCTTTTATAATAATTTTTAAATTCGTTACGCGAAGCGCTTATTAATAAAGTTTATTAATAAGCGCTTCGCGTAACGAATTTAAAAATTATTATTAAAGATTTCTCATTTATTTTTAACGAAATTGAAAAAAAATAAATAAAAAATTGTTTACAAAAAATAAAATGTTTATCTAAAACATTTTAAAAAATCATAAATTTAATCATAAAAATTAAGCGTATGAATATTACAAAATGCTTTAAAACTTTTTCATTAAATCAACAAGTTGTAATGCTCAAATTAAAATTAAATTAAAAAGCTTGTTTATTTTATTTAAGTCGCAGGCGCATTTTATTTATTTATTCTTTTCTATTTTTACGAATAAAAAAGTTCAAAACCTTTTTTTTAATTAGACTCACTAATTAGAGCATAAAATTAGTAAAAATTACTATTTTAAAAAGCCTACGTTATTTTTTTAACAAAAAGGTAACAAAAGGTTTCGCTTCGAGTTTAAGTTTTTATTTTCATTTTAGTGCTTATATAATTACTTTTTCGTTATGATTTTGTTTTTCGTTTCTTTTTTCGTTAGGAATATTTTTTTAGTTAGTTTTTTTTTTCTATAGTTTTTTTTTTTAATTTTTTTTTCTAGTTGAAGTTTAGCTTAGCATTTCTAAATTCAGAACATTTCTGAAATTTTTAACTTATCAAAACATATAAACATTGTTTATAAAACAACCGTGGTCAAGTTGTCAAAAAACAAAATCATTTGCGTGGTCAGCAATAGCGCTCAATCGCACGCCATTCCTGTCCAAGTCTGATACAGCAAAGTAAATGTTTTCTTTTACAATTCGCAATTTATTTGTATAGTACTTATATTCATTTTGTTTCTAAAATAAAATAGTTTTTAATTAAAATAAAAAGTTATTAAAGCGTTATTTAACGATTGTATGATTTTATACACATTCACATTTTATAGAAGATTATACAGTAGCTTTCATAAATTTAGACACATATATATTTTTTTCATTTATGTAAGAAAATACTCAAAATAAAACTAAAATAAAAGTGCTACCGCTATGTTTGATATATAATTTAAAAGAGGAAGTGAAACTCTATTATAGAGTACTTTAATTTTTTTTACAGGATGTTTATTACTCATTCTATACCGATTAACACAAAAAAGTTAATTGACAACCTTGATTTTATTTTGTTCATAAATTTAGACGCACAATCAAATAAGTCTTATATCTTGTTAATTGATAGTTAATTAGTGGTTTTTCCCCGTATTTCTTGTTAATAGGCCTAAATTAATTGATTTTGTCAAAAAACCTTATATAAATATGACTTACCTGGAATTAGTTAATCATTATTTATTAAATAAACCACAGTTAAGTTAGTTTTGCACTAAAAAGACGCGAAAAATGGGCAAAAGACGTATCGCTCAAGGTGAAAGATGGCAAATTATTGCGCGCGCAAAGAAACCAAAAGTAATAGAGAAATCGCCAAATTATTTGGAGTTTCTGAGAAATGCGTTCGGACAACGAAACAAAACTTTCTTCACACTGGTGGTGCCAGCAAGAAAACGAGGCCAGGTAGACCCTTGTCAACCAGCAGAAATGATGATAGTGTTCTTTTTAGGGCTGTCGGAGCTAATCCGGGAATTAGTTACGAAGAATTGACCACAGAACTCAATACAACGCGAAATACATCTATTTCTCAAAGCTCAGTCCACCAAATACTTATCAAATACAAGATTGGAGTCTACACTGCTTTGAAGAAACCGCTTCTGTGTCCATATAATAAACAAAGGAGAATAAAATGGTGTCGTGAAAGAAGGTATTGGACAATTGAACAATGGAAAACATTATGTGGAGTGATGAGAGTAACTTTGAGCTTATCAATCGCAAATCTAACATAACATCCAAAAGAATGGCTCACGAAAAGTATTACGCCAGGTACATTAGACCGACTGTACAAAGTGGAGGAGGCTTGATAGGAATCTGGTCATGCTTCAATTACAAAGGTGTTGGTATGTGCCAAACATACACCGGAAGAATCAACTCAAGAATATACGTAGAAGTACTGGAAAACAACCTAATTCCATCAATTGACATACTTATGCTCAATGATAAACCATGGAAACTTCAACAAGATGGCGCTACTGCACATACTGCATACTATACAAAGGAGTGGTTCAACGATAATAATATCACGACAATACCGTGGCCTCCATACTCACCTGATTTGTAAACTTTTTTTAAATTTTGTATTCTGTATGTATTTAATAAATAGAAAAAAAACTAAATCGAAATCTTTTTTCGTCATTGTTTTATCGTAAAAAAACTAAAAATTTCTATTCTCAAATATGAGTGCGCCTAAATTTATGAAAACCACTGTATAAAAATATGTTCTACATAAAAAAGAAGACGCCAGCCACCTTATTATATATACTGTATCTTGTTTACTTTTATTTAAACATTTTGAAATTTACTTTACAATTGTCTGGTCTATTTGTCGCTATAATTTAGTTTCTCATAACGAAATGATGTATTTATCAAAATATTAAAATAATGCAGCTATTAATAATTTTAATAACATGGGCCACGACATTACTAATGAATTTTATTAGCTATGCAATACAATCTTATCACTAATAACCATTAATAAAAAAGTATATAAACTTTATATACTTTTTTATTAATGATTAGCAAACTTTTTTTTGCTTTACTAGAATATAATATTTTTTTGTTTTATTAGAATAAAATATAAGGTTGAAATGATTAGCGAACTTTTTTTTGTTTCATTAGAAAACAAAAAAAATTTTGCTAATCATTTCAACCATAGTGTCTACCATTAAATCCTTCAGAAAAAAAATAATTGTAGAAAAATATTAAGCTAGTAAAATGTGGATTTTTTCAAAACTAGAAAGTACGATTTTTGATTTTTCGTGTTAAAAAAAGTTAGTAGCTTTTAAAATACATGAAAAGATTATTTATGATATGAACACAACTAATCTTGGCACTTAAGGATTCCTTTAAGGGACATAAAAATTGTGTATTTATGTGAATTATATAATTATTATTATATAAATATTATTTCTGATATATATATATATATATATTATTTTTATAAACAACAAGTTTATAAAAATAATATATTTTTCATTCTTGACATGTTTTGTAAAATTTTATTTACATTTTCAAAAGATTATTTTACAATAATAAAACTCTAAAATAATTATTTAAAAATAGAAGTCTTTACAGAGTAATAATAATGAACAAAATTTTACATAATGAACCAATATATTATTACAAAATAACTTGTTAAATAACCAATCAAAAAAACTGTCAAAAAAAAATTAATTATAATAATAAACTGACAGTAAAATTAAATAGATAAGTTAATCGCATAATGCCAGTTATATTGAAGAAACCTCCAGACATTTGGCAACTAGAATAAACAAGCACCTTAAAAGTGATAAACAATCTCGTATATTTAAATACTTTAATTTATCTATTAATTTCAAAAATCTGGCTAACTGTGATTCTTTTGAGATTTTGGATAATGCCCCAACCAAACACAAATTAAAGATAAAAGAAACCCTCCACATTAAATGGGAGAATCCCTCACTTAATAAACAAACTTCATATTATGATATTAACTTATCTATTTAATTTTACTGTCAGTTTATTATTATTATTATTTTTTGACAGTTATTTTGATTGGTTATTTAATGAGTTATTTTGTAATAATATATTGGTTTATTATGTAAAATTTTGTCTGTTATTATTTCTCTGTAAAGACCTATTTTTTAATATTTATTTCAGAGTTTTATTATTGTAAAATAATCTTTTGAAAATGTAAATAATTTTTTACAAAACATGTCAAGAATAAAAAGCATCATGTTATTTATAAAAATAATTACTTATTTTATGCTATTCAACAATCACAATATATATATATATATATATATATATATATATATATATATATATATATATATATATATATATATATATATATATATATATATATATATATATATATATATATATATATATATATATATATATATATAGTAAATAAAATATTTATATATAGTGTAAGGGCAGGCTAGCTGGCCTTTTAACAAGTAAGGGTGCTGCATGGAAAAAAACGTTGATTTTGTTACTTCCAGGAATTTAGTGAGGATAGAATTCAGAATTGTAACCCTTGTAATATATTTGCAGAATATATAAGTGCATATAGAAGGCTAAAATTGAGTAAATGAAACATTTAAAAAATGCTAACTTAAGTTATATGTTTATTTACAAATATAAGCACATAAAAAAAAAACTTACATGCAGTATAACATTATACATGTGCCATATATCATTGGTAACTCATCAAGCAACTAAAAATAAAATGTTTTAACAAATATTTATGTTAAAACAACATAATTTAACAAATATATTTGTTAAATAACGCTGTTTAAAAAAATATAAAACACTAAAAATAATATTGTTTATAACTCGCATGATATAAATACCTTAGATTTATATATGGGTATAAATTATATAACTGGTATGATGTATATAAATACCTGAGATTGATATAACAGAGTACAATGAAAAGCAAAGGAGCCAATTCCGATTACTAATGCAAAAAATAATATGATTAAAAATTATTGTATGACTATAAATTTTGTATAATAAACTGTTTTTAAAAATTGCAGTTACAAAGGACACAAAAATGATTGTATTGATACTTTTAAAGTATGCAGTGGTGTACACTGGATTTTTAGATGTTTGAGTTTTGACACTTACAGGCATTGTGCCTACTCCAAACTTTTGTATGTTCATGCTTATATCAAATGAGAATGTTTTGCAAAGGTTTGCGGTGATTGGAGCTTGGGGACAAAAAAAAAAAAAATTTTTTGGACCCACCCAGCCCTTAACATGGGAGCAACAAGTTTATAAAATAATTTCTTTAGTATTTTTATCTAAGTTTATATTCATCAATAAATTTTAAATTTCATGCAATAAACTAAAGAAATTATTTTATAAAATTGTTGCTCCCACATTAAGGGCTGGGTGGGCCTAAAAATTGGGTTTTTTTTGTCCCTAAGTTCCAATCACCGCAACTCTTTGAAAAACATTTTCATTTGACATAAGCATGAATATACAAAAGTTTGGAGTTTGCACAATGCCTGTAAGTGTCAAAACTCAAACAATTAAAAATCCAGTGTACACCACTGGTATGATAGAGATTTAATATAAAAGTAAAAAAACTCTAGTGCTTACACATTAATGCAAAGAGCGCAGCAATAATACGATCTTCAGCAAGTTTGTATTTCCATAATCGATACGCAACTAACATAGGTGGGAAGATCATCACCCAATTGCTAATTGTATTCCCTTTATATGAAAAATATTTAATATTATTTTTTTTAACAACATCTCGAGTGACATAATTATCTATGGGATTGAAACTATGATTACTATTTATTTACATTTACATCCCATGTCATTCATTAAAAGTATTAAAATGACATTTTTTCACTTTTACGCAATTGTTAATGAATCTGGATTATTTAGTTTTCAGTCAAAAAATCAATTTATCAAGAATTTTAAAACATAACTAAATTATATTTTAAAATTTCAAAACTCAAGAACTAATTTTCTTGATAATTTTTTTTTTATGACTCTTTATTTAATTTGGTATGTCTATCAAACTAGAAAGGAATATTCTAAAACTGCTCTAATATAAATAATAAAGTTTTTATGAGGATACTGGGAAGTTTAAAAATCTTTAAGATCAAGAACAGAAATTTATCTGGAACCTAAAAAATACTAGGATATTAGAATATTAGCAAAAAAGGTTTCATAAGATGAAAACTTTTGGCTCATATAAATGAATGGAAATTACCATTAATTCTTTAGTCTAAGGAGAGCAGCTTTGCTAAATACTGGGAAAATTCAGTTGTATTGTAATGGAATATTACTTCCATCAAATTGTTTCTCTTGTCAAAGTTTGTGTTTTTAACCTTTAAAAGAATGATATAAAAAATTTTTAAAAAATTAACATATATAATATAAGATCTATTACCAACTTTTAACAACTTGTTTGTGAGTACCAAATTTTATTTATCTGTCAAAGAATATTCTAAAACACCCACTATATCAAAAAAATTCAAAAAGTGGCACACTTCAAATAAACACCCACTACCTCCGCCTTAAAGAATATTCAAAAGGAAATCATTATTTGTACACGCGTACAAATAATGTCCATATAATAATTGTAATTAACTATTATAAATAGTAGTGTAGTGCTGTGGATGTAAAACTATTCCCATTTTGAGGAGCAGCTGACAGGGTTGCACAACAAACCTTCTACAATTAGATTTTCTTAAATTTTAATGTTTTATATTTAAGAAGTGTTGTTTTTTTTACCTATTATTGTTGTTTATTTTTAGTTAAGTTTATTATTTATTTTTACTTTTCAGTGTTTCATAATATAAGTGCATCGATGCATTCATAATTCAACTGATATAGCCATAGTTGCAGTGGAGTACGCATACATCAAATGACATTAACTGGGATAGGCACAATGGAGTGTAAATATATTGAATGATATAAATAGGGATATGCAAAAGTGGAGTGTACATACATCGACTGAGGGTTTAGGTTTGGGCAAGCATTCTTTTAAATAAAAGAAAAGTACTTTAATATTTCAATAAGGTTTATAAATTAATTTACAAAAAATTATCAAATTAAATCACACTACATTTTAAGGTGAAATAATCAATATTTCAAATATGCACATACAAATAAGAAAAAATTAGTTGTACACGCGTACAAATAATGGTTACAAATTTAAAATTATTAATAACTTTTGGCTATTTAACATTTTATTCAAAACAAGTTTTCAAGGCATAAGTTTTAATCAAGGAATAGGAAAAGCAGTAAAACAAAAGTAGAACTAGATTTTCTCTTTGGCTTACTTGACTTTATTCTTCTTGCTAGTTGTAAGTGATAACAACATATTTAACAAAATTCTATTTTTAATTATACATATTTCTTTTATTAAGCTTTGTTTTTGTAAGTCTTTTGGTATTAACTGCTTGCATTTCTGACATGTTACCTTGCTAGATATAAGATAAGTTAAAAATGTTAATTATAAAATTATTGATTACCATCCTATAAATTAATGTTTTATCAAACGTTTTTCATAACAATTGTTTAAAAACTTATTTTGTAAACTTCATCTCTACAAGTAACTAACAGTGCACTATACTTTATACATTTGAAAAACTTATTTTAAACTTGTTTACATTGGTGAGAGAAAAAATAAGCTTGATTATTATATTATTCAAGAATCAGAACTACAAAATATGTCTATAAATTTAAAAATTTTGACTGCGAAACCCTGTGTTATTTTTAAAAACGAGGATATATTTTTTAAGTACATATTTTGAAAAATCCAGGACTTCTTAACAATTTTTTAGAGAAAAAGAAAAAAAGTTTTTTTTCTTTTTCTCTAAAAAATTCAAACTTCAGGATTTTCTAGAATGTTACTTAAGATTGTGGAAACTTTTTGTTAGTGCTTTAGAGTGCATTGACAAGGCCATTTAAAGAGCCCTTTGCTTCAACTTTTTGTTGATTAGCAAGAATAAAACAACTACATAACTTTTTGCTTAGGATACCATAAACTATTTACAATTGATTCAAGATTTCTAATAATTTTGATTATAGTACCTAAAAATATAGTACCAAAAAAACAAAAAACCCATCATTATTACCAAATTATTCAAATCTATCTTTTCCAAATATTTGGGATCTTCAAAAAAAAACTTTGTATTTGTTATTTCAACCGCATTAATAGCCACATGCCTGGCCTCAGTAAAAGACATGTCACATGCTTGGCCTGGGACAAAAGATGTGTCACATGTTTGGCCTGGACCAAATGATGTGTCACATGCTCGGCTGGGCCAAATGAGTTGATACTCATTTGGCCCATTTGGTGTTTTTGCTTCACATCTCTCCACTTGATCACTTTTTGTTCTTTATTGTTCTCCCAAGACCACACTCTTATTTAATATTACTTCTGATCAAAATGATAAAGCCCTTTCTCTTTAGGCACCAGATAATGTTTTTGTAATTAGTAATTAGAAAGGGTCAAGCATGTGGCTTGTTATTTGGCCCAGGTAAACATGTGGTTTTTATGTTAAATATTTTTAAGTACTATAATCAAATTCAGATTTGAATACTCTGACTATTGTTTTATGTGTTTTTGCTTCGCATCTCTTTACTTCACATCTCTCTACTTTGTATCTCTCCACTTTGCTTCTCTCTACTTGATCACTTTTTGTTCCTTGTTTTTCCAAGACCAAACTCTTATTAACATTATTTCTGATCAAAATGATAAAGCTCTTTCTCTTTATGCATCAGACAATGTTTTTGTAATTATCAACTTTAATGTTCATCATGCTGAAAAGCTGGGCTCTAGTACTACTGACCTTGCTGGCTTTAAAATCCAAAATTTTTGAACTTTAGTGCCAGGCTGGGCTTAAAGATCATGATATTGGCGACTAAATTTATTTGTAAAAAATATACAATGAGCCACAACATGTATTTACAAACTTCTAGTATTTCCTGACTTGAAGTTCTCTCTAGTGGTTCATGACTTTATTACACCATTTTTCATTACTTCAAGGGTGTTTGTTCAAGGAACAGATGTTTTTCATCAAGTGAAGAAACAAATTCATGTCTATTGTCTATGAACAGAAAAGTTTTTGAACTGTTTAGTTTAAGTATTAGAAAGAGTTCTGGAAAACACTTATATAAAAGTTCTCTTCATCACTAATTTCACTTTTTATTTTATATTTGGGAGTTAACTCCCAACTTAAATAGTGGTTAAATGCAGCCTTTTCGGAAGTGAATTTATTTTTGTTTAGAAAACTTTTTGATGGGAGTGAATTAAAACTTTTTTTAAAAAAATGCTTTCTACTTAGAAAACTGTATATTTTTTAGTACATCTTGTTTAATAAGTCAACCATACAACTTTTAATGATATTTAAAAAAAAAAAACATTGTGCTTTTATAATTAAAGGTAAATTTGTGAAAAAAAATATCAAGGGAAAGGAGGGGGTATAACTAAAATCTGAGTTAAAATTTAAATATGGATTAGAAGATATCACAGGTAGACCAATGGTATCAGTTGGAGTGTCTAAAAGTGTGAACATCCTAACCATAAACAATTTAAACAAAAAAATCCTAACTACACAACCAGATCTCATAACAATGTTTACAACAAAACTGACTGTAAACAAAATGATCTAAATAACTCAAAAGCATTAGTATAAAAAATTAATAGTGAAAAAACTTGTTAATCAGGTGTAGTTTCCAAAAATGTCACCTCATATCAATCAATACAATATTTTGCAGAACATGGAATTGTGGAGGCATTTTAAAATTTGCAAAGATGTTGATCTATAATATAATGGTATAAAAATTTCTATCGTTATTTTCCCTTATACCACAACATACAAAAATTAACCTTTAATAAAACCTAAAAAAGGAAAAAACAAGAGAATACAAACATTTTCTGTCAGATGAGTCAAAGTAAATCATTTAATAATATTCAAATTTGACGTTCTAGCTGATATTCAAAACTTTTTGTGGATAAAATTAGCAATAGATAAAGTTAAAAAATAATTAGCATAAAAATAAAATCATCTTTACATATGAAATATCTTTATATCAGATAGAGTAAGTATACATTTGCCATGTTTACTCTATCTGATATGAATCTCAAAACTGCATGTTTCTCATTATGTCTTCATTGTTTTGTTGAGCTCTACCAGTAAAAGCACATTTAGATATTCTTATGCTTAAAACTTCTTGCTGTACAAATACTTCATGGAAGACAAACAGACAGGTAAAAAATATGGCCAGACCAGTTAAAGAAATTATTTTGTAAAGATTTTTTTGACAATAAAGTGTTACTGTGCAAAAATTCAAGTCTTTGTATTCAAGATAGGCCAAAAAGTATAAAGATGAAACTTTATAAGAACATGTAAAAAAAATGAATTCAAAACAATAAAAGCAATAAGCGGATGAGTAAGAACTATTGCGGTGAACAGTTAAGTGGCTGAGCATTTTAATAACATTTGGTATGCTGGTATAATTACAAGACATAACTAAAAAAATACATAAATTTATATAAGTAAAAACTTTACTTCAAAAAGAAAAATTGAAAAAAAAAAAAAAAACTTGCTAATCAAAAAGTAAAGTCTGCTTACAAAACTCTCCTATGGCATAGGTAACAACATAATTTTCTTCACACCAGTCCATTGTTGATGTTGGAAAACCATATATTCCACTGACAAATTCACGTATCATTGGAGGTGCCATAGTCCTTCTATGTCACTAAAAAATGTATATATATATATATATATTTAAAATCTTTAAAATATTAGATAAGTGATTTTCTACTCATTTAATATTAAGTATTACATAATTACACAAAAATAAATTAAATAAAAAAGCAAAAAAAAAATGATTATTCATTATTACATTTTTGTGAGCCTCTTCAAAGTAAAAAAGATCATTATTGAAGATTTTTATGTTTTGACAAGATTATTTTAAAATAAACTTGATAAGTTCAAATGTATAAGAATATAAGCCAGTATAAGAATAAGCCAGTATAAGAATTTCATTAAAAACCATATTAGAAAAACTGCAAAAAAAAAAACAAAAAAAAACAAAAAACAAAGAACTATAGAACTTTAATAGTTTTTAAAAAATTATTTAAATTTTTAGTCTTATATTTTCAATTTTGAAAAACTTAAAAATAATAAAATATAAAATTTAATAAAATAATAAATTAAAACTATTTATTGTAAAAGCAAAACAACATTTTATTATGCAATATTTTTACAGTTGTTTTTTAACTTAGCATGTAAAATATGACTTCTACCCCATTCACAGCAAACTTGTACCTAAATAAACTGCATCTTAATCATGTCTTAATTAAACAATATTGCAAGGTAGTCTTATATAGTTTTTTACACTTTTTGCATGGAATTAAAACCAGCTCTAGATTTAATCTGAATGAAAAAATATAAAACCTGTTTAAAATACTAGTTTTAAAATTCGTTTTATTGCCGATGTGAATGGGGATTAATCAAATCAAAAATAATAGATAAACACATATTTAATAACTTAAAAAATTTTCATAAACTGTTTTAAAAATTTGGTCATTTAAATTTGAATTACGAATTTTAACACAAAAACAATTTTAAAACTATTGAACTTATTCATTCAAGTTTTAGAGGCTGTTTTATGAGTGGGGCTGGATGGGTTAAACAAGCTGACTAATAAATAAAAACATAAAAAAATAAATGTTTACATTGAAATTTTAATTTAAATTTGAATTACACATTTTTATTTTTATTTAAATGGTTTATAATCAGGATTAGATAAAAGAAATGGCATGAATTATTTTATCATTTCAGCTACATTTTAGGGCAAGGCTGGCTCACTTGTTTGTGTTTATATAGAAAAAAATTGTTTCACCTAAATTGAATCCCACTGAAATTAGGCAAAATCTCAGTTATCTGGGCTAGCCGGTTTGTCATGTAAACAAGTTTTATTTTAATAGGTAAATAATAAACATGGCACGAGAGCCAAAGTAAGCCAAGTAAGCCAAGCCAAAGTGCCAAGTGCACTTTGGCATACCAAGAGCCAAAGTGAGCCAAGCACTTAAGTGAAACCTGGCTAATCGGACAAACCTGTCTTATATAAACAACTAAATTACAAGAGCTTTTTTTTATAATTACTTGCTTTCTAGCTCAGAGTTTTTCAGTGCAATTTTTTTAAACATTTTAAATTAGAAAAAAAAATTTCACAAAGAAAAACAGTATTGAATGAACTTTTATATATGAAAATAAGAAAGAACACAAAACAAAATAATATTTATAAAACAATCAATCGCTTTAATAAAAAAGCAAGCTAAATATATACTAAAAAAGAGTTTTAAAAGCTTGGTCAAATGCAAAGTTTTTTTTAACAATTTTTCTAAAAAACATTATGATGCTTAAATAAATATGAAAATATTGCTGACACTTGCTTTTCTAATGTATTTAAGACGATACATTGTAACAATCAAAATAAAAGTGTGGTCAATTATCATAATCATTTTATCTTCTGTTTTTTTTTTATCTAAACATAAAAAAACCCTGCAAAAATGCTGATAGCCTGCGCAAGCACTATGATAAATATTAACAATTTAAAATTATTGTTTTATTATTGTAAAATAACAAACAATTCACTGAGAGGCTTAAATGGTATAAGAATGACAAAACATAACAAAAATGATGTTATTGCAAAGTAATACTTTTGGGCATTTCCATTTCTGTGTGTGATTTTTTATTTTTCTTTGTTTTAGCAATTAAAAGCTGGGACTTTATGCAATATGCATACTATTTTGATTTTCTTAAAGAACAATTATAACAAAAATATTTTTATCATATTTTAGGCTATCTAAATAAATAAATATACACATTTTTACAATTTTATTTTTTTGAGTAATAATATTGCTACATTTTGAAAAATATACAATAATTTTCAAAACGCCATACTCTAGCTAGAAATAATTGATGACTGCCGTTTCTCATCGAAAATATATTAAATATGAGTCGCAGAAGTATAATATTTAAATTGAAATACTCACAAGCAATTTATTTTCATAAAAATAACTACATGAAATTTACAAATTTGCAACATCTGTGCATGATCATTCATAAACTGCATTTAAACGATTGCTGTGACTCTATGATTCATAGTGCAATCCTGTAACTTTTTGGAAATCTTTACTAATGTTTAAAATATTATTTAAAAAAAAAAGTATATCGGTAAAACTTTTCCAAGGAATTAAAGTTTATTTATCTAGTAACTAAAATAGAAGTTTTTCTGTTCCATGCATGATTCCATTTCAAACTTTATTTATTCTTTGTTAACATTACTAATGCTTACTATTTTTTGTTTACAAAATATTTATATTGATTAGAATTAAATGAGAGTAAATTGGAGATCGCTAGTTTTATTTTTATGAAAATAAAAGTAAAGACATATACAAGTTTCCGTGCTTGATTTTTTGGAAATGCCCTTTTAAGTTTTTATAAATTCAAATTCAACCTAATATTTTCAAAAGATTTGAAAATATTACATTGCAATGACATCATTTTTATAAGGTTTACAATAATTTTTTTCATATAATCAAATCAAATGTATACATATAGTACAAGTACTAAATTTAAGTAAACACCATAATGAAAAACTAAAAAAACATAAAAACTACAATAATTAAATGAAAAATTTTATGTAATAATAATAAAATAAAAAGTTTTATATATTTAGAACAACGATATATTTATAAAAATATATTTATAATGGTTTATTGTTTATATATTAGTATACGTGCATTTAGTTTATTTATGTCTATAGTTCGAATCCCACCATTAACATTTATTTATTGTTTTTCTTGTAAGTACCGCTGGTCATATATTTGCTTTGTAATCGTTTATCTTTTCTTTTTTGTATCTTTCTGTTAGAACTTTGAAATCTTTCTGTTGTATGTTTTTGAATGATATATATGTCTTTACCTTCTTTACATTTCTTATACCATTTAAGCCTCTCAGTGAATTTTCTGAGTAAGGCGAACATACATATATACATAGTTTTTAAGCTTTCGATAGGCCATGCTGTATTCACATAGCCTTAATTTGTTCCATATTACCTTTCTGTAAATTTTATATACCAATATTTTGGCCCTTTATAATTTTGGATACCTGTTGCTTTTTAACATTCGATTCTCTGTGCTTTATTCCATTCACCCCCTACCTTTTGATCTACTATGTTATTGGTGAAAGATATGTAAACAACTATTGATAAAAATTATAATTAATTATTATGCAATTATTATTAATAATTATCAATAATTGTTTAAGTATATTTCACAAATAACATAGTAGACCAAAAAGAAAGGTTAAAAACTAGAAAAAAAAGGGAAATAGTGGGATTTAAACCACGAACATTCCGCATATGAAGTAAACACCTTATCTAAGTAAGCTGTACAAAAAAAAACTATACAAAAAAATGTATGCATTACATAGACATATAGGGACAATATATATTTGTTACATTAAATTTATGCAAATATATTTTACAAACGGATAGCAATTTATATTTTTGCTTTCCTTATCCAATTTCATTACTGTAAACAACAACCACCCTAAAGAAACAAAAATTAAAACAGTAAACAAATTTTTTAAATTTTTTATATTTAAATTTATTTTAATTTCCTATTTTGTTAATTTCGTTTTTTTTTTTTTGAAACTTTTAAACAGCCGTGATCAAATTGTCTAAAATAAAAAACTCATTTGGGGACATACAAGACAAAAAACCGCATGCATTTCCTGGGAAGACTTTGTGTAATGTTTTTCATAATGCTTTTCCAAATATCTCCATCAAACTTTTAAAGTATTGCTTACAGAAATTATTTTTTTTTAATCTACTCCAGGTCAGGTTAATGCTCCAGCCTCTATTGCTAAAGCCAGGTCTCAATTAAACTTTTCTATAACTTGTGGTCTAGACAACGTTCCTATCATAGCCTTTCAAAAGTGGATTTTCTAAAATTAATTTTTTACAACCCAATGCCCTTTTAAATGTTAACCAGTTTTGTAGATCATGAATTTTTAATATTATACTATCATGAAGAAATGAAAAAATAAAAAAGAGGAGTTCAAGAGGAGATTTGATTAGATTTTTAACTTATTATAGAATAAGTTTTTAAAGAAGATTTTTGAATTAAGAGGACTTAGGAGGATTTTTGAGGAGCTGTAGCCACCATGCAAATTATATATATATATATATATATATATATATATATATATATATATATATATATATATATATATATATATATATATATATATATATATATATATATATATATATATATATATATATATATATATATAATATATATATAAATATATATACTATAAATATATATATATATAATATATATATATATATATATTA
>NC_061159.1:16377071-16418136 GCF_022113875.1 Hydra vulgaris | reverse complement strand
TAAAAATAGAGAGAGAGTAAAATGATGTCATTTAATAAAGCAACTTAATATTTTTAAGGGTTTTGAAAATATTACATCAAAACAACAAGATATCTAATTTTCTTTCTAAATCATACAATAATATAATAATAATAATAATAATAATAATATTAATAATAATAATAACTATATTGATGTCGTAAGTAAAAATGATTGAATAATAAATATATATATATATATATATATATATATATATATATATATATATATATATATATATACATGAAAATAAAAAGTATTATAAATAAAGAACTTAGTAATAACAATATTGATTCAACTAATGTTATATAATAGTAACTTTTTTTTTTTTTGCTAAAATATATTTAAAAAGTAAACCTAATTTTATGGTTCTTGCTATTAAATTTTAAAAATAGAGAGAGAGTAAAATGATGTCATTTAATAAAGCAACTTAATATTTTTAAGGGTTTTGAAAATATTACATCAAAACAACAACAAGATATCTAATTTTCTTTCTAAATCATACAATAATATAATAATAATAATAACAATAATAATAATATTAATAATAATAATAATTATATTGATTGTAGTAAGTAAAAATAAATGAATAATAAATATATATATATATATATTTATTATTCATATATATATATATATATATATATATATATATATATATATATATATATATATATATATATATATAAATATATATATATATATATATATATATATATATATATATATATATATATATATATATATATATATATATATATGAAAATAAAAAGTATTATAAATAAAGAACTTAGTAATAACAATATTGATTCAACTAATGTTATATAATAGTAACTTTTTTTTTTCTTGCTAAAATATATTTAAAAGGTAAACTTAATTTTATGGTTCTTGCTTCCCTAATAAAATCTTTAATATTAAATTTTAAAACTACTTAAACTAAAATCAGATAAACTTTTGTTGATGTATTTCAATCTTATATAAAAAAGTCGAAAGTTACACAATTTTTATAAAAATATTTTATGAAAATTGTGTAACTAATTACAAATCAAAATTTTCGGATTTCAAAATAACAAAAAAATATCTCCAGTTAAAAACCCAATTACACGAATCCTAAAAATAGTAGATGTATTATAATCATGTAATTTAAGTTTAAAAAAACAAATTTATACAACAAAGTATGTATTTTGTGCATATTGTTTCTTAGATTATAACAAACAATAAAAAATGATTATGGATTAAACAATTATGTAGTGTAGATCAAAAAAAAGTTATTAAAAAACGTATAAAAAATACCCATATTAGTTTTGCCAAAAATTAGTATGAACATACCAAAAATACTCCTTAGACATGAAAAAATTTTTAAACCCCACCATAAAATTAACCACCATTACAGCTTTGTTTGGTCGTGGTTAAGTGGCTCATATAATAGTTACGCGCTTCAAAAACTTAGCTTCGCGATTGAAGTGCAGACGCCGTGGTTACGAAGCTAGAGTTGAGAAGGATTGACAACCTTTTGTACGGTGGCTCAATCCTTACTTAATCTTGATACGCCTATTTTCAATATAAATTAAGTTGTATAAACATCCCACATAATTAAGCAATTTTCTGATGTATCAAATAGCATTTTGCTTACTGATGTATGTATCACTTATCTTGTTGCTAAATGGTTCATGTATCACTTAGCTTTTTGTAAACTACCTAGAACAATAGTTCTGAAGCTTTTAAAATACCAAGTCAAAAACAAAGTTTTAAATGTCTTGAAAAACTTGCCTGGAACTAATGTGTTTATTAATCAAGATTTTGCGAAGAAAACTATTGAGAATCGTAAGAAGTTATGGAATGAAGTTCATTCCATAACTTTTTACGACTCTCAATAGTTTCGAGATAGAAATGAAAAGACTATGCAGCGAATGCTGCTACAAAATGTAAGAAAAATTTTTTAACAGAGAATTTAGAAACACTATCCCAAACATTAATTTTTAAAAAATAAATTTTTCTATTAATAAATTAGTGGTAATGAATCCATAAGTTTTAATTTTTCTGAAGTAAATACTAATGAAAATGTAAACCCCGATAACAATTTTTCCCACGACACGCTCCGTACGGGAAGTTGTAGTTCTCGCTCTAAACATTGTCAATCTTGCAACTTTCTCCACGGCACGACAGAAATCTTGGTTAAGAGGTACAATGGCAAATAAAAGATTAAATAACCTGACAATTTTAAACACTCATCAATTATTTACTGACAAACTAGACTTATAAAATTGGAAACAAATTTGTGTCCAAATACGACGAATGCTTCCACGAATTTGGACGGTTTGTTAAAGAAGATTTTAAATAGTTAAAACTTATTAATTTTTTAAATATTTTTAAATGCATTTATTTTTTACGTTATAATGAAACAACGGATTTCATTTTAATGTATATAATATGGTATCTAAAGTGCTAAAATTTTAAAAATTTTATAAAAAATTCATCAAATATTAACAATTCAAACACAAAACTTTTAATCAGAAAGACAGCTTTTACTTATTGATTTGATCTGGTGGTCAGACCCAATGACTTTATGACACTCCTTACGTGGTTAAAATTGGCTCTTTCGCTTTTTATAACGTGTCGACGGCCATGATTCATAATGCTATGCAATAGCATTATCAACTATTATTTTAACTATAGGTTACACAGGTCAACAAAAAAAAATTTTTTTCTGGTGCCGAGCAAATAACTTGTTTTTTGTGTAGCATTTTTCATTTTGATTTCAAATATGTAACTCATTTCAAGTTGTAAATATATTTTAAACTCATTTCAAGTTGTAAATATATATCAACATCATGTCAAGTTGTAAATATATTTGGGTTCAAATCTTTTGTGTTTGGGGTTGTCCAAAAAAAAATTATTTAAAAGTATTTCAACCTGGATCTCAAAAGATGCGTATTTTAATTGAGATTTTAAAAATAATATTTGTTTGTAATAAAAATAAGTACTTTTTGTATTATTGCTGAAAAACATTATGTTAAAATTTTTTTTAAAAGTCTTTAACATTTTTTTACATTATTTTTTTGTCAATAAATTTCAAGGAAAACTATTTATGTTTTCTAAAATCTCTATGAAAATACGTTTCTTTTAAGACCCAGGTTGACATACTTTTGAATAATTTTTTTTTACAACTTTAGGGATTTTACCTCAAATAATAAAGACTTGAACCCAAATATCTTTACAACTTGACATGATGGTGAAAAATGAGTTGCATATTTGAAATTAAAACGAGAAACGCTATACAAAAAACAAATTGTTTGCTCGGCACCAGAGGAAAAATTTTTGTTGTTGACTTGTTGAAAAGTTGCTTAATTAAAACAGATGCTTTATAAAAAATACCTTAAAACAAAATTATCTGCAATAAGAAAATATATAAAGAATACTTTTTTTTTTATAAAGTTTACTTATCAAGACTCGTAGATAAATATAAAAATAACTTAAAACGCTCTCGGAAAATAATGAATGAAGTTAGTAGTAGACAAAAAAAACTTACTCAGGTTCTCTCCTCCAGATTATAATTAGTAACAAAACATATACGCGAATCAAGAGCTATATCTTATGAATTTAAAAAATTCTTTGTTGAAATTGGTATTAAACCAGCAAATAAAATACCTTATACCAATGCTACATTTCCAACGAATTAACTTCTGAACTATCTTTCCAAGAGTTTTCAGCAGCTTTTAAATCTCTTAAAAAATAAATCAACTTTAACAGATGACATAAAATATAATAAAAGTATCCTTTTTAAAGTTTATCGAGCATCTATCCACCATCGAGCATCTATCCACCATCGAGCATCTATCCACCATCGAGCATCTATCCACCAAGCAATTTTTCCAAAATAATTTCTAGAGTAACAAGAGCTATATCTCATGAAGTATCTCATGATAACAAGTATTGATATTGAAAGAGTCTTGATAAGTAAACTTTTTCAGTTTTTTTAAGAACTTTTTCAGATAAGTATTTGTATTCTTTATATATTTTCTTATTGCAGATAATTTTGTTTTAAGGTATTTTTTATAAAGCATCTGTTTTAATAAAGCAACTTTTTAATAAGTCAACAACAAAAATTTTTCCTCTGGTGCCGAGCAAACAAATTAAACTCCGATTTTAAAAGAAGGTGACCAAACAAATATAAGTAATTATCACCTCTATCACCTCTGTCCTCTCTACATTCTTAAAAATACTACGACGTAAACGTACTATGAACAATATGATTATACAATTATCTTCATTCAAATAGTTTTTTATACAAACACCAATTTGGCTTTTAAAAAATTATTTTCACTGAGCATACAATTATCCAAAATATACGAGAAAGCTCAAATTCTTTTGAAAAATCTAATTCTATATTTGGTACTTTCACCGACCTATCGAAAGCATTCATTATTGTTGATCATGAAATTTTACTACAAATACTTAAATATTATAAAAAAGTTATAAAAAAAAGTGATAGAATGGTCTAGAAGTTATTTATCTACCCGTAACGAATTGTTTTTAGCAACAATGATTGTTATTTTTAATTTGTTTTCAACAACAATCAAGTGACGTTCCACAAAGTTCCATTTTGAGACCATTATTGTTCCTGATTTATAAAAACGAGCTAAGTAAAGCCTTAAATTTAAGTATGATGTTTGCTGGTGATACCAATTTATTCCATTCCGCTAATGACATTAACAAACTTTTCTATACAATGAATGATTAAATGATGAACTTAAAAGTAAAATGCAACTAACTAACTATTAACATTAAAAAAATTCTTTTCCATCTAGTATATATATATATATATATATATATATATATATATATAATATATATATATATATATATATATATATATATATATATATATATATATATATATATATATACAAACATGTATTTTACATTTATTTGTTACATTATTGACATTTTTTTCCTTCTTTTATTCTTTAAATTTTTTCTTGTATATGTATTACATATACAAAATAAAGTAGTTCTCAAAACTAAAAACAACCCGACTGATATCTATCAAATACCCGATTAGCCGACTATATTTCTCAAAAAATCGATTTTAACTTTAAAATCACCTTCTTAGGGAGGTGTCACCCCTTCCCAAAGACATACACACGAAAATTTCCTCTGTGTATATATATATATATATATATATATATATATATATATATATATATATATATATAATATATATATATATATATATATATATATATATATATATATATATATATATATATATATATATATATATATATATATATATATATATATATATATATATATATATATATATAGTTATCAAACATAACGGGTAGTTACCAAGCTAACACAAAACGTTCAAGAACGTTTTGAACGTTCAAGTGAAAGTTCAACGTTGTGAACTTTTATAAACGTTCATAGAACGTTCTTGAACGTTCTCAACTTTTGCTGAACGTTTTGTGTTAGCTAAGTAACAGTTATCTCAGGTTTTCAAACATAACGGTAACGGTTCCAGACAATCTAGTAAAATTCTTTCCAAAATATCTACGGGAGGCGATCGCCCCACAACGGATTTGATCTTGAACATAACAATTACATAACGCTAGATTTCGTGTTTTATGATGGTAATTGCCGTTATTTTCAATAAATAATTCGTATGAAAAAACATATTGTTTTTTTCATATATATATTCGTATACGAAACATTAGGCCGGGTGAATAAAAATGAGCAATTGCTTTTACTCAGTATTTGGTTAGGTTTACGTGAAAAGAAATTCCCTTAAATTTTTATTCACGTTAAGCCATGGAAGTATAAAACAGATGGAAGATCAGTTCAGATGAACAGATTCATCGAGCCGCAAACATCAAAGCAATTTTAAGTCGTCTCGGGAGTATGCTTGTAACCAACAATTAAAAAAAAAAAAAAATTCACTGGACAAAAAACAACAAAATTCACTGAAATGATTTTTATTAAAACATCAAAAAATGAATTATTCTAGGAATATGTTGCAAAGTTTTAACCATTTGTAATTGCAATTATTAAGTAAAAGGTTTATTTAAACTCGGTAATTAAATAGAACCACTTGATTTTAAAATCAAATGTTAGTTTAAGCTTTTTTTCTGGCTTTAAGTCATAACAAGATATTTGATTTAAAAGACAACTAAAAATTTTTAAAAAATCAAAAAAATTATTTTCTCAATAAATTGAGTTTAAAGTTTCATTAGCTGTATATCATAATTCCATTCATTCTTGTAATACTCCATTCATTTAATATGAAGTTTATAAAAAAGTTGTTGTTTGTCGTTTCTTTGCGCCATTTTTAATGTTTTTCTTGAATATTATTGGCGAACCTTCAAAATACTATATTTTTAAATTATTATAAATGTACCAATTTGCGTCAGCGTATAAAGATTAAGCGTTTAAGTACAGTCTTCATATCGTTTTCTTATTGTTTACGAAACAAAATGTTACAAGCATAGTCCCGAAGAATTTCAATGCGGTTAAACTTCCATCTGTTTTATACTTCCATGGTTAAGCTGAGCAATTACTGAGTAAATTGCTTCACTTTACGTGATAGCAAAACTGCTAAATTTTTTATTCGCATAAAGCTGACCAATTACTCGGTAAAAGCAATTGCTTATTTTTATTCACCTGGCCTATTAAACAAAACGGTAATTAACAAATACGTTCAGTGTTTAATTCTTATTAAAAAAACATAACGGTATTTGCCGTTGTTGTTTTTTTCATTCGAATTATAGATTGAACATAATGGTAATTACCTGTAACAAAACACAGAATCTAACGTCATGTTTTTTAAAAATGTTACGAGTAATTTTTTTTCCGTGTAGTCAGGTACTTTTAATTGTAACTATGTACTTTGTTTTAGAGTTTTTTTGTAAAACACGTTTTAATTTTGTAAATTATGCATTGCTTTATTTACGCTGGCTTATATGTTTACAAGCCAGTTTATATAAAAGCTTTAGAACCTTTAGTGCAATCTTCTTTCAGAAACCTTGATTGTATTAGTGAAAGTAATTTATTTATAATGACAATAAATGTAAACTTAATAATAAATTTTTTTTTTTTTTAATTGTTACTTTTATGACAGTTACAAAAAAAAACTTAAAGAATAAAAATCACGTACGATGATGATCTATAAAGCATTCTTTTCATTCTGTTTTATTTTGGTTTTGTAACAAACTTATTTTTAAAAGTTCAATTGATTCGGTTTATCTTAAAAAAACAAAAACTACCTCTCGATATATATGATAAAAATTAAGTATAATCCGATATGAATATTTTAAATTTTAAATGAAATTTTATTAACTAAAAAATTTAAATTGAATAATTGTGTTTTAATTTTATTGTTCAAACTGTTCGCCCGTGAATGAATAATCAATGAATAATCAATATGACAGAATAAATTGGATGCATTAAAAATGTCGATATACATTTCAATATTTAGGCTTGCATTTAGTAATTTCTATGCTTAAAAACTATTGAATACAATGAATTACAATTAGAGCCAAGTCTTGATTCCCCAAACAAATAGTGTTTATCAACCTACCATTTTTTCAAGTATGTATGTATGTATGTATGTTCGTATGTATATATGTATGTAGGTCTGTGTATGCATGCAACTTTGATATTGATATTATTAGAAGATTATTTTAACATGTTACTAAGTATTTTTTGATATTAACAATAATCAAGTAATAATTTCAAAGTATTATTGAACAAATTATGCTCATACAAACAACCTAGGTCGAAGCCAACAATATTTCAATTTGTTTAAGTTCATTTATATTTACACAGGGTCAGACAGACATATATATATATATATATATATATATATATATATATATATATATATATATATATATATATATATATATATATATATATATATATATATATATATATATATATATATATATATATATAAATTTTTATTTTTAAATATTTTTATACCTTTTTATTTTTAAAATCCTATTTATATACAGTTTTTTTTTATGATTCATATATTTATGATACTACAAATAGTCACAAATGAAAAACTAAAAATTTTATAATTTTAAACATGATTTAAAGTCATTTTATTAACGAAGCATTATACCTGATTTTGTAGTGGAATGTTTCACAAATAAGGACATTGACGTTACTGTGAAGTTTTTCTAGAATTGAATGTCTTACAAGTGAATCATTGAATTGTAGTTTGGTATTGTTCTTAATCATGAGTTTGCCTTTTACGCACTATAAAATCTCTCTGAAGTTTAAAAATTGACTCATCAACTTTTTGCTCAGTATCTAATACTGTTGATATATATGTATTTTAATTTATAGTCTTAGAAGAATTCTGAGTATCTGTTTAGATTCAGTATCAGATTTTTTAACTTTTTTTTCAAGGAATTTTGATTGCAAATTGAATCTAGATTGCAAATTGATTAATTTTTAGTTACTAGTTTGTTGCATAAATAAGGACCCCGATATGAAATTGAGAACTGGGAAAGTTTTGTTTTTTTGAAAAGTGTAATAAAGTTTCCTTTTTCTCTTGTGTTATATTTATTAACGTTATTTATAAAAAAGTTATTTAAAAAATGGTTTGGTACTTGACCTAATTTAAATTTTAGCATAAACAATATATTTTGGTAAATATTAATTTGATAAATATTAGGCACATTCATTTCTTTAAATAAGGGTTCTGTGTGTGTAAATTTGTCTTTATGGTAGATTAGTCTTACAGCATGTTTCTGACTTCAAGTCAAACCCAAGTACTCCCTAAATGCGGCAATTTTGACTTTTATTTGTTTGTTTGACAGTTACTAAGCCACAAGTAGTAGAATATATTCAGTCGCAGCCAGTAGCAGGGGGTCAAATACGTATTTGTATTTTTACTTGTAATTGGTAAAAATATGTTAAATTGGCGTGTTTATATTCATATTGTATTTAAATAACAAAAAACTCTTAAATATTTGTATTTGATTGAATTATGTTTGCAATTTAATAAACTAGGTTAACCAGTTTTTTTCAGGAAAAACCAAGAGGTTTTTTTTTTTCATTTTAAACACTAAAATAAATTAAAAAATTGTTTTAAAGAGATATTTGTGAGAAGAATTGTTTCATTCATCTATTTAACATAATTCTTGTGTTGAAAAAATCATTGTATTTTTTTTAACCTAAAGTACATATATTTGTATTTGTATTTGTATTTGAAAAATGTTGATTGTATATATTTTCATTTGAATTTGTATTTGGAAATCTAGAATTAACGTATTTGTATTTGTATTTGATTAAATGTATTCTCAAATGATCTCAACCCTGGCCAGTAGCGTAGGTAGGATTTTTTGATGTTTAAAATATAACACTTTCAGGCATTATTTAAATTGCTACATACATATGTTAAATGAATGCTTTGGGAAAAAATTGCAATAATTGGAGCCTGGGAACAAAAACACCCTATAAAAATTGCTCCCACTACTAGGGGTAGGACAAAGAGTTAATAAAATATAAATTTTAGAATATTACACTAACTTTAAATTTATCAACAGGTTTTGAATTTCATTTAAAAATTGTTTAGTGTTCAAAAGTTATGATCATTTAAGTTTACAACCCCCTCATTTTGGGGAAGATAGAATTTTATAAGTTGATAACTTTATTTTATTTTTCAACATTTTATAGGAATTTCTTTTAAAGTTTATAATAAAAAAGATTGTAAACTTTGAATTCTCTATTCAATTTTGCTTTTTTTTAAGAACCAGGTTGATATACTTTTGAAAAACCTTTTTTTACACGTATATGGGACCCAGCATGTTACAGAGGGTCACGCTGAATGACTTTTTTTAAAAGTATCCAGTATCCAGCTCTACCAGTTCAGTAAACTCTGTTCACCTTGTTATAACCGGTAGCCTTGATTACCCATATGAAACTGCTCGGGGGATATCATATTTGACCAACATCTCCAACACCATCTTATTTACCTTATTGTCAACATCATCGTCAGCAAGAACCAGTATAACGAACTATTCTGTTTATAACCAGTATAATTAACTACCAAGCATGCTGCTGCATGCTGACAAGAAAGTCAGATAGTAGTCTCTTATTTCAAACAATAACTTGAAGTCAGTCAAGTTTTTTTTTTTTTGAACATTATGTTTCGCTGTTAAAAAAATGTTACAGCCTACATAAACTAAAGCCTTTATAGCCTACATTATTAAATATATACAGAGTTTCTTGTAGTACCCCTGTTGTGGTCAAGGTTTTTTTGAAAAATTCTAAGGCCTTAATTTTGTACGGAGATGACCCTACCTGTGGATCATTCTGATTAAACCTGATGATTTCCTCCATCTTTTCCACCTCTTACTTGATGTTTGGTAAGATTTTCTAGAGATAGTAATTTTCTTACAAATAATGCTCTCCCGGATCCTTATGTTTTCTCATCAATAAAAGGTTCCATAAAATAAGAGATGTGCAACTCCAACATGTGTCCTCTGCAAAGAAACTAGAGAAAGGAGATGTTGAGAATATTTTTGAGAATGGCACTTCAGTGTTGGAAGCAGTGGTGTCACAACATGCCTTCTCGGAACAAAGTCGATCTGATTGGATCTTCTACTTAAACTTCTCTACAGATATGTCAAAGAATTTGTTATTCTCCTGTATAAAATCTTATTGCATCTTGGTAAATTTGCAATTTCTAAAATCCCAGTTTAGATTAGTTGGATGAGTTTGCAATACTTAGTATGGAGCTTCAAAACCTTATCCTTTAAAAATATGAAAAAACATGATTTCTTAAGTTAATTAGTTATCTATGTATTGATTACTTTTTTTTATTTATGTTTGTATTTAACAACTTTTTTGCTGAAATGCTTATTTTTTTATTTACATTATTGAAAATTGTAATTTTTTTTTATCTGACAGCAGCTCTAGATATGATAAGTTCTCCACAACCAGCTATGTTCCACATATCTATTACAAGAGCAGCGAAACACCTATGGTTGGGATCTTTACAAAATCCACCCTTACATATAAGATCTTTACCTGGAACATTTTTGAGAACTAGCTAAAACAGGCTTAGTAGATTTAAATTTTGAAAATCTTGGATTTTTGATAAACTGAATATATCTAAACTCATTTCCAATGCTGGAAAGCTGGTTCATGGGCAACTGATTGAGAGAATACTTTAGATGAAACAGCAGCCTTCTGGGAAGTATCTTTTTCTATTCACTTTTATTTGTATCTTTCTTGCGAAGACAACCCATTTTAAAAAATACTATGAATTATTAAACTATCTAACATAAAAATATCACAAACGTGTGACCGAAACTTAGAAATTAAATTTACCCTTTTAATTGACCAACAGCGACATAAGTTGGCATGCTTTTTTAATAAAATAAAATGATTAAAACACATATTAATGTTCAGATTTTGATAGAAATAAAATCAGCAAACGACGAGTAAGTTGTTGAGACTTAATCTACAGTTAATCATGAGTTAATATGAGCAGAATTCTCGTAGTACCGGAATTCTCGTGTTTATTTGGTGCATGAAAATCATTTTTATGTGTGTGTGTTTTTTTTGTGCAAAACAAAAATATGTATGTATTAGAACAGAAAAATTTTTTTTTTTTGTCTTTCTTACAAAACATAAAGTTTAGCATGTTTGTGAGCTTCTTAAAACTTTTTGCGTAAGCATGCCTGTTCTAAAAATAAGTATGCTTATAAAAACATGCACCAACCTAATAATATTAAAAACAAACTTTTGCTTAATCAGTAAGTGAAAAAAAAAAGATGAGAAAAATTTAAAATTGATGTTATTTTTTTTCTCAAAAAATTCACATATCAAAAAATTCCTATATCGCTTTTAGAGTACTGATTTTTTTTTCGTTGATTTTTTTCCTTAAGGGGCTTTAGAGAATGGAAAAAACTTGTGAGATATTCTGGCGAAAAAAGTTTTTTCTGAGATACCCTAACAAAGTCTAGGAAAAAAATAAAAACATGTTTATATATGTTTTTTATCCCCTCCTGTCCCAAACGTGAGACAAGTTGATAAAAATTTTTTTACAACTCAACTAGACATAAAATCATTAGTAAATTTCAAGGCTTATCGTATAATCTTTCAGTGTTCAAAAATTATGACCATATAAAATTTGTAACCTCTCTAAATAGTGGGGGTTAAAAATGTTATATGGAACAGCGAATATTCGCTGAAAAGCATTGTTACTGCGGCAAAAAGTACAATAACAGGAGGTGATTATGCACGTGCTGTACAGCATATTTGTACAACCATATTTGTTTACATTACGCATCGAATTTAAATACATAGAAGACATCGAAGTTGGTGTTTACTTGAACATTGCGATGATTTTTATTAACATCGATGGAGTTTTTCCAGTTACCGGTGCGTTGCTAAAACCTTTTTTTATTTGAATGATAATGTTTTATTATTTATTGAAAATTAACCCATTTGGCCAGCTTTCTTAATTACAACTTTCAAGTTCAACTGTTGGCCAAAGAGACAACGTGGTTTTATGTTTTTTCACTCAGTTGAGATTTTGATATATTTTAGGTCTTTTTAAGCTGTTTTACGCGAAATTTTTAAATTGCATTTGTTTAACGGTTAAAATTACCAGATTTCAGGGAGAGCTAGCTTTAAAGCGGCGCCACCGGGTCCTTAACTTATTAAAGGCATTCAAATAAGCAGAGGCGGAAAAAGTAAAAAAAAATTGCACTCAAGTAAAAGCTATCGTTCCAAAAGTTTACTCAAGTAAAAGTGAAAAGTAGCTTATTAAAAATGTTCTAAAAGCAAAAGTTACAGCGTTACTTTTTTAACAGTAATTGTCAGATAACAGAGGTCTCAAATGACAAAACAGACATAACGTGATCTATTTATTTTAGTACTTTATTAAAGCGTGCAAAAAAAAAAAGAGTGCAATAAAAAGGCGTGTAACAACTTTCTATAACTTAATAAAAGCATTTTATGAAAATTAAATATAGCATTTAGAGCTATTCTATTTAAGTGGTACTTTTAAGTGTGCGTTGTATATAAATAATATGATTTTAAATATGTCATTATTCAAAAGACCGGATTCAGGAGGATGGGGTGCAATAAAAGCCATTTTTCATAAATCTAACACAGCAAGTTATTTAAAAACGTAAGTAAATTAAGATGGCTATTTAAAATTGCCATGAAATTTTAACAAAACCCAGTAGTGCAAGTTTTAAGTTACACGTTTGCCTGCTTATAAACCATTAAACTTTAAACAGCCCCTCTTACAAAATGATCTGGATCCACTAAATCAAAAAAATCTAAAAAATGACCTTTTTGAATTAATTTAGAAAAGATTAATGCGTTTTTTAAAAGTGACTATACTCCTCTCCCCCCCCCCCCCCATTACTTCACTGAACACTTTGCATATCCCTCTTCCCCACAATCCTCTTTTAAAGAACCCCAAAGCCCTTGGTTTTTGAAGATATATATGCTGTTTGAAACGAGCTCTGGGCATATTTTTGCGTCACGGTAATGAAGGAGGCGTGAACTTCCTGGTTAAATGCACATTCGCGGTACTCTGTGACAAGACTGTTAGGTCTTCTTGGGGCACCTATATAATAAAATAACAAAAAACAAAAAATATGTCTTCAAATATATATATATATATATATATATATATATATATATATATATATATATATATATATATATATATATATATATATATATATATATATATAGGGAAAAAAAATTATGATATAGATTATTTATATTAGAGAAACAGCATAAAAGGTGATGATGATGATGATGATGATGATGATGATGATGATGATGATGATGATGATGATGACGATGATAATAATAATGATGATGATGATCATGATGATCATAATGATGTTTACATAAGCATATATACACAAAATATTGCATGAATTTTGAATTAAAAAAATATACTTAAGATGTATAAATGTTTATGCAGCCCCGGTCACAAACCCGGCCCCGGCTATATTTTATTAAACCTGGCCCCGGTCAAATATCAACCCTAGTCCTTTACTAATGCAAGTAAGTATATAATATAATATACAAATGTAAAAATTAGTAGAAAAAAGTAGAAATAACTTGATAAATGAATTTCTTTTTACTTATTATTGCTCTGTTTTTTAAGAGTTTATAACACTTCTATTTTCTTCATTTGAAATTATTCGTGCATACAACATGAGAGTCCTACTCATTTTATTCACATATTTCAATTTTTTAGTATGTGTGACACCTTACAACCCAGGCGGCATTTAGTCCTAAAAAGACATCTTTTGAACGTTCAAAAGACGACTTTTCTAGGACCAAATTCCGGCTGGGAAGATGGTCCTCAAGAAATAAATCTTTATTAGCTATAAAGTTACGCTTTTTAGATATAGTTAAAACAAGAATTTTTTTAAAAAGTTTAAAAAGAGAAGAACAAACTAAAGCTCTTAAATTAAGGAACAAAATGTCAAACTTTGGTTTGTATTTATTTGCATAACTCTGTATCACATATTAGCGAATGTAAATTATGCTTTAAAAACTTAAAAAAATTCTTTAAATCTAAACAAAACGGCCACGTTATTTAGTAATCTGAAATTCAAGTTAAAAGATTTTAGATCAAATTACGATTTACTTAAATTAAATGCTATTCCTATCTGTAGTAAGTGGAAAATAAAACAAATTTCTAAGTTTACAAGGTAATACAAATATAAAAGATATTATGACGATGTGTATCACACAAATGATATTACAGAATGATACCAAAAAATGACATCACAGCAACATTACAATAAAAGATTCAGTAATATATATTACTGATGAAATACAGTTTATGAAGTGGGATATTATGTAACATATATGTAAACACAGCAGTGTTGCTATTGATGATAATACCTGTGACAGTTGCTAGTGCAGAAAGATTCTTTAGCAAACTAAAGTTTGTCAAAACATAGTTAAGAAATAGCATGCTTCAGGAACGTCTTAGAAACGTCTCAAACCTTGTGCAATTTTGGCAATAAAGAACAAAAAAGTACAAATATTAGAATTAGATATAATTGCGGATTTTGAGAATAAGAATCCCATAATGCCCTTAAAAGTACATTAATAATCATTTTTATAGTTTGCGCCAACTTACCCCGGGTTAGGGTATATTGGCTAACTTGTTATTTTTTAAGGCCCCAGAAGAACCCGAAGAAAAAATTTTTTATAATGAATACAAGTAAAAATGTTACCTAAATTCATACTCTTTAAAATTGCGCTTAAATATTTACAAAATGTTCTATGGTTAGGGATACATAGCTCAAAGACTAAAAACAGAGGCAACTAGCGCCGGTCTCCCCTACGTTTCTTCACTTACATTTCCGATCGATTTCTGTTTGATACATTTTTGTTTAACTACTATTTAAAGTTCAATTTTTTATACTTAACAAAAGAATTTTTTAACATAAAGTTACTTAACATAAAGAACTAATTGATTCAAAGAAATTAAGGAAAAGCAACTTTCTATAACTAGTGGTTCTCTGTGAGATTTTTTTATTTACAGTTAGTAGAAGTTACTAAATCAATATCAGTTTTTTCCCGAAGAGCAAAAGCAACTTTATAAAGTCTGCGTTTTTAAAATAGCGCGTTGATTGTCCGCGCAATAATTACATTTTTTAGGCAAAGGCATTTTTTCAGGTTTTTCTATTTAAATAATCCATCCGACAACAAAATCTGTATGTTTTAATAGTGAGAGCAATAAACAAATTTTATTTTCTTGTGGAATGAGTTTTCGAGTTGATTTTTCGGGGGTATAAAAAGAGAGTGGAAAAACAAAAAACAGAAGCTGCCGCTGGATTCGACTTTTCTCTAAACAATGAAAAGCACCGCTTCACAGAAGACTATTATTGTCGTGTCCTCAAAAACGGCAAAAAAGTGGAACGAAGCTGGCTTATTTATTCGTTTTATATTCTTTCTAAAATAATGCTTGTTTGAATTAATAGTGAATAAAGTTTTACAGCTGATCATTTCAGTGCTAAAGCGATCAAAATATTTCCTTATTTACGTTAGATAATACTCAGAATTGCAGCAACACCAAACCTCATTCAAATTTTTGTTGTCACTTCGGGAGAAATCAAAATATCAAAGAAAATTTTCTGGGTTTTTTAATGTCAAGAAAAAAATAGGCAAAGGTTTAAGGAAACAATGTTGATGTTTCTTAAACAAAATGAATTGGATGTTCAAGACTGCAGAGGACAACCTTATGATAATGAAAGCAATGAAAGTCAAAAAAAGTGGTATGCAAACAAAAATTTTAGAAGTTAATAGCCGTGCTTTATATATACCGTGAGGCAATCTGCTTCATCGAACGGCATCATTCTTTGGATTGCTGAAAATTGCTTTTTTTTTATCGTCTACTCACAGGTAGGAAATTCTTAAACTCTGTAAAGCCACTGTCCGAAACCCGTTGAAAACATAGTCGATTGCATAATTGTATTGCCTACCCAACTCAAGAAGTTCACTCGGAATTTATGAAAGCGCGAAAGACAGTGCAACAGTTTCTGAAGAACAAAGCTTACAGACATAATTTTCAAGAACAAACTAAACAAAGTGATCAAAGTTTTGCAGAAACTTCAAATTAATATTCCCATGGCCACCAAACTTGTAGAAGCTTTACTATTACTATTTTTTTTAATCAATCTTTTACAACTAGACGTTAGATCTCCATTTGATGTGTTAACGTTAACTGTGCAAAGTGATTTGCCTTAAATTTAATCAAATGTTTCTGTTGCTCTTAGAATAATGCTAACTATTTCAGTACTCGTGACTGCAGCAGAACACAGCTCCTCAAAATTGAAGCTAATCAAAACATATTTGCGTTCAACCATGAATCAAAAACGTTTATACGGTTTGGTTTTGAAGTTAAACGAGAAAGTTTGCAAGCAATTGAACTTTACTTTTTTTAATAGACAAGTTTGCTTCAAATATCCTGATTTCAGAGTTTATATCTCAGTGACTACAAGCAATAGCTCTATCATTCCACTAAAAGATTTTCTGGGGTCACGACATTTAATGTGTTTCATTTTTTGGAAAAATTGACTTAGGCGTGGTTTTAATGGTAGGTATGGAATCCTTGCGCTAAATTACATCAATATGATATGGTTGTTCTGAAACATAATGAGATTGTTTTGATATTGCACCTGTTTTATTGATAAATTACTTAAAATAAACCAGGAATACAACACGACTGATTTTTAGAATAATAACAGCAGTTTTACAACGTTCATTTAAAAATGTTTGTTGATTCATAGCCAATCACAACTCGGAAAATTCACAGCCAATCACAGTGAGACAATTACAACTCGGAGTATTGATTTATTTAAATTTAAGTTTGATTTTATTTTATTTAGTTGAGCGGTTTGAGTTAAATAAAAGCTTCTTTCCACTGAATGAATTTTTTTCACCTTGCCAATACTTATTTAGTAATACATTAATTTATTGTCTACAATATCATACACTATAGTTTTTACATTGGCGTTTAAAGTTTGCTTATTTTTCTCTCTTTTTTACATCTTCAGGAAAGCTTTTGTTGTTCAAATATTTCCTAATATCGTTTAAGTTTATATTTTTACATACTTTGAAAACACTGGAAAAATAAAACTATTAAATTGTAAACTAAAAACTCAGTGAAAAAGAATAACAATAATACGCAAGCAGAAAAATAAATTTTTCTGCTTGCTTATTATTTTAATTTTGTAATTTTATTGGAGAGAAATTAAACAGTTTAAAATTTCAGGGCTGTCCCGGTGGGAAATGAGCTAGCGAAAAGCGAGCGACTAGCTAGCTTCATAGCGATTTTCAAGCGATTTTTTTTTTCTTATTTTATTTTTTGCAAATGTCTTTAACATCTTTAAAAATTCGATTTTTAGTGTTGAGTCTATTATAATTATGAAAATAATTGAACTTTAAACATTGCGATTTTGTAGCAATGTGTCGCTAGCCACATATCGTAGCTTTGTAGCTAGCTAAAAAATATCTACAAATCTATAGCAAGTTGATAGCTACATATCAAAATTTTTCAGACAGGTACAATAGCCAGTGGATCTTCAGCTTATTAAGCTAGCTGTCCTCTCAGCAAAACCGCTGTTTTTATCTTTAAAACTATCAATAGCTTTTCGCTAACTTAAAAAAGCTAGCGATCCTCGTGGCCAAATCGCTGTCTTTATCGTAACGAGTATAGCTAGCTATTCGCTACCTGATTTCCCACCGGGGTACTTTAAAAACGCGCAGTACTTAAATAAACACTACACCAGTAATTAATTTGCAATATAGATTATTGTAAAAAAAAAAAGTGTCTATTGGCACGGCCGCCGTGTACAACTTCTAAAAAAGACTATTGGCACGGCTGCCATATAAACAGTTAAGAAAAGGTGTTTGCACGATCAAATAGGCAAAATTTGAAATAGGACTGCACCGTAGCTTTAGAATTAATTAATAGGTACAACAAATTAACTTTAAAGCTGAAAAGGAAAATCTGAAAAAAAATGACAGCTTTGATAATTACATAGAATCAATAAATAGAAAACTAAAAAAGTTCTAAAAAAAGCGCGAAAAGAACAAGTAATATTAAAAACTAATTTTAAAACCCAGTGCTTTTATATGTTTTAAATACACAAATTTTGCAATAAGTTTTTTCTGATAATCCTATTTTATTTTATTAACATTCGGGTGTAAAATAACTTAAAAAATATCGAGGAAAAGGCAAGATTCGGACCTCCGACCTTTTGTTTACAAAATCGACGACTTTACCAAATAAGCTGAACACGCGTTTAAGTGTTTAAACAATTAATATACTTATTTATAAATTTTAAATTCTTCTTTTCATATAAAAAATAAATTTAATTAAAATTAACTAAATTAGTTACCTTATTGCATAACTAATTATTGAATATTATATTGTCATCAAGCAAGAGTATGTATGCAAAATTTGAAGAAAATCTATCATCAGGAAGTGACTCAAAAATTGATTGCAAGATTTGGTTTTGCGGCCGTGCGAATAGCCTTTTTAGAATGGGAACACGGCGGCCGTGCGGCCTAAAAAAAAAAAATTATATCCGTAGGTTAAAAACCCATTTGAGATTTAAAATAAAAACTGTTTAAAAAACTATTATTAAGCTTTAATTTGTTTATAAAACAAATGTTTACGTATTGTGGCCCATAATAAGTCTTTATTTTTTTGATTATAAACTTTAACTCTTAAACTAAAGTCTTATACTAAATTAAATTTGCAAACAAGTTAAATTGTAGGTTTTTAAAACATCTTTCGTCACTTTATAAGCACATTTACGTCACGTCACCGTGATTATTTAAATAAGGTAAGGATTTGGTGACGTCACAAAATGATTTTGTCTGCATATCAATCCCATAATGACTTGCTTTATTATAAAATTCTATTGTTTCGGTAAAATATTTGTCCTTATATTAATCCGATAATGACGTATTTTTAGAACCGCAACACTACACTATGATAAATTTTGTTAAAATTGTACATCATTCTGTTGGTTATCATAGGCGTTTGTTAATCGCAAACAAACAAAAAAAAAATTAAACAACATTCATATGTAACGCGTCTAAATTTAGGGTAGGGTGGGGTAATATGATCCTATTTTTATCTATTTCTGACTTTAAGCAAAAAATTTATATATTAAAACAATGTTTTTCTTAAGAAAATTATCTAAAAATCATGATTAGACATGCTCAGCATTCCTTGAAAATTAGCTAACATAGACAGAAAAAAATATTCATTTTGCGTTTCTAATTTAGCGCTTTCAACGAGTAAAGTTTTTTTGCATTTAAAACATCTATCAAACTATGATGTTTCAAACTATGATGTTTAAGCTTTTAATCAAATAATTTAAGTATAATACTTATTTGATTGAAAAAAAAAAATGTAATTTAAACCCAGATTTCTTCACTAAGCGGGGTAATGTGGGTCTATAAAATATAACTCAAATTAGTGCTCCTTAGACATCCTTAAAAATTGTGTATAATCTTTTTTTGATGTTGTTTACTAAAAATGATTCTTGTGGTTTAATTCCCTTTTTTTTTTTTTTTTTACGAATTTTCTTAATATTTAGAATCATATTATAATTCTCTATTGAAAATTGAATATATGTTATTCAAATTTCAAAGTCAAAGCAGGATAAAGTTATGTTTAAGGAAAAATTTAAAGCAAAGGCTTTAATTATCTGAAAATTTTAGTGTTATATATTAAAAATTCATTATTCTACAAAAACGACATGTTTACATTATAAAAATTTAATGTGCAATCCTTTAAAACTGTACGCTGCGTTATCTACTAGTTTGAATTGAAAACCTGATATCATTACATCTTAAAGACCATCTAAAGGAATCCTTAGCAACATGACTCTAGAAAATAAATCTAGAAGTATAGTCAAATTTCCAATTTATACTAGTTTCATTTTAAAGGTATTTATTGTTGTGTAAGCATTAGATTCTTAACGGCACAAACACATTGATATATAGACCTTCATTACCCCACTCAAAAATGTTGTTTATTTCAAAAAAACTACGCATCATTTCGTCTTAAAACTAATTGAATCTAATTATCTGGTAATATTTCATCCAGATAAAATCTTTTCTAGGTGTTAGGCCCCGTTTTTAACTTTTTTCTGAAGTTTAAGGTTTTTGATAAAAAATCTCTCTTTGAATGTATGCGCCATTTTGAATAAAAAATATATTAAAAAATTTATCTAGTAAGCTTATAACATACAGAAGAAGAAAAATCTTCTACCTAAAACCTTTCTTCTGAGATAAATGTTGATTAGACCTACATTACCATTATATTATTATATTATGAAAAGAAGCATGAGCCAATTAAAAATCGCCACTAAGCATGAAGCGCATATTGTTAAATTTTTTTTTTGAAGATGATGATGATGGGAGAGCTCAAAAGTTTTGCAAAGATCTTTCTATGGCCATTCTTAATACAAAAGCTAATATAAAATAGTAATACCATTAGTAGAAAATTATTATATAAGTAAATTGACCTTAAACTAATTTTACAAACTTTTTCAAACTTTTAAAAACTTTTAAATTCAGGAGTCAATTAAAAATTAAAATTTTTCCGTAAAACGCGCAGTTTTTAGCGTAAAAATAATTAAATAAATCGATTGCTATAAACGTAAAAAAAATCCATTTTTCAGATAAAAACTTCGCTAATTAATCTTATTTTATAATTAAATAACCACTTTTTCAGTAAAAAAATTACGTTTTGACGATAAACGTGAAAAGCATCAAGTTGATAGAATATATTTTTTTACTATTTCAAACTAGACTTATATTCATCGATAAATAATAAGTTCCATAGTATATTCTCTCAGCATTCAAAAGTTATGACTATAAAAAGTTTTAACCTCCCTCAATTTGAGGAGGTTACAAATTTTTTATGGTAATATTTTTGAATGCTGAATACAATTCTAGTTTAAAATAATTTAAAAAAAATTGTAATCAACTTGTTTCTTTCACGTTTTAAACTTCTCACTATGTATAGTATGGATCCATAAGTCATATAACTGCTCTAAGTTATAAAAAAAATACTTAAGAAGTGAGGAGCACCTAATATAAAACAGTTCAAAAATATTTCAAAAGGTTTAGTAGTTGCAGATATGCCTGTATAATAACTTAAGCTTATATATTGCATTTGTGCTTAAGGCATAACTAAATGTTTACAAACACAGAAATAATTTTGTATAGAAACACAAAAATAAAAAAATCGATGCTCTCAAAACAATTACCAATGCCAATGCCGTTGTCAATGCCGATACATCGGTGCACCCCGATGATAGATTTTTAAATGATTAGATACTTTTCTAGTTAATTTTAGTACCATTCTTGTAAAAAAATTCACGCTTTAAAGTCATTGTATTTTCTTTTTTTGTGTTTTTAGGGCTGTCCATTAATTATGTCAATAATTTTTGTCAATTTTAAATTTCATTAAACAACCTATTAGTGTGTAAAAGTTATAACAATATTAAATTTACAACCCCTAATTTTGGAGAGGGTAGAATTTTCGTGGTTCAGCGACAGGTACGTACAAGTTACAGTAGTTAACTGTAACGCACGCAAACAAGCGTTACAGTTAACAATAATTACACTTTCCGAGTCCTTGTTCTAATAAACAGGTTGAAGCCGTAGAAATTAGTCAAATATAAACATATAAATAAAATTTAACTAAATTTTTATACATTGATAGATAAAACCATGAACAGCTGAAAAGTAAAATACCTATATTTAATTTTTTATGTCAAATGTTAAAAAACACTTTGACGGAGTAAAACAAGAAAAACAAATAAAATGGAAGATTAATGATTGTATTTCAGATAAGTATGTCTTCTATGAAATTAGAAGCTAATTTTAAAATCGACAGTTTCAACTCAATAAATTATCGATAAGTAATAAAAAACGCAAATTAGTTTTCCAATAACTCTAATTAACTTTAAATATTCGATTTCTACTTGTGTTTTATATTTTTTTGTTATTTTAAATTTCTCGCAGTATCAAAAACAATTATCAACATAGGATTTATCATAGAGGATTTGCTACGTGTTTGTTTTATATTTAAAATGAATGGAATATTCAACACTACAACCCACATCTATTCGCCCTATGGAGAGAAACTCTGGGCACATTAGGTCTTGTTCGTAGTGTAACTCAATGGATCCTAATTTTTTTCAAAATATGTTTTATTTTGAAAAACAAATACTGTTTCGTAATCTTTTTTTTTTTTGTATGATATATTTAATACTTGAAATAACATAGAAAAGTAATTTTTTATTATCATTACCAAAGCAAATATGAATTAATACAAAATAATGATGTCACAAAAGTAATGGTTTTACGAAATTATAATAAAAAAATAATTTCGAAACGTTATAATATATATATATATATATATATATATATATATATATATATATATATATATATATATATATATATATATATATATATATATATATATATATATATATATATATATATATATATATATATATATATATATATATATATATATATATATATAAAGCAAGACAACAGCGAGAATAAAAAATAAAAATAACAAACAAATAGCTAAAGATTAGTTAATAAAATACTTATGATATAAATGTTTAAGTCTACTTTAAACAAAAATTTCATTCCTAGTTTTAAATATTGAGATTTTATTTCTTGAGATTTTTTTAAATTTGATTTTATCTCCATGAAAATAAAAATCGAAAAATATTCATCTCCATAATCCATTGCAGGAGTGCTTTTAAAAATCATTTTGCGAAAGCGACTTCTTAGCTTTGCATTGTGTTTTCAAAAAAAAATAATTTAGAGTATAGATTTGGTTATTTGGGGATTTTTAATGACAATTTCAATAAATTGTCTAAGAAGATAATTCCTTAATAAAATCTTTTAGATTTGAATTTATATAAAACTCCTAATGGTTATTTTACGAAACTATATCCAAAAAAGAATTGTCCATTTCACCAACTTATAGCTGGCATTTTTTCATGAGTGGGGGAAGAGTGCGGACGACTACTTTAGTTGACACAGGGAAAAATATGTCCCCTAGCAACAATGGAGGAATTAGAATTACTCGTAAGTTTGTGTACAGTCTAGTTAATAAAAGTTACTATACACATTTGTATACATCTTTACTATTAAAATGATAACTGATAAAGTTAATCACAATTATAGCTATAACTTGTTTTTATAAATTTTCCCTTTGAGTTACAAATTTTTGTCGATTTGTTTTAAATATATATAAGTTTTTATGTAAAAAATTTAATTCAAAAGTCTTAAAAGGAGAAAAATATATATTGCACATATATATATATATATATATATATATATATATATATATATATATATATATATATATATATATATATATATATATATATATATATATATATATATATATATATATATATATATATATATATATATATATATATATATATATATATATATATATATATATATATATATATATATATATATATATATATATATATATATATATATATATATATATATATATATATATATATATATATATATATATATATATATATATATATATATATATATATATATATATATATATATATATATATATATATATATATATATATATATATATATATATATATATATATATATATATATATATATAGATATATAGATAGCATAAAAAACAATTTGTTAAAATGATTTTTTAATGATTAAATAATTTATATATGCATATAAATTAAAACAATTTTGAAGTATAAACATTATATTGATTAAGCAGTTTCAAACTTTTTTTTTTTTTGCATATATATTTATTTTTTAATACATATTTATTTAATAAGCTACTGAATCTATTTTAGTAACTCATACAAAATGAATGTTCACTATTTAATAAGTTGATTATTTTATAATGTTTGGAATTGTTTTTTTTATGAATTTTTCAGTGTCCAGTTGAACAAATCCACAAGCTATTTCAAGGTGTAGTTTCAAACCATACACAGACAATGACTTCTGCGGTGCTCTATTATATTGGCTACTTTTATGAAAATAACTAGCTTGCCTAGTGTTATGTTTATATAATTTACAATTTTTTAAATAGAATGGTTTAAAAATATCATTTTCAGTTGATGTTACATTTTGAATGAAACATAATGATTTAAAAGTAATTTCATTTTTTACACTGATTTAACCAAGCAGTTTTAGCACTTCTGTTTTGTAAGTTGACCAGTCATATTTTAATATAATTCTCATTGCTTTTTTTTGTAGTTTTTCTAAGGTGTTTAATTTACAATTGTTTATAACAAGAAAAAATCATTGATCTTTTTTAAAGTTTTTATTTTATTCAAAGGCTTTAAATAAAATCAAATCAAAAATAATTTTTTTAAAAATACAATTAAAAAATGTAACAAAAATAATTTTTACTTCGAGTTTTTTAAGTTTTAATTTAAAGCTAATTTTTTTTTTTTTCGTAAGGAATTGTTTTGCTAATTCTTTAGTTGTTTTTTTTTTTTCTTAGTTTAAGTTTAGGTTAACATTTTTTTTTCAGCGCATTTCTTAAGCGTTTAAATTATCAAAACATATAATCAGTCGTGGTCGATTTGTAAACAAAAAAAACTTTATTTTGTAAAATAAAGTTTAAAGATAAGTATTATGACATTTACTCACAAGTAGGTGAAGTGAGAAAATGTGGCATTGACTGGGGTTTAAAAGATACAAAATCACTGCAGATATACTATAAGGATCTACCCATAAGTGATATAAAACGAATCTATATTATCAAGAAAAAGAAAGATAACCAAAACTCGATCAAAGTTAGAGCATAGAAAAATTTTTTCTTTGAATCAGATGCTGAAAATTTTCTTTCACTAAACGAAATGTTAATAACAGATATTTGAAAAACTTAACACTGGAGAAGGTGCCTTTAAGCCATTTTATCAATGCAGAGAAAAAAAAAGACGTCAAAAAACTTTTAAGCACCATGATTGGGAATGAATGGCGAGACTTGGAAGATAGACGTTTTGATTTTTATAAATATATTCTTGGCCTACCAACATCACCTGAACAAAAACTGGAAGAAGAATTGTGATTGCCTAGAACAGGAAATATCTGTTAGAATATGAAACTTTTTTAAAAGAAAAAACAAAATGTTTTTTGAAATGTTTTATGATTTATAATTTTAGTTTTCATTCATATCAAAATTTGTCCATGAAAGTTACATTCAAAAAATGTTTTGTCCTATAGATCCACACAAAATGCGTTTTGTCCTTTTTTTTTCTTCATGAAAATATTAGCTTTATAATAGAATTTCTGATAAATGCTACCCTTTACTATATCAATACACAAGAAGTGTATTTAAAAAGAAATACTAATACTAATTAGTGATTTTCCAGTAAAATTTGATTCAAAATTTACCGGTAAATTTTAAATAGAGAATGGTAAATTTTCCTAAAAAATTTAAAAAAAATAAAAATAAGTAAAATAAATAAATAAAATTTACCAGAAAATTTTACCTTCGCAACACTAATACTAATTAGTAAGGGTACAAGCTAGTAATAAGTTTTTTCTTTTTTACCACACATTTGATCTGGTGGACAAAACACTATTTGCATGTTTGCTCCTCAATTCATAAGTAACCAAAGTTATTGTATTTTATATTTTATATTTTGAAAAAAAAGAGTACTTGATATTTGAAATTCAAACTTTTTTTTTTCAAATATAGTTAACAAGAGGACTCTTATTAATACTAGTGCTAAGTATGATCATTTTATTCAATACTTAGCTTATTTATGATTCTTAAGCACAAAGTGATAACAAATATTATTGGAGATAAAAAAGTTGGTAAAAATTGAAATGTGCATTTATTTTTGTTATTTATTATTCAAAGACCAAAGTTAGAAGTTTTTCAGAATATAATTTTTTTTATAGGCATGTATTTTTTTTTTTTTATTTTTCTATTTTTCCATGTCTTTCTAGAAATATTTTAAACAATTATTTTTTGAAAGATTTATTTTTTAAGTTACTTCAAATTATTTTTTAAGTTACTTCAAAGTTTTTTGGCTAGTTGCTTAGAGCACATGTAAGAACATTTTATATAAATTAAACAAGAATATAAAATAACTTCATTTACTTATATAAGCATGTATTTTGTTAATTATTGTAAAAGTTTTGATATTTTTGTAAGATAATGTTTTTATCTTATAATTTTTTAAAATCTTTTAAACAAATATATTTTTTTTAAATAATTCTTTTTTTTTTTTACTTTCAATTATGATAGGCATTAATAAGTTCAAATCTTTTATAATAATTTTTATATTTGTTACATGAAATGCTTTTTAATTAAGTTACAAATTGCTTGTAATGCTCAAATTAAAACTAAATTAAATTGCTTGTTGGCAGTATATTTTATTTAAATTGCAGGCACATTTTATTTAGGGGGTTTCCAAATGCTGAGACAATTTATGTTTATTTTGTAAATAAACATTGGCAAATAAGTTTTGATTTTTTTAAATTACCAAAAGCAAATTATAATAGTTGCCATTACACTTCCAGTTGACTTTAGTAAATATTAACTTCATGAATCTGCATAGTTTTTTTGCATAGTTTGCATTGTAAAAATATCTGGTTTGAATAATAAATGCACTTATAGCCAAGTAAACGATTTATATAATTAGATTAGGTTTTCTCCTTTTATAAATAAACGTTTGTGCTATATTAAATATTTTAGTTCAACTTGAGACTTTTAACAAAATAAAAATTGTAATTAAACAAACAATACCACTTTTGTACTTTGTTTTATTTTTGTTTCTATTAAAATATTTTGTTTTTATTTACCATGAAATGAAATTTATTTTCACTATTTTAAAATTTTATAAATAAAAAATATGTATATTTTTAAATTTACATATCTTATATTAAAGCACTAATATTAGTTCTGTTTTTGAAATAAAATAAATATAAGTTAAATTTTTAAAACCCTCACTTGATCATGTTATTTTTATTTCGTTAAATTTTATAAAAGATTATATATAAAAGTATTCTTCTACATTAAATTAATTGCAGAATGAAATTAATTGCAGAATGAAAAACTCAACTTTTATAACTCGAGTTTAGGTTATTTGAAAAAACTTTTTTGTATTGACATCTTTTATTAACTACAGTAATGCATTAATCAAACCATTATTTAAAAAAAAAAAAAGATCAAATAGCCAGAACTTACCTTGAAACCATAAAATTTATACTATAAAAATTATAAATATTTCACTAATATCTGGATGAATAATTTGTTTTAGAAAGTTTAATTAACATGAAACTTATTTTTTAAGGATTATTTAAGATATGAGCACAACTTGTCTTGACACTTAGTAGTGCTTCCAATACCGATATCATTTTTTAATACTGGTATTTTGGTACTGATAACTTTCAATACCGGTTATACCGGTATAATACTGGTATTAAACTTTTTTTCTTGTTTGATCATAATATGATCATAATAAAATCTCAAGCTAATAGTAAAATTTTTATTGATTAAATAAACTTATTTATTTTAAATCAAAATTTCCTCCTTTCCTCAAAATTTTCATAAACTTATTTATTTTATATCAAAATTTCCTCTTTTCCTCAAAATTTCCATAAACTTATTTATTTTATATCAAAATTTCCTCCTTCTTTGAAAACTGCCATCTCATTACATATAATTTTAAAGATTTATTCAAAACATTCAATCTTCCTTTGTTGTTACATTTCTTATTTTTCAAAATTGCAAAGTCAAGCTTTTCTTTTAACGACAAGTTTACAGCGTTGTCAACAGAATTGCTAGAATCTGAAGTAACGCTGGTGGAAGGGAGAGGATTATATTCTTTCTGATTTAGCTGATCTTTTAGTTGAGCAGAAAATGCTGTATTGGCTGACAAAAGTGTTGCATCATTTCGGCACAATGTTTCCAAAGCCAGGTTTACTAGCGCAAGGCATGAAGCAACAGCTAATATTGCATTAAACTCCTTATCAGTTACCTGAACTTTAGACTCAAAGTCAATCAGTTACTTGAAAATGCGATTTTTCAATTTTACGAAACCTTCGAGCATTGAGTGCAAGCTGCTCCAGCGAGTTTTGGAGTCAAGTATTAGTAGAAGACCTTTACCAAATTTTTTTAATGTGTGTTTTTAAAGTGTTTGGTCAAATTTCACAACGGTGCGCACCTTATTGATTAACGGCTGCAAATTGTCAGTTCAATAAAATCATTCCCTTCACTCATTACAACTTAAAACCTGCCGGAAAGTTCTCCATCGTTCTTGATTTTGTTTGTGTTCTCAATATTTCTATCCTTGTCACTTTCACTGCTATTTTTATAATTGCAGATTATTTTCAAGTTTTTTTTTTTTTTTTTTTTTTTTTGCAGATGTTGATGGTTTTTTTGTACAAAACGTCTTGCACACCTAGTTAAATACCATGCACAACTATTGATCACAGTTACTTTAAAGTTACTTAAACATAGTAACATAAACTGTGTCGACAATTTTTGAACTAAATCAATACATTTTTCAGCAGGCAGCGAACCAACAACTCTAGCTAATCTAAGGTTCCAAAATCAAGGGTATTTAATCTAGAAAAAAATGAGGGCAACAAATTGTTGCGTTTATTTTGCAAGAAACCAGTGATTAGAGGTTTGGATTTTTTGGCCGTTGATAATGGTACCAATGAGAACAAAACCAATGAAGATGCTGCATCTTGGGGCAATTTCCTCTTTAGTAAGTCAATTTCATGGTTAGTTTTTTGATGTGTATGTTGTACACTGGTATTTCCACCATATGATTTTATCTCTTTGTTGCACTTCTTACACTTTGCAAGTTGATTTTCATGCAGAATCGCGCAGAAAATAAAACCTCACAGAACTTTCGTCAACTCGTACGATGGTACTAAACTCTTTGAACAATTTCTATGACATTTTATATTTTTCTGGTTAATAAGGTAATTAAATTTATTAGACATAAAATATTGATTATTATTTCTTAATTCAAAATACGTAAGGTTTTTTAGTAAGCCTATTATAGCAACTGCTGTTAATTCTAAACCTTTACATGGCATATATGCCATGTAATGTCAAAATGATAGATTATAGATAATATAATGATAGATTATAGATAATATGTCAAGATGATAGATAATAGATTACCATGTCAAGATGAAAGATTTTTTATGGTGTAATTTGCCAATGATATACCATTTATATATACCATAGTATAATTTATGTATACCATGGTGTAATTTGCCAATGATATACCATTGGCAAATTGCCCTATAGAAAACGCTTTATAATCTTGACGTTTTTCAAAATAAAAAAACGTCAAGAAAAAGTCGAAATTGTGAACGTTGTTCTCAATGTTCACGATTTCAAACTTTTCTTTCTTTTTCGTTAGTGCAAAACTCAAACATGCATTATACATTTAAAGTGAGTGACGTAATGATACTATTTTAAATCAGTTCTTTATTAATAGAAAGAAGACAAAATTTTACTTTTAAATTTAACAAGTTTTATTTTTAATTTAATATTTTAAACAATAATTTTTTTATAAAAGTTTAATTAAACAACTTATTATTTTCACTATCCCAAATTCTTTAGTGAGCCTGATTTTATACTCTCATTGCAAGATAAACAAGCATTGTTTATTGCGACTGGAAGTTTTAAATATTTCATTTACTTTCGTGTTTCACGTAAAGAGAAAGATCCCATCTGCTATATCACAAGCCCTCAAAATATATTTTTAATACCGGTATTTAGCCAAACCAATACCGGTATTTCGGTACTTGAAAAAGTCTGGTAATACCAGTATCAGTACTACCGGTATTAAAAGCACTAGCACTTAGATATCACTTTATTATTATTATATTATACAATAATATAAAGAATATTATACCATTTTTAAAAATACTGTTTAAACAATTTTATCGCCAGTTGATATGTTTGTATTTGTTTATACTTATCCTTATATGCTAATCATTCTGTATACAAAATACATTTCTAAAAAGCTCATTCGCTAAAAGATATATAAAATTTATACCATAACAATTATAAAGTTTTTCAGTAATATCTGGATAAATAATTTGTTTTGGAAAATTTGTATCATTGTATAAATTATATTTACTAGCAGTAAGCAACCCGTAATACGCGTTGTTAGTAAATAAAATTAATAAAAAAACGCGTATAGAAAAGCCTAGAAACTACTTTAAAATAAAAAAGCCTAGAAAATGACGTAATTCGACTAATAATATTAAATTAGCATATTCATATTATGGAGATAGTTATGAATAATTATTATTACATTTAAATCCTGGTACATTTACATTACATTTAAATCCTGGTCGAACATCAGTTAACTAAAAATTTTGTTATCGTTAACTGTTTTATTTCGTCCCTTGAATTTATCTAACTGATTACTATTAAAATTCTTTAGTTAAGTCAAACCTCGGATAATCTTTGTTAAGTTGAACCATTTTTTTTATCCTTTTCAGCAAATTTCTTCCGTTAACTTTTTGCATGGAATTGAAGAAATCAAGTTAACTTAATAAAAATTTTTTTTAGAACTTATTTTGTATAAAACATAAATAACACTAGCCTAATATTTTGTATATTTTTTTTGTTGTATTTAGATCTGAATATAATATATCATTATCAGACGTGAAATAATGTTGTAATATAATTATTACAAAGTAAATCATAATATTGTTATAAAAGCAATTATTTAATAGTTTTAACAAATTTCTTAACAAAAAATCACTTGCTTTTAGATGCAATTTTATTAGCAAACAGAAGGAAGTTGTTGTGTTTTTTTTTTAACTTTTTTCAACGATACCTTTTGGGTGTGCAGCATAAATACAATATGTAAATTCTTTCATTTAAACATTTTTCATGCTTTTATTAGTATAATAATGTATATTTAGTGTTTATACTTTAACATTTATTTAAGAAAAATTGACTTAACTCAAACTAATAACCCATATCAGCCAAAGTTTGACTTTATTCACTTTAGTCAAACTATTTTCCTTGTTCCCTTGGAGGTTCAAGTTATCTGGAATTTTTATTTGTAAAATAATGTGTATATATGTGTGTGTATGTATATATATATACATATTAAATAACAAGATTGAAAATAAAACCTATAAAAGAGATATAAAATAATTTTTTTTTTTTTTTCCGTCTCTTGAGCACCAGAATATTAATACAACCTTTAAATGCAATAGCAAAAAATCTATTTAAATTTTTATTTAATAATAAAAAATAAATTAATAGTAAAAAAAAAGGTAGATTTTATTTTATACTATCTTTATTTTATATTATGGTATTTTATTTTGTTTTTATTCTATTGTGATGATTGATTTTTTTGCTTGAAAAATGCTAATACTTCAAGCTTAAAGCAAAGATCATAATAAATATATAATTTCTGATAAATAAAAATATATGGTTTAATTTAAAACAAATTTAACAAAATAATTTTATTTTGGTAAAAAAAAAAAACAATTTAATTTTGATTTAAAAAATATATGATTTTATTCTGATTAAAAAAATATATTTAAGTTTAACAAAATTAAAGTTAATGTTTGGGTTTAACTTAACTTTCAAATTTATTTTAAAATATTACTAAATATTGTTCAATATTTAAATTTTATTTATTCTTAAAAAAAAATTAGCTCATTTTTATCTCAATTATTATTTCAAAGTTTTTCTTCCTAAATCTAAAAAAAAAAAGTCTCTTCCCCCTCAGCGAAAAAAAAATTAGCTCATTTTTATCTCAATTATTATTTCAGTTTTTCTTCCTAAATCTTTCCTTTTTTTTTATTTTACTAAAAATCTTATTCCTTATAAACGTGTTCTGAGGCTGCATTAAAAATTTGCACAAAATGTATGTAAAACTTTTTTTTTATAACGCAATTTAAAGTTTATGCGGTAGTGGTGTAGTGGTAGAGCGCTCGCTTCATAAACGAATGGTTCCGAGTTCGATCCCCACCACGTCCCTGGTAGTACCGCGCTCAACTCGTTTCTCCGCGCAGCGGCTTTGCTCGTCAAGGTTCGTGTTTCGGAGTTATAGAGTTGAGAGAGGGTTATAACCACAAATAAGTAGCCTCCTCGTCTGTAGTGGCCTTCTCGGCCTTGAGGAGGTGAATTAAAATAAAAAAAATAAAAAAAGTGCAGCGATTATTGTATGGAAAAATATTCTTTGCATTTAAAACAAAATAAAGTTGATAAAAAACTTTTAATAAATAAAGTAAATAAATTAACTTTTTTTTTTTTCTATTGGTTACTCACTAATTTTTTGAGAAAATTTAACAAATTTTGTTTAATTCTCTCAACATTACAAGAGGGAAATAAAACTCTATTATTCTAACATCACATTTTATAAATTTGAAATAAAAAATTTGTTAGTTATGAAATTTAACCATGTAACTTGTATTTTTAGGCCTTGTTCAGGCCTGGCTAGGAAGGCATGCGATTTCAAGTCTTTATATGACCATGCAAATAATATTTTGTTTTGATGATTTAACACGGTTTTTAACAAATGCGCTAAAAAAATTGGTTATTAATTATGTTGAAAATAAATAACCTTAACACGTTTGTCTTTAATAACATTTTTATATTAGTAAAACACTTTTAAACAAAGTAGCATATGATTTTAGTTAAACTAAATATACATCATACAAAGTTGTATAATGCAACAACTGCACAGCAAAGGTCTCTTTAACCAACTTTATATAAGAATCATTAAAATATGTTAAAATCATTAAATATAGTTGAATACTCAACTCAAAACAATTTAGAAGTGTTATTATGTGATAATGTTATCAAATGTTTTCTTAGATTGCATTTTTTGAAAATATAAAAATATTTGTTTATTTTCTTGACATTTGACACAATTATGTTATGTCTATAACTAAATAAATAAAATAGAAATTGTTTTATTTTGTATTCAAGTTTTGCAAGTAACAATTATTTTTCATTCTTCAAAAGTCACTGATTAATAAAGTCCCTGAGCTGCATCTGTCACGTAATAAAATTATAAATCAATTATATAGCCTGTATTGCATAAATCAATTATATAACCAAACAACTTAAATTTATTAGTCAAGCTAAGTTAGTTAAAAGTAAAGTTTTTTGAAGTAATGTTTTTTTGACGGTTGTTGCTGTATTACCAATACCTTAATAATGTAACTTTAAATCTAAGGTTGACTAAATAAATTCACATACTTATAAGATTATTTTGCTTAAATTAATTTTTTTTTAATTTTTCTTCTGTAGCTGAATATTTTGATTATTTGTTATTTCAGGCTTGGACAGGAATGGCGTGCGATTGCACTCTGTAACTGACCACGCTAATATTTTTATTTCTTTACAACTTGACCACGGCTATTTTGATGTTTTAACAATTTAAATAAAAAATGTGTTACGTTATAAATATCTTTTACTCCTTGATCTTTTCTAAAGTTTTTCATTTTAAGCAAAGACTTTTAATAAAACCATAACATTAATTATAGTTATTGTTTACATAAATGCTTGTGTAAATTAATAAAAAACGTTACAAATTATGTAGGGATTTATTTTTTATGATAAATTTAAACGTTTGGAAACTATTTTCTTATGTCTTCCTAAAACATTTTTAAACCATTATTTTTAGAAAGAATTTTTTTAAGTTACTTTAATTTGTGAATAAGTTCAAAAGCTTTTGTGACTACTAACTTTTACACATTTTATGTGAATTACACAAGAATATAAAATAACTTTATTTACTTATATAAGCATGTATTTTGTTGATTTAATGAAAAAGTTTTAAAGCATTTTGTAATGTTCATACGATTAATTTTAATGATTAAACTTACGATTTTTAAAAATGTTTGAAATAAACATTTTATTTTTTGTAAACAATTTTTTTTTTTTTTTTTTTTTTTCAATTTCGTTAGAAATGAGTTTTAACCTTTTATAATAATTTTTAAATTTGTTATGTGAAGCGCTAGTTAATAAAATTGTAATGCTCAAATTAAAGTTAAATTAAAAAGCTTGTCGGCAGTTAATTTATTTAAATATTAGGCGCATTTTATTTATTATTATTATTTTTTCTTCTGTTTTTACGAATAAAAAAGTTCAAAATCTTTTTTTAAATTAGACTCACTAGTTAGAGCATGAAATTAGTAAAAATTACTATTTTAAAAAGACTACGTTATTTTTTTAAACTATTTTTTTTTTTGCAACTTTTTTGACAAAATAAATGTTTATACAATTTAAAAATATTATATAAAACACTTTTAAATAAATTTAATAAAATTTGTTCTTTTATTAAACCAATCATTAGTAGTAATTTGTTACTTAGTTTAAAAATGTTTGGCGTAACTTTAATGACACTTAAAAAGATGAGTTTTAATAACATTTATTTCATACGTAATTTAAAACGTAACTAAAAATTTCGCTTCGAGTTTAAGTTTTTATTTTCATTTTAAAGCTTATATAATTTCTTTTTTCATTAGTTTTTTTTTAATTTTTTTCCTAGTTTAAGTTTAGCTTAGCGTTTCTACATTCAGAACATTTCTGAAATTTATAACTCATCAAAACATATAAACATTGTTTATTAAACAATCATGGTCAAGTTGTCAAAAAATAAAATCATTTGCTTGGTCAATATTATACAAATAAGTATTACCAAAAAAAATGTTTTTAGTATTATGTAAATAGCATATGTAAAATCATTTTTTGCAGATACAAAATACTCTACAATTGATGCTTTATCACAAATATATATATATATATATATATATATATATATATATATATATATATATATATATATATATATATATATATATATATATATATATATATATATATAATGTCTTGTCAGGGCTTGACAAAAAAAAATTTTGTTTTTGTTTTAAGATTTATTTTAATAATTATTAGTGAACATCTACAGTATTCTTTGTAGGCTGGCATTCACAATTTTTTTATTATTTATTATATTTATTGTTTATGCAATTTTTATTTGCTATTTCAATTAAAAAATAACGGGAAAACAAATGTTTTGTTTTAATTCTAAATAAAATAATTAAAATTAAAAAAAAAACGACAAACTGAATGTTTTATTTTATTTTTAAATAAGATAATTAAAATAAAAAAGGCAAAATAAATTAAAAAAATAAGGAAAAGCGAACATTTTATTCAATGATGTTAGGCGTTGGTCTTGGCCTGGCTTTAAGGCCAAAAATTTAGGCCTTTGCCTCGGCCTTGGCTTTGAATATGTTGGCCTTGGCCTTGGCCATGGTATTGAAAATTTTGGCTTTTGCCTTGATTGTTTTGGCCTTGGTCAAAAAATATATATATATTTTTATTAATTTTGTTGAATTCTGCACATAAACATGGTCTATTTTTATAAAATGTGGTTTTATTTTCACAGTACTTGCTACTTACAGTTTTGTGAAGAATTGGCTTTAACGTATTGCAAAAATTAAAGTCGTAAGTCTAAAAAAAACTTTATGTACGTCTTGGCCTTGAAACTCCTAACCTTGGCCTTGACCTCAAAACTCTTGGCCTTGTCCTCAAAACTCTTGGCCTTGTCCTCAAAACTCTTGGCTTTGTCCTTGGCCTTGTAACTTTTGACCTTGGCCTTGCCCATGTAACTCTTGGCCTTGGTCTTGCTACTTTTGTCCTTGTTAACAACTCTGGTTTTATTTAAACTCTAAAAAATATACTTATTTAAAAAAAAACAAACAGAAAATCAAATGTTTTTTTAAAACTTAATTAATTTTAAAAAAATCAACAAATGTGTTATTTTAATTATAAATAAAATAACTTGAATAATTACGGTAAAGCAAACGTATTAATTCCATCTAAAATAATTAAATTTAATTATAATTAAAATAAAATGGAAAATAAGCAATTTTTTTAATTATAAATAGAATAATTAAAATAAAAATGTATAATAAACATTTTATTTTGTAATGTAGTAAGAGCTTTAAAAAAAAGATTTTTTAAAAAACTTGTTCAATATTCATTTTAAAAATAAGTTAATTATATTTCAAGAATTAAAAGTTTGACAGAAAAATAAAGCATTTGTTGTAGTTAAAAAAGAAATCGAACTTTTGTTGCAAGCACTTATTTAAGATAAGCATCCTGGTTAAAATGGAAGACTACATCTAAATCAAATGAAACATTTTTTACTAAAAATTGTTACGTGCGTTTGTAAAAACAGAATGTTTTAGCTGGTTTCTTTCCATTTCTTTAAAAAATAAAACAATTGATAGTGTAAAATAAATATTTAATAACAAACTTAAAAACAAAAAACCTAAAATCCTATGTTAGTTTTTTTGATTTTTCATCAAATGTGTCAATGTTAAAGTAAATAAAAATTAAATTGAAAAACTTGATGTTCCCTTGACATGATATATATTTATATATCATGTCAAGGACGTGATATATAAATGACCTTGACATTATATATATTTATATATCATGTCTATATTATATTATTATTATATTTTATTTAGGAGATAAAGATGGTAGCAAAGTAACTAGTGTTTTGGCCACAACTGCCTCGTACCCTGATCAAACTGAAGAGATAAGTTATTGTGACACTAAAGTTATTGGAAATGGCTCATTTGGTGTTGTATATCAAGCAAAAATTGTTGATAGCACTGATATGATAGCAATTAAAAAAGTACTTCAAGATAAACGTTTTAAAAACAGGGAGTTACAGATATGGCGTAAACTGGATCATTGTAACATTGCAAAACTGCGTCATTTTTTTTATACTAATGGAGAAAAAGTATGTTTATTTTGTTTATGATAGTGAATAGTTTTAATATTTATCTTTGTATTTATACAAAATAAAATAAATATACATTTAGTTTTATTTTATATACTGCTGTAAAATCAACCCAGATGTTGTATATTATTTCTTCTTATTCTGTAACCTCAGGGTTTCCTCAAGGTTCAATCCTTGGCCCTATACTCTTTTTAATTTACATTAACGATCTTCCAGATATTCTCACATCTAAGGTGGCATTGTTTGCTGATGATACTACCATTTATTCTTGTCACAATAAGAAGCCAACTCCCGCTGATTGCTTGCAGGGGGCATCTGAGCTTGAAAAGGATCTCACTTCTGCTACAGCATGGGGCTCACAGTGGCTGGTGAACTTTAATTCAGATAAAACTCAATTTTTTTCAGCCAATCGTTATCACAATAATTTAGACCTTCCTATATTTATGAACGGTAATGTACTCAATGAGTCTCCTACCCTTCATCTTCTAGGATTAACTCTTACTTCTGATCTTTCTTGGAAACCTTATATCAAATCCGTTGCAAAATTTGCATCTGCTAAAGTTGCATCTCTTTATCGAGCTCGACACTTTTTTACTCTGGATTCTATTCTCTATCTCTACAAATCTCAAATCTTGTATGGAATACTGTTTCCATATCTGGGGCGGATCTTCTAATGATGCCCTTTCTCTTTTAGACAAGGTGCAAAAACGCATTGTAAACATAGTTAGACCTGCTCTTGCAGCCAACCTTCAACCTCTGTCACATCGTCGTAATGTTGCTTCTCTTCCTCTTTTCTACAAATACTGTAATGGGCACTTCTCTAAAGAGCTAGTGTCTCTTGTGTCATCTACTAAAATTCATTCTTGTGTTACTCGTCATTCAGTTAAGTCTCATCCTTTTTCTGTTACTGCTCCTAAGTGCTCCAAAAACTCTTACTCGTCTAGTTTTTTTTCCTCGAACATCAGTTCTTTGGAATTTGCTTCCTTCATCTTGCTTTCCTGATTCATATAATTTGCAATCTTTTAAATCGTCTGTCAATTGTTATCTTGCTCTACAATCTTCATCTTTTCTCTTCCAGTAACTTCCAACACTAATTAGTGGTTGCTTGCAGCCTTGTTGGAAGCAAAGATGTTTTGAAAAAAAAATGTTATTATTAAGGTTATTATTATATACCTAATATATATATAGTATCACAATCATATAAGGTATTCATAATTTAAATATAAAATAACACAGTATCATATATCAAGCTTTAAAGGGGTAATGTTTTATTAGTTCAGCTGACTGTTATTATGACAATATCAACATGTTTATTTTCATTTTTAATGTAGTTTTTAGTTGTAGTTCTGTTTAATGTAGTTCTTCTAATTTTTAATGTAGTTTTTAGTTGTAGTTCTGTTTAATGTAGTTCTTCTAATTTTTAATGTAGTTTTTAGTAAAAAATTACTTTAGTACTTGTTCATTGTAATTTGTATTAGAAATATTATTTGAAATAATATTTTAGAATGAATATATGCTTTAGTTTCACCCTGTCTTAATATATTTTGCATTTTTTTATTTATTTTTTTTATTTTTAAATTGCCGACCTTTCCTGACTAGACTATTTAGTGCAAAGACAAAAACTGATCTTTTTAAGTAATGCTGGAGCGGTATGGACACTTAAAGAAAAACCCCTAAAAATATTTATTATTTTTATTTTGCTTTTTTTATTAAAAAAAAATAAAAAGTTTTTATTTTATCTAGTTTTTTTTTTTTTTTTTTTTAGGACAATAAAATGAATTAAAAAATAATTACTTACTGTAACTCATTTAATGTTCAAACTATTATTTGATTACTAACTAAACTTTAGGCTTAAAAAAATAAATTAAACCTTATTTTTAGTGCAATGATAAAGTGATATCTCTAAATTAACTCTGGGTTCATCACTGATTTAGTGATTTTATTAACTAATCACAGAAAAAAAGCACAATCTGGACCCTGATAGTACAAAAAATGTTATGTTTTACTCAGCAAAACTATGCACCACCTATAAGAAACAGAAATATTTTTTAAAAATATTGAATATTAAATTGATTTACTTACGTACTTTTTTATTTGTACATTGAAGTTTGTATAAAAATCTTTTTTTTTATCAAGATTTTTAAAGGTTTTTAAAAAATAATAATAATATTTTCAAGGTTTTTATACCTATACTATCAATAATGCCATTTATGGGAAGTAATATTTTTTCATGATTTAATTTTCATTATCTTCTTTTCAGAAAGATGAAGTTTATTTGAATCTTGTTATGGATTATATGCCTGAGACTGTATATAGAGTTGCAAGACACTATACAAAAAACAGACAAACTATTCCAATAATATATATAAAGGTGAGATTATTACTACTACTGGTTTTATAATTTTCAAGTTGTTGTTAGCTTTAAAATAAATTTTTTAAAGATTAATTTTTAATATAGTTTTTGTTGAAGATATTTGCTCTATAAGGCATCCTTAAATGAGAGGTTATTCCTCCCTATTAGATCTTGTTAATTTAATTGAACGGAGTTATTTAAGAAACTTTTTGTCGTTTTGAAGAATTTTCTGTCTAAGAAAGAATCACGAAGCTGGTGTTTTAGTGTCTGGTGTTATCTTAACAGCTAGAGAACAATTTAAAAACATAATGTGAGATATTGGTAATATTGAGTGTTTCTAATAGGGTGTGTCAGGGAATGTTAAGGTGGTTTTGGGATGTAAAGCTTAAAGATACAAATTGGTTGGCAGCATTTAGAGACATAAGAGTTCCATAAGAAAAAGGTATTACCAAATGATTGTTGTTTAAGCTTAAATATAAATAACAATTTTTTGAATATGTTCAACTTGTTTCAATTATAATAATAATCATTCATAGCAAAAACAGCAACAGTTATAAGTTATAAGTATGTATTTAAAATTTTTTGCTATTTAAAAATTATAATGGAAAATAAGGAAAACAATGATGCAATGCTGTTTTTAAACAAAAAGTTAAATAAGGTTTTCTTTTTTTGAGCTAAATTTGTGGTGAAAAAAGTTAGTTGTGGTGAAAATGTTATTGTGCACTTTTCTACAGATTTGATCGCATAGCACATTACTTGCCTATAGTTAGCAGTATTAACTATAATCTTTGGGATGCTTTTGAAAAGAAAAGGAGGAAATTAAAAGGTTGCAAATTGCAATATTTGGAAATATTTCTAGTTTTAAATTTTTAAGTATTTTGATTACTATGAACTCTATTATTAAAGTACTAGCTGATATGACCTGTAAAAATACGGATCTTTGTAAGTCTATTCCACGCTGACCTTATATATATATATCCTAGCTTTCGAGACCCATAAAATACGGGTCTTTACCAAATCTACATTTTTTATGCTTATCTATTCCGCACCAATTATTTCTACACCTGTGATTTGTTTACTTCAATATTTTTACATAAAATATTCATTTTGAAAAATTGTTTTAAAAGAAAAAAAAATTAACATGCACATCCTTTCAGCATACCTAGAGCTTATAAGAGATTTATAATTAGGTTTGTTTTTCTCCTAAACACATATCTTCTTTTAAAAAATTTAGCGTTGCATAATTTATGGGCAATCCCTTATTTAAAAGTTTAGATCAGTTTTATTTAAAAGTTTAGATCAGAGGGATCAGTTAAAAAGTATA
>NC_061159.1:16337071-16374571 GCF_022113875.1 Hydra vulgaris | reverse complement strand
ATTTAAAAATTAAATTTAAAGCGACATTAAAAATTATTGTAAGTCTTTGAAATGAAATAGCTTTAAATTAAAAAATATTGTTATTAAAAAAAATAATAAAGTTTAAATGTTAATTTAGAAAAAGTTTTCTTATATTAAAATCTTATACTTATTTAAACTTAATTTTCTTGCTTTAAAACATTCGTTTTATGGGTTGTTGTTTTTTTTAAATAAGGGGACACTTATTTACGGTTGATTTTCGTAAAGGGATTTATATTTACTTACAACTAAAAGCGTATATTGGGTTTTCTTCTTAAAAAACAAAAAAACGTTTGCACTAACTGGTTTTGATAACATAATTATTGTAATGAAATGAAAATTACCACTTTTCGGCTTTGTTTTTTTTTTATTCCCATTAAAATATTTTATTTTTATGTACGGTGAAACCTAATGTATTTTTACTATTTTTTACTCAATCCAAAAAGAAAAATAGTATTTTTGGTTTTGAGAACTTATTGGCAGAATTTGTTTTTAACAAACATCATTATAATTTTGAAATTTACATATGTTATGTTTATAACACTAGTATTAGTTTTGTTTTTAAAATAAAGTAAATATAAGTTGGGCTTTTAAAGAGTCTATTTACTAAACGCGTTATTTTTAATCGGTTTGAATTTTGGTTCGTTTTATAAAAAAAATTCTTCTACAAAAAATTTAATGGCTAAGGGAAAACCCAAACATAACATTTATAACTCGAGTTTAAAAGAATGTTTTTGTATTGATGTCATTTATTAACTTGTAGTTATAAATGAATAATACGCTTTTGTAAATAATGAATGAAACTGAATAATGCGCATTATTCAGACCAGTATTTGGAATTGGAACTTACTTGAAACTTAACTGAAATTAAAATAAAATTATATGTAATACGAACATTTTAAAGTCACTTGAATTAAGTTTATTAAATCTTTTTTTTTACTTTGGAAATTATATCATTAAAAGAAATTGTAAAACAAAGCGTTTTAAAATTTTTAAAAGAATTTTAATTAAATTTAATAAATTTATTTACTAAAATATGATTAATAAAAAAAATATTTAAATTTAATAAAATGAATTAAATATACATTTAAAAAAAAAAAGGAAAATAGACAAAAGTTTATCTATCTGTTTTTTTATCTAATAAAAAAAATATTCCACAAATGTTTTTTTACAACAATTAATTACAGCTTAATTTTTTCTGCATAAACTGTTTTAAAAGACAGAACTAATTGAAAAAGGCTATTGCATAACATAAATATGGAAATGCGTATGTAAAATTGTGAATACTTCACCCGAAATTGCGAAATCGCATGTTACATGTGAATTAATGTTTTTAAACTTATGAAATATAAAACTTAATATTAAATATGATAAAAAGTTTAAACTTAAAACACTTTATTTGCATTTTATCTAGTGAGTTTCCTAAGTAAACAAAATAATGGCGGTTATATTTTAGTAATACGGCTAAATAACTGTACCATTATTTAGTCGTATTATTAAAATATATATATATATATAATATATATACATATATATATATATATATATATATATATAATATATATATATATATATATATATATATATATATATATATATATATATATATATATATATATATATATATATATATATATATATATATATATATTAATAGTTATTAAATTATTTTAATAACTATTAATTCAAAGAATGAGAGATTATAAATATTTGTAAATCTTTGTTCGCTAAAAAAAACTGTGCTATATGGAAAACCCTGAGTCGTAAAGAAGTGATGAAAAATGATTTATAAAGTACGAGAGGAAGTGTTAATAAGCGTTACAAAAACAATGGTACAGCATTTTTTTTTTTTTTTTATGTGCTATAAGAAGTCCTTACGGTCTTATCAATTTCAAGTTCAAATCGAATGTATACAATATTTAAGATTTTCTATTCTATGTCAAATCTTAAAAAAAAAGAAGAAGAAGCTATAATTACAACACACGGATTGTACGACTATGTTCTTTAAAAAAAAAAAGCGGTTACTAATGTTTATAATGTTAAATATTAGTTTCAATGTATTTGAAATGAATGAATCCGGAAAACTTTCAAATTGAAATAAAATGCTTAATTTATTTATTCGTATATAAAGAAAAAATGAACTATTTTTTAAATAGCAGTAGTAAATACAAATTTTATATTTAAAAATGTTATGATTTTTGTTTATAAAAAAACAATTAATTGTTTTAAATTAACAAAAATATTATCAATATGAATTATTTTCCAGAATTTAAAATTGAACACAATTATTATCAAAACAATTTACCTGCCATGCATTGATAAGTATAACTACAAAAATCAGGAAAGTTCTCGCTACTGGTCATTTTGTTTATGGTATTTTTATAGATTTACAAAAAGCTTTTGATACCATTGATCACAAAATTTTGATTTCTAAATTAAAACACTATGGTATTCGTGGTATTGTAAGTGACTGGTTTCTCTCTTATTTTACAGATCGGAAACAATTTGTGATCTTATTTTACAGATCGGAAACAATTTTTTAACAAATTAATGGTTATAATTCTACTAATAAATCTGTTGAGTGTCGTGTTCTTCAAGGTTCTGTTCTTGGACCTCTTTTGTTCTTAATTTATGTTACGACATAAACGATTCTAGTCGCTTCTTGTCAATTTTTTTTTGCTGATGACACAAATCTATTGCATATCAACAAATCATATAATTCTCTATGTAAAAACATAAATTCGGATCTAAAAGGTATTGTTCACTGGTTAAATGCTAACCTAATATATCTTAACATAAAAAAAACTGAACTAATCTTTTTTTCATCTAGAAAAAAACACAATATAAACAACAATTCTAAAATTCAAATTAAAATTAATAATAACTGGTTATATCCTACTAAAGTTATTAAATATCTTGGTGTTTTGATTGACTGCAATCTCTTGTGGAATTTTCATATTGATGAGCTATACAAGAAACTAATTTGAACTAACAGGGCACTTTCAATATTTTGTCATTATGTTGATAAAATATACATATTCTACTAGAAACATATAAAATGGAAAACTTAGTGTGCCATCATTTAAAACTCAGATGTATGATAAACATTCTGTTGTCTATCGGTGCAATTGTGAATGGAACAAGAAACTAGTATGCATAGTGAATGAGTTCAAAAAACTACAACTTCAAACATTTCTTAATGTAAAACAAAATCAATTTAAAAAAATTTTAAAAACAATTTTATTCTAACTTATTGACATGATTTTTACTTAATATTTAAAATATACTCTTATTTTTTTAATTATGATTACTGCAACTATTATCATTAACTTCTTGTTTGTTTATTTTTATTATTATCATTAAAGTATGATTTTTAAATGTTTACTTTGTTTATGTATGTTCTATGTGTGTATGCTTATTATTAACCATACTATATTTGTGTCACTCCTTTGATCAGAATTATGTTTGAGTGACTCCATCCTTATAAATCATTTAGTTATTATTATTAAATACTTATAATTAATTTATTCATTATTATATTATTATATATTCTCATAATTATCATTGGCTAACTTAAATAATTTTATCTATATAATGACTGATATAATAAGCGATTTAAGTGACGTAACAATCAATTATTTTTTCTAATATCGACTTTGTTTTGAAGCAAAAATTATAAAAGGTTGCATTTTATTATGCAAAGTACTAATATATATGGGCTTGAAGTCCAACAATTTGAATCAGAGATTTGTTAAAGAATTTAACTTGTGGAATAAAAAATAAAGCAAATAAATATCATTTGTGAATCATTTTCAGAATGTAGTTAAGGGTATAAAAATTCACTTCTAGGATAAATAGCAATAGGCCCAAGCGAGTTTCCCGCATAGCCTCTAGGGCCAGCATGCCACTGGATATTTGCATACACTTTCATTCACCTTTTCTTATAAAACAAAGCTGCTGCAACTCTTTCTTGCCATTACCTCTCTTGCATTGGCTGCCAAGAGTTTTGTGTCAAACAGGCTTGAAAGGGCGCTACTACTACTATTACTACTATTAAGTTCAGTATTATTAATTAGATTAAATAATAGTTTTTTGATAAAAATATATATGCTCTTATCTAAAAACTATAATCTAAGGGTTTGTTTAATGAACAATCATCAGAAAAATACACCAAGTACAGGGAAATACACCAAGTACAGGGATCAAATTAAGTGAATTGTAATTGTTTTCCGCACCTTCGCAATCATAACCAATAAATCTTTTTATATAATTCAATTTTTATGAATGCTAACATAAAAAAACCATTATTAATAGCCAACATTAAGTTCAGTGTTGATTTCAAAGCATGTTATTCATTACATGTCATATAGTTAGATTTTCAAAAATATCGACCTATTTAATCTAAGAGAACATCTGCTAAAAAGTGAAGCGAATTTTCAGATATCCTATTGAGGTCTATTTTTTGACCAATATTATAGATTTTTATTTCCAACTGATTATAGGTGATGTTCATTTGAGCCTACCTGTTTTAAACTATTTTTACTTGCTTTTTTAATTTTATTTTATTTACAAAGTAGTACAGTGGAATAGGGTTAAAAAAATCTAAATCCATAAATATGAAATGCTTTATCCTAATGTGAAATAAATCCATTAAAATGTTCTTGAATTAGAGTCACTCCTGGCTGTGCCATGGCTGGCTCAAATTTAAATCTTAAAAATATATACAAAATACATACCCAAAAAGAAGTAGATATAAAGTGAATCAAAAAAGAGTTGGTCACAAATTCAGTAGGTTGAAAGTTCATTAGGTTGAAAATAAAGTAGTTAGACAATTCAGTATATTGAAAAATTATTAGTACATGTTTTAATTAGGTGTAAATATATAAATCAAAAGTTGTTGGTTGAAACTCAAGTTTGTCATAATCTACAAATTATAAAATTTCAAAATTAGATTGAGTTGTAGGCCACCATTCATAATACTCTAATCAGCCATGGTTTACTTAAAATGGCCACAAAAGACACTGAATTCAATATGAAGAAAGTTTAATATTGCATACTACATGGCAAAACAAGTGTCCCTTCACAGATTATCCTTATTTAATTGCATTAGAGAAAAAAGAAAATAGGGTCAATTATTTGGGAAGTTCCCATTATGGTTCTGACAATGCAGCTACGATATTTACAGACATTAAAAAAATATTTATTAAAATTACATTAAAAAATATAATACATTACATTAAAAAAAATGTTCAAAAATTTGTCACCATCATTTTTGCTAAAAAAAATGTTTATGTCGTCAAAATTTTTTTGTCCTTGTAAATCTGTTTTGTAAAATTTTCCTATGAAAACTAAAGCCGTGCATGTGTCTTTCTTTGAATCAATACTAATTTAATATTTTTAAGCTTGATATTTTATATTGTACATTATAACTCTTTTCTTAATTAACTTGTTGATTATAATTACAAGTGAATGACATGGTTTAGATTTGAGCGGACATGGCACAGTGGTTAAAGCTCTTGCTTAAGAAGTAAGAGATTCAGGGTTTGAAGTGAGCTCTGGACATATTTTGTGCCATCTTTAAAAAGGAGGCATGAACTTCCTAGTTCTAAATGCTCTTCTGTGATGCTCTGTGACAAGACCGTTAGGTCTTTTGGCACATAAAACAAAAAAATTTTTAAAAAAGATGATTTTAATGTCAGCAATTGTGTCAAACATTTAGATTACAGTATGCATTAGAAAATTTGTTTATTTTTATTTTTTAGTTATATGTTTATCAGTTGTTCCGCGCTTTAGCTTACATACATTCTCTTGGTGTCTGTCATAGAGATATAAAACCTCAAAATTTATTGCTTAATCCAGATTCAGGCGTTCTCCAGTTATGTGACTTTGGAAGGTAAATTTTTATTTTTGTTTAAATCTTGTTATTTCTCTGCATCAGTTAAATGATTTATATCCTTTTTTGTAGTGCAAAAGTTTTAATACCTGGAGAGCCTAATGTAGCATATATTTGTTCAAGATATTACAGAGCACCAGAGCTTATCTTTGGAGCCACTGATTATACAGTAAATATAGGTAAATATCTACATATTTAACATTTTTAAACAGGACAATTTAGTAATAAATACTGCTATTGATGTATGTTGTAAATATCTATATATTTAACGTATTTAAACAGGACAATTTAGTAATGAATACTGCTATTGATGTATGTTGTAAATAGAAATTAAATGTTAAATAATGAATTTATACAAAGAAAAATACACTTTTTTTTTTTTAATTTTTTTTTTTATTATTTTTTTTTATTTTTTGAATCTCGCCATTATTTGGTTTTTTAATATTCAAATAGCTATATAATTATTAAATAATAAGATTTTATTGACAATATCTTTTAAAGTATAAACAAATTAATTTAAAATTATTCAAAAAGAAACTTTTTATATTAATAAAAAGTTTAATTTTTGTTTGTTTTATTTTTTGTTTTAGTATACTTAATTAATTTTTAGTTTGTTTTTTTTAATTTCAATAATTAAGAAAGACTTTTCTTAATTTTTTTTTTAGTACCACACTTATCTTTTTTTGTGTAGCGCCCTCGTTCATCAATGCTTGTGTTTCCCATTTTAGAGTTGAGTGGGTGTTGTAATTACAAACAAACAAACAAAAAAAAAATCAAAACTTTGAAAGAAAAAAAAAGTAACCTATTCGAATGTAGTGGCCCTTTTGGCCTTAGGGAGGTGAATTAAGTCAATAAAAAAATATACTCGTTGAAATAAAAACTTTAAGTATTCATTTTGGTTTTTTTTTAAACAAATAGAAATTTACACAAAATACAGAATCAATATAATAGTTGATATGGTAGCATATAAATTAAAATAAATAAAAAGAGATGGTAGGTTTTATAGTTACTTTAGAGGTGATAAAAAAATTTAAAAATTTCTTATATATAATTGATGGAGAAATAATTCCATGAATCTCTGCTAAAAAGTTCATTATAAAAAAGGAACTTTTTAGCAGAGATTCATTTCAAAAGAATCTTTGTGTAGCTTGATGTCAAAACAGGATTATGGGTTTCTATCCTGAATTGAAAAATGTTCAATAGAAACTGAATGCGATAAAAAGGCATTTGGTGGATTGAATTATATTTTTTAAGTTAAAAAATATATTTCAATCCACCAAATGAAAAATAATAATGAATAAATTAATTATAAGTATATATATATATATATATATATATATATATATATATATATATATATATATATATATATATATATATATATATATATATATATATATATATATATATTCCTAAAAGTTAAGTAAGCTTTATTGTAATTTAAACTCTTTATTCTACTTTATTCTACTTTATTGTAATTAAAAGCAAATCATTTTAAAAGTAAATTTCCATTTAAAAGTTTTTAAATTTTAATTAGTTTTATTAGTTGAGTACAAAAAAAGTCTGTACGCACACACCTTTAGCATAATAAAAATTAAGTATTGATATAATTCTTTTAAAAAAACTTTTTATAAATGACTTTTAAGAAATTTTGTGTGCATTTATTGGATACTTTACAATAAAATATATTTAATTATTATTGTAAATAAAATTTTATTTACAATAAAATTTTGCGTGCATTTATTGGATACTTTACAAGGTTTTGTTAACATAGTAATAAAACAATCAATCAAATTTAATTTTCTGTTTTTAAATTTTATTTAAATTTATTCTATTTGTAAATAACTTATATAAATAAATTTATTACAGGATTTAGCTATAGAAATATTATGTTTTAAATATACATAAATGATCTTATGCAAATTACACAAAATTTAAGAATTTCAAGTTATTTTTTTACTAAAAAACTATATATTAATTCTAAACTATAAAATATTCAAAAACTTAATTGAAAATTTACTTACTAAAATAAAGGAAATTTAGCAAACACTGTCTTTATTTTTAACAACTGCATTTAGCCCAGCCATTTTCAACAGCTGCTTTTGAGCAATCTTAGCTGTTCCTATTCTTTCTTTTTTTTCTTTAGAATTAAGGTTATTATGTTAGTTCATTAAGGTTGTTTGGCAGGTAAGCGTCTAGTGGAATTTTATTGGGATTGAATGAAAATATGCTACAGATATAAATTTCTAATTTCTGGCATAATATTTCTTTCTTATGCTGTTCTAAACTTAAACAAAAAGATCAAAATTTCTATTTCAAAACCAAACAGACATTGTTTAAAATTGAACCTGTCATTTCGAAAAGGACACAAGTCCAAACATTTTAATAGTTAGTTTATAAATTTAAATTAAAAATTTCTGTAAGATTTTTTTTTTTTTTTTCTATAAAAAATAAAAGTTACATAAGTTATATACGTTCTTTATCTATCTACTTCTATGTTTAATTTCTTTACTAGCATAGACATTATTTTAATAAAAATCATGTTTTTGTTGATTTAACAAAAATTTTAATAAATGGACTTGTGCCCTTTTCGAAATGACAGGTTCAATTCAACAAATTGATGATGATGATATTGATAATGATGATGTGATGTTGATGAGGATGTTGATGATAATGATGATGTGATGACGATGAGGATGTTAATGATAATGATGATGTGATGACAATGAGGATGTTGATGATAATGATGATATAGAAACTAGTGGATGATGATTTGTGCGGTTTATGAAACTAGTGGATGATGATTTATGGTTTCTGTATTGGTATGATTTGTGCGGTTTATAGAAACTAGTGGATGATGATTTATGGTTTCTGTATTGGTATGAGTCTGTGTTTAGTAATGTTTAATCTAATCAGAGGATATATATATATATATATATATATATATATATATATATATATATATATATATATATATATATATATATATATATATATATACAGGGTGTTCGGGATAAATTTGACATATTTATAATTGATTATATTTTTTTGTAGATTAGAGGTATTAACACACACTACAGGTCATTTAAAAGTTTGAACCCTTCTTCATTCATATACAAGATGTCAGAAAGGATGGATGACTGGAACCCACCTGAATCATGGAAGAGAATAACTTGCATCATGATGATTCGTGCCGGCCATCAAAATAAGGATATTATGACTGCTGCCCAATGCTCCCTGAACACAGTAAAAACAATCAGGTATGAACTAGAGACTTGCAATGGTGACTACGAGGATGTAGTAAGAAGAAAGATCCCTAGCAGACGATCTGATTGCGTTCGTACAGCAGAATTCCTCGCAAGTCTGCAGGAACAGGTGTTGAAGAACCCTGGCATTGGAATTCGGGCTTTGTCACGTGAAATGAATGTTACATCCTCTACTATGAAGCTTGCACTCAATGAAGACCTTCGCTACTACTCATACAAGCGCCACAAAGGTCAGCTACTCACAGAAAAGGCCCGTAAAAAACGTTTGATAAACGTGAAGAAACTTCTAAACAAAGTGAAACATCCTCTAGAACCACAAACAATCTGGTTTTTTTCCGATGAGAAAAACTTTTGCCAGGATCAAAAACACAACACGCAGAATATGTCCTTTGTACTGCTTGCAACACGAGGTATGTCCATTGTACTGCTTGCATGCAGTACAAAGGACATACCTCGTGTAATGCAGACTAAATTTCCCCAAACTGTGATGGTTTTCGGATGTGTATCCTCTGAAGGCGATGTGATGGCTCCGCATTTTTTCTAAGAGGGCCTTAGGTTGACTTCAGATGGCTACGCGGAGTTGCTGAACACTGTAGTCAAGCCCTGGATAACAAGGGTAGCCAATTGTAGGCCGTATGTATGGCAGCAGGATTCGGCCCCTTGCCATACCTCTGTGAAAAGTCAAAAATGGTTGTCTGAAAATTTCTACGACTTCACCAGTCCAAATGTTTGGCCTCTAAACTCGCCAGACCTTAACCCCATGGATTATTTTGTATGGGGCGCAGTTGAAAAAGACACTAATTGCACTTCCAGTAATACAAAAGCCCAGTTAGTGGATAAAATTAAAACAGTTTTTGAGGCCCTTCCCAGGGAGACTGTAGCATTAGCTTGTTCGAAATTCCGAAGCAGGATTGAAGCAGTGATCGATGCTAATGGTGGTTATTTTGAGTGAATTTTGTTCATAGCATTGTAATTTACTATGCCTGTAATTTTTTTTGTCAACTCATTAAATTTAATGGATACAAAGAAGATTTTTCTTTTTCTTTTGAAACTGTCAAATTTATCCCCAACACCCTGTATATATATATATGTATGTATGTATATATATATATATATATATATATATATATATATATATATATATATATATATATATATATATATATATATATATATATATATATATATATATATATATATATATATATATATATATATATATGTATATATATATATATATATATATATATATATATATATATATATATATATATATATATATATATATATAATCATTGACACTAGAGCCATTCAGTATGATGAGCATTAAAGTCATAAAAAAACAGTATTTGCAAATGGATAAAGAATTAGGACTGGGTTAATTTGTTTAGAAGCAACATCAAAAAGCGCACGCTTTTATGAAAGGAGATAATTAAAAACAAAATGGTTTCACAATAAGAAATAACATTAAAAAAAATAGTTAGGCTTTGGTTCAAATCAGACTTTATAACAAAATCTATGTGACTAAAGGAGTTTTTACAAATCAAAGGGTTATATCTATCAGCATGCGATCCAAATATAATTTTATTAACATTAAAATTTAGCTCTTAACATTATTTGGGTTATAAAATAAAAAAATTGTTTTTTTAATTTGTTTTAGATACTTGGTCAGCCGGTTGTGTCTTGGCTGAGTTGTTACTAGGCCAACCTATTTTTCCTGGTGATAGTGGTGTTGATCAATTAGTCGAAATTATCAAAGTTCTTGGTACTCCCACCAGAGAACAGATTCGTGAAATGAATCAACATTATACAGAATTCCGTTTTCCTCAAATAAAACCCCATCCTTGGTCTCGGGTTAGATGTTAATTTTTTGAATTTTTATTTGTAGTTTTTTTGTAATTTTGTTTGTAATCACTATTTTTAGTTATTTTTTATTATTATTTTTTATTGATTTTTGTTTATTAGATATTGATACAAAGTTTATATCTTGAATTTTATTTAAAACAAAGGTTTTTCGTGCAAAAACGCCAAGCGATGCTATTAGCTTGACTTCGCAATTATTGGAGTACACTCCAAGCAGTCGGTGTTCTCCATTAGAAGCCTGTGCTCATCCTTTTTTTGACGAATTGCGCGTTGAAGGAGTACGATTACCAAATAACAAAGAAATGCCTAAACTGTTTAACTTTTCGGCGCAAGGTTAGAGAATATCTGTTTTTTCCTAAATCTTCTACTTAATTTTTTTTTTTTTTTTTTTTTTTTTTGTAATTTGAACTATTTTTTTTGTAGAATTATCTTCAAAACCGAGTTTACAGTCCATACTTATTCCCGACTTTGTAAAAAAACATCAGAGTAGCACAAGTCTGGCAAGCTCCTCTTCTACCATTTCTAATCAAGTAAATACTACGGACTCAAATAAGACATCAATCAATATTTCAACAGAAGCTTCTTAATTTTTTTATTAAATTATAAAATGAATTGGCAGAGCGTTTGTGGTACCTGTAAATTAGAGCCGCCTAACGATTTCTGTCATGTTAATATATTTGTTTTTATGTTTGGATGCCGAACAGGGATTTGCAATGTTTTAATAAGATTATTGTATAAGATGGATACGCGCTGTGGATATTTAATATTTTTTAATCGTCGTTGTAATGTGTAAACCTCTTCTTTTTTTTGTACTCGAAATCCTTATTTATTTTTCTTCAATTTTGTTACAAATAATTTTAATTTATTTTAAAGTCTGCCCTCAAGGCTTTAATGACGACAATAAACGCAATCAGTATTTGTGTGTCTGTTTTCTCATCAGCTAACCGAAACCAATCGTTTAGGGTTTGCTTCATAAGATCGATTAGTTTCTTTAAAGAATTTTAAAATTTTTTCTACCAATTAAAAATCTTGAACTGGATGGTGGAAGAAAATAAAAGTTATTTATCGGTCTCAGCGAATTTTTTTTTGTGTTTGTTTTAATATGGTGTTTTGTTTTACTTTTTATTACTGTTGTCGACTCAGTTCAACTTAATATGCTGAGCCTAAACGCATGGTTTCATTTGAAATTGATTTTTATCGCCGCTTTTGTTTTTAATAAATTAAAGATTTCTTAAATTTGCTTTGTAAATTGTTTCGCTCAGATCTTTTCTCTAAAGGTTTTTGGCTTTAAAAACATGAATGTTTTTAGTTTATCTGAAATGAAATTGTTGTATATAAGTATGATATAAAGAAACGTTTAAAATATTTTCTCGTACTTTTTTAAATAAAATTACAATTTTATGAGTCCACAACACAAGTCCAAAAGTAGATTGATTATAAAATTGGACCACCCTTAAATAAGCACCGGTGTAGCACGCGATTTTTACTCCCGCGTTTTTTTACTCCCCAGTAAAAGTCAAATTAAATTTTTATTCCCCAATAAAAACCGCATTAGAAATTTTTACTCCCCAGTAAAAAGCTCATTAAATTTTTACTCCCATAAAATTTTTTGCAGTAAAATGTATTTTACAACTGATGTATTTTGACAACGTTTTAAAGGTTGTGGCTTTTGAAAAGCAGTAAAGAAGCAATTTATTAAGACATGGTAATTTGTGATAATAAGTTGCCTGAAGATGCAATCAGGCGTTCCAAGGAGGCGTCTAGCCTTTACTAAATTTACTAGTCGACATAATGGAGTTGGAATAATCGGATATAAAGTTGGCATTGGGTAAATGTCAGCTGACGAGGACTTTTTTTTTTTTTTTTTTAAAAAAAATTGTTTGCTAAAAAGTTTTTCTTGGCCTTAGTTGGCAAAAAGCAGACACGACCCCCCCCCCCCATCCTTTTTTTTTTAAAATCTCATCGGGACGGCCCTGGATGCGAACTAGGGAACTGACGAGAACATAACAAAGTGTGCTTTATTTATGATAGGTAGATATATATATATATATATATATATATATATATATATATATATATATATATATATATATATATATATATGTATATATATATATATATATATATATATATAAAGAAAGAGAGAGAGTAATTATGGAACCAAAAAAAAATAATAATAATTGAAATTAAACAACAATATTTATAATTCGTGAAATAAATACATAAGTAAATGCACTAGATTTTCAACTGTTAATCACAGCATCCAAGTGGATTCCAGCGGAGTTGTCTAAAAATATAGAGTAACCAACTTATTAAGCCGTAAACTGCATGGGCTAGTCATCGGTTTTGTTTTCGCTCAATATTTGCATGGATATCTACCTCAATAAATGAAGCGCATCCAATTATCTCAATCATCTTCAAGCATTTTTGTTTTACAAATATGTGTTCGAATTGGCATACTCAAATATCCAGCTATTTCATTCTGTATTTTGTTACACATATGGTTAACAACTTTGTTTTTAATTGGGTAATGTTTATCTTCAGATCCAGTTATAATAAAAGAAACTGTCTAAAAAAAGCAGTTTCCATCTCCTTTAATTCTATGGATTCTCGTAGGACAAAGAGTTAGGTCAATGTTTCCACCGCAATATTGTGTCTTCTAACAATTCCAAACTTTTCTGCAATTTATTTTCTCATAACAAAAGTTCCACATTTTGCTATTTCTTCATTCAAAACATTTATACTGCTTTCATGTTGAGTACTATCGTACGTGTTCCTTGATTTGACGGCTTTGTTAATTGGTCCAGTTTTGACATTACTACCATTTGATAATTTTAAAAATATATATGCTACTGCATTAATAGATTACAAATGTTTCAATAATTTTTTTTAAATACTCGCTTCTTTATTGCTTTTCAAAAAACCGCAGTAATTAAAACCATTAAAAGTATTCACAAAATACTACGTGGTTTGGTTGCAAAAATACATTTTGCCGCACAAAATTTTATGGGAGTAAAAATCTCTAAATGGGAGTAAAAATTTAATATGAGATTTTTACTGGGGATTTAAAAAAATGCAAGATTAAAAATCTCATACTACACCGGCATATTGTGTTTAAATAAATTTTCGTTAAGTGAATATAATTCGCCTAATAAATAGTGCTATTTACCCATCTAATGCAAATTCTGGCATTTTTCTAATTTTAAATAGATAATTTGAAATTTTAAAAGTTGTTTTAAAATTGTATGTCTGACTGAAACTTTGTGTAAATGCGCGGCGAAACAAATTGCGAATTTGAACTAATTAATTAAACATCAATTCATTAATTAAACATCATCGGAAAGGTTGCGTAAGTTAAGCATGTTTTCGGTGTAATGTAATTTCGGAGAATAACTTTAAAAAAACACGCTTTTCTTAACAAAAAAGCCTTATCTCATCTTAAGCCGTCTAAAAACGTATCATCTTAAGCAACTTCTTTAAGTACTATCATAATTTAAATAGCATGACAACAGCTTATGTTTTATTTCAAGTAACCCATGGAATTAGTAGTAGATAAGCATAAAATATTGAGGGTGTAATAAATTTTTGATGATCTTATTTTGTTCTGACGTAATTACAAAATATTGAATAATAAAAAATTATAACAGGGGTGGTAAATTTTTTTAACAGTAAAACAATCAAAGAATATTAACTAAACAACCAAGAAATTAAAGTAAATAACACCGTCGAACTTCTATGAATATCCTTAATCAATAAAGTTCGCGAAAATACCATTAGTCTACCCGTAAAAGATGTTTTTATGACAGAAAAACAACAACAAAACTTTAAGCTACAAAATGTTATTGCTCACACACACTCACATATATATAATATATATATATATATATATAATATATATATATATATATATAATATATATATATATATATATATATATATATATATATATATATATATATATATATATATATATATATATATATATATATATATATATATATATATATATATATATATATATAATTCAGAAACTGATTTGACTGTCTTTGGTTATCATGATGATAATCCTAAAATAGTACCAGGTCGTCGTCTGCTCCTACATTGAGGAAAAACTAGGAAATGAACACATATATTTGTGTTACCCAAAAATTAGATTAATTTAACAAAAGTTTAAGACCAGGGAATTCGAGTATACAAGAGGTTGATAAAACCCACAGTCAAATAGAGCACTTGCTTCTGTTGAAATGTTTAGTCCCCTTGGTTTAATCAGAGCGATTTCTGCTCTTCAAAAAAAAAAAGATTTTTTTGTCTACCAAATGAAGAAATTGAATTTCAAACATTTTTTAGCTATTGCAGGCTTTTTTAATTTTAAGCTTGTTCCTTATATCTATATAATGCATCTACCATTCAGATCATGTATACTCCAGAAAATCAAGTTATAATGTTTTCTGCCTTGAATAAGAGTGCACAAATTTCAAATGATAAAGCCAATGTCCTTCAAAATCTGTTCAAGTATATGCCTGCTGTAAATATTGCATTTTATAAGAATATTTTAAAATAATTTATTTTATCGTCAAAATATTTATATGTTTTATATGTTATGTTGTTAAATGGACTTCTTACTGAAATAGTAAACTGGAAAGCCAAACCAGCCTTTTCGCTATATCATCCACCGCCGCACAGGTACCGTACGCTGTATTGACATAAATGAATCAAAAGATATTCCAGATGTCACTGGATAGCAGGAACACTAGACACTGGACAGCAAGGAACAAGCTGAAATTATTCGGTGGGCCTTCTGTAATAACACAACACATTACCCTACAATCCTCGATGCCACTACCTCCGCCAACGTTAGTGACACCAATCCATTCACTACTTACAAATACGGCTCAATTAAAGAGGCGTATACCTCCTAAACAATTTAAAACAAACAATTTAATATAAAAAAACTAAACGACTCTAGAATTGAGCAACTTTGGCGAATTATCAATTACTCCTCCTAGGATGTATCTATCGACTTCAAAATAGTAACAATGATACCCTCATGAAAATAATTTCTTCAATCAATGCGAAATGCAATCTCTCGAAATTAGGCTGCGCATCCATGCTCTTATACGGTGACTTTTACTTTAGCCACACAACATATGAAAAACTTGTAGTTGATGTACACTAGTTGTAGCGCATATCAACAATAAATGACTTAGTCACACTATGTTTCAACAATGCTTAGGTGTGCATTATTTAACTCAAATGATAACATTCTCAACATATCGCAACTCAAGAAACAATGCAATAGGTAATACTCTTGACCTTGTCATTACCGATTAATCAAACAGAGTTAGAGACTTTAAAAAGGATGATCCTATCGGAAACACACTTAAGTGTAAAGCTCACTTCCTAATTACTGGACATTTTGAAACTATGAATTTCGAAGTACCAGCTACTTTTCATTCACGTTATATTTGAAGCAAAGCGAACTATCAAAAAATATCAGAATATATCATGGATTACGATTGGGACAAAAACTTTACTAATCATTCAGCAAACTTTAACTACCAACTACTTGTAAACAAATATATGGAACCTGTGTGCAAATACATTCCAGTGACTTCTGTTCCCTTCAAAATAAAAAAAGAACCTTGGACCACACCGGAAGTTAAAGAAGCGGTTTTTCATAAACCTAATCTCTGGAGGCAATATGTCGCTTCTGGAACTAAAACACATGAACCACTCAGGAGTAAGCATAAAATAGCTTGAAAGCATGTATCAGAGGTAATAAAAAAAGCTATTAAAAGATACAAACATCAGTTAGCTAGTGTTTTCAAAAATGACCCAAAGAAACTTTATGATCACATCAAAAATAAAGAAGAAACTAATAACTCACTTCAAGCTCTCGAAGATGACAATAAAAACATTATAACCAACGGTGCAGCTACTTCAGATATTCTAAACAATTACTTTCATTCTGTGTTCATTACTGAAAAACCAGATTCGCTGCCAGATTACGGATCACGTACAAATGTATCTTGCACTATAGACTTAAATTTCATATCGGCGACTTCAGTTCAAGAAAGACTAAAAAAGCTCATTGAAAGTCAAAATTATATGACGACATACACCCACGAGTATTACGCAACTGCGCGTCAGCATTTGCAATTCCATTAGCTATGATCTACCGAAAATCAATTTGCGATTTGCAGGTTCCAGAGCGTTGGAAAAAATTAAATGTCAACCCAATTTTTAAACAAAGCAGCAAGCAGAACCGAGCCAATTATAGACCAGTCTCACTAACATCGGTACCCTGCAAAATCATAGAAGGTATTATACACGAAAAAATCATAAATCACTGTCTTAGCACTAACCAAATATCTAAAGTACAGCACGGATTTCTTCAAAGTAAAGGATGCACATCGAACTTACTTGAAACTCGGGATATACTAACCGAAGCAATGCATCAAGGCTGCGCCACTGATATCATCTTCACTGACTTTGCGAAAGCTTTTGATAAGGTTCCCCATATCAGACTCATACACAAACTTAAAACCTATGGTATAAACGGCATAGTTTTAGACTGGATAGCAAACTGGTTAACGAATCGTTATCAGCGGGTTGTAATCGGCAAGCATAAATCTAAATGGAAATATGTAACAAGCGGGGTACCCCCAGGGTTCTGTGCTCGGTCCACTTCTTTTTATATATAAACGACTGCCGGACTATATTACTCATCACATAAAGATTTATGCCGACGATTGCAAAATAATTGCAGTTCTAAAATCTGAGGAGGATAAAAGAACATTGCAAATTGACATAGATAATCTTGTAGATTGGTTGCATAAATGGAATATGCCTCTCAACTTCAATAAGTGTAAAGTTATGGGTGTGGTTACTCTAAATCTACTCAAACTTATTCGATGCTTGATTTGAGTGGAAACAGAATTCAACTGGACTTCACTAACAAACATGATCTGGGAGTACTTCTATCAGACAATTTTAAAGTAAGCTATCAAGTCGAATCAGCAGCAGCAAGAGCCAACAGTAAACTTGGTAGACTAAAGAAAATTTTTAGAAGTCGTGGACTCTTTTTGTGGAAAGTACTCTACAAAACATATATAAGACCCCAGTTAGAATTTGCTATCCAGGCTTGGTCACCACACAATGAAAAAGATATTCCTATTCTAGAACAAGTACAGCATAAAGCCACTAAAACAATATCGGAAATAAAGTATTCGTCATATGAAGAAAGACTCTTTCATCTCGGCTTAACTACTCTTAAAGAAAGGAGAGTTCAAGGTGATCTGATTAAACAGTTTAAAATTTCAAAAGGTATGGATCAAATTATTATTTATTAATTAAATTATTAATTATCAAATTTTATGCGGTAGTGGTGTAGTGGTAGAGCGCTCGCTTCATAAACGAGTGGTTCCGAGTTTGATCCCCACCACGTCCCTGGTAGTACCGCGCTCAACTCGTTTCTCCGCGCAGCGGCCTTGTTCGGCCTTGAATCAGATCACCTTGAACTCTCCTTTCTTTAAGAGTAGTTAAGCCGAGATGAAAGAGTCTTTCTTCATATGACGAATACTTTATTTCCGATATTGTTTTAGTGGCTTTATGCTGTACTTGTTTAGAGTTGAGAGAGGGTTATAGCCACAAATAAGTAGCCTCCTCGTCTGTAGTGGCCTTCTCGGCCTTGAGGAGGTGAATTAAAATAAAATTAAAAAAAAAAAAAATTATTTTTGATAACCCTCAAGTCTACGCACCATCGATTTACAAATATAATTTACGTGGACATTATCTTCAACTCGAACGTCAAAGGGTAAAAAACTGTCAAGAAAGATTTAATTTCTTCACTAATCGCATCGTGAATGTTTGGAATACGTTACCTTTAGACGCCATAAGAGCTGAATCAGTCAACTCGTTCAAGGTTAGTGTTCATAAATTGAAATTCGTAATAGACAAATGATCGGACACAGAAGTGTCTTCTTTCAGCATGGAAGTGCCAGGTGTAGCACTTCCTCATCAAAATATATAAATGTATTATATAATTGATTTCTGAAATAAATAAACTCAAACTCATTATATTTTTAATGGACCAGAGGTGCTAGTTAACTAATTATTCTTAAAGATTTTTTTTTATTGTGCAATGTATTTTAGATGTATGCTTTTAGAACTTATAACTAAAGTTTTATTTCGTTGTGAAGATCTTGGTACATACTTTAGATAATATATTACTTATCTTCTCTGTTGAATTGAATTTTAGACAAAATAGTGTGTTTATATTATTTGTTCACAAGTGTAAAATAAGATTTTTTTTTCTAATAAAACAGATAAAACCTTACAGTACTTTAATTGCCAAAATATACAATCATCTTGCCACAATATATATAAAAAATATTAGTTAGTATTATATTTTTTAAAAGAAAATGGAGATATAACAAAATAACACTTTTTATAAAATAAGTGTGTATTACATTGCTCTTGAAATCAGGGTGTAGTAATTCAGACACCTGAACTTTAAATATTTTAATACAATTTCTTTAAAACTGTGGTAGCTGTATAGGAAATTAATACAAATCGGTTTTGTTTGCGTTTTTTATGTTATTTGGTCTGCAGGTCCATTTAAAACTTTGAACTTGATTTTCTCGGTTCGGAAAAACATGGAGATAAAACAAAATAATTCTAACTTCGCGATAAAATCACTTCAAACTCCCTGGATGTCTAAAAGTTTTTTAAAATTTTCAAAAAAGAAATAAAAGTTGTAATTTTTCAAACATTTAAAAACTGAGCAAGTTGTGAACTGCACTTAGCAAACTCAAAAGTAAAAATATGTAAAAGTTTTAGATAGAATTAATGTTGATATTTGATGTAATTGATCCTTCTTTATTTCTTCATTTCGATCTCTCATTAATGATAAGTATTGTTCTTAAGAAGCTTAAATTTGGCCGTATAACACCAAATTTTAAATTTGGAGATGAGTCAAATATTTTAAGATACGAGCCTATGTCAATCCTTCCTTGTTTTTATATATTACGCCGTTTAAATATTGCTACAATACCAAAATGTATAATTAAATATTTACATGGCCGGAGCAAAAAGAAGACAGTAGTCTTATCACTAAGCCCGTAGTTTACATCTTTTTTTTTTACATTACAAGCAGTTATTTTATAAGAAATACTTTTTTTATAATACCGTTAAAAATTAATTGAAATATATTTTAAATCAACTAAAGCCAAAAAAACAAAAAAATGTGAAACAATAAAAGAAAATAACAACCTCAAGATGTATCTTGAGGTTGTTATTTTCACAAATTAAATATAAGAAAAATATATAATTTAAAATATTTTTTTTTTTTTTAGTTTTTATTTGATATATTTCAATAATACAGTTTATATTTTTATCTTTATAACTTGTCTGTGGTGATTATTGATTCTTTTCGATCTCTAAAATTTGTTGCATTTATAAAATTTTTACTTGCTAAAATTGTCTTATCGGTAAATAAAAATTGTCTTATCGATATTTGCTTGTTTAGGTAAAAGGATCCATTTAATGTATACGCATATGTACGGATTTGTAAATTATTTTTCCAAACTTTTTTATTTTCTATTATTTTCAAACTTTTTAGTTTTGTCAAACTTAAAAATTATTTTTTCAACTTTTTGATTTTTTCAAACTTATTAATTTGTTTTTTTTAAACTTTTTTTAATTTCACTCTTTTATATGTTATTGGAAATTGTAAAAATTTTTTTGATGATAAGACATTTTGTCATTTTGGGCTTGATGATAAGACATTTTGTCTTCTACTTGCCCCAGTCAGCTTGCATTTGTATAAATTTATTCGAATGTAAGGTTAACATTGTAAAATGTGTCAAATGAAAAAAAAAAAAAAAAAAAGAAAAAAAAAAAAAAAGAAAAAAATTAATCAACTTTCGATTGCTTTTTTCGAGAATTGTGTATAATCGTATTTCGAGTTTTTATATCCGGTTATAAGTTTGTTCAAACACTAAGTAATTTTTAGTTGTTAAACATCCAAATCTTTAGTTTTTTTAAAAATAAATATATACTTTTCTTTTTAAATCATCTTTTAAATCATCTTAATGTTTGTTCCTCAGTTTTAATAAATTAACACTTTCTTTTTCTTTTAAATCTTCTTTTAAATCTTGACAATCAATAAAGACGTAGATACTGAAAAATTGCTGTTTTGACCAATGTGTTCCGGTCTGATAACTTTTTATCTATTTATTTTTTATTTATATGTATACACATACATATATAAATACCAACACTTACACACACACACACACACACACACACACACACACACACACACACACACACACACACACACTCACACACATATATATATACATGTATATATATATTTATATATATATATATTTATATTTATATATATATATATATATATATATATATATATATATATATATATATATATACATATATATATATATATATATATATATATATATATATATATATATATATATATATATATATATATATATATATATATATATATATATATATATATATATATATATATATATATATATATATATATATATATATATATATATATATATATATATATATACATATATACACTTTGTATATATAAATTTTCCTTTTTTTTTTAATATAAAGTTTTACATTTATAAATATTGGAATTTTTATACTTTTAATAAATTATAATAGAAAATATAATCACCATATCAATAGGAATAAAAATAAAAATAACAAAAAAATAAATAGAAATTTAAATATAAACTTGGTATCTGATAGAAGATCTTGTCGCCAGAACCATAAAACGTATAATAAAATATAACTTAAGCCATTAATAAATGTAAGCAAATAAAAATGACAAAATACAAAAGCAAAAGAACGTGTTTATATAAATTTAAATATAAATTATATATAAAACGTGTTTATATAAATATTATTTTTAAAAGTATTTCATAAAATATTCAATCAAATATTCTCATTAAAAAAAAATGAATTCTTTTAATTTCTTTTTAAAGACTGAGAAGATAATTAATAAATCAAAATTAGGTAAAACGATTTTGTTCCAGAGATTCACGATAAGCGATACAGAAGGTTTCAAGAAGTTCCAGAGGTGCACGATAAGCGATACAGAACTGATTGAGTATACTTATTTTTTGTTTTTAAGATAATAAAATCTTTAAAAATGTGTAATGACGGATTGATTTTACATTGAAACATAAATTCACTTCATTAATATCAAGTACTTTAATATTTTTAAATAAAAACTTTAAATGCGTCAGTCAATTTTCAAAACAAACTAAGCGTATTGCGTGTTTCTGACGATGATATAGAGTACGCAACTTACTTTTGCTTGTACTTCCCTAAGCAATATTTGCATAGTTAATATAACTATGTATAAATAAGTAATAAAGTTGGATTAAAATGGTTTTGTTCAAATAATTTCTTGACTTATAGAGGATTCCTATATTTTTGTTTTAACAAATTTTATAACTTTGCTATAAACTTGTTAGAAATATATCATATGCTTTATTACCGTTTGTAATTTTTAAAAGACGATTCCAATTTATAAAAGATAATAGAACATTAAAAAAAAAAAAAATTCGAATAACTTGTTTAACTTGTTTATTACCAATTCGTTTGCTTTTTCTGGTTTTGCTCAAGCTGTTTATTTTTGGAAGTAATGGGAGTTTCAAAAGGAAAAATGTGTTTTCTAAAAATACTTTTTAAAAATTTGTAGAAAAAAATTTAAATTGTTTTGACTGTAAAAATATTTTAATTAATAACAAAAGAAAAAAAAAAGAAAGAAAGAAAAAGAAAAAGTTTTTCCTTTGAACAATAAACTTATTAAAACTCGAACAATTTTCAAACAAAAAACTTCAGAAATTCTCAAACAAACAAACTTATTTATTCTCAAACAATATCAACCAGAAATTTAAATGCCAGCCTAAAAAAAACAACAACAAACAAACATCGTCGCTTTTAACAAGGCTGCAAGCAACTATTAGATTTGAAAGTTACTGGAAAAGAAATTATGAAGTTTATAAAGCAAAATAGCGATTATAAGACGGCTTGAAAGGTTGCAGATTACATCTTCCCAGCATTGGGAAAACAAGAGGATGGGGGCAAATTCCAAAGAGCTGATATTCCAGAAAAAAAACTAGACAAATTTTTGGAGTACTTAGGAACAGTCACAATAAAAGAATGAGACTTAATTGAATGACAAGTAACACATAAATGAATTTTAGTAGGTGGCACAAGAGAAGCTTGTGAAAAAAAACTAGACAGATTTTTGGAGTACTTAGGAACAGTCACAATAAAAGAATGAGACTTAATTGAATGACAAGTAACACATAAATGAATTTTAGTAGGTGGCACAAGAGAAGCTACCTCTTGAGAGCTATATTTATAGAAAAGAGAAAGAGAAGCAACATCACGACTAAGAACTAGTCATCTTCTTGCATTTGAAAGTTAACAAACCATTCTTAATTATAAATACTGATGAATAACCAAGATATGAAAAAACAAAGTAGTTAGCAAAAGTGTATCAAAATTAGAGGTAATTATTTTTTTTAAAATACAGTGGAGGCATTATAAAATAAATCACGATTCACTAATAAATATCATTTGTTTCTGCAAAGCTGGTTGGAAACAAGAAATATGATTTAAATGAAGTTATATTAATACTTCAACGTTAGATACAATCAACTAAGAACAACTTTCTATAAGAATTAGACAAAAGTACAAACTTTAATAGAGACATCTTCTAAAATTGTGTTTTTTTTTTAATATGTTGTTACTATTTACACTAGAAGTTTTATTCATTAAAAATATTTTATTGGCATGTCTAAATATTTTGCTTCGAAAGCAAAAATTAATTTTTTGTCATTTTTGATCATTTTCACTTGAAGATTTTACTGAATTTATTTTCATTTAAACTTGTTTTATTTTCATTTAAACTTTTGTTATAAGCCCATGGTTTACTGCAAACCCATGGTTTTAGCCATGGGTTTACAGTATAAGTTTATTTACAAAAATGGGCATTGATGTTTTATCTACCATGTTTATAAAAGGTACCTATGGAATATTGTAATAGTAAGAAAAAAAGCAACATTTATTTAATATAGACAATTTCTTTTTTATCGATAACTTCTGTAAGAATCAGACAAAGCTCAATTGCTTAGCAATTTAGCAATTGAAAGCTAAAATTCTTACAATTGTCAAAAACTTTATAAAATATATAAACAAATATTTTTGAATAAAAAATTTAGGCCTTTGTCATAGTTAACATCATTACTGAGCAACAGTTTTTGTGTGTAGTTTGTCGGATATATTGAGATCTATGAGCAATAATAATTGTTTTGATTCTTTGCTATGATGTAGTCTTTTTTTTAACAATATCTGGAATTTTTTTCTACAGAAAAGCACGCGATATTTTTTTTAAAACTAATTTTTTTTGAATATGTTGTTGCTACATCTACTAGACTTGGTCAATAAAAACATTTTTTTCAAAAAATATTTTTTGCTTTTCTAGATATTGGACTTTTTTCTTAGATCACATTAAATTTATTTGCGAAACTATTCCTTTATTTCTTTAAACTATTTATTAAACTCGTTTGCTACATTTTTCTTAGTCTGTTTTTCGACGATCAAAAATGTGACTGTATGAATATATTCGCATTTCTGATCGTCAAAAAACTCATTTTTTTAGGTCTCATTTTTGATAAAAATGAGACCTAAAAAAGAATATATTCTATTCTTTTTTAGCTCTTAACTAGCTAATATATAATAATGAAATGAAATAATCACGAGAAAGTATAGAGGTTTATTTTCTACAGAACAACTGTTGTGTTGTTCCGTGGTACAACCGAGTACCGTGCTGAGAGCACCTTAATAACCACAAAAAATGACAAAAAAAATTTTACGCCTATTTTATCAATTTTAGTTTTTAACTAGTAAATAATAATCAAGTGAAATATAAATTGAAAAGTATATACTTTATTTTATTTTCAAGTTTTAAAATGATCTCGACTAAATTTGTCAATGTTTCTAAAAATTTAATCATATTTTAAAATCCAATATCTAGAAAACCTATAAATGTTTTTGAAATACTTTTTCGGAATTTACCTTGGGGCCATCCATAAAGGACGTCATCCAAATAGGAGGAGGGGGAGGGGGTCGAGGGTCGAGTTAAAAAGGACAAAAAAGGACAAGGGGAGGAGAGGAGCTTGTCAGAAAAGGACCTTTAAAATTTTAGTTTAATTAACATGGAAAACTACGTAAACATGTGTTTTTGAGAAGATAATGTATGAGAATAGTTTTAATTTTATTTTTCAAAGGTGTAGCAGCAAAACATCATCAAATATCATTGCAAGATGAAATAAATTTTTTTGGAGTTAAAAATAGGGAGGGGGTCAGGATTTTATAACGTCCTTTTACAGGGGGGTATATGGAAAAAGGACAACCGGTGCCATAATGAGGGGGGAGGGGTCCTGCTGAATGGTGACTTCCTTTATGGATGGCCCCTTCTAGAATAAATAGCATCAACATACTAAAATAAAAAAAAAAAAAAAGCAGTTTTGAAGGTTGCATTTGAGCTCTGTCTGATTCCTACAGAAAGTTGGTCTTTTTTTATTTTTTTTTTCCTGATTATATAATATAATAAACTTTAACAAAAAGCTTCATACAACTATATTGAAAAATACAAGCCTAAGGTTCTCGGTTTAAATAATATAACAGAATAATATAAACAGAAATCGACTCAAAGGTGTCATGGATGATAAGAATATCAACTTAACCTTTTCAAAGAGTACCTTCGACAACTTTTTTTTAAAAACTAAATCTAATATAACACATGTTGTTTTTTAATATAACAGGATTTTAAATATATATGTATATATTTTTTAAGTAACAAAATTTATATAAACATAATTAAAAATAGAACATTAAAAATAACATAAAACATGAAACAACATAAAAAAACAAAACAAAAAAATTTGAAGATACAATTTTGTTTGCCGTTTAAACGAGAACTTGTTTTTAAAGTCTTTTATACTTGTATTTTTTATTTGATTCTATAATAATGGACCTTGAATCATTATAGAAAAATTTGACATTTTAAAATTTTTCTAATCTAAATACTCTCGGCTAGTATTTGACTGAAGATTATAATTTTGAGAAAATTTAAACGAAAAAATATCGGGAAAAACATTTGATAGTAAATTAACTTTGTACTTATGTATAAAATCTGTAAAGAGTTCAATTTAACAAGGACCTTTAATATATTTTCATTAAATGGATAGCATTACCTAATTTTAATAATTCATCGCTTGACATGATTTTGTAAGCTTTTTTAATTTTGTTTTGTGACTCTTAGAACTTTTAATTGTCGTCATGTTTAACATAAATATAAACCGAGGATACCAGTTTTTTAGACTTAGTATTTAGTAACATAAAAAAGACTTAAGTTAAAAAATTAATTAACAAAAAAATTTTTGCATTTACTCATAATGCTGCACCATAGAAACATTGTTGAAGATGATGCACTGTAATAATTATGGTAGCTGATCAAGTATATCGCTTTGCCCCGAGGTCTTCAATTATCCAGAAATACGCTTGACCATTACTATTTAAACAATTAGTTTACACAAATCTAATAAAGATTAAATGATTATTCGTTAAATATCTACATAAAAACCAAGAATAGGACAAGGGTGCCGAAAAAACGATACCTGGCTTAAAAATAGAAATAATACTTGATAGAAAATAAAAAATAGAAATGATACTTGCTTAACTTTAATGATTCTTAAGTTAAGGTTCAATATTTATGTATATTATGAATACCCTTGCTTTTTTTTGACTTCCAAACTTTATAAAATTTTAGTCTTTGATGTATGATGATGTATTATGAATAAGTAACAAATAATGACCAAGTTAAAAGTAAATTTAGAGTTTTCTATTTCGTAATAAACTTATGGCAAACAATCTAAAATCCGTATTGAACATAAACAGTGCATAATTTGCAGTGCAGATTGGTTATACAGGTTTATAATCCAACTTTGTCTCCAGTTTTTTGTTATCGCTAATTTTTCGTACTGCTTTCATAAAATCTTCTTGAACAACGTAATCACGCTCAGCACGTATAGCAAACATACCTGAAGAAAAAAAAAATCAACTACTTGAACACGGTGTAAAAAGATACACGATGATACAAAATAAAGAATGATTTTTTTGCAAACCTGCTTCTGTACAAACGTTTCTCAAATCGGCACCGTTAAATCCATCAGACAGCTTTACCACTGCCTCATAATCTGCAAACAAAAAAAAATGTTAACATTTTGTAGCACACTAAAAAGAAAAAGAAAATTTATATAAAAAGACATATCTCACCGATTTCCCCGTGTTTTGTTATAGGGTTAGCATGAATTTTTAAGATATCCATTCTACCTTGTTCGTTTGGAAGATCGATATCTTTTATAAGAAAAAATTGGAAATTTACTCAATACAAGAAAATATCGTTAAGTTATAAAAAAGTGCTCAACAAAACTAAAAAAATAAATAAATTAAAAGCATAAAAACAACTAGTTAAACCTTGTTATATCCAATATAATAGTTTGCTAACAATACACAATTGTTTGCTAACAATACACATTTGCTTGCTAACAATACACAATTAATTACTAACAATATACAAAAGTAAATGACAGTCTGTGTAGATTTGTTAGAAGCAAATTAACAAGACACAATACTTTATTTGCGTCTTGTTAATTTGATTGTTCAAATAATTTATGGTGATTTACAAGCATTATAGTTAAAAAGCTTTTACATAACTACCACTATTTCATTTTTATAAGCAATTATGCTACAGATAAAATTAATGATCAAATAAAAAATTCGTCGCCAGATATTCAGGGACCAAATAATTTAGACAGATCTGCAGCAACACTAGCTAAACAAGGAAATTAAAACCGAAGTGAAGACAAATAGATTAGAGATTAGGAGATGAAATAAAAAATTTAATATTATAAATCAATAAAAAAAAAAAATTGCTATACAATAATTCTATTGGATTCAGGTTTTAGATTTGTGATAGAAAGTTCCTCAAACACTTTAGCAAAATCAAGAAATAATATTATGAGACATTAAATGCTGCAAAACTCCATTTTTAAATACTTTCTCTATTATTTATAATATAAATTTCCATTTCACTTCATAAATAACTTTAAAAAACTCATTTCACTCCAAAATTTCCTCAAAAAAAGACGTTCTACATTTTATTTCCACCAAACAAAGTTATCTTGATTTTCAATTTCAATTTATGCTCAAAACATTTTTTTATTAAAGTTACAAATATAATTTATGTCATTACTTATATCCATAATAATAATGTCTTTACATAAAATATTTATAAAAAGTTACAAATATAATTTATGCTTTATATATTATCACTTATACCCATAACAAATATGTAGGATTTGCTGAGTTTGTTTGTTTGTTTTGTTAATGATTATGGTATATTTTTGCTAATGAGTATGTTGAAATTTTTGTTGATGAGTATGTTGAAATTTTTGTTGATGAGTATGTAGAAAACGTGAAATTGAAAACGTGAGTGGGTAATAATAAAAAAATATAACGCACTACCTTTTAAAAAGACTTCAAAAATTATTTACATCAAGATTTTAAAACAAAAGTACCTACTAAGCATGTCGCAAATTAAAACTATATGGAATTATTTTAAAAAAAGTGATAAAGTAGAATGTTATGTTCGGTTATTTTAAAAATTAGTCAAAGATCAACAAAAGAGTTATTAATCCATTTAAAAACTAAACATGGCACCAATTTAAAATCAAACATTTTACAACAAAACGGAGCTTTAACTTCAAAACAGCATGAATCAGTTGAACTAGAGTCTAAAATATACATCGACTGCAAAGATGAAGAAGTAACTCTATCGAAAAAGGTCAGAACAATAGACACGTTTTTCGTAAAAGAAGTTTCTATGGAAAAAATGGTATCGTGCATGGTTGCTAAAGATGGCTTTATATTTAATAGTTTTTGCACATCTTCAGATTTGCGATATTTATTTTCAAAGAGTGGTTCCCGGCTCCCTACTTCACCTAATACTATAAGATTGTAGTAAAATTCTCAGATTCTGTAAAAGCCAATATAATGCAAAAACTTATATTACTAAAAAAGCAAAATCAAAAGTTTTCAATAAGGTTTGACAAATGGATATCACAAAATAGTCAGAGATACCTTAACTTAAATGTACAAAAGGAGGCGAAACACTTTAATCTTGGATTGATTCTAATCCACGGATCGTTTAATGTAAAAAATTGGGTCAAGTTAGTTGCAGGAAGGCTAAATAGCTTCGATATCGACCTCTAAAAAGACATTATTGCCATGACCACTGATGGAGCAAGTGTGATGTTAAAAGTCTGTAAAATGATGTCTCGCTATCATCAACTATATTGTGCTCATGGAATACAACTTGCAGTTATTGATATCTTATACAAGAAAAACAGCGGAGAATTCGAAGAATAGTTAACTACAAATGAAAATTGCGAAGAAGATGCACATGAGAACACTGATGATGATGAAGTTATATAAAGAATATGGTTTGACAATAATTTTGGTCCAACCATCTACTGAATTAGTTAGCAATTACAAAGATCTCATGAAAAAAGTGAGAAAGGTTGTGAAAATATTTAAAAACTCTCCTGTCAAAAATTATACTTATTTACTGAATTATATTCTACATGAACACGGCAAAAAGCTTAAGTTGATTCTTGATTGTAAAACTAGGTGGAACAGTATGTTTAATATGTTAGAAAGATTTCATAGACTAAAAGTGCGTATTCAAAAAGCCTTAATTGATGTTGGGTCAGAAATTTGTTTCACCCAAGAAGAATGATCCCAAATCAATGACTTAATTATTTGCCTGGCACCACCAAAACTTGGTCTCAAACTATTATGCAGAAGAGAATCAAACCTTGTCACTGCGGAAACAACCTTTCAATTTAAGTTAGATAAATTACAATAGCAATCATCACTTTTGAGCATTGATTTAGCCGCGGCACTTCGTGAGAGGTTTACACAACGTCGTTATAAGAACTTAAATGGACTATTGGTTTACTTACAAAATCTTAAAAAAATGAGCAAGAAATTAAAAAAAAATAAAAATACTTTTTCAATGCCAAAGAGAACCATTATGCGTCAAGAGATAAAAAAAAATATTGATAAGAGTTTATACAATTAAAAGAAATAAAGACGAAGAAAAAAAACTCGAAGAAAAAGAAACTGTAGATTCTATACTAACTCCTACAAATCGCTGAAAAAAGAATCGGAAAACCATATACAGAATGACAAGAAAAGCTGAACAGAAAATGTAAAGGAGATACCAAATTTAGATTCTTTAGACTGATAAATTATTGAAGCCGGAAATGTCTGCCTATGAAAGTAATGGAGTAAGAGGCAAGTTTCTAGATATAGCTCATAATTACTTGATGACCATATCATCAACAAGCATAGAGCCCAAGCGAGCTTTTTTCAGCTGCTGGCTATATATGCAGTCCTTTGAGGAGTAGATTATGTGATGATACTTTAAGTAGGGTCTGTTACATAAGAGCACATTTCTTACAATGATTTTCAAAAATAAGTAAAGCTAAAAGACGTTTTATGTATTTTTATCTTATCTTTTTGTTTATTAAATGTTAAGAATTATATTGATTTACAAACGAGTTGTGTTTTTGGTTTCATTTACAGTATCGGACAAAACAAGTGCAACCAAATAATGCTAATTTAGTTGCTTTATATAAAAGTGCTGCATTTTTTCAATTTAGAAAAATAACTATGTAACTGTTTAGAGACAACGTTCTTTATTTTTAGTTTTATTTATCACAAAGTTTATTATTTGTACACAAAAATTAATAAATTAATCAAAAGTATTAAAAAAAAGTTGATTTCCTTCTGGACAAAACAAGTGTAACTCCACAAAATGTTTACCAAACTGTATTTCGCTATCAATATTTTGTGGCGAATTTTTTGTTGTTGATCACAGCCTTGCATCTTAGAGGCATAGATTCGATCAGGTGATCAATGAAACTTGGTGGAATTGCTGCCCAAGCCTTTTGGATTTGTTCAAACAGTTGATCCTTATTACGAACACCTTCACGAATAATTCTGTGGTTGACGATCTCCCACAGGTTCTCAATAGGGTTGAGATCCGGAGATTGAGGCGGCCAATCCATCACCGATAGGTGGTTGTCTTGAAACCATTGGTTGTCTTGAAACTACTTTTGCAGTGTGTTTCGGATTGTTGTCTTGCTGAAAAACCCATTTTATTGGCATATTCCATTCAGCATGAGTTAACATAACATCTTTCGGGATATTTTTATACATGAAATGGTCCATTATTCCATCGATTCAATGTATTGGACCTAGACGGTTAGCAGAAAAACACCCCCAGACCATTACATGCCTCCACCATGCCTCCACCGTCTTATGGCAGTAACGTAAATCGAGGCTTTTCCGGCCAGTCGACGTACACAGCAAATGCCATCACTCCCAATGATGTTGAACTTCGATTCATCACTGAACAGGACAGTTCGTCATTTCTGCACATTCCAATCAATATGAGATGTAGCAAACAGGAGTCTTTTCTTCTGGTTCTTTAGTGAAATCACCGGTTTCTTTGCAGGGTGTCAAGAAAACAATCCGGCTTCAACAGCGCGTCATCTGATTGTTCGGTTCAATACTGGCAGCTCTAATTGCTTTTGTATCTCGACTGATGATATCCAGGGATCCTTCTTGACAGATCTGACGATATTAGAATCCTCTCTAGAAGTAGTGGAATGCAGTCTTCCACCTTTGTTATCTGCTGCCAACTTCCCCGTAGAACGATATTTGGAACATAGTCTTGATATGGTCCATTTTTTCACGCAACATTTATCACAAATACTTTTTTGTGACATTCCACTTACGTAATCACCAATAATTTTTTTTCTTAGTTCCAATCCAAGACTGCCTGGAGCCATTTTTGCGCTTGAAGTCATAAAAATAATAAGAATAAATAATCACGCTTCTCAAGGCTTACCGTGTTACATTTACCTTGTGATGATACAATAATGCTGTGGAACACAATGTCTTGCTTGGATGTGTACTGTATTGATGTAATGAAACACTTGTTGTATTTCACTTCTTGTATTGATGTTCTTCGATAAAACACTTTGATAAAACTCACTTCGATAAACTGTCTTGATAATACTGACTAATTGACTTCCATATACTGACTGAATTACATGTCTGTTTACATGTCTCTTATATAGTAAAATGAACCTGTGTGAACCTGTTCTGGAAAATTCTAGATGCTTCTTTTCGGTGCTTGTGGAAGATTCTGGATGCTTCTGAATGTTTCTGGATACTTCTGGATGCATCCAGATGCTTCTTCTAGAAACTTCTGCATGCTTCTGGATACTTCCTTTAATTATTAAAAAACTTCTGTGAGGTTGACACAGACTAGACTTAAGAAAATGAAACAAACCAAAAAAGTTGCACTTGTTTGTCCACTGCAAAATGGCACTTGTCAACGAAATTCTGCCTGTGTGCTGTCACCTGTCAGCTGATTGCTCATGTCATGGACATGTAAAATTAGGAACACTTTTTAGCATTGTTCGATGTTGGTTGCAAATGTTTTGTCCAATACTGTACCTTATCTTATCAATTTAATAAGTTGAGTATACTTTTTCTGAAATACTTGAAAGAAAAATACAATTGTCATTTTGCCTTTTATAATGTACATAAGAAATCAACCAATCCTGCGCGGGATCCGCACATAAATTAAAAAATCTGCTCAGATCCGCGGGATTGCAATCCCTAATTTGTAGTGAACAATTATAAACTAACTATTAAATCTAACTATTCAGCTGTAATGAATAAAATTATTTATTCATTTACAATTAATAAATAAAAAATGAGTCCTTACGAATTTTTCTATCTAAACGACCAGGTCGTAAAAGAGCTGGATCAAGTGTATCTGGACGATTTGTTGCCATTATAATTTTAACCTGAACAAAAAAAAAAAAGCAATTATAAATATTAAAATAATATTCTCATTTTTTTTTAATTATTTAGATCATAGACAAGTATTTGACTTTTTAAAAATCATGGAAACTTTTTTCTATGAAAATCCCGGAAAATTATTTAACTAAAAAAACTGATCGTTTTACAGGGTTATTCATTTTTATCTGCCCATGTATTTTAAACCTCATTTTCTAGGAAATAAGAAAAATTTGTTTTAAAAAAAGTAAATTGTTTTTTCAAAACAAAATGCTTAAATGATTATTTTTTGTTCTCATTGCTTTTTTAAAACGCATATAAGAATGAAATGCATATAAAATTGAAAAGATGCGCATATAAGAATGAATAACCCTGTAACAGACAACAAAAACTTTTGTAAACTTTTTAAACGGAATTTAGAATATTTAACTTTTTACAAAAAGGAATTTCTAAATATTCAAAAAAGTTAATTTGAATGAATTAAAAAGCAAAAAAAAAAAGGAGTAAAAAAATTGTTACGAAAATTGATCTCATAAAAATTTTAATTATAGAAAACATTTGTTTAAATTGTTGTATTTAAAATTTTATGTAAAATATATAAATTTTTTTTTTCAAATTAATAACAAAAAACATCCGGAAATTTCTAGAAAATTAAAAGTGAATTTCTGAAATTCCGGGAATTTCCGGAAAAAACTCATCTATGTTAGATGCTCCAAGAAGTCCTAAACTAGGAAGTTCATGCCACCTTCTTTACTAATGATGCATATATGGCCAGAGCCAGCTTCGAACTACAGACCTCCAGATTTCAAGTTAGAACTTAACTACTACATCACATTATTACAATATTAAAAGTATTATTTTATTTTATGTTAAAAAATTAATTTAAATATTCATCATTATATAATTTTAAAATATCATTAGTATTTTAAAAAAAGAAGATAGACTAAAATAAATAAATTCCTAAATAAGCACCTTTTTTTTTCTTGCATAATTTCAAACTTTTGTAATAAATCTACATTTGCTATGTAATAAATGTACTTAAATTAAAAATTTAATAATTTCAACTTTTATTAGAAACATATTTTGTATGTTGCTTTATATAATAATTATTTTTTCTTACTTTAACCATTTATTTTTATTTAACTATTTGGTTCATATCATTTATTTTATTATTCATATCATAATATTTTCATTATTTATTCTTTTTAAAAAATTAAATATTTAAATAAAAATAAATATTTAAATAAAAAATTTAAAATATTTAAAGAATTATGTTTACATTACAAAAAGTCACATTTTTGCAAAAATTGCATTTACCTTTCCAAGAACATCAAAACCATCCATTTGATTTAGCAGCTAAATAAAATGTTACTATTTAAAAAAAAAAAAAAGACAAAAAAACAGTTAAAGTATAACAAAAAAATACCCTTTATATATGTTTATATGTTATCTTCACTAACTTAGGTGTGCACTGTCCTAATATATTTAGCAGACTTTAGAGTTTTAAAATGCTGACTTTGATCTAGATAGTTTTCCAGACAAATACAAAAATCTTTATCTCTAAATTAAACTTGCCCAACCCAATCCCTCAGTTGCTGTCTGTATTGAAGTCCTGCAGATGGCTATTTCAATATGATATCAAGAGATATATCTTATACTGCAAATTAAGGCCAACCTGAAAAGTCACCAATGACATCAGTTCAGGGTTTAATAATTTCATTTTAGATGTTTAAGACATTTCAGATATTAAACCTCCAATTTTTTACTTGATATGGAAAAACCCTATGAGAACTTAGTGATCTGCAAAAATTAATCTGTTAATTAATTAAGCTGTTTATGAACAATAATGGTAACATACACAAGAAGCAAGAAAAAATGCTGTAAATAAAATAAAAAAAGGTACCTCCATTAAAGTACGTTGAATTTCTCTGTCTGCTGATGTACCCTCAGAAAATCGCCTACCACCTTTATTTTAATAGAAATATATAATAACACATATATATTGGAATATATAATAACACAATTTGGAATAATGATTTCAAGATTACTCCTCGATAAACAATCAACAGCTTTAATTTTCAACATGATCAAAAGAATAATAAAACTTAATTAAAAAAATTTACATCTTTTTTAAAATATATTTTTATACTAATAATTTATATCAACGAAAAAATCATTAAAAATTCTTAAAAAAACTATAATGATGATAATGAAACGAACAAAAAATAATTATCAAAAAAATCAACAAAATGTTTGGTTTCTTTTAAATATTGTATAAAACTTGTAACTTTAATATTGCCATATATTTATATTTCTTTAGTTAAAAGAAACACAAAACAAAAAAAACAGACTTTTAAATAACGTAAACAAAAAGTACTACAAGCATGTTCGTAAACTAGGTATGTGCATATCTGGTTTTTACAGAGCCAAAATACACAACCAAAAATAGGGCTGCATTTTTCAAATTTTTTTTAATTAAGTGAAACTGTGCTTTGTTGTTTTACTATTAGAATTTACTTCATCTTAATGAAATAGTTTTAATTTATTATGTTTGTTTTTTTCATTAAATTTTTCTCAGAAAACCTAGTCAAAAAATTAATGTTATATTTCTTTGATTGCATTAATATCAAAGTTATGCATGTATTTTTTATTAAACCTTATCTTATTTTTATTATTTTAGGCAATGTCTAGCTTCCAGTAAATGAAACTTTTTGAGCACTACATTCTTCAAAACAACTAACTTTCTTATGTCCTTTGGAGTTACTAGTAACATTTTCTGATGCTGACAAAAAAAATGTTATAAACTGGCAAAACACAATATGCACACAAATACTTTGCCCTGCAGTCATTTCAGAATTAATATAACAATCTTAACATTATAATGAATTTAAAACAATGATTTTAAAATATAAGTAAACTGATTATTATGTTAATTGTTACTGTGTTTATTTTATAATTGTGCTTATTATATAATTATTTTTTATTTCAATAAAAATACACTTTATAAGCAAAATACACTTTATAAGCAAAATAAAAAAAAATTATTTTAAGCAATAACATAAACAAAATGTTGTGGTATATGTGGCATGTACTGTTTGTGGTATAGAAAGCTGTTGGTTATTTTTTATTTAAATATCAAATCAAAAAGCAATATAATACAGTTTATTATATAATTCATAACTCTACGAGCTTCATGTGTTACTCATTAAAAGTCTGTTAACCATCATCACCATTATTTTAGTGTCTTTGTTTTTGTGCTTGCACTGGCTAGAAATTGCTCATGTTGTTTCTTCAATAAAGAATTAAGCATCTTCTTTCCCAAACAAAAGCTTTTTCATGTTCTTATATAACACTCTCTTACCAAGTTTTCCTATCTCTATCTTTTTCTGCTTTAAATGCGTAATTTTTTCTCACACACTACCATATTTAGAGCACAACATAGCCACTTCTAAGTCTATTTGCTTACTTTTAACTTTGAAATCCATAATCTTTGTTTTATTCATGTTTAAGCCCTTTTGCTTCCATTCCATCTTTCTAACACTAAAATTTTAGTATTGATTCTTCTTCTCTGCAGTCAAGCATATATCACCTGCATAGAATACTTCTCTTAGTAGTTTGTCAAAAGCTTTCTAAAGGTCCATAAATGCTTTTCACAAATCTTTTTCATTTTCAAAAATCTTTCTTGAACTTGCCTTACAATAAATATCGAATCAGTTGTTCCCTTTCCTAGCATAAAACCATGTCGCATGTTATTGATAAATACACTTTTAATTTGTTGACAATTAATCATTTTAAAACCTTCATTACCTAGTCAAACAATTTTATTTCTCAGTATGAGCCATACTCTGATATGCCTCCACCTCCTTTATAAATCTCTTCCAATTATTAGAGACCTTAGATAAAAGTTAACTTTTTTGGTTAAATTAGGTTTTCCTCAAGATTTTATGAAGGATGTGTAAATAACACATCCTTCTCACTTAATTGACAATTTCAAGTCGAATAATTAAGTCCAATAATAGTTACAGTTTCTTTAAATTTGTTTTTTCTAATCAAGTTACATTACCAATAGTTATAGGCAATCTACAAAATTAGGGTTTTATTAAAGAATTTGTAATGCTGTGTTTGACAAAATAATACTTATAAAATGCTACACAGTATCTACTTAATGCTTTACTTTTTTCATTTTTTGTATCAATTCAAGTGGTTCATGTTTTTTAAACTTGTTTTCTGTTAATTTTCTATAGTAGTATGGTAAGTTATTATTATATTTTATAATCTTTTAAAATTATTTTATAATTCTTTTACCTCCTTTTCATACTGCTTCAAAAAAAATTACGTAAACTGTGTAACTATAACATATTTTGAAAGTCTCCATAATAAATCTCC
>NC_061159.1:16327071-16332071 GCF_022113875.1 Hydra vulgaris | reverse complement strand
TTTAAAAGTATTGACGTCATTTACTAACTTGTAGTTATAAAATGAATAATGCGCTTCTGTAAATAATGAATGAAACTGTAAAATAATGGAAAAATAAAAACTGGAAAATAATGCGCTTTTGTTAAGCGCATCTTTCAGACCAGTATTTGGAACTTACCTGAAACTTAACTAAAATTAAAATAAAGTTATATGTAATACGAACATTTTAAAGTAACTTGAATTAAATTTATTAAATCTTTTTTTATTTTGGTAATTTTATCATAAAAAAAACGGAGCATTTTAAAATTAAATGAAAGAATTTTAATTAAATTTGATAAATTTATTTACTAAAAACTATAATTATTAAAAAAATATTTAAATTTAATAAAATAAATTGAAAATATTTCTTTTTTTAAATTTGATTGTTTATAAACTTATGAAATCTAATATTTAAAATTAAATATGATGAAAAGTTTAAACTTAAAACACTTTATTTTCTTTAAATAATTTTTAAAAACAAAAAAAAAATTATTAAACAAATTGTTTCTTCAACAAAAAATCTATTAGTTTACAATTGCGGTTAAATGTCAAATAGCCTGCTGCCCCCGGCAGCAGGCTATTTGACATTAGGTGAGTATGACATCATCATGCTCACCGAACTCAGCAGTATAATATATATATATATATATATATATATATATATATATATATATATATATATATATATATATATATCAGGTGGAAACGGAAAAATCTGGAAAAATTAAATTAAGATTTCTCTAAAACCATAAATGCTTTTTATTTCAATATTTTTAAATGTGTTTATATAAACTAGAGTTTCAACTTAATTTTAAGGGGCCAGCTGGGCTGTTAGGCAAGAGATCGAATTTTATAGCAGGTTGATGTCATCATTTTGCAGATTTTTTCTTTTTTCACCTTATTGGTGGCATTAATCTACTTTTTTTGGAAGTCCTTTTTATTATTTGTTACTCCACCTATCTTATGAAAAACTCCTTTAACTATTGCTCAAAAATCTTCAATCTTGCGCTTTTTAGGACGATTAGGAGGATTCGCATCTTTAGGAACAATTTTCACATTATTATCTTTGCACCACTATAGAACTTTTTTAGAATAGTGAGAGGCAGCAAGATCTGGCCAAAAGAGACTCTGGTATTTGTGTTTTTTACATAAATGGTAAAAGTCTTTTTTGGAGGCATTCTTTGATGTAGAGATTGGCAGTCAAGGTCTTTTTAGTGACAAAACAAGAGGACTGCATACCACGGCTACAAATTGCTTGCCACACAAGGAACTTGAATGCAATTTTTTCTCGTCGAACATATTTAAATTGTTCATCAACAGGTTTATCTTTGTTCTCAAAATAAAATTGTTGACCAGGAAGTTGTGAAAAATCCGCCTTGCAATATGTTTTGTCATCTTTAATTATGCACATACTTTTATCCGCGATTATTTTAATCCACTTCTTTGCGCGTCAAATTCCTTTAATTTAATCATTTAAGCTTCTCTCTTAGGTGTATTTTTCTTATGAAATGCTTTAATTCCAGCATTTTTAAGTACTTTTTGATATAAGAACGCAAAATCTTGAATTTTTTTGCTAGATCTTGCTGTGGCTGGTTTGGATTTCTTGCTATTGAACGTAAAATCCATTTTACCTTTTTAGATTTATGAAAAGTTTTTTTTCTTCTACTTCCAGGTTTTCTTTCGAAGCGTTGAGTAGTCTTGACTTATTTTATTTCATTCCATGACTGAAGATTTTAGGACATCTGTACGTTTAGCAATCAAGCGATATAAAGTCGATAGATTTTTGCAAAAAAAAAAAAAAAATACAACTTTTTTACATATATGAATATATCACTATAATAATAATGGAAAACTATTTTCTCTAACTAAGTGAATTTAAGAAAAAGAATTTAAGTTTTTCTTTTAGACTTTTTTTATTTAGTTCACAGAAATGAAGAGTATTTAGCTTACTTAGTAAGAAATTCCAGTCACTAATTGCAGAGTTTTTAAAGGAATGTCTACTATAAAATTTTGTATCAAAAGCTTGAACACACAGTCTGCTTCTTTGAGACATCCTAGTAGATTGGGTATGAACATGTATTAATGGAGTAAACTATTCTGTAAAGATAGAAGGCTTCTTATTATTAATGCAACTGTGAATAAAAAGACCGTTTTCTATTTTTATGTAGTTTGAAAAAATTACTAATTGAAGTTTCTTGAATGAACTTATAAATATAGAGATTTATTAATGTTATTTTGTCAACAAGATGCCTAAGTTTAGACAGAATTGGATTGGATCTATTTCATTTTATTGTTAAATGATTAATATGATCATTCCAGGTTAAACTTTCATCAACTACCATGCAAGACTATATATATATATATATATATATATATATATATATATATATATATATATATAATATATATATATATATATATATATATATAAAACCCTCGGAAAAAAAGCCCTGGTTCTTAGTTATAAATAAAAACAAAAAAAACAAAAGAAAAAACAAAAAAAAATAACAAATAATACTTGTCAAGAAAATATTTATAAATATTTTAAGAATGTAAAACAAATAAATTTAATTCAAGTCATCAAATGATGACTTGAATTAATTTTTACAACAAATATTTACAACTGATGACTTAAATTAATCATTTTCTTTACTTCACTATTTCTTTCGATTATGTTGATTTTAATAATCGATTAGGGAATCATTTTGAAAAATGAAAAAACATAAGTGTGTTTACAGGCAAAAGTGTTGAACCTTAAATACTATTCACATATTTTGTAAAATAACATTTAAAATTAAAAACCGAAAATATTTCATTACAAAATAATAGCCACAAGTTCCCAAATATTGTAAATTTTTGACATTCTTCTTAATAGTATACCTTTTTGAAGAGCTACAATATTGTGAAGGAACAAATATCATTTAAAGGTACACCTATGTACTTTGAAACACTTTCTGAATATGTATTGAAAGCTTTATGTTGTCATCAAATAAAAATAAAACTTTTGTTAACATTAACTACAAACTGCACAATTACTTTTATTATGATTGGACGCCTTTAAATGGAATAAGACCAAGCGCCATCTGTATGGTTTTTAGAAAATGTTTTTTTTTTCTGTCTATTACAGTATACTGGATACAGCATTTCACTTTTTTTCTTGATCTCTTCCTGCTTATTGACAACACTATAGTTACTATAGTGTCAATAAGCAGGAAGAGTTTAAGAAAAAAAGTGAAATGCTGTATCCAGTATACTGTAATAAACAGAAAGAAAACCATTTTCTCAAAACCATTCAGATGGCACTTGGTCCGTTTTCCTTTAAAGGCACCCAACAATGTATCTTTTGTTTATAAAAGTCTAGATATACTATTACTATCTTGAAATATACAAATTAAAGGTTTATAAAGCAATCTTTTAATTTCATGATGCAATCTCATTCTTCCTACAATTTCATTCTTCCTACATGCTCAACTAATATTCTGTTTCTGTTAATATTTCCACATAATTCTGTTTTCATGAAATATCTCTATAATCGCTTTATCAGAATAAACATAAAATTTTATACTTTTAGCACAGTAATACTCGGTATTTTAGTAAATAATAAAATACTCGGTATTTTAGTAAAAAAAAATTTTTTTTTCTTTCACAAAAAATAAAACACATCAAATAACTTCAAAACAAACCATTTCTTATAATAGAAACTACAATATGCACGCCTCCAAGTAGTAAATTCTTTAAACCGTATATTTCATTTTCTTAAACACAAACCAGAAAGCAGATTTTTTGAAAATGTTTAAAGGTACATTTATACAATACAAGGTATTCAAGGTACAACACCTTACCCTTTATATACTCATGCTTTTTTATTTTTCAAAATGATTCCTGAACTTTATGCTCACTATGATATCATTTTATGCTATTAGGTTTTGTGAATGATTTTCTTATTTTATTATCATTATGATATCACTTTATGATTACTGCTAATCGGTTTTGTTTAAAAAAATTACAATTTTGTTAGTCCTGTTTAAACTTATTGAGTTTACAGGAACAGGCATTAAAAAAGATGCAACTATGGAAACCATCTGTCCAACTGGCATTAAAAAAGATGCAACTATGGAAACCATCTGGTCAACTGGTATTAAAAAAAAAGATTTATATTCAAAAATAAAAAATTTTAAATGTCTACTTTTTAATAAATAAATAAATAAAAAAACATTTAAAAGACTTTTTAACTCAAATAATCTCTTAAGGTCAGTTTCCACCTGTTTTTGTCTTAAGGTCAGGTTTCCACCTGTTTTGGTTGGCTTTTACTTAACACTTGTTGCTTTAGCTACAATGAAAGAAATTCTGACAGGGTCAAATAAGATATATTAATTTCCACTTGTCAAATATTCACTTTTAAATAATGACAGCTAAATAATAAAATGGCAGTATTAACAACTCACACTATATTATTTTATGTATTTTTGCAGTGTATCACTTTTCAGGAGCATCAATAGGGGTGGATGAATGGAGTTTTTCCCCTAAGCACCATAGGTTAAGTGACACAAATATTTTTTGTATATTTACAGACATGAATAAAGTCAAATAACATAATCACTAATAAATAAATGTTTATAATAAAAGTATAAAAATTAAATATTTTAGCATGGTGATTGTTTTGCCTTTTTACAGAAAAAAAATTGATTTAAAATTTTAACAAATTTTTATAAAACAGATATGATGGGAAAGACTAAGCGCAGGAAAATTAAATAACAAACTATGCATGCTCATGTAATACTTTCCCTTTCTCATTTCCATAGCAAAACAAATGGAAACTGACCTTAATTTATTAAAGAAATACATAAGCAATGTTAAAGAAAGAGGTTTCTATTCTGATAATAAAAGAAGGTCATATTATAAAACATTCAAATTACATTTACTTTACAACTTAACTACAAATTGAAAAACAATTTACAATAAATTTGAATGTTTACAACCCT
>NC_061159.1:15964571-16324571 GCF_022113875.1 Hydra vulgaris | reverse complement strand
ATATATATATATATATATATATATATATATTTTTATGTTTATACTTATATCAAATTAGGATGCTTTGCAAAAAATTAGTTACGGATAATTTTTTAATTCCTATACTTTTTATATCTTTTTATGAACTATACATTCTAGCAAAATGATTTAAATGTTATTAATTTTTTTGCTGTCAAATTTTTTACACATTGCATTCTGTTATCATAATACCGGTGTTTGCTTGGTCTCTTGTAACTTTGGTGCCAACAAGAAGGCTTAACAATCTTGCCACAGAACACCACTGAAGACCATTTAACTAGGGAGTTCACACCTCCTTATATGCACATAAAAAATATCTTTAGTTGACAGTTGTGGTTCTTCATTAAAAAGACTCTAGGCTATTAAAGAAGAACCTTGAAAACAATTCAGAGAGATTTTTATAAAAAACATTAAAACTTGAATATTTGAAAAGCACTTGGTTATGTATTCAAAAGGTTGTTCATAAATAACAAAAACAAAAAAATTTAAACTCTTAATAAAAAATTTAATCTCTTTTAAAATTGACGCAATATAAATGGTAATATTGAAAATTTTATTTTATTGTTCTTAATTTTTTTATCATGATTGTTAAATTTTCTACTTATGTTGAAGTAATTATAAACTTTCTTATTTTTTCAATTCAGAGATGGGTATATGCTTATAGGCTTAAATAAATGAAACTAAAACTTTAAATGTCTAATTAAAATATTACCTAAAAGATCTGGAATTAGGAATTTTAAGCTTTTTGTTTTAAGCCTCCTAAGATCACAAATGTTAGACAGTAAAGTAATTTTTTGCTTTAGAATTTTTTCATAATTTTCATTCATGAAGCTAGATAACAAATATCTGCTAATGTGGTAGTAAACAAGTAGCTAACTTCCTGCTTTTCTCATGGTTTTTGATATGACTTTGCATTATCTATATTTGTTTTGAAAGTTTATTACAAATCAGATTTTCTCTAGCAAACAGTGTAAAAGGATTTCAAAATATATAATCTCACTAATAGGAATAATAAAGCTACCAATGATAGTTCTATCATCCAAAGAATTTCATAAGATCATGACATCAGGTGTTTTTCATATTTTTACAATAATGAAAAGATGATCACACCCTGACACACCCACATAAACAATATACAAGATAAAATTTTCTTTTTTAATTACCTGGAGGTCCATAAAGAAGACATCCTTTAGGTGGAGTAATTCCAACTCTTTGAAACAGCTCAGGGTTAATTAGAGGCAACTCAATAACCTTGAGAAAAATAATATCAAAAATGGAAAACATTTTAACTTAAATTACATTAATTTTATCATATTTTCAAACCTCTCTAAGTTCTCTTATTTGTTCTGACAAGCCTCCTATCATACCATATGATATATTTCCTGGATCTTCATGAGACATATTGTATACAAGAGGATCAACTTCACGAGGCAACATTCTAAATATTACAAAACAAAATAAAAATACTACAAAAACAAAAAAATAAAGATAAAACTTTTTTATTCAAAAAAAAAATAAATTATAGTAATAAAAAGCTAACCATTATTTTTCATATTGCTGTATAGTTTTTAACAATATGAAACAAAATTCTTTGTTTCAATTTATGTAACTTTTGTTTATATTAAGAAAATGTTAAACTTAAGTAATACCTCATTATTGTTAAAGTAGTCATGTCAAGAGCCACTCTTGATCCTTGACGTAACTTTGTTTTATCAATGCCCCTGCGTATTCCAACTACATATCTGGGACCATTTGTTGCTTTAACAATATATTTTTCATCTGTTAATTGTTTAAGAATTTCACCAACAATTTGACCTACACTTTGCAAAGCTTTTAAGTTGTTTTCGGATTTGTCATAATCTGATGCAAGCTCTTTTAACTGTTCTCGAACTAAATATTACCAACATTAGCTACTATTAAAAACATACTATAATTAGGTTAAATATTTTTTACATAAACTTTGATTACAATTATTACCACTTAATTTATTATCAAATTTAAATTACAAATTGTCATTTTTAATTTACATAAAACCTGATCTTATAATCACAGCTTTGAAAAACTGTAATTTTAGATGCCCAAAATTATTTTTCTAAAATTTTAAAAATTGTCCCTTACCATGTTTCAATCTGGCTTCTACTTCTCTGTGTTCAGTCAACTTTTTGCGATAATCTTGAAGAACTTTTTCTCTACTGTTTGAATCAATAGTCATATTTGTATCTTGAAATAATTAATAACTAAAAAATAAACTGTCTAAAAATTAAACAAAGTTTTAAACTTCATAAAATAAGAATTGAGTTATTTACAACTTTATTTGTCATTTCAAATTTAAAAGCATAAAAATATTTAAAGTACTAAATATTTTAAATATTTCTACGTATTAATATAATTGAATATAAACAAAGTATTGGATTTAGTTAAAATTATTATCAATATTATTGCCTTTAAAGATAAGCCTAATTTAGTAAACTTTAAAAAATGAGAAAAAAACAATATTTTTAATGAACATTATCTTTAAACAAACAAGAGAAACAACACCAAATTTAAAATAAAAACAGAAAATACAATATTTAATACTATAGATTTTATCAGTTAATCTCTTGATTGTAAAAACAAAATTAAAAAATCTGTGAAAATAATAAAATAGTAGAATAATTTCACTTCATAATTAGTCATTAAAAAGAAAGCAATTGTTGTATGATTTTTCTAAAATGTAAGACCTAATTTCCTCAAGCATAAACATTACTTTTTCGCTTGATGAATATAAACAATATGTTGTTTCGTCAAAAACTGAACTATAACTTTCCTCCTCAAAACCTAAACCTTTAAATAACATTATACTTTCCAAATTACCAGCACCAATTTTTACTATAAACTTTTTTATATTTAAATTATTTGTTGCAAAAAAAATCATTATTTTAATGGCCTCTTTTCCTAGTCCTTTTCCACGGTATTGAGCCTCTGCAACCATCACCTCTAGTTCAGCTTCGTGTACATTTGATTCTAAATTAACAAACAAATTAACATCACCAGCCAAAGAAGATAACTCTATTTCTCTGCTTATAGGCAAAACAAGATTATCAACTGACTGAAAATTTAATAATGCTGCTTTATTTATAAGAATAAATGTACATTTATCGTCATCATTCAACCATTTTTCTTGCATCTCAAACTCTTCTTTCAGTGTTAAAGGTTCTGATGCTGTTTTTTCAAGTAATTCTGAAGATTTCATCCAATTATGATATTTCATAACATGATGTTTTTTGTATGGAACCAAAACAACAACCTTTCCAATAAACATCAAATTTGCATTTAATCTCATCTTAATAATATCAATAATAGTCGAAAAAATAGAAGAAATTCACAATTATCATGCTAAAATTTATTGATTTCGAATTGTTATTTTAAAAAAGTTTTAAAAACCTTTAAAAAATAATATTTTTAAAAATTAATTATAGATTTTACGTATTCGACTAACATTTAATCTAGCTAACAAAAATAGTTATATTTCTATAAACTAATACAAATAAACATTTACTTTACAAAAACTTAAGTAGCAGCGTTTTGAATTTTTTAAATACTTTAATACTAACGTTAAAAGTTAACTTCAAAGGTCAACTTTACGCTGGCAATATAAGAAGCCACATTACCTTGAACTACTAAATATAAATAATATCCGTACTTTTTTTTTTTTACGTTGAGAAACTTAAAAAACCGTTTGTTTGTTTTTTTCAATTTTTGCACACTATTTCAATTACATTTCAGTAAAATAGCACGCATGACTTTTATTCAGATAACTTTGCACTTTTTTTTAACTTTGTACTATTTTAAAAATTTCGCTAAGTTTCTTTGTTATTCAAACTTTTATTCAATTCTAAGTAGAACCCAATACGTAATTGTGGTAAGTCTTGATATTGTCGAAAAATTTATTTGTAAGTAATTTCAGTAAAAAAATGGGAAAGAATAAACAATTACAATACAAAAATCTAAAATTTATTTAGCATAGATGCAGGAACAAGAACCTGGAGATTAGGCAGGTTGACACCAGTACCATTGTTAATAGATCCAATGCCCCCCCCCCCCCTCTCCTATTTTTTAAAGTCTTTATGAAAACACGCTTCTTTTGAGACCCAGTTTACTTTTGAATAACTTTTTTTTGATAATATTAGGGTTTTTATTCCAAATGCTAAATATTTGAACCCAAATATCTTTACGACTTGACGTGATGGTGAAAAATGAGCTGCATATTTGTATTCAAAATGAGAAATGCTCTACGAAAAACATTTTTTTTCCTGTTTTATAACATAAGAATCTTACAACTTCGTGCTTCATAAAAAAAAAGTAAGTAAAAACAGATAGGGGCTCAAAGAAGATGAGGATGACAGTACGTTATCGCAATCTTTTCATAGAGCCCCTTTAACAAAATTTCAATAAAATATCGTAATAAATATCGTAATAAAATGCGTAATTCGCTAATAAGATTGTTAAACAACAACAACAACAACAAAAAGTAGAGTGGTAACATGAATCAAAAAAGTTTCTCAAGTTTTAAAAATTTCTTTTTTTATTATAAACTTAAATGAATTTTATTATTTTATAAATTTTATTAAAACTTAAACGAATTTACCGTACCTTTGAATCCTTTTTAAAAGGTATTCCATACTTTAGGGCCTCGATATGAAATGCTATATTCTGAATATTTATTTATTATCCGAGGCAGTTTATATGTGTTTAACATATTTTCTCTAAGATTATATTTTTCATTTTTATTTAATTCAAACATTTTATTAAAGCTTATAGGAGAGATATTGTAATTGTAACCATACATGAAAATTAAATGCTTTTTTGACGTAAGAGCGAACTCGATACATCAAACCTATGATTTTGGTGATTTTTGACTGGATGTATATTATATGAGGAACCCAGGATAAATTTTCATCAACAATGATTCCTAAGAATTTTATATTGGATTGTTTTTTAATTAGTTTATCATTTAGGAATAGTTTATTATTGTTAATATTTAATATTAATTTAATATTAATTTTAATATTAATATTTAATATTAGTTTATTACTGTTAATATTTTATATTAATATTAATAGTTAATATTGCTTGCTCGGTACCAGAAAAAAAAAAATGTTGACCTGTGTTATTAAAAAAAGTTGTAGTGACAAAATTTTTAGGTGTCTGTATTGATAAAAAATCCTACATGGAAAAACCACATTCCTAACTTGTGCAGTAAAACCTCGGATTAAGATTAGATAGTTTATACAAAACAAGTGTTTTATTTTTTTTAACTAACGTAGCTTAATTCAATTATATTACACGTTAATTTATCGCTATATTTATTATACAAATGTTACTTGGGGTAGTACTATGAAAACTAAACATAAATCTTTCTATCGGTAACAGAAGTACGTAGCACGCCTAATAAAGATGTGCTACGTACTAAATGAAATGAAAACTCTCGATATTAACAAGCTTAATATTAATGTATAAATATAAAATTCACATATCTTCCGTTTCTATTCATAACCTGTACTTGTAAAGAGATAGAAATAAATATATTTTAAGGAACGATAATTTAATTTGACAACCATTTTCTTAAACAAATTTTGGAAATTAATTTGAGACAAATTTAAATTTCTTTGTATATAGACTCACTGGCGTAGGAACAGGGAGTCACTGGCGGAGGGGCGATAACCCCCTTCAAACTAAAAAATTAGGGGCGGGGAAACTGCATTTAACTCCCTCTCCCAACCCCCATTTCCTAAACAGTTTAAAAAAAACTTTTATAATAGCAACAGCGGAATTATCATTTTCCAGTCTGCAATGATTTAATTAAACATACCATAGAAAAGTATATCCACAAAACTGTTTTGGATACTATTTTTTAAATGAATGTAAGCTAGCCAATCGCGTTAAAAAGATGATTAATCACGTTAAGTGTGATAAATAATTGAACAAATTTATAGTTTTTATCTATTTTGCTGTATCATACGAAATTGAGGAACTTTTTTTCTTTTTAACATATGTTTCCATATATATGTATATATACTACACTATATATACCACTATACTATATATATATATATATATATATATATATATATATATATATATATATATATATATATATATATATATATATATATATATATATATATATATATATATAATATATATATATATATATATATATATATATACTAATAATCATTTTGCTTAAGAATATAATTTTGATTCTTTTAAACCAAATATTAAAAAACTCTTTCTATTGAAAATTTATTAATTCACCTTTGAATTCTTTAAAAATCTTCTTTTTTTTTTTAATCAACGAGCAATTACTCAACATGTATATTTTTAAATTTTAAAAAAATCTGTTGTAAACTTTTATATAATTACTTATGCTTTCTTTTTTTTTTCTTTTTTCAGTAATCAATAATAATCAAATCAATAAAGTTATTTATTGTTTGATGAAGAGGTGCTACACCAGGCCTCTCTTATTAATTGTGTCTTAAGTTACTTTGTTATGCTGTCTTTGAAAGCATTCAAAGCAATGTGTATTCCGTGGGAAAACAACTATATTTGAAAAAAAGTCGTTCTTCACAATTTTATACTAGCTGGAGTTCTAGTTTATGGTTATGCCCTCCTGAAATATACCTGGCTTTACTGTTTGAAAATTTTCGCGAAATGAAAAAACAGTTCGATATGATGCGTAATTTTAAATTGCTCGATAAGGTCTGCTCTTTTATAGGGTTCTTCAAGTGTTGTTAAACCAAGCTACCAAGACGAGTTGACTTGGCTAGGTCTTTTACGAAGTTCTTGACAAATTTCTTGACGCAGGAATATATCCGAATACAAAGTTGTTTCAAATTCTTGCCTGATAGTTCCTTACATAGACTATTCCCTTTAGGAAACTCCAATGAATCACAATCGGACGACATTCTGGTATGATTAGCGGGTTATCAAATAAATTATTTAAAGAATTCTTTTTAAATAATAATGTCACTCTTTTAGCATGAATGTAATGAATCCAGGTCAAGTCAATACAAATAAGTATACGATTATTTGTATTGACTTGACCTGGCTCAATCGCATTGATGCAAAAACAGTGTCGTCATTGTTTGAAAAGAATTCCTTATATTTATCGCATTGGGTTGACATTGTTTCGAACTGACGAACTTATCGCATTGGTTTGACATTGTTTCGAACTGACGAACTTATCGCATTGGTCTGACTAGATTCGAACTGGCGAACTTATCGCATTGGTTTGAACAGATTCGAACTGACGTTTTTGACAACATTGAGATTATGATTTAATTGCACCGTGACAAACAAAATTTGAGCAGTAAATCAAATTCTGTGTTACATTTTTTAAGTAACAATCCTAGTGTTAACTCAATCACTAAGATATTTTTACTTCCTGATTATTCATGCGTCCAGGAAGTAAATCATGTGCATAATGAAATTGAAAAGCTCACAAGGAAAGCTGATTTTATCCTCCAATCCTAAAACAGGTTAAGCAAAAAAAAAGTTAGCCCAAAAAATCCTTATCATTATTATTATATTATTCAAACAAACCCACAAGACTTTAAGGACTGTTCTTTAACAGCAAAACTGTTTAACTACAATTTAGTTGATTTTTTTACGTTGTTGTGCTAAAATTAACTAAAAATACATTACGTTGTTGTGCTAAAATTAACTAAATTTAGCCATGATTGAAATGAACGTATGGTAAGTGCTAATCTCAAGTTTAATGAAAAAATATAACAGAAAAAATGCTGACACTAGACCATCTAACTCTAAATTGTTAAACCAAAGGTTTAAAAATGCACAAAGGAATTTGCGAACCTAAAAAGAATAATATTAAGGCTGCATTATCTTTTATGCATGTCCAGGACCGAGATTATGAAGCAGTGGTTCTTTACCTGTAAAATAAACAGATTGTTGCTTAAAAAAATGTAACACAGCATTTGATTTTATACTGTTCCAATTTTGAGATACGCAGCAGTCAGACCAAGTAACTTAGGTTGCTAACCCTAACCAGTTGTTTTTTCCAACTAACCGATTAGGGTTAACCCTAACTGCAGTCTCTCGCGATACTTTTTCAATTAGATATTATTATATAGAACTTTGGCAAAAATGTCATTTAGAACCTTGTCAAACCAACTGTTTAATTGAAAAATTACTGAATAATTTAAATGATTTTTGAAATAAATTTTTATCAAAGTTCAGTTTTTTTCTAAACTTTTGCACGGAAACCCAGAACTTTTGCACGGAAGTATGGAACTTTTGCACAGAAGCCTTTTCATAATAATTTTAAATTTTAATTAATTGTTATAATATTAATATATTATAACTTTTTAAATGATATAGTTGATTGTTAGTTTCAAATAACCACTTTGTTAAACAGATTTTGAAATACAAAATCGAAAATTTTACTTAGATGAAAGTTCTATAAAATGAATAAAAATTCGAAAATCTAAAAGTTTATATTCTCAAAATATACATTTTTACGATTTATTTTTGTAACAAAAAAGATTCATTTAAATAAAAAATAGAAAAAAATATATGTACATAAAAAATTTCTCATTTACAATTCAAAAAACTTATCAAATAATTTATTCTTTAATATCATCATTATTAAAAAACAAACTACTATATAGTAATAAAATACTTTGTTGCCGTGGGGTATCAAAAGTTTAAAAATTTGCTCGTTTATTTTGCTCGTTCAATATTGATTTAGTAATTTTATACTTTAACCATTCAACTTTTAAATATAAAAGCTTTAAAAATTATTTGTACCACCAGCGACTAGCCGACTCAATTCACTCGGAGTATAGCCTATTAGCATCTTTAAGTCACACACAAATTTATAGACAAATCTCTTTCCATTTACCTTATGAATCAAATCTCCGTCATAATAGTAACGTAGCGCTCGACTTAATTTTTCATAATTCATGTTTGGTTTTTTTTTTCTTTCTCCCCAAAGTTGTGCAACACGTTCTGGGTCAACTAACTTAAAGGATCCATCATCTCCCTCCCAACAAATAATGTGACTAATGTTTAACTCAGTTAGTAGTTCTAGAAGGAACTGCCACAGCTGGATTTGTCCACCGCCACCGCTTCCTCCTGATGATGCTAAATTCAAAAAAATCTTTAATATATCAATAAGAAATTAAGTGTACAAATCAATTTTATCATAAAACAAAATCAAGTTGATGAATTTCAGAAAAAAAAATTTCAAGAGGAAATCTAGAGAGACTCAACAATCCAAATATATAATAAAAAAAATAAAACCCACCCCTTATAATAACAGTAAAAAAAAAATACTTTTTTATTGTTTCAATTACTACGAGTACAACTTTTCTAAATGTAATGGAGAACATAAAAATTGTAAATAAGAAATCGTAAAATGTATTCGAGAAAATGATAGTTTTAATTAAGAAACGTTTATAACACTCTGAACAAAGTTCTTTGTATTTTTAATTTTGTAGCCTTAATTTACTTTCTAATTTAAGGCTGAATCCGCTAAGCTGGACAAATGGATTGGTTTTTAATAAATAATGTATTATCAATAAAAAAAAACATTAAAGGAACTGTATTTTTTTTTAGAATAATAAGTAAAACAAATAATTTATTTACAAAAAAATACAAGATTTTAATTAAACTAAAACAATTTTATTAAAAATCACTGCAAATTATTTGAAATCGTTGCATGTGTGGTCGTGCGTTGTTCAAAACATGCACAAAAGAACAATCGCTTGTCTAATTGCTTTTGGAGAGTCTAAAACTGCAAAGGATATTATAAATTAAATGAATAACAGCTATGAAACTCATGCTTCAGTTCGGACAGTCAATCGAGAGTCAATTTTAAAAGAATTGCTTTTCAATCTATACAAAAAATCAAGAACCCATTGTTGGTTTTTCATTACTACCAAGCTCATGTAAATTATGCTTAACTTCATGCAAGCAATTGTTGACTTTTATGACTGGACAGATGAAAGTAAAATTAACATGTTTGGATCAGATGGTATACATATACTTGGAGAAAGCCTAATTCACTATTAAGAGCTTCATATGGCGGAGCAACACTCTTGTTTTGGGCATGTTTCTGAGCTTGTGGAGTTAGTGAATTAGTGAGCTTAATGGAATAATAAACGCTGATGATTATACCAACATCCTTAAGGCCAGATATTTTAAATCACTTCGAAAATGGGGCAGAACTGTATGCAACATGATGTTCATGCAAGAAAACAGCCCGATGCATAAGACTGATAAGACCATTAAATTTATTCACAAGAAAAAATTGAAAGTTGTTAACTGGTCAGCAGAAAGCCCTAATATTAACCCACACAAAATTTATGGGCAATAGTTAAACAATGAGTCTACAACTTTCTCACTCCACCTAAGAATAAAAATGAACTTTAAACTCGTGTAAAAAAAGGTTTGGAACTCAATTACACCAGAGGAATACCAAAAATTGGTTGCTAGTGTTCCTGAAAGAATTCAGGCTGTAATTAAATCTAATCTAAGGGAGGATTCACTTGATATTAATTTACTACAATATGTTATTTGTTTTCATTTGTGACAAAATTGTCACTATTAGCTTTTCACATAAAAATTAAAAAGAAAATTCAATATCTTCTAACTTTTATAAAAAGCAACATTTTCAGTCATTTAGGTCAAATATTAAATCTAATTAATAAAACTAAAATTTCATTTTTATTTTTTTTTCTTCTTTGAAACAAATAAAAATGTTTCTTTGTTCAAACATGATGACAATTTTGTCACATACCTATAATATATACACATATATAAATTTAAAAATTTCTTTAATTTATAAATTAAATAAAATAGCTAATTTATATTATCACATCATTTAAGTTATTTTAGCTTTATCTACATATTTAAATAAAATTGCTTTTCCTTATTTAAAGCTATTTTTTTTTTAAATTTCTTATTCAAATTTTTTTAAATTGTTTTGTTTCTTTAAAATTTGCCTTAATATACTCAACATTTTTAATAAAAAAAAACGAATTAGTATGATTTTGTTTTACAACTTAAGAAAGGGGTATGTTTTTGCTTACATACATAAGGAGTATATTTTGTTTAAGTACACAGGCAGTTAAGGTCAGTTTTCTAGCTGTTGTTTTCTAGGTTAATGTTTTATATACCAAATAAATGCACTAATCATTCAAGACAGTGGCAAAATAATTCACTGCCACAACATTCACTGCCACAATTATTAACTTAACTTAAGATTACTTAATTTAAAACCGAATTAATTTAAGACCGAGCCCAAGTGAAATAAAGAAAAATTCAGGAAAAGAGAAAGGATAAGATAATAAAAATATATATTGAACAGATGTTCAGAATGAAAATAAAGATACTATAGTAAAGCGTGTAGTAAAAAATATTAATAATAATTTAGACACCGTGCATGTAAAAGAAATGTAATAAAAACAAAACAGGACACATAAGTAATTATAAATCTACAGTAAATACAAATGTTTAACATACTTAAAATAAAAATACATATGTATAGATACATCAGTACTTAAAATGAATAATATAAATTCATAGGAGGTAAAAAGATAGGAGGTATTAGATAAAGAAAAAATATTATTGCTTTTGTGTAATCATAATTTATGTAGTGGTGGTAATAAACTTTTCCTCAGAGTCGCATTTATTATTACCGGCGTTTCGAAGAGGCTCAGCACCAATACCTAGTTTATCCCGTCAGATAAACATCGCTATTTATGCTTTACCCTGCGATTACATTTAAGATTATTAATTTAAGATTACTTAATTTTTACCTTATGCATAAAAAAATGATGCAATAGTTTAAGCTAAAGGTCTGGTGATCAAACTTCACAACATCCTTGCAAGTAGGTACTTCCAAATTTAAGCTTCATAAAATTGTTTTATACTTTATAAAGCATAACTTTGAACTAAGTTTCATAAAATTGTTTCTTATGTTTATAATGTTTTGTGATATAAATAAAATAAGCACAAAATTTCCTTAGTTTGTTTAACACACAAATTACAAAGCATATTGCTGTTGAATAAACAGGTAGAAAATAAATATAAGTCAAAATGTAGTGCCAGCCATATTAACTTTTTATGTCTTTTCTTTCATCATAAAAAAATTTTAGGATGAAAGATATGAAAATCAAGAAAGTGAATAGGTAAAAACCTAAAAGACATATAAACTGTGATTAAGCATTTCAGAATTAAAAAGGTGGTTAAAAAGGTGCAGCTTTTTTGCCCTAATTAAATAACTCTACCATTTTTAAATTCAAGTCATCACATTCTTATTTCATTATGATATCTGAATAAGTTATATCTAAATATATTTTTTGGATAAGTTAATCTAAATATATTTGGGTATTTTTTCTCCCTCTTTCTCGTGGAAATGCCCCTATATATATATACATATATATATATATATATATATATATATATATATATATATATATATATATATATATATATATATATATATATATATATATATATATATATATATATATATATATATATATATACACTTACTAAAGCGTGTTTTTATCATTTGCTCACTTTTTTTGCTTACCTTAACCCATACAGCTTTTTTAAAAAAAGAAGAAAAAAAACGAAGAATGATGAATGAAATGATTGCTGCCCCATCCCAAATATATATATATATATATATATATATATATATATATATATATATATATATATATATATATATATATATATATATATATATATATATATATATATATATATTTATATATATATATATATATATATATATATATATATATATATATATATATATATATATATATATATATATATATATATATATCCTCTCATCGGATGGAGTCCAAAAAGCATGGCGAAAAAAAGGAGAAGCTTATAGATTGAGTTGTTTGCAAGGTAGTGTAATGCATAGAGAAGGAAATGTGATAGCTTGGAGTAGTATGAGTTGGAAAGGAGTGGGGAAATTTACATTTATTAATGACAAAATGGATGCTTCAATGTATTGTGAAATTCTCAAAGCCAACTTTCAACCATATACTTAAAAATTGAGAATGGGAAGCAATTTCATACTCCAGCAGAATGACAATCCTAAACATACCGCTAAGAATACAAAGGTATACTTTAACATAAGCAACATCAATATTTTGGAATGGCCATCTCAAAGTCTGAACTTAAATCCAATAGAAAGTTAGTGGTATACTTTGGATAGAAAAATTAGCGACTGAGCATTTAGACGCAAAGACAATTTTAAAGAAGCTATAATGAGTGCATGAGATAATATAACAACAAAAGAGACCGGAAATTTGGTAAAATCAATGCCAAATTGAATAGTTAAGGCCATCAAGGATAAAGGAGGCCCCACTTGACATTATTTTTGAACTGTACAATTTTTTTTTTGCAGTCAATTTTATGCATTATTAGATTGAGTAAAATTCAATAGGTTTGAGCAATTAGTTCACCAATACACAAATAAATTCATAAAACAATACTTGATAAGATTTCTAAAAAAAACTTTTAAATATTTTAACGGACTACTCATTTTTTTGACACAAAATTTAAAATTATGATTTTTTTTTTTAGCGCAATTACTTTTTTTGGATACTATATATATATATATATATATATATATATATATATATATATATATATATATATATATATATATATATATATATATATATATATATATATATATATTATATATTATACTGCTGGTTTAGGTGAGCAGTCTGATGCCATACTAAAACAGCCTGCTGCTGGGGATTTCAGTACATACATTGACTGATAAATTATATGGTTCAAAATTCGCAGCGGAGTCCTACTACATCGATTGAGGGTTTGGCATGGGGCAGCAATCTTTTTTTTTCATTATTCTTCGTTTTTTTTTTTCTTTTTTCTGAAAATTTACATTTAATGTAACAAAAATATGGTAACAATTTGTTACATAAATATGCTATAGTATATATATATATATATATATATATATATATATATATATATATATATATATATATATATATATATATATATATATATATATATATATATATATATATATATATATATATATATATATATATATATATATATATATATACACACACACATATATATATATATATATATATATATATTTTTTTTTTTTTTCTCCATAAAATGTAAACATTTTTTTTTAATTGTTAGATTGCCCGGCCATTGGGCAGGCAATCTTTATAAAAGAAGCAAATTCCAAAGAACTGATGTTTGAAGAAAAAAACTAGACGAATAAGAATTTTTGGAGCACTTAGGTCACAAAAAGTAACTTTTAAAGTATTTTTTAACTTAATAGTGGTTACTTGCAACCTTGCTATCAGTAAATTAGAGTTTAAAATATATAAATATATTTCAGTATTTAATAAATAGTAAATATAAGTATAAAATTATAACATAAATTATTATAAATTTTTTTCTAATCAACCCCTGCTAAATCTTATAATTTTGTCTGGACAGGGGCTGGGATTGCAAAGAGTCTCATTATTAGCCGGGGTCGGGGTCCCAGTCAATTCCTAATGATTAGTAAAGAAGGATTCAGTAATCTTGAAGATGTGACTCAATAAGAGTCCGTAAGAAGTGAGCTGATAACTTATATAAAGAGACCGTAAGAAGAGAGCTTAAGGAGAAGGCTTATGAAAATAGGAATAACAGATGTTGCTTTTTAGCAGGCAGAAAAACAAAACTCTAGTAAGCACTTATTAAATAGTTTTGCAAATATAAATGACAGCTCCAGAGAACACTTCTGCAAGACTTTAACAGGTATGTTGTCTGAAACACAAGCTGTAGAAAAGTCTAACCAGGAAATCACTTTAGATACAGAAGCTGGAGTGATACAAAGGTCGGGCAATCGATTAACCTGTTTGTCAACTATATCGGGTAGAACGAGAAAATCACAGAAAGAACCCCATTTAGCTTTAAGGTAGTTGTAAGATGTATAATGATAAGAGGATTCTGATGATGAAAAAGAATGAGATAATAATTTTAGAGACATCAAATTGTGATCAGAAGCACCTAAGGGTGAATGTGTAGAAACTGAGCAATGACTAGGATCAGAAGCAAGACAAAAGTCGAGTAGAGAAGGTAAATGATTTGGATTATTTGGAAAGCGAGTTGGAAAGTTGACTATTTGTGTTAGAGATTGAGAAAGATAAAAGTTGTGGGCCTTAACACTTACAGAGTTTAAAGCCAAATCATTCAGTGTGATGAGCATTAAAATCACCAACAACATTGGTTAAAGAATAAAGAGAAAAGACTTGGTCAACTTGATCAGAAGTAACATTGAAAAGAGTGCAGTCTTGAGATGGAGAGCCATATAAAACAAAGAGAAAAGTGATAGAGTGAAGTGGTGCTAAACCAAAGCACATAAAAGAATAGTCTGTGGATTCAAACCTAGGTTCCTAAAAAATGGATGAATTCTTACAAATGTAAATGACCAGACCAAGCATGTGACTATTGGAGTCTTTACGAATTAAAGGAAGATAACAATTAAAACTAAGGTCACAAGATGAGACAGCTGAACTCAAATAAGTCTAGTGAACTTTGCAAGAGTTAAGACTCAACAAAACAAAAGTTACTTCGAAGAAAATGAATATTAGTGAATGATAGATTTAGAGAACTTGTTGAATACAATGTTTTTTTTTATGCTTTATAGTTTATGATACTTTAATCATTTTTTAAAATGGTTAAAGAGCTTGACTCAAAGCGCAGATAGTACTCAGTACACTATCTAATAGTCCAAGCAATTGCCTCATTACTATTAATAAACCCTAAGCCATAACAAAGCGCTCCAAATGTCACCTCGATAATGCAAACCAAAAGTACAAATAGGGACACCATCCATGCGTAACATGGTAACATGCATAACATGCGTAACTGTTAGTATTTTGATATTTTACAGCTTTTGATGGAATCAGAATCTAAGAGCTACCACAGAGTTCAAGAAACCTGACTACCAGCTGGCCTCAAAACCATAAAACTGAGTTATAGAACTGTACCCTCATTAGGAGATTAAAAAAACAGAGACTCATGCATTGAGTCAAGACAAACCAGCATTTGACATCCTAAACTGAAAAAAATGTATTACAAATGCATCTGCGCCAGTCTAATAGATGAATCTATCAATTATCGATTGAGGTATATATCAAAATATCAACTATCAATTAAGGGTTTCGGTTTGGGCAGTGCCCAAACCAAAACTCTCGATTGATCTAGTAGATAATGCTGAATGAAAATTATAGGATTCTGGTTGCCTTTTCTATGTTATAAGAATTTAATTATGAAAGTTTTAACTAGCAATTAATAACAAAAACAAAATTATATAAATAATATAAGTTAAAAAAAAAACATGAAACATAAATAACTTGAGCAACCTATAGTTCAAAAAATCTAACTGCTTACTAATTATAAAAAAACGTTTTTGTATTTTATAGCATATGCATTTATTACAAGAAAACATTTGAATTCAAAAATATATATACATAAACATGAAAGAATAGATTTACAGCATAAAACATGTTTCAGTTCTTTATACAAGATCATTAAATTTTTAGAACAGCCTTTATTCTTTGTGGCATTGAGGCAATCGGTTTACGATACCACACATTAATTATAGCTTTTCTCAGATCTGCTAGTGAGGTTGTGTTCTATCTAGAAACTTCTTAAGCTTCATCTGACCTTTAGAAACTTTTAAAGTTTCACCTCTTACTAATTTTGATACAATATTTTAAACAAATAGAGTAGTCCCTCCATAGAAATTTATTTAGCTGATATAACATCAACATTTACAATACAATGCAAATTATTCATACATTAACAATAAATTACACTAAAGACTACATTTAAACTACATTTTAATGTTGATCCTACATCAAATGATTAGTTTAAACTCAGAGTTAAAACACAACAAACACCACTAATGCCACATTGAATGCTGCGTATAGTTATAAATCACTAAAAAGTTATTAAAGATACTAACTTGTTATAGAATGATCATTTGATCTCCCAGCCGAAGAAAAACTTTTCATACTTGTTACACTTGCTATATATAAATAAAAACTTATTATTTAAAATCTTTTAAAAAATTTAATAATTGTTATTAATATAATAATAATAAAACATAAATATTTATATATGATAATAACAATAACAACAATAATAATAGTAATAATAATAAAATAAAAACATTTATGATAAAATATAAACGAAATATATAAATCAAAAGTATGCATACAATTCTCTTATTTTATCTACTATATATCTTTTATGATTCAGTACTATTTATCTTTTAAGATTCCTGTAGAAAAAATTTTTTATACATCATCTAATCTATATACAAATATATTTTGAAATTTATTTCATTGAGATCGTTATTTATTTCATTGAGATCAAGATATTTTATTGAGATTGTTTTCTAAGGTTTTTATTAAATATTACATCAAGATAATGGATAATAATAGTAAAAAAACAAAAATTTACTAATGATAAAACTATGCAAAAATATTAGAAAAACAAAAACAAAAAAACTAACCAAACTTTAATGCTTCAATGTGCATCCATATGAGATCAACAGCTGATTCAGGAAACAATGGTTGCAAGTTTCTTTTTCGCATTTTAAAAAGAAGTTTCCCATCAAATACAAACTGAGGGTAGTCAATAAGTGGCCTTTCTGTCCCCAAAACACTTACTAACCATTCAAAGTATTTTCGTACATCATTAACGTTCCAAGACTTGGGATCTAAAAGAATTATTATTACAATACAGCGCTAGAAATCTAGCTAATCAAAAAGTGATATCATTAAAAAAAAAAAAATGTTTTTGATTGGTGAAATAAACATAGGTTTAAGATCATAACAGACTTTGGTTCAAAAGTTAATTAACTGTTAATAACTTTTTGAACAAAGTGAATTTGAAATAATAATTAGAAAGGTATTTTAGGTAAATATGTCATATTAGATGAAACCCTTCACTGCTATATGTTCAGTCTTCTCCATTTGAAATTTACCGACAGAGCAAAAAAGCGCTGGCCGGACAGTAATTATTTGTTTGGCATGTGGAATTTAAAAAAATATTTGTTTTTTGTACCTCTTTAATTAGAACTTGATGAAGAAAAAAAATTTGTGCAATTTAAAAACACGTTTGAAATGTTTTGGTGAGTGCTTAAAAAATCGCCAGCCGTAATATTGACGGGGTGTGGGCAAGCTCAAAACTGCAAGAGCATGAAAGCGCTCATCAAACAGAAGACTGTATGTCCAGATTAAAGTATCATACCTGAGCTTTATATTATAATGAGAGTTGTGAATAAACTTTTCAAAAATGGTTGAAGACATTAAAACCAGTGAGACGATACCATAGTGTAGGAAAAATAAATATTTTAATGTGTCACATTCTTCACAAATTTAAAAAAAAACTTGTGTAAACTATAAAAGGACACAAAAACTATGGGAAAAGCTAAAATCTACTCTATTGAACTTTTCTTATAATATATTTATTTTATGTGTTTTTTGTAACTAAAATAAATAAATGTTAGTTTTTTATTTTGACTACGATAATCACTAACCTTAACAAAATTAAGTTAAATTAAATTAAAGCAAAAATAATGAAGTGGAAGTCACAACACAGAGGAAGTATTACATCAGAAAGTGTTTCAAAAACAAGAAATATGAGTGAAAAATTAAACAAGTTTTATCAGGAAAATGTCAAACAGACATTCCATCAGGAATTTAAACCACGGAACTATAACTATTAGAGATATACTATATGTAACAAAATATAATTGTTAAAATATACATCCAGTTGACATAGAGACAAATTTGTAAATTCTAATAAAAAATACACCTAGATAAATTGAACCCAGGTGAAATTTTAACATATTTGTCTTGATAAAACTGTTAAGAATACCTATTGGTAGTTTTAAATCTGATTCCCCGCGAAGTAGTTTCTGCATCAATAATAACGGAGCAGTAGAAGTTGTGTTTTCTCGTAAAGCAACTTTTTTTGTCGGCAACACTTCTTCTTTTTTTCCCAACTCTGAGCTGTCATTTTGTAAATGACGTTTTTTGGTATTTTGGTCTGTTGCTTTTACGACAAAATTTGTTTGAATCTCTGTTATAAAAAAGTCAAAAAAAGTTAATGATAAAATAATAAATGATAATGCAAATTTAAATAAAAATAAAATTTATATAAAATATAAAATTGAAATAATCATAGTGCATCACATAACACCAAGTTAACATATTTGTAACTATCTAAACATATGTTCAATTGCAATTAAATAATTTATAACCATAGCAACCATGTATCCATGGCAAATTTAATTCATAGAGCAGAAAGAGACTTCATAACAGAAACCTTAGCGTGGGAGTAACAAGTTTATAAAAAATTTTCTTTATCATTTTTATATAAGTTTATATTCATCAACAAATTTCAAATTTCATACAATAATCTCGTATTTTTCGAAAATTATGACCATATAAAGTTTTAAGTCATAAGAACTGAACACCAAGAGATTATTGCATGAAATTTGAAATTTGTGGATGAATATAAACTTAGAATAAAATACTAAAACATTATTTTATAAACTTGTTGCTCCCACGTTAAGGGCTAAGTGGGCCCAAAAATAAGGGGTTTTTTTGTCCCCAAGCTCCAATCATGGCAACTCTTTGGAAAACATTTTCATATGACATAAGCATGAAGATACAAAAGTTTGGAGTTTGCACAATGTCTGTAAGTGTCAAAACTCAAACATCTAAAAAAATCTAGTGTACACCTATATTTATATATATATATATTTTTTTCGAACATCGCATTAGCAATAAAATTCTAAAAATTTTAATAAAAATCACAATATTTTTTATTCTTGACATGTTTCGTAGTCTTACTACATTTTCAAAAGATTTAATTTACAATTAAAACTCTGGTAAATAAATTTAAAAACTGAAGACAATACAGAGAAAAAATTAATGGACAAATAAACTTGTTACAAACCAATTAAAAATTATATTACAAATTATGACAAAATAAACTTCCTAATATTAAAATATTAATAATAATAATAATAATAATAATAATAATAATAATAATATAGTGAGTTAGATAGATAAATTTATAATATAATGAGATGTTTGTTTATTTAAAGAAGGATTTTCCCATTTAATATGAAGTGCTTCTTTTATTTTTAATTTGTTAATGGTAGAGGCAATATCCAAAATCTGAAAGCAATCATAATTAGTTAGTGTTTTACAAATAACGGATGAATCTGAATATTTAAAAATATCCGATTGCTTGTCACTCGTAAGGTGCTCATTTATCCTTGTTATCAAATGTCTGGAGGTTTCTCCAATATAACTGGCCTTACAGCCAGCACAAGAAAATTTGTAGACAACGTTAGATTTAAGCATCTTAGGAAGTGGATCTTTTATGCAAAAACTGTTTTTTAATTTATGGGTTGTGAATATAAATTTGATTATTACATTTTTACAATACTTTTTAATAATTTTATCAATTTTAGTTTTAGTGAAATTTGAGTAGAATCCAATAAATGGAAGCTTAAAATATCTTATATTAGTATTATCAACAGTATTTATAACAGGTGTATTAATTTTCTTTTCAACATATAATTTAATTTCAGTGTCGATAACTTTTTGCGGAAATTGATTATTTTTTAAAAACTAAAGCAAGATTTTTTATATCCTTATCAAATCCAAACCACGTGTTGTTAATTTTATATTTTCGATCAATCAAGCAACGTATAAGACCAGTTTTGTAACATAAAGGGACAAAACTAAAGAAATTTTGTAAAAGACCCGTGTATGTTTTTTTGTGATAAACTGATGTAGAGAGTGAATTAGACTTATTAATAAGAACATCCAAAAATGGAATTTGGTTGTCTTTTTCTTTTTCTATAGTAAATCTTAAGTTTTTGTGTTGTTTATTGAGATGTTTAAAGAATTCTTGCACTTCAAAATCTGAATTAAAAATTGCTATTATGTCATCCATATAAGGTTTATAAAAATTGGTATGGAGGATGAGCAATTATTAACCCACATTTGTTCATAAAAACCAATAAACATATTAGCTAAAATTTTCTGTTAAATAAGAAATGAGAACCTGACGTTGAAATTTGAAGTAATTTTTTGAAATGAGTTTTAGAAAAATATTTTGAGCCAGTTTCATCTTTAAAAAACAATTCTGTTGCTATATTTATAGTTTCATTAAGTGGAATGTTAGTAAATAAGCTTTCAACATCATAAGAAACTATAAATTTGTTATTGTTAGTTACGTCAACTTGTTTTAAATCTTCAACAAATGAAAATGAGTCAAAAGTGGTATAATGTTTTGGTAAATATGGAGATAATAAATCTGAAAGATGTTTAGCAAGTTTATAACTAAATGTGCCAATTGTTGAAATAATTGGTCAAATAGATGGTAGAGAAGAATCTTTACTAAGTTTGTGCATCTTAGGTAGAGCATAAATTCTTGCTGTTCGTGAACCAACAGGATAAATTTTATTGTAAATTTCTTTTTCAAAACATTTAAGTTTTTTAAGTTTTTCAAGATACCCTTGTAAAGATACTTCTTTTTTTATAGTTGGATCATCTTTCAATTCTTTAAATTTAGTTTTATCACTTATAATATTATAAGGAGAATTTATATAGTCAACTTTATTTAGAACAATTATACTATTCCCTTTGTCTGGTCTTGTTATTACAATGTTTTCATTCTTCCTGAGTCTTTTTATTATTTTGTATTTTCTCAGACAACCTTCAAACAACGTGTATTTGTAAACATAATTATTTGCTAAATGTGAAAGTTCACTTTTAACTTGAGGTTCCGAATCCTTGTTTCTAAGTTGGGTGTTGAGAAATTGTAATGTAGAAATTACCTTCTTTAAACAAACAAACATCTCATTATATTATAAATTTATCTAACTTACTATATTATTATTATTATTATTATTATTATTATTATTATTAAAATTTTAATATTAGGAAGTTTATTTTGTCATAATTTGTAATATAATTTTTAATTGGTTTGTAACAAGTTTATTTGTCCATTAATTTTTTCTCTGTATTGTCTTCAGTTTTTAAATTTATTTACCAGAGTTTTAATTGTAAATTAAATCTTTTGAAAATGTAGTAAGACTACGAAACATGTCAAGAATAAAAAATATTGTGATTTTTATTAAAATTTATATATATATATATATATATATATATATATATATATATATATATATATATATATATATATATATATATATATATATATATATATATACATATATATATATATATATATATATATATATATATATATATATATATATATATATATATATATATATATATATATATATATATATATATATATATATATATATATATATATATATATATATATATAGGTGTAAAAATCCAGTGTACACACACACACACACACACAGATATATATAATATTAAAGAAAATTGTCACAAACAAACATCCAATGTTATCAAAAATGATGTAAAAAACAAAATATAAAAAATGAAGTGAAATCTAACAATATCAAGAATATTTTAAGTCTCAACGATGTAGTAAAAGACTTGATAATTAGTTGTTCTGGTATTGAAAGTGAAAAAAAATGCAATGGTTTGCTCCCATGAATATGTTTACTTAAAACATTACTCTAATTCATACAATGAAAAAAGAAAAAAAATGTATTATTACTAAACCATGAAGCTTTTTCTAAATTGTAATTATATATACTAGATTTTTTTTGCAAATTACTCACTGAAGTAGTAATATTTTTAGGAGGATGAAAAGTAATTTATAACAATTTGCTGGGAAATTGAAAAACATTGGTATTAATGTTATTATTAGAGAAAAGATATGTTCATAATGTATAAATAAGTTGATGTCATTTAACGATGATGGACCAGGAGAACTTGCAGCCAGATTTATGAAGATGAAGATAATAAACTTCTTAAATCACAATTCTTTTTTGACAGCTTTGAACATAAACGCATGCTGTGAATAGTCACTCAAGAGTAGCTCTCTGTAAAAAGAAATCATTACATGTTCAAAAAATAGTAAAGTTAGGCATTGCAAGGACTTTAAATAAAGATCCTGATCAGTTAAGCCAAGAAGATTCCTTCAATAAATGATCTAAGGAAGTTAAATGTAAAGCAAATGATATGGATATACTTATAGAAGAAATTAAAGAAAAAATGCTAACTTTCAAATTGAATCAGAAAAGTCAATTACTACTGGTTTCAATACCTTGATCTAAGATTGATTATAAGATATCAAGCAAACTGCTACTGAAAAACGGTATTTTATCTTTCCCTGAAAAAAAAAGGAAAGGAAATATCTCAATTGTACATATGTATATTTACTCTATGCTAAGTTTAAAACGAGTTATCCAGATATAAAGACTTGTTTTTTTTCACTTTTGCTCAAATCAACAAAAATGGTGCATTACAGTGTGAGCATCTGGTACGCATACAGTATGTGTGTGATCACACACATATTGCATGTGTACCTACCATCAAAATGTTAAGTTAATGATAAGTGCAGTTGAATTATCAAAAGATTATCACAAACTTATTGATATGCTTGTTTGTAGCAGGGCTAACAAGAATTGCATAATGCATCATTGCCCTTTGTGTCCAATATTAAGATACCTTGAAAATGAGTTATACTTTTAAAAATATATATTGATAAAGATGACGATTATTGTAAAGATTACAAACAATGGTAAAACAGACCAATCTGAGCTAGTAAGACTAACAGAAATCACAAGTAGCTTCATTAACACTCTAATAAATAAGTTACAAAAACTTACTGTTCATTCTCACATTGCAAAACACTCATATATAGCTGATTTTTTATAGAAATTATAAAATGAGTTTGGGTTTAAAATTATAAAAATTTAAATGCAAATAAATCTAATCTAAAAAAGTTTACCTTAGCATTTTTGTTTTTGTTTTATGGCATTTGTTAAATATAGAACATTAGGACATCAGAAAAATATAGAAACATATAGGAAACATATAGGAAAATATAGAACATTAGGAAAAAATTTAATAATCATATCTTTCAGGTATCTCAAGATAAACATTTTTTGTATGGGTTATCAAAAGACTTACAAAAAGTATTTCATTATTTTGAAATTAAATTTTCATATAGAAGCTTCAATATTTTAGTGTTTTAGCCATCAATTTTGAGTTCCTCTCCCTAAAGTAATGTCATAAATATAATTTCTTACATTATACATGAAGGTTGTATAAAGATCGTTAATGTGAAATGCAAACAAGTTTATATATTAGAACTGTACCTGAGATTCTAAAATCTTTTTTAAAAAATGCAAAAAAAAAAATGTATATATATATATTTTTTTTATTACTAAATAACAGTTTTTCTTAATTTAAAAAAAAAAAACTTTCAATACATCAGATTCAAAAAAGAAAACCCCTGCAGTTTTTTTGTAATAAGGAGTTCGTTATATATAGAACCATAGAAAAAATGTTTAGAATCGTATCCTTTGGCATCTCAACGTATACTTCTTTTTGTATAGGGCATCAAAAAACTTTTAAAAAGTGTTACATTGAAATTGACTTTTCACAGAGAAGCTTGAATTTTTTAGTGTTTTAGGTATCATTTTTGAGTTCCTCTCCCTAAAACTTTCAACACTATTAAGCAAGTACTTCATAAGTTAAAGCTAATTGTGTTATGCAATTAGCTTCAATCAGCTTCTTTTTTGATTTTTTGAAAAAAAAATCAAAAAAAAGATAGCAACTGAGTATCAATATCTCTGAAATCGTAAGGAGTCAGACATTAAAATGTAGAGTGAAGTTTTCTTTCATTAATATAAGCTTGTATTCTGAATATCATCAAAAACTGAGATGGTATGGTGCTGAAAATTTTTTTATGATTGATTTGACATGGAATGACCCATCTTTAAATTTATTTCAAAAACAGGAGCTCTTTTTACTAACGTGGAAAAAAAGTTTTAACAATGTTTTGTCATTTTATCAGCAATTATGTTAACCCTTTCAATACCAGTCACCCGCTATGCAGGGTGGGGTATGATATTTTAAAGTAAATGTGACCACGCTGAATACGGCATTTAATTATTTCACTAAGACTAAAAAAAGATGCCAAACTACTTTTTTAAAAAGACTTTTAAAAAAGTAGTTTGGCAGCCATTTTTCTGACAAACAAAACAAGGTCTCATTTGTGAAAATCCGACCAATACTTTTTATTCTATAGCTTTTTGATCAATAATAAGAATTCACTTACAATTGTTTTTTTTGCATTTTGTTTGGTAACGAAAGGGTTAATGAAAGAATTAATTTTTATTTAGAAAAATAAAATTTCTACATGTTTTAAATTATAAAATGATAAATATCGGTTAAGTCTTTGCAAATACTTGAAAATTCTAATCAGAATTTTGAACAGATATCTAAATGAACCATTTATTTTTTCATTAAGAAACTATTTTGAGTCCAAGATTAAACAACCACAATGATTATTTATTTAAAACGCATCTACTTATCAACACGTAAATCAAATTGATATTTTTATTTTATATACCACCTGTGTACTGCTCTTTAGTTCAACACCCTGCCACCAACTAGTTACCACCTAGATAGTTTAACCACCCATAAAAAAGACAAACAAAACAACAATAAAATTATTATTAACAATAATTATCATTATTATTATTATTATTATTATTATTATTATTATTATTATTATTATTATTATTATTATTATCACAATATTCTTCATATTTATTAGAGAAAGAGAAATAATATTTGTTGGTAATCTGTAATACATAATATCTGTTGGTTAACAAGGTTTATTTGTATTTATATTTTTTTCATATTTGGTTGTTATTTATACTTATTACTCTAATTTAATCCAATTTAAAATCCTAATTAAACCAATTTTAAACAACTATTAACTTATATATTAAATTATAAAAATAAATCTGCATAATAAACCTGTGTTACTTCCTTGAACAAAACTATCATTTGGAGCATTTGAACTATCAGTGTTTGAAGAAATACAGTTAAATACATAGTCAGTTTTATCATTTATTGCAGATCTACTCTGAAGTTCTTTAGATGGACTTTTAACTTGACTGCTAATTGAAGAGTTTTCCACAGTTTTAATGTCACTAACAATGATTGCAGGTTCAGAAGAATGTCCTTGAATTGAAAAAGATTCAAATTTATTATTATCTTTATTTTCAGTTGCAAAATCTATGATTGGTATTACTTGAACTTTTTCTGAATTTTCAGTAATTGCAGGTTTACTTAAACCAATTAAACCTTGTGATGTGGGAACGTTTTGCACACAATAAAAATTTGATACACCCGAGACATTATGCAGTCCAAAAAAATCTGGTGAACTATAATTTAAAGAGTGAATAAATTGCATTTGCCAGCAGTTTTGTTGTTTGTGATACCTAAAGATTACATTAATACTTTTAATAACACTGTTATATTCATTATATAGTTTATAAAAAGTTATTATAACTTACATTAATATCTGAAACTTATACTATGTTACATAGTATAAATTTTAGAAACTAATATAAGTTACAAATAATTTAAAAGTAAAAAAAAAGATTATAAATGAAATAGTCACCACAAATTTATATTCGCTAACAGCGATATATATATATATATATGTATATATATATATATATATATATATATATATATATATATATATATTATATATATATTGATTATTTTTTTATATGTAAAACTTTTCACATTTGAATGCTTTACAGCATGCATTTTGCATAGTATGTAAAATAAATATTTTAAAGCATTCAAATGCCAATTTCACATATAAAAAAATAATTTAAATAGACAGGGTTGCCACTTTTTAAAGTTTTTCCCTGAGTTTTCCCTGAGAAAAAACCTTTTTCCCTTAGTTGAACTCTTTAAATTCCCTGAGTTTTACCTGACTTTTCTATATTCTTTCCTGATCATTAACAAGATTATTATTTTCCTTAATTAAACACAATATTTATATTTGACAAACTAAAACTTTTACAACAACACCCACATCTTGTAAACTTATTATTATATGTATTAGCAAAATATATTTGAAAAAAAATTATTGCACAAAATTTCAAAAAAAAAAAAATTTCCCTGAGTTTTCCCTGAATTTTATAAAAGTTTTAAAAATCCCCTGAGTTTTCCAGGTTTTCCCTGGGTTTCGTGCTATTTCCAGGTATTCCAGGTTTTCCAGGTTGAGTGGCAAATCTGATAAATATATATTTATCACTGTGAATAAAAACTGTTTTGACTATTTTACTTTTTATGAGATAATGGTACCTAAAACCAGATTAAATATAGTACAAAAACTATTTATGTACTTACTTGTCAAATAAATGTTTCTTTTAGTACAGAAAAGTTTTCAATTCAAAATTACTAACCAATAAGACCATTACAAAATATGGAATTTTGAGAGGGAAATGAGAGAGGGTTGCATTGACATAAAAAGAAGAAATTATAAATTAAAAGTGCCACAATTTTTATTACTGATATTAAGCATTTTAGTCATTAAGCACTGGTACACAATAAAACAGATAAACTTTATCATAAAGTTAAAATAAAAAATAAAATACCAAACTATTTAATAAGCATGAGTTAAATATATATTTAAGATCAAAATATTTATTTGGGCCAAGTAATTCAAATATGGAACTGAAATTTTTTTTTTATGCAATAAACACCAGTACAACACGTATGTAAACGTTTAAACATATTTTAAAGAACCTAAACAAATCTAACCACTACTTGTATTTAAAAATTTAGGTTTTATGAACCAAAATACATAATCATTAAATTTAATGCACAACTGAATGTGTAATTCTGCATATCAAACATGCATGCTAGGACGTCTAAAACTTTTTTAACAAGCAAAGAAAAAAAGGTAAAATAATAATTAGAAAATGTTGATCTATAAGAACCCCATCTAATAAAACATAGTGGATCTGATCTCTTATAATGTTAAGTTGTGATATTTTTGATGTGTGCATTTGTGCTGTGTGTAATTTGTTGGGTGCAATCTTGCATTTCGGTAGGGTTTGTTGAGACTTTCTAGAGCTTCCTCAGAATTGTGAGCATTATACAAACCAAATTGCTTTCAAAAAAATATCTGAAATTTGAAAATAAATATCTGCAAAAAACTGTAAATAATTATCTGTAATAATATCACATAATTTATGATCAGGTAAAAATATCACATAATGTATATCATGTAATATATTATGTAAAAATATCACATAATTTATCATCAGGAATTATATAAAAAGTTTTAACAAATTCAATATGGATTTCATTAAGTCTCATGTTATTAGTTTCAAACTCACGTATTTTAAAATAAATTTAACTTCTCATTTTTAAATACAATACTAAAATACTTTATAATCAAATATTATTAGGTTAAATATTATTATAGGTATATAGGTTAAATATTAACTTAGAGCGACCGTTTCAAGAAAATACGCAATGTAAATATTTGATTAAGTATTTTTACAAATAAGTCCGAAAACTACTTTTTAAAAGTTAACATCTTATATAAGTTTTTATATAATTAAGTTAAAACATCTGTTATAGTATGTTAACTTATCCTTATATAATTCTTTATAATAAAATACAATATTACTAGGGGTTATATATACCCTCGTTATTCAAGTAATATAAAAAAAACCGTTAAAAAAACAAGAATAAATAAATAAATGAGGCGCCTCACAGGAATAGGTACCAAATCTTAGAAATGGAGTTACTGATACAGTTGCATAGAGTTAGAAATAAGACATAAAATAAAACAAAAATTAGCTTAATAGCATCATTATTGAAAATTCTACATAGTTTTTCAAGGAACTTGTTAAAAAATGAAATAACAGTAAAAAATGACTTTAAAAATTTGGTATATTTGAAAACTGTGTAACTTTCACATATTAATGAATTTAATGTATATTTTGATTATTAATTTCAAACACTATTTCTAAATAATGATAAAACTGGTCGAAAAAAGAATAAAGTTAGTTTCAAATTTTTTAACATACTTTTCTTAAAATGCGTGTATCTCCGAATCTAGAAACTAAGACTTGGTACCTTTTCCTGCGAGGCGCCTCAAATAATAAAACTTCAATGTAATGTGTTCTTGCGTCTTAAATAAGAAAAAAAAGGTTTCCAAAACAACGACGTGACGTAATCGCCGTCGTCTTCATTCAAACCACCTTCACTTGGAAAGCACTGGTGATGCTGAATTTCCAAAGACTCGCTCACTTTTCTCTTAAAATAGTCTTCCTCTACTTTATTAGTATTGTTTTTATTCCAGCTAAAGGCACCATGGCAATATCTGGAATGCCCCGCTACAGCTAAATTTTTCCATTTTCCCTCAAAACTATGTATTTGATGTTGGTAAATGCGATTTGAAACTTTGAGTTTTGTTTTATTTTGCTTATTGTTTTTAATTTTTTTGACAATGTTTTGAAGTATTTTATTTTCTTTTATAACCATTTTCTATAAATATTTCTGTAAAAAACTTTAATTCAAGATTTATGTTTATTTTACTGCATAATGCAAAAACTACTATTTTTAAAAAAAAAAAGAGGGACGGACGTTGTAATTAACAAAACTATGCATTACTTAATTTAAAATATTTCTTTAAGGAGCAAGAAAGTGGAGCAGATCTTCTAGGATCGTTTTTAATGAAGGATAATAGTTAGTTTAAAACAAAATTAAACGTCTAACAACGTGGAACTTTTAATTGGCTAGCACATATGTTTATAATTGTGCATTTAAAATTACATATTTTAATGTTAAATCATGAAGAAGGAATTGTTTTTGAAATAAAAAATAAAAGAAAATATATTTTTATTTATTAAGGACAAGCAGTCTGACATAATCACTAATAGAAATTTGAAAATTGATTACACACTAGTTTAAATTAACGCTAAGGATCCCTTACATTTATAAAATTTTATAATCAAAAAATTTTTATTTTCACTTATTTTATGTTAAAATACATATTTTGATATTTATTGAGGAATTTTTTTATGTTGGATTTTTACCAAAAAGTAGTATTTAACATTTTAAGTCAAAAATTAATACAATTTAACTTTTTTGTAACGTTTTTAATCTAATCTGCCTGACTGTGCATTGTAACGAAACGGATTAACTACCCGAAAAACTCCCAGTTAAAACATTTTAGCTCTCCGATCAATCTATTTCTGAAATATTTTAAAATAAGGCAAAATGGAATATCCGAGGGCTTAAATATTTTAAACACCTACCGAAATAAATAAACCTCTTTGAGAAATCGTATAACTTGAGATTATAATAAATCCTATAATATTGCCTGTCGTGACAACAGAGTTGTGTGAGTATTATATTTTTAGTATTATAGTATTATTTTTTTCTTTTAATATACAACTTTAATAAACGTTGATCAAATCTATATTATAAATTTTATATTTTACGAGCCTGTAGTTGGTTGTGTCAAAAAATAAATAAGATGAAAATATTATTATTATTTTATTCGCACAAACTTTCGTAAACCCTTCTCTTTTCCTAATAATAATAATAATAACAACAGTAACAATAATAATAATAACAACAATAACAATAAAACAATTATAGTAGTAGTACTAGTAGTAGTAGTAGTAGTAGTAGTAGTAGTAGTAGTAGTAGTAGTAGTAGTAGTAGTAGTAATAGTAGTAATAGTAGTAGTAGTAGTAGTAGTAATAGTAGTAGTAGTAGTAGGGGAAAGCGGGGCAACATGGCGAATGGGGTAAGATGGGTTTTCATATAACAACTCAACAAAAAATCTTAAAATTGGTTAAAAACAAAACTGTATTTGCATCTTGTATTTTAAAACACCAATTGGTTTTTTAAAATATTATCAACGCAATTTTATACGCATAAGTTTACTTTTTGCGCTTAAAAAAAAATTCCTCACTTTCGGTTTCTCATAATAGATGGTGTGCTTTAAGTTTAACTTCTTTAGAAGTAGTTTTTTGCGATTTGTGTTTATTTTGTGTTACTTTGGTTAGATTTTTTGTTAGTTTTTAAAATTTTATAAAATTGGAGGTAAAAATTGCATAATAAGTCATCTTGCCCCGGTCACGTGATCAGATAACAAATTTATGAACTTTTTATTTTATTATTTATTTCAAATTGTTATATTAACAAACTGAAAATTCATGCAGGTAATGAAGGATTTTGATAACATAAACATACTGAGAAAGTTTTATTGCTTCACGGCTGATAGTTTTGTAATAACTCAGGGCTTTCAAAACGTTCGCCATGTTGCCCCGTATTCCCCTAGTAGTAATATATAGTATGTATTATATATAGTCAGAGGTGATTCTACAAATAAAATGAGGGGGGGGGGTGAATCCTCAAAATGTACCAACTTATTATAAAAAAAAAAAAGGTCCTCAAAACGAGAAATTAACAGACTGAATTGTGTTTGATACCCGACTAGTCGACTAAATTCGTGAAAAAAACCGACTATAACTTGAAAACCATCTTCTTTTTGTGTGTGTGTGTGTGTGGGGAGTGGGGGGGGGGGAGGGGGAGGAAGGTGTAACACCTCCCCGTAAAATCGTCTCTGTATATAGTGTATAAGATATTTATTAAAAGATGAAAACAACAATAATAAAAAAATGTTGTAAAATTCCTTTTTTGAAAATAATATAGTTTAGAATAAATTTTCAGACGCGCAATGTTGACAATGATTTATCAATTTATTAGGCCGGGTGAATAAAAACGAGCAATTGCTTTTACACATGAATTGGTCAGCTTTACGTGAATAAAAAATTAAAAAATTTCAGCTATATTTTTATTTACGTAAAGCTGAACAATTACTGAGTAAATTGCTTAACTTTACTTGAATAAAAATTTGAGGAAAACTTCTGAAGTTTTTATTCACGTAAAGCTGACCAACTACTAAGTAAAAGCAATTGCTCATTTTTATTCACCCGGCCTATCTACCTAGATCCGGCCTATCTACCTAGACCCGGCCTATCTATCTAGATCTACGTATCAATTTATTATTTACGAATCTGTTTGGCGGCTTTAAAAATTTGCGCATTCAGAATAACTATTTTGCGGCTGTTTATATGAGGCGGGAAAGCCCTGTTAGCCACTTAAACGAGATCTCAGCATGTTTACAAAAATTACTCTTGTTTACATGAGAAACCGGCTAGCCCAGATAACTGAGTTTTCGTCTAATTTTAGTGGGATTTCACTCAGGTGAGACAAATTTCTCCACATAAACACAAACATGTGAGCCAGCCCGGCCTGATTAGATAAAATAAATCACGCTAATTCTTTTATCCAATCAAATACATTCCCGATTGTTTTTAAAAAAAAACATTCAAAACAAAAAAAAACAACAATCAAACACATATTCCTAATTGTTGTTTTAAAAAAACAATCGGGAATGTATTTGATTGGATAAAAAAAACAAGTTAAATAAAAATGCGTAATTCAAATTCAAATTAAAACTCCAATTTAAATATTTACTTTTTTGTTATTTTTTTAGCCATCCTGATTTAAATAAACCGCCCCTAAAACAAATAAATAATTTTGAGAAAAGTTCATGAATTGTTTCTTTCCTCCTTGTAAAAATAACACACCCTGGTCACGTTATGTTAGGTTTTATAAGATTTTATTATACAGTTATATCAATAATTAATTGCAGGAAATTATCTAAATCTTTTTTTAAAAGTTGCGTATTTATTTGTCTGAACTCTGAACTATCATTAGAAAATGACTAAATGTCGTTAGGGAAGTGAAGATCTTTTTTCTGAAAAAGTCACATTTTTATTGTTTTAAGAAAAAAAAGTTATCTTGGAAAGTCTTATTTAAATATCAATAGTTTTTTTTAATAATGTATCGTTTGAATATCAATAACTTTGTAATCGTAAATAAAGACGATAAACAATTTTTATTATATTTAGATATACTAATATACTAATATATTTAGATTTGCATTTTTTCAATGCGATTGTCAAGAATGCGATTGTTAAAAAAACTCAATTTTGAAAAAATGGTCCTAGCTCCATTTTATAAAAACGCAATTAAATCTTCATACGTTTTAATGATGAGTTATATTAATTTAATTATAATATTATTATATTAAATAAAAACAAATATTTTTCTAAGTGTTTAGATAATTCTACATCATGTAGAATTATCTAAACATGTTAATAACATGTTATGTTAATAACATGTTATGTTAATAACATGTTATGTAGATAACATTGTTATCTACATGTAGTACATGTAGTAAAATTTCAATAAACAATTGATGAACTTAGATTTGTAAGTAACTAAAAAGTAATAAGTTTTATTTACTTTTTGAAAAAGACTACCTTGACTCACGATTACATCTGTATTCCATATGTCAATTAAAAATTTTTCCGAAAGTATATCAACTTGGGTCTCCAAAAAATTAAAGTTTTATAGAGATTTTAGAAAGAATAATGGTTTTAAATAAAAAAAACAGATTAATTAAATATACAAAAAAGAAACATTTTTTTTAACAAGAATTAATAAGATCATTTTTTATGACATACCTATCTATATATATATACTTTCAAATATTGGTATATAAGAATTTAGAAGTATAGATAAAATTCTGGTTCTTTTGAGACCCAAATAAACTAATTAATAATATTTATATTCTTCTGGAGATAATATTTTTAACTGATATATGGCACCCAGTTGTAATAAAATCAATGACTTTTTAGTTACTTTTAAACCGAATAATATTTCAGCTTGCTTTATAAATCTTAGTTTGTGGTTTAGTTTTGATTTTACATTCTTAGCTTATTTAAATTATGCATATTAATTAGTATTTAAAATTTAAATTATGCGTATTGGTTGCAATATAGATGGGATCTTTCTAAATATTTTGTTTATGCTGATGAGATAATTCTCATAGCTCCTTCTTAGCTTTATTTAATGACAAAGCATATATTTATTGTTATTTTTTGACACTTTTTAACCCAAACAAAAATAAAAATTTTTCTTACTTTCATTTCCATATTGGAGTGTAACAGGCTGCAAACTGGAATTTGTTGACAGCTTTAAATATATGGGCCATTTTGTAAAAAAATATTAGTCATATAATATAGATATAAAAAGAGTACAAAAGCTATATACTCGAATGAATATTCTGATTAGCCACTTTTACAGGCACTCAACCCGTTAAATTTAAACTATTCCAATCACATTGCATATGTTTATAAAATGCTCATCTGTGGAACAGTATATATGTATATATTGAAATTCAGCACAAAGGCTTTCTTTATTTAATCTTTATATCATTTTTGTACTTCTGACTCCTTTTACCCAATAAATATTTTTTATAGAATACTGCTGTTATATATGGAGTGATTTCTTATGACACCTTTTTTATTTTTAGAAAATTTGCAAAAATACAAAAAACAAACAAAATAATGATCAAATTTGTCTTGAAGAGCTCTGTCTCAACATTGTAAGTTTCCTTTAAGAGATCTGTCTCAACACTGCAAGTTTGCACCAGTTTTCTACATATGCTTCTACCTAATAATAAATTCTACTTTTAGTGCCCATACTTTTAAATCCTCTCTTTTTTATGTTTTTCTGGTTTACATAATTTGCAGATTTTATATTCTTATAATCATTTCCTGAATATTAACCTTAAGTATTTACCTTGTAACTTCCAATTTAAATAAGAACTGTCTGTCCAACATCTAATAGGCTAAGTTATATGCATATATATATGTATATGTGTATGTGTGTATATATATATATATATATATATATATATATATATATATATATATATATATATATATATATATATATATATATATATATATATATATATATATATATATACATGGTGGCCACAGTCCTGGAATGTCCTGGATTTTTGCAAGTGTCCTGGAATGTCCTGAAATGTCCTGAAAAATTAAATTTTTTTCAAAAATGTCCTGAAATGTCCTGGAACTTTTTTTTTTCTGAGTCAAGTTAAAAAATTACTAATAATATTAAAGTAATATTAAATTTTTTATGCAAAAAAATGTTTTATATAAAATTTATTTTTTATTTTTATTTGATTGTTTATATTTTTAATCATTATTTGATTCAGGTTTTTTTTAGCTTAAACTTTAGATTTATTTATTTTTAAACACCAAACTTACTCTAACCTGCATGAAAGTCATTTGAAGTTTTAAAAATGATAAATTTTAAAATCATAGTTGTAACTGTGTTGTCTGCTATCCTTATACCCAAAATTTACTTATGGTTAACAAGTAATGCAGTGGGAGTTCAGTTTTATAATGTCTATCCTGGAATGTGTAAATCTATTCCTGGTATTGTCTGCGGGTCTGAAAAAATTACAGTGACTTCCGATGGGCTTGCTTTTTTTACTAGTGGAATGAAAGGTGCCTCAAATTGTGATCATCGTTATCTGCATGGTCGTATTTATTTATTTGATTTTAAAGATCCAGAAAAAGGAGCAACAGAACTTTTTTTGAAGAGTAACAGTATAATACCCAGTAATTTTAGTCCCCACGGGATGGACTTGTTTGAAGATTTAAAAAATAATTTAATTAAACTGCTGGTGATCAACCATGCTAATCATAGAGAAAGTGTTGAAGTATTTGTTTTTAGACGTAGTGAACCTTCTCATTTGGATCATGTAAAAACCTTAACTGATAAAAAGTTTGTTTGTCTTAATGATATTGCTGTTATAAATGAAAACATATTTTATGTTACTAATTATCTGAAGTACTGCCAATATAACGAGTTTGCTTCATTGCTTTTTGAAGTTGGTTTAAAAATGCCCACATCTAATATAGTTTATTATAATGAAGGAAGCACTTTAGTTGCAGCAGATGGGTACTCTTCATTAAACGGCATAGCCATTAATAAAGATTTCTCTGTTGTTTTTGTATCTTCAGCTGCAAATAAAACTTTATCTGTCTTTAAACGTGAAGCTGATTCAGGAAAACTTTTACTTCATAATGCAATTGATGTTTCATATAGTCCTGACAATGTTTATATTGATCATCAAACTGGTATTTTATATGTTGCAGTCTTCAAAAAACCACTTCATTTCTTCTTAGCGATAAGAAACTTAACTCTCAACACTGGAACTGGGATAAAAATTGTGCCTGACTCTAATCAGTGGAAAAAAGCAGATGTAACTGAAGTTTTTCATGATAATGGTCAGCTTATTCAAAGTGCAAGCATGATAGTTTTTTACAAAAATCAATATTTAATTGGTTCAGTTTATAACACATTGGTTTACTGCCGCACAGATAATATCTAAATGATATTATTTGTGCACATGATTCTTATTGTTATATGAGATTTTATCTTCAACTCTTTTTCCCTCTTCTCCTTAGACCTTTTTTTTTAAAAAAAAAAGTTTATATTCTTTTTAAAGAAACTTGTTTTCTAGCAAATAATCTGATTTCTTTCTGAAAAAGGTTTTTTGAATACGCATTTGTCAAATGCTCTTTTAATACTCTTTGTATGTATGTATGTGTGTGCGTGCGCGTGTGTGTGTGTGTCTGCGTGTGTGTGTGTGTCAACTTAACACTCTTTAATAACTTTAAAGTTTAATGTTGTATTTTTCTTACGTATTTTATAAATCACCAGCTCATTTTTTATAAAATAAGATCTTTTTAATCTAATAAATATAGATTTTCTTTTTTTGTAAATTGAACGACGTTATTTTTAAATTCAGTTATTTTATTGATTTTTCCTTGTTTGAAATAATACATTACAGGTCCGTATTGTTCCCAATTGCATACAATACAGGTCTTAATAGCATTATTTGGTGTTTGAGATATGTAGCTCTCAGACATGCAAAATTCAAATTCTCGTGTGTTCATACTTATAACTAAACATTAAAAAAATCGCGGTGATTTGAGTCTGAAAACAACAATGCTCTAAAAAAAGTGTTCCCCTATTTTAAACGTAAAAACAATGAGCTAAATTATTTATTATTTCTACACTATTTTCATAGGCAGGTTTTTAAATTTATTTTTAATTATTTGTTACCATATTCTGTTTTTCGCACAGTACCACACTAGTTTTTCTTCTTAGAATTTGTAGAACCATAGTATACGCCTAATGTACACTGATCAAAAAACGCATTTAGTTTTTGAAATGCGTTCTCAAATTGGGTGGCGCACAATTGCATTTTACTTGATGCCTTTCTGTAAGTTGAGTTAAATTATTTAGGTTTTGAGTTTTGGAAACTGTTTTTACTAATTATAGTGTTTCTTACACTTAGTATGAACCAGTGAAATATGAATGAGTGCATGAATATACTGAGTGTTGTTGGAGTATAACTTATATAAACTTTAAAACGCTTTTATTTTGTTCGTAATTATAATTCGATGCTTATAAATATAAAAATTAGAGGATTTTAAATTATGTAGTCTAGAGATTTATACGTAATTTTAATTCCTTGAGACATATCATCTTATAACATAAGACATAACATAAAATCATATCCTTAGACATAACATATAGACATAACATATAGACATAAGACATAACATAAAATCATATTCCTTGAGACATATCATCTTATAACATAAGACATAACATAAAATCATATCTATATCTTTTTGTTAATATATGGCATCATTTCTGAATGACAAGGTCACACAAGATTAAGTTTTGGTTATTAGAATACGAGTTGATAACTTGCTTGAGCATGTTAGCTTGTTTGAGAGGTGATAGCTTGCTTGAGAGATGATAGCTTGTTTGAGCCATAATCATGTTAGTACTTGTATAAAAGATAAAGCGGTGAAAACTTCCTGACAAGAAAGGTATTAAAATTTAGAATTTGATAATTATCTTCAGGAATTATATTTTCTGAAATTTTAATTTTGGTTTTCTTCTTAACCTGAATTAAGTTTTTTATATTTAGTTTATGGATCTTACATGATTCCTTTATTTCAGTTAAAAATTAATATTTCACTGAACAATTGTTAAGCTGGGAGTTGATGATTTTAAAAGTTACTTTATAATTTAATAGACAGATAAATAGGTTTATTTTATTTTGTTGTATGTACGTCAATATCTCCCGAACTTTAAATAGAGAGTTTCCATAGTTTTTGCTATACTTGGATACATTAAAAAAAATTTTAACAGTATTTCTTCCAATTTTATTAAGTCTTTGTATTGTTAACTCTCTATTTTCACAGAGTTCCAGACCATGTGATAGCATTGGAACTGCTAAAGATTTATATAATTGGATAATTGAAGATGAATGTGCAATTTGGATACCAGATCGAATCAGAGTTTGCACTGTTGTTTAGAAATTTGATACTCTATTTTTAATATTTGATCCATTTAGTGAGACAAACTTGGATTTTTCTGTATCCCACATAAAGCCCAGATGATTAAGTTTTTTATTTGGTATTATTTGATTGTTGTCAGGGTTACCTTGCAATTAGCTACTTGTCGTTTTGCAGAGAGCTTTCATTACGCGTTGTTATAAGCCTTTCAAGACCAGATAAAGTAGAGCTAAGCAGAATGATGTCGCCAGCATAAGCAACAACACCTGTGAAGTTCCCATGTATAGAAGTACCAATAAAGTTATCATTTTTTATAGTTTCAAGTAATTTTGAGGTGTATATGTTATACAAGTGGGGCAACAAAATTGATCCATGCCTTATACCTTGATTAAGAGCAAATAAAACTGAATTGGAGCGAAGGTAAGAGACAGTTACACTACTGTTGTGATATATAAAAGATACAGTGTTAACTATTTGGAGAGGTAGGTTTTTATAAAAGTAAAGTTTATCAATGAAAAGATTCCAGTTGCAATGTCAAAAGCTTTTTCAGCATCTAGCGAACATAAGTAAAAAGGCGAATTGCTGTTGGAAATATAGAAATGTAGAAATACAAACTTTTTTATGCAAAAATATAAATTAAAATAAGAAATTGAAAATAAGAAAATATAAGTAAGAAAATATGAAAATAAAATTAAAAATTAAACAAATCTTGCGTTTTCCGGAGAACAGAAGTTCCGTTTTAGAAGCATATACTTTTCTTTTAAACGAAAGCTTAAAGAACTCATTTTTACAATCGAAGATTTAACAATATACTTCTGATATTTTTTAGCGATCTTCCTTTTTACACTTTATTTAAACATCAATTTATAAAAATTATTTATGTATCATCAACAACTGTAATCTACATATGTAATAGATATAACGCATCTTAAGGGGGTGCCGCCAGCATATTTTGGTCTTTGAGATAGCTAACTTCCAGACATGGAGCAAATTCCATATATTTACATGTTTATACTTATGTCAAATAAGGATGCTTTGCAAAACATTGCAAAAACTTCAAAAAATATATAATTTGAGTATAACCATCGTTCAAAGCCAGGCCATAGTTTTGATAAAAGCTTTCCAAAAGTTGTAACTGTTCCAAATAATATATGCAACTCAGGTACTGGAACTAAATTTTATATAATTGTTTCCGGATCTTCTTCAAGATGTAAAACTCTTGGAATAATAACATTTTTATAATCAGCCATCTTTAATTTTGCTTTTCAAGCTTTTACGTATTTACTGTATTGATAATCAAGAGAACCAAGAGTTTTATTCCGCAATCCAAAAGACTCACACCACACCACAAACAACTATATTTTCCAGATTGGCTTGTAATGCCAAACATTGAGTTTGCACACTTTAAATCAAATGCAACAGAATATTTAATATTTTGAAGATTAAGAGGATCAATTAATTTCCTAAGATTAAGATCCATTTGTGTTCAGATATTCCTTCTATAATACCAACAATAAAACAACGCCTCACTCCAGCATCCTGAAGGTCAGGTTGGTTGCTAGCTTTATCATGCGGATTAAAAACATTCATTGTGACTTTTAAAAAATCTTGACCAGAATCCACAGCAACCCTTATAATTGTAGAAAGAGAGTCAATATTTCTTTCAGTGATTATAACAAGTATAAATTTATCAATATTTTTAATGTAAACCATTGATTTATTTATTTAATGTAAACCATTGATTTATTTACTATATCACTAGCTTCAAAAATAGTTCACAGTGACAAGACCGCACGGTCTTGTCACTGTGAACCCTAAAGGTGACCTAAGACCTTATATCATATCCCATGAAACTTTTTTTTTAGATTTCAAAAGTAGTCCATGTGCACATTCCGAAACTATCAGAAGCGTAAGGTTCGTGGTTCAAACCCCACCTCTGGGCAAGTTTTGCGACATCGGTTGGGAAGGAGGCGTGAACTTCCTATTGAATGCTCTTCCGTGGTGCTCTGTGATAAGACCGTAAGGACTTCTTGGGGCACCTTAATTTACTTAAAAAAAAAAAAAAATCAAAAGTTAAATAATTTTTTGGTAGCTTTTTGAGGAAACTTAGTAAGAAGTTTTTAAATAACGATGTTTTTGTATTAAATAATATTTTTTAGTCAGCCATTATAGTTGTTTACTTTCTGTATTTATTTGATACAGTGGATCACGAAATCCTTCTATACAAACTTCATAATTATGGAATACAAAATAAAAAATTTAAAATGGTTCAGTTGCTATTTAAAAAACCGTAAACAAGCCTTATTTTTCAATAAAACATACACTTCCCTTGAAATCATCACATGTGGTGTTCCCCAGGGGTCTATTCTAGGACCTCTGCTTTTCCTAATCTATATAAATGGTTTATGTTTTATATACTTTGTCAACGACAAAAATGGGGCATGATGATAAGACTATTGTCTTCTACTTGCTCCAGTCATATATTTCACGGTAAAATGTTGTACAAATTTATATTAATAATGACGAAATATATATATATATATATATATATATATATATATATATATATATATTTATATATATATATATATATATATATATATATATATATATATATATATATATATATATATATATATATATATATATATTTGCAGCACCGCAATTGGCTAAAATAATGTGTATTAGTTTCCGATTGGCTTATAGTTGGTGTTACTTGAAAAGACTTTAACAATATTTATAAGCACATTTTAACAATAACAGCGACTTTAGTTAATTGAGAGTTTAAGCATACACGCGTTATGTAAATTTGCAGTTACCACTGCAAATTTAAAAAACGTTAAGCATGAAAAACTTTCAACATGCGTGCTTCAATCATTATTCATGAATAAATTCCAAGTCTAAAAACAATTCCAAGAATAACTCTAAAAATAATTTGCGCTATAAACAATCAAAGCAATCTTTCTATAAAATCTGAATCAAAGTTGACTATAAACTTAAAGTTGACAGGATTAGGAGTTACGAGAGACGTTAACTTTAACTTCATTTATAAAACTTGCTTTAACTAGAGGTTAATGCCTCTCTGACTCACCCTAAGACCCCTGCGAGTTGATCAAATAGTTGTAAATAACATGATTGGCTATATATATATATATATATATATATATATATATATATATATATATATATATATATATATATATATATATATATATATATATATATATATATATATATGTTGTTCTGGCTTTAACATTAATGTAATTAATAAGGTAATCTTTAGATAGTTTTGCGCTCCATCTACCCCAATCTTAACATCAACATTCTCTGATTCAAGAGATCTATGTTGTAAAACTGCTGCAACTAACGCATCAACATTATTGCTTATTACACCAGGAATAGTTCCTTCAATACACTAAATAATAACAAAACAACTTTAAGTCCGAGGATAATAAATTATTTTAAACTATCAACTTTCAAATAAATCAAAATATAAAATTATAACCCGAGTAGCAAACAATATTGGTGCAATATTGTTTTTAGCATGAAAAGTATGTACACAATATTGCGCTTATATTATTTGTTATTTGGGAATCTAAGCTAGTTAAAGTAAAACACTATATATATATATATATATATATATATATATATATATATATATATATATATATATATATATATATATATATATATATATATATATATATATATACAGAGCCGTCCTTAGAAGTTGCGAGGCCTGGAGCAAAACATTTTTGCGAGGCTTTCTTGAAAGAGAAGTCTCGTCATTTTAGGCGCTTTGACGAAGAAAAAGTTTATTCTCTTTTTGTTTTAAAAGGTTGTGTAAGTGCAAAACATGAATTTCAGATTGGTATAGTTTTGAGTTGTTATTTTCGTGTAGGTTTATAAAAAAGACTGAGTACTTTATAAAATAATCTAGAATAATTACAATAAAGTTTGTTCTTAAAATTTTTACAGGCCTAATAATGTAAAATAAATAATAAATTTTGTCTGACAAGAAATAAACGTTCCAGCGAAGTTGTCAATAATGTCATCAAACTTGATTTTGGCTGTTGTGTCAGATTCAATTGATAACATTGCCAGGAATGATAGCCTTTCTTGACCCATGGGCAACCTTAAATATATCTTGATAAGTTTCAAGCGTGAGAAACTCCTTTCTGCGTTTGCCACCGTTACAGGTATAGTCAGTAAAATTCTATACGCTATAAATGCATTCGGAAATGGGTTTTGAATCGGATGAATAGATCTCAAAATTTCCGCAGCTGTTTCCACCTCAGCCGGTAGAAGTTCTCGAAGAACCTTAAGTTTAGAAAAAGGGTCATTGCGGCAAACATCCTTTTCTTCTTCAAATCTTAGGAACGATTCTAAGTCTTTACACTTTTAAAACAATTTGTCATCTTTTGCTGCTTTTAGATCTTTGACATGATAAAAAATTTCAAACATAGTATCGTAAGTTGTTATTGGTTCAAACCTTCTTTTCAATGAATGTGCTGCAGTATCTGCAATAACAAAAAAAGGTCCACTTTAAAAGTTTAATTTGCGGATTCTAGCGTAAGATCATCTTCTCCCTCGTATTCAAACATTCTTCTTTTTGATCTCTGTGCGATTATATCTTTGAAATTTGGCTTTACACCCAGAGTTTCACTAAGTTCTCTTGCTACCAACGTTGCCGCCACAAAACTTTCAGCTCTAAATTTCGGAAAAACCTGAACTAGCCCTTGAAATAACTGCGACGTAACTCCAAGGTGCATTTTTTTAGCCTAGGCTTTTACTAACACTGTTTATTGCAAACAGTATATCATACCAAATACATAAGGCTAGTAAGAACTCATAACTACTTATTTCATTCATAACTGATTGTGTTTCACTATTGGTTTTGGATCCTCAGTGTACTCAACTAATTTAACTAAAGCAGTATGAACTTCCTCAACTTGATATTGAAGCGCTTTTACGCTTTCCAGTTTACTTTCCCAGCGAGTGTCACAGGACCTTTTTACAGTTAAATTTGGTACATGTTTCATAAAAATTTCCCATCGCATTGTTGACGAAGAAAAAAGTGCATAAATTCTTTGCGTAACACCAAAAAACGTAATTCATTTAGGTGAACATTTTGAAGCGTCACAAATTAGGAGGTTGAGGCTCTGGCTATCGCAGGACATGTAAAATACCATTGAATTTTTTTCTAAGATCCGTGCCTGTACTCCAGGGTGGATACTTTTTATATTGGAAACATTGTAATGCCCTTGTTCCCTGCAGGTCTTGATTTGCAACCCAATTTCATCTAACTTTTGTAGAAGAACATCAGTGAGATTTTTTCCCGTTGTTAACTTAACGTCTAAGAATCCAAAGAAATGTTCTTCGATGCTTACACGTTTATTTTTACACTCAAGAGAACTTGCATTCATATCAGTTTTTACAAATCGTATGATCGAGGATAACTGCTCACTTATTAAGACCCCTCGTTTATTAATTTTTAATTTTTATCAACAAAAACTGCGTACTTCAAACTAAAAACAAAATTCATTGAGAATTGGCCTTGAAAATTCCCACCCACCCTTTTAACCACCTCCCCCTCCCCCCCCCTCTTTCCTTGTATTAAGGACTTAATACAAGGAAATTACAAACTATATTATCAAAAAGTTCACTTAAAACAAACTAAATATTAATTTGCAAATTACCTCCAGCCATAAATAAAAACACTTTATAAAACTAAAATGTTAAAATAAAATGATTAACTAAAAATAATAAGCAAAACTATATGCACAACATATACTAAAAAACTGAAGAAAAAACAAATCTTTACTTAACAACATAAACTAAAAACTAAAAAAAAATCATAATATAAAATAAATAACTACCAAAATATATATTAAAAAAACACTGAGCTTTCTCAAAGTTACTTTTGAATTTCATTTTATATTATTTTAAATAATTCGCTTTTTTCCCTTAATTTTAGATATTCTGTTTTTTCTTCTTTTTTATTTTTGAAAAACAAAATAAAAATTTCGCCTAATCTATTTTTATTTTTTCAACTTTTTCACTCTTTAAAAAAGTATTTTATAGTCGTTAAATAAATGAGTCCTGACATGACAGAAGCCATTCATCGCAGCCATGCAGTAGACGTCATATACACAGTCTTTGCAAAGGCGTTTGACAAAGTACTGCACAAACGCCTTCTTCATAAACTAAGAGCCTACGGTATTTAAGGCACGCTGTTAGACTGGATCTCAGCTTGGTTACACGACCAAAGTCAACGAGTGGTCATCAACGGCATCACATCTGAATGGCAAACGGTCACTAGTGGCGTGTCTCAAGGCTCGATCTTGAGCCCATTGCTCTTTGTAATCTTCATTAATGACCTGACAGAATTAGTCATCAAATGAAACTGTATGCTGACGACAATAAAATTATTGGCATAATTAAAAACGAGTCAGATATCATTACTCTCCAAGCCGACATTGACAGAGCAGTGGAATGGTCACATATTTGGCTTATGCATTTCAACATTGAGAAATGTAATGTAATGCATGTTGGGTGCACTTGTAACAAGATGACGCACAGTTACTCAATGGCCAACATTGACGGCACGCGTTATCCACTCGAAAAAACTGTAGTCGAACGAGACCTTGGTGTGATGGTCTTCAAAGACCTTAAAGTGAGACCACAAGTAGAGTCAGCTGCATCAATTGCAAATAGAATGCTAGGGCGACTCAAAAAAAACATTTCGGAGTCAAAGTTAATTTTTTTTTTTATTATATTGAATATTTTTAAATTAGTTATTTTCAAAAAAAAAACTAAAAAATGGCGTCGCTTTTTTCAGAGAAATTAGATTTTCATAATTTAAATTTAGATCTTTTTGAGGACAACTTCATGAATAATCTATCTGAAGAAAACATAAATATTTTTCAAGAAACTCAAATCAACTTAATTAATACACCGTATATTGATCCCTTTGATTTTAAAGTAAAAACAGATGATTGTTCATTTTCTGTACCACACAAAACATCAGAAGCATGCAGCAAAATTTTGATAAACTTAAAGAATTTTTAAATATTTTAAATTACACGTTCGACGTCATATCTCTTTCAGAGACTTGGCATAATACAGAAAGTACTCTTGAATTAAATTCTAATTATACTTTACCATTTTACAAACTAATTAGTCAACCACGAGGTGGTGGGAAAAAAGGAAGAGGATTAGGAATTTATGTCTTGGAAAAGTACCGTAGAACGGGGTGACTTTGTTAGGATTTTGAGCATTTTTGCAAAATAAATCTGGTTCATTACAATTTTTTCTGATTTTTTTTTTCCCGTTATAACATTATACCTTTCCTTTATATAATTCCATTAAATATTTTTAATTTTTTTTTGTCTTAATATATATATTTTTAATCCAAAATGTTATCAATCTCACCCCGTCGTTTGGGGTGACTTTGATAGTCTATTATTTCTTAATGGCTTATTGATTTAACCCTCTTTACAGTGTCGCTAATACTTTATTTTTGGCTTTTACTAAATTAGAACACAATATATTAATAAACTTATAAGATTTACTGGTAAAGTTATAAATTTATACAACAAGTTTAGTTATCGAATATATCTACAGAATGGACAAAGAAAAAACAAAAATAAATTTGATGTTAATATGCTAAACACAGAAAAATAATATATCAATAACATTGTTATAGTAATTAGCAGTTATAAAATAACACTAACAAAAAAATAATACTAATTGCATATTAATATTAAGTACTGATTTACCCTGATTTTTCTGCAAATGTGATTGAGAGTAACCAAAAACGAGTGGTATATTCCAGTGGTATTATAACTGGAAAATACCACTTGAACATCTAAGTATAGATTTTTAGAAAAAAAAAATTTCAAAAAAATTAAAATCACAAGATTTTTTGGCATTTTTTGGTACGTGTAAAAATCGTTATTTTTTTGTTATAGTCATGTTATTCCTAACACATTTGCACAATTTAGAATCACTTCACAATCATTAAAATTTCAAAAATATTAGCAGAATATAATTATGTACAAGAATAAAAAAAAAAAATAGTCTCTAATTGTGCAATTTCACATTCAAATCATTATTTTTGTAACTAACAGACGAAATTATCAAAGTCACCCCGCGTATCAAAGTCACCCCGTTCTACGGTATGCTTTCAAGATAAAAAACATACTATGCTTTTCTAATAATAATTATGAAAGTCTTTTCATTGAAACTATTAATAAAAAATACCGAAACGTTTTAGTTGGATGTGTTTATCGTCCACCGAGTGGAAAAATAAAAACCTTCGAAACTTTTATCAAAAATACGATTATAAAAATAAATAAAGAAAATAAAACATTATATATTACTGGTGACATAAATTTGATGCTCTTTGTAACACAAAATTTCTAAAAATAAAATCTTTTTTTGATATACTTTTTAAATTGAGTGTCTTGTCAACTATTAATGAACCAACGCGAGTAACAAAAACCTCAGCAACAGCAATAGACAGTATTTTTATTAATAATTATTTAGAAACGACATTTGAAACCGGTATATTTATGACAGATATTAGTGATCATTTCCCGGTATTCATAAAAACAAAAAATCTAAAAGCTATGACTGATTGTCATTCAAAAATCATACATTTGAAAAAACGAAATTTAAAAATGAGTAACACTAATAAATTAACAAATAGACTAAAACAAGAAACATGGAACAACGTATATAAATGTCAAGATACAAATGGAGCTTACAATGCTTTTTTAAGTACATTTTTGGAGTACTTTAATGAAACCTGTCCTCAAGAGAATATAAGAATTAAGTCAAAAGCAATTGCTAATCCGTGGATGGATAAATCGTTATTAAAGTGCTCAAAAAAAAAGCAAAAACTTTACAATAAATTTCTGAAAAATAAAAACAATGATAATGAAAAAAATTACAAAAATTATAAATATTTTTACCAAGATCTCATTGAAAATGCAAAAAAAAAAAAATATTACAGTAATCAAATTAACAAACGCAAATTTGATTGCAAAAAAACATGGTCCATCATCAATGTCATAATGGGAAGAGAAAAACTAAATTCACCTTCTCTACCTAAACGAATTGTTATTGAAAACAACGATATATTTAGCCAAAAACAAATTTTGGAAGAATTTAATAAATATTTTACAAGTATTGGTCCAAATCTTGTAAAAAAAATAGTACCAACATCTGTATCATTTAAAACCTTCCTTAAACCAACGAATAATGTTGTCATGCTTGATTATGAATTAACCTATGAGGAATTTGAGGCAGCTTTTTCCTCGTTAAAAAAAAAAGGCTCCGGGATTTGATGAAATATCTAGTAATATAGTTATTGCAAACAAACACAGTCTTAAAAGACCTCTAATACATATACTAAAGCTTTCGTTAAATTCTGGGATATTTCCGGATGTACTTAAATTAGCAAAAGTAACTCCAATGTACAAATGTAATGATCATTCTGACATTACAAACTACAGGCCTATATCAGTACTTTCTGTATTTTCAAAACTATTCGAACGTGTAGTTTATAATAGAATCTATGATTACTTCATTAAAAACAATTTTTTTTACCTAAATCAGCTTGGTTTTCAAAAAAATCTCTCTACTGAGCATGCAATCATTGAAATAGTAAATCAAATAACTAATGGTTTTGAAAATAATAAATTTACTTTAGGAGTATTTCTTGATTTATCAAAAGCATTTGATACAGTGGACCACTGTATTCTCTTAGATAAATTAAGACATTACGGAATAGTTAATAAAACTTATTATTGGATTAAAAGCTATCTTACAAACAGAAAACAATATGTAAATAATGCCCAATCTGGAGTGTTAAATGTCGTATGTGGAGTTCCGCAAGGATCGATTCTTGGTCCACTTCTTTTTTTAATATATATAAATGACTTCTGTAATGCATCCTTAAAATTTAATTCAGTCATGTTTGCAGATGACACGAATTTATTTCTTACCAACAACGATATCAAGAAATTATATGCGGACATGAATATTGAACTAAATAAAGTAAATAACTGGTTTAAGGCTAACAAACTCTCACTTAATACCGAGAAAACAAACTATATACTTTTTCATAAAAAAACACAAGAAGAAAATCTTCCTCTCAAGTTGCCTAACCTGTTTATAAATGATAAATTAATTAAAAAGCAATCCAATATAAGATTCTTGGGAATCGTTGTTGATGAAAAATTATCCTGGCTTCCTCATATAATATATATCCAGTCAAAAATTTCAAAATCATAGGTTTAATGTATCGAGTTCGCTCGTACATTAATACAAATGGTCTTAAATTAATCTACTTTGGGCTAATTCACAGCCTCATCAGCTATGCAAACATTTCATGGGCAAGTACTCAAACAGCAAAGCTTAAGAAACTTTATAGTTTTCAGAAACATGCCTGTAGAATCATTTATTTTAAAAATAGGCGGGAACACGCTAATCCCTTGATGAAAGATATGAAAATGATGAATGTATTTGAAATAAATATCTACCAGCATTTAATTTTCATGTATCGTTACAATCACAATATCTCTCCTATAAGCTTTAATAATAAGTTTGATTTAAATAAAAATGATAACTAGAATCTTAGAGCGAATATGTTGAACACATATAAACTGCCAAGGATAATAAATAAATATTCAAAACACAGCATTTTATACAGAGGTCCAAAGGTATGGAATATTTTTCAGAAAGAGTTCAAAGGTACGGTGAGTTCGTTAAGTTCATTCAAGTTTTTAACAAAAAAAGAAATCTTTAAAACCGGTGAAACATTTTTTGTTAATAATGCTTTGGATAAATTCTCTTAAATAAGTTTTTGTTTTGTTTCTACTTTTGTTTGTTGCGCGACAATTTTTATAAATATCATAACAAAATGCGGATTACGCATTTTGCTATGATATTTTATTGACATTTTTATTTTGTATGTCATATTACGATATTTTAATTAAATCTTGTTAAAGGGGTTCTATGAAAAGATTGCGATGACGTTCTGTCATCCTCATCTTCTTTGAGTCCCTATCTGTTTTACTTATTTTGTTAAATTTTATATTATGTAGTAGAATCTGTAAAATTCTTATGTTATGTAAACAGAACAAGTCCAACATCGAGCAACAAAAACAATATCATCTATTAAACACCTGTCCTATAAAAATCGACTCCAACAGCTCGGTTGAACAAAACTTGAAGATCGCCGTAAAAAAGTAGACCTAATTGAACAATTTAAAATCACGCGTCAACTCGAACTTGTCAGTTTTTTCGTTCCACAAAAACTTTCAAACAGTAAAGCCTAGTATATTTTGAGAGAAAATAATCAAAAACTAGAAAGCCATCTTGTACAAAATTGTGAAGAACGACAAAAATTTTTTTCCAATAGAGTTGTTGTCCCATGGAATGCGCTTTCCCAAGCAGTAGTGAACGCTCCATCTATTCATGCTTTCAAAAACAGTATAACAAAGTAACTTTTAGAGACACAATTGCTGCTTTGTCTGTAGCTTCTGTGTTTTTTATTTTTGTCAGCATAGAGGGGCCTGGTGAAGCACCTCTTCATCAAACTTTAAACAGATTTATTGTATTTGTTTTTTTTTATCACTGAATAATAATAATAATAAATGAATGTTATTATTATTATATTATTTTTAAATAACCAAAACTTTTTTTTTTCATTTAACGACAGTAAGGCCTTTACCTATTTTAAATGAGTGTAGACCCTCGCTGCGCGAGGCCTTTACTCTTGTTAAAATAAGCAAAAGTTTTAGCTGCTTGCGTTTTGAAAGAGGCCTTCCTAAGCGCGAGGCCCCCATTCGCGCCACCCTAAAGACGGCTCTGTATATATATATATATATATATATATATATATATATATATATATATATATATATATATATATATATATATATATATATATATATATCATTTATATATAAACCAGATTTTTCAATAACAAATGCAAAAAGAATAATTCGATTAACTAAAAATGCTAAAAGACTTTAAAACAATTCAATACTGGCTTTAAAACAATTCAATACTGCCGATCAGACCATCGTGAAGGAGACATTGCAATAATTTATAGAGACAACTTATCAAATATCAAGCCACTCTCATTATCATCTACCTGTCTGTCTTATGAACGTACATCAGCTAAACTAAATCTGGCAAATGCTATCTACAATATTGCTACAATATTGCAAATACTATCTACAATATGCTGAACAAATAAGATCAAATATAACAACTGTTCTTGATCATTTAGCACCCATTCGTAAATATTCAATGCGAATTGGTAAACACGATGATCAATAGTTATCTTCAGATGCCAAGAATAAAAAAATTAGACGTCGTAAACTGGAGCGTTGTTATAGAAAAACTGGTAGTTTATCAGATAAAAAATTATATAGAACTGCATGCCGTGAGGCTGCAGCAGCAATTCACAAATCCAGATGTAGTCATTATAGGGCGAAACTAAATTCAGCATACGGTGATCAAAAAAAAACATGGAACATTGCCAAGAAATTACTTCATTCAAATAGTTCTAAAACTAATAACACAATACCAGAAGCAAAATGCGATATAATAAGTCAATATTTCATACGCAAACTCGAAATTATAAAGAACACTATCCAAGAAAGGCTTGCAAAAACTCCAATATCTAAGTTTATCTCAGAGTTATCTTCCCGTGTAGATATTTTTACAACATTTGGTACAGTCACACCTAAAGATGTGTCGAAAATAATCAAAACTCTCAAACATCCTTAAATCTTGTTCAGAAATATTCAGTCCAATTATAGCTCACCTTGCCTTTTCTGGAACCACAATAACTACAATAAATTCAGTAAAAATCCTTGGAGTCATTCTAGATTCAAAACTCTCTATGGACAAGCACATAACAATATTATTAAATCCTGCAATTACCACATTCGTGCACTTCGCCACATTCGTCCATGTCTGACCAAAGAAGCTGCAAACATAATTGCTTGTGGCATCGTTAACTCTCAGCTTGACTATTGTAACAGCATTTTATCTGGCACTTATCAAAAAAATATTAAAAAGCTCCAACGAATTCAAAATAATTTATCTCGTATTGTTTTCCATTCTCCTTTCCATTTAAATTCAGAAATATTGCTGAAATCTCTTCATTGGTTACCAATGCATCAAAGAATAATCTATAAAATATCAGTTATCACATATAAAATTTTATTATCAAAATCTCCTGCATATTTATTTGAACTCCTAGAAGTCCGAACTTCAAAACAAAATACAAGATCATTAGACAGTTGCCAACTTACACGTCGTCAACAAAAAACCTCCTTAGGCTCAAAATCTTTTTGTATGACAGCACCTCGAATTTGGAATGGTTTATCTTTGAACACGCGAAACTCAACTTCTATAGAAACATTCAAAAAAAGACTAAAATATGAACTTTTTATGAACTCTTCTTCAGACTCATAGTTTACTTGTTTAGTGCTTCTGAATTACTTCATCACTATTGTGATTGTTGTAAATAATGGCACTTTAATCTCTAATTATTATTATTATTATTATATATATATATATATATATATATATATATATATATATATATATATATATATATATATGTATATATATATATATATATATATATATATATATATATATATATATATATATATATATATATATATATATATATATATATATATATATATATATATATATATATATCACTACAATTACCACTTTTTTATTATCTTTAGTATCCTGTTTAGACTGAATCTCAGCATAAGCTCAGCATCAAACAATAGATTTTTGTTTTCTACTGTTAACTTTTTAGAAAAACAAAACTCGATAGATTTTTTTCTTCCTTTCTTTTTCGAAACTCGACAGGTTTTTTTCTTCCTCATATAAATTGGGCAATTTCTAACATCTTATTGTCACTAGTAAATTTGATACAATTGTTAAAAAAAAAAAAAGTTTTTTAAAAATTATTTAAATTTTTTAAATTTTGTAGTAGACAATCTATACCATGTATGATGTTTGCATTGCAGTTGTTTCAAATTTGAGTGTGAAAAGTAAGTTGTTTTTGGTTCAACTACTTCATTAAAAACAACAAGCTTCTTAGGGCCAAAACTGTTCAACCTTATTTTTGCGTCATGGGTTACTAAATTGTTAATTATGGTTGATAAAACTTTTCTTTTTGTTATAGGTGAGGTGGATTGTATAATATGCGTCAAATTCTTTTGCATAACTAACATTGTGCAAGGAAGTTTAATACCTTTTCTTATTTGTTGAAAACAACTTCTGTTAAGAGCAAGATTTTGATTAATTGGGGAAAGATTCAAATTAGTGATGATCTATATCTGTATTAGTTTCACATGATATCATTGGTGGAAGAATTGCTATTTCAGAACAATTTTTACGCCCATTAACATAAATAAAACACTCACATTTCCCAGCTTGAACAATTCTACTATTAAGATCTAAAAGTAATAAGAAGTTATTTTTTTTAGCGTAAACACAATATTGTTTATAAGCACAACATTAATAATGCAAAACATAATTGGTTTTTATTGGCTTATTTTTTTATAAAACTTAATTTTGTACTTAGGTTGAGCTTATAAAACTTAGTTTATAAAACTTAGTTTGTACTTAGGTTAAAAAAAAAACTGTTTTTTTTTAAACGCGCTAGATTTTTTTTGGAATAAAAACTTAATATATTTGGCAGATCAGGGTTTTCAACAGAGTACATTTCCCAAAAAATCACTTTGTAAGAGTTTCATAATTTTTTCCTTGTTTTTGGACCTGGTTTATTGCATTGGTTTGAACCCATCATAAATATTTACTTTTATTTATACGGCATATGTAAAAGCATTTTAAAAACTCGTTATGATATTTAGCAAAGCATGACTTCTTTTCTATTCTTAAGAAATGAATCCTATATTTTTCAACCGGCTCTTAAATTTAAGTTAATATATTATAATAAGTTAATATATTTATAATAAAATAATTTTGTTTTCTGCCATACTGAAATGTTATGATTTGTTTGTGAACCAACACGCCAGATTTGCATAATTTAACATAAGTTAAAATTTCACTCGGAACACAGAATACCGGGTTTTGCATCCATTTAAATATGTCATCCATTTTAAATTAAAATAAATTCAATTAACTTAAAATAAATTAATATGATATTAAAAACATATAAATTTAAATAAATAAGTATATAAATAAATCCTTTTTTAAATAAATAATAAAGAATGTTGAGATTGCGCATGTGTTAAATGTTTTAATTGAAAATCACGGATGTAAAAACCGGTAACAGAAATAGAAACTTTTGATCGTGAAGAAATATTCAGAGCAAAAAGAAATTAAATGAAATGAAAAAAAAGATGTTATAGCGCTTGTGTACGTTGTCGTGTGTTATGTTTTGTGATACTGAAGCTGACCTCCTTAACCGTCAGAATAAAAATGCCTACAACACCCATAACAAACATACATCAATAGATTCAATTTTTTTTAAATCCTGATAATTTACTATTTTTTCTTCTAACTCTAAATCTCTCAGAGGAATTGATACTGAAGCGATAGTTACGGAAAGTAAATTTAAATTAGAGGGTAATGTCGATGCTACATAATTGGTTATATGTGCACATAAACATACAAGATTTACAATCAAGCAGAAAGATTTTTTATATAAGGAGTACATAGCTGGAGAAGTAACAGGACATAACACAACACCAGAAAAATCTTAAAAGTTAGAACAATGAAAGATAAAAAAAATGTCAAGTCATTTATTCCTATTGAATACCTTGGTCGACAGCAAATTCTCTCTTTATTTCAGCAGAATTTCCAAACAATACCGGCAAGACTTGCTTAAAAAACCTGAACAAGTTGAAGCTAACAAGGACATAACAAAAGATCCAGTAGAAAAGGTGTTTGTTAATGAATATAAAAATTTAGTTGACAATGTTTTAGCTAATGTTAAGAAACTAAATAATATTGATGCTGGGCAGTTTGTAGCAATGTGTTTTGAAAATGAAACACCTCAGTCTGTTACTAACTGTTAACAACTGCTCTACTAGCTCTAGAAGAACTGTTTACTTTCTTAATTATCCTATAAACAAATTACCAACAAACCAACTGCAGTCAATAGGAAATGTGTTGAGATATTATCTAATCTTATACTCTGAAAAAATTTCATACCAATCTTCCACATTGCTACAGTTTCATCAATATTTCATCAATGTTTCACATTGCTACAGTTTCATCAATGTTTCACATTGCAATTTTGACTTTTTTTAAAGAAAGTAAAAAAAGTCAAAATTGCCTTGTGAAACATTAGGGTTTTAGTAAAAGTGAATGTTATGCAATCAAAAAATATTTTATTTTGAAACAGTATTTATCACAATAATTTCAAATAAGGAAAAATACTTTATACAAGTTTTATTGATAGCTTTCATAAATCTTATCCAATATTTATTACTTTGAAATAATGAGAAAATAAATAATAAATTATCAACCATAATATAATTATAGAAATAGTCTATTTATAAAATTATTTATGTGATCATTACTCAAAAGTTAAAATATAATTTTATATTTTATTTTGTATAGAAAGAACTTTGCATAGAACCGTCTTAACCGGCTTCTTTTTTTTTCAGCATAAACGGCATGGAAGTGATAAACAAACAAATGGTGCATGAACGAATGAAAGAATGAACTGATATTATTTTTATATGCTCATTTATAGATTTCATAGTTTTTTTTTATAGCTTTAACTTTGAATTAAAAATATCTTCTTTTAGTCAATGCCATTAAAGTGTTTTAATTTATTTAAATTTTTTTGAATTTATTTAAATTTGTTTAATTTATTTAAATTTATTTAAATTTATTTAAATTTATTTAAGTTTATTTTAATTTATTTTAATTTATTTTATTTTATTTTAATTTATTTTAACTTATTTTAATTTATTTTAATTTATTGAGAGCATTTAATAGTATTAACCATTTTCAAAAAATTAGTCTTTAATGACTTGGCACATTGATCTTTTGCTTCTCAAAGTTAACATAAACTTAATCTTTTTCAAAGCAGTTGAGATTTTGATAAATAGTTTTTAGACTAATTTTGAGTTTTAAATAAGTTCAACTGTATTTGCAGTGAAAAAAACCAGATGTTCTTTCTTAAAAAGTTATAACATTTTAATATAAGCTTAGATTAACCAGAAATTTGGTGCTAAAAAGTACAGAATTTGTGTTTTTGAACGCCCCTGGGGTAGTTTTGGGAAAAGTGAAAAAATGTGTTGCAGTTAATTTAAAATCTCAATTTTTTCCTTAAATATTAAAACTGATATTACATCCGTTCACAAAAACTCAGCACTTCCACTCATTTAAAACAACTTTTTTATTGAAATTAGAAAAATCCATTTCAAAAATTGCATTACCGAATCACGGTAAAATTATTAAAAGATTCAAAAATTAGAAAACTTTGAACAATGAATATTTAATATCGATATACAATATCATATCAATATAAAATATCATAATAGTATATAATATCATAACAAAATATATCATTTTTTAATAAAACCGCATTACCTTTTGAACTGCTTTAAATTATGGTCTCAAATTTTTAGGTTTTTCTTATAAAATAATTTAAAGATATTCCTGAAATTTTCAAGTTTGAGAACTCGACTATTTCAAGTTGTCCCTTTCTTACAAAAAACTTAAGTTGTCCCTTTCTTACAAAAAACTTAAGGTTAAAGAGTAGTTAGACAAAACCTTGTTGAATTTGTAACTAAAATTTTTATACGCTTTTATTTAAACTTTGTTTACAAAATCTTTTTTTAAGACCTCACTTTTGTAAGTTTATGTTTTTTGTATCAAAAAAGATTTTTTTTAATCACTACATCTTTTAGTCTCTTTTTTGTAAACTGGGTTTACACGCAGGATGACTTTAGCCTACCATTAACCCTTCTCCCCCATCCCACCAAAACAAAAACAAAAAAAACTTTAAGTATAAATATATATATATAAGTATATATATATATATATAAATATATATATATATAAATATATATATATATATATATATATATATATATATATATATATATATATATATATATATATATATATCGAGTTATCGATAAAACTTTCTGTTTAAGTTTTCGTTTGAATACACACTCAATAATTCCACTCTTGAGTAAAATCAATATATTTCAAAACTCTTTTGTTCCATAAAAAAGCTCCTAAATAAGAGATACACGATCTAACAAAATTTGTATGCAAAAAAAGTTGTTTGGATAAAACTTTCAATTCAAAGATAGTATTTGTTTGTTTTTTCATGTGAGTATAAATTATAAAAAGAATATAGGGGAAATGTTAGTGTTACATTTATGCATAAAGCAAAGAATATTATAGACATTAAATTGATATACATCAAGAATATTCATTTTAAATAAAAGAGGCTGGGCATGAGTAAAATGGTCTTTAAAGTTTACAAGACGTGCAATATGCTTCTGTTGACAATAAAGAAGTTCTAGAATATTTTTATTTACACTACCCCATGCAGTATTAACATAATTAATATGGTCATGAATAAATGAACAATATGATTGAATTAAAGTATATTTATTTAAAAAAGTTCTTGATTTGTATAGCATTCCTATACTTCTAGCAATTTTGTTGTTCAGATTGTTAACATTATTTTTCACGTGAAGTTTTCATCAATGTAAACACCCAAGAAATTGGTAGCTTTAGCTCTCTTTATTTCAGCATTATCAATAAACAAGGAAGATATTCATATTCCAAAGTAGATTTTTTTTTTAAACTGGGTAAAAGAGTATCCATTTAGTTTTTTCGATATTTATTGATAGTTTGTTTGACATAAACCAGTTAGAAATTTTAATGAGTTCACAATTCATTTTGTTAAATAATGTTGGTAAGTTATTGTCAGTTAGAAAAAAGTTTTTGTCATCGGCAAACATAATTGTTGTTAAACTTGATGTTTTAAAGAGATCATTAAAATAAATTAAAAAAAGCAAAGGTCCTAGTATGGATCCTTGCGGAACTCCGCATCATCTAATAAATTTGATGATGAGGAATCTATTTTAACAAATTGTTTCCAATTTTTTAAATAGCTTTTTAATAATAAGAACACATTTTATGTGATTCCATAGAGTTGTAGTTTTTAAAAAAGAATTTCGTGATTAATAGCATCAAAAGCTTTTAATAAATTTATGAAGATGCCCAGATTGTGATTTTTCAAAAAATTTGCAATAATTAAGCAATAATTAAGCAATAATTGCAGTATTGCATGATCAGCAGAATTATTATTTTTGAATCCATATTGATTGTTATATAACACGAGATACCATAAGAGATACAATAAGAAGATAACACAACAGATACCATAAGAGATATCATAAGAAGATAAAATAACAGATAACATGAAAAATATCATAAGAAAGCATCTTGTTCAACATGTTGGTCTTAACTTTAGTTTTCAATTCTTTACAAGCAAAACTACATGTTGGAGGGACAGATGCTGAGTATGATGCACGAGGCTCTGATAAAAAACCTTTCCTGCGGCTGGAAATTCTTTAAACTCGTCTACTATTTTTAGCTACTATTTTTCTGAAAAACAATATTGAACGCTGTGCATTTAAATAACGCTATTAGTGTATTAACGCTGTTAGTGCATTTGAGGGTGCTTGAGAAGCATTAAAGATTTTTAGAAAGAAGAATTCATGCAAAAAACATTGTAGTTGGTCGCAGCCATGAAAAGGATTGAAAAAAAAAAAAAAAACACATTAGATAAACGTTTTTTTTGTCTCTGAATTAGCACAGTGGTATATTTGAATAATCCGAATAAGCATGCAGATACAATCAGACATAATTCTTGCTTCATGATGGCTCTAGGCTTTTTAAATGAGATGTTTGATAACTCTGCTCCTATAACAAATGCCAAATGCTCATAAGGTACATGTAGTCCCCTCTCTGGAAAGTATACTAATAAAAAGCTGTAATACAAAATTTTTTAGTATGTGAGGCGAGTTTGAACAATATTTAACTGGACTAAAAAGCCACTTAAGGCCAATTAAACAATACAACTCTCTCAAGTATATTTACATCATCGTAAATCCTCGGCCATAGTTTTTGGCAAACTACATAAACCTTCTTGCGGGGACCTTTTTGCAGACCAAAAATTTTTTTTGTCATATAAACTTTATGCCTTTAATAGATTTTGTCTCAACATTAACCAAAGAACCGGTCTCTCTTGGGCATAAGCAATAATAATGCTTACGGCATCTTTACTTTAGCCAGTGTTATTAAATGTTATGTTAGAACACAGTCCAATAAGCTAAATCCAATTCAATCAGAAAAATCATAGTATTCATGCATTTTTTGAATAACACTGGTTTGATTATTTCCTTCAGACCTTTAAATTTCTAAGATACCGAGAAGGAAGTCTGTGGACCAGACTTTAGCAAACACTCACTAATAGCGAATCCATCCTTTTTTTAATTTCTATTTTCTAATTGTGTCGTTTCAAAATTTTTTATCAAAATGCACTGTGATTTTTAAACCTCTTTAAAAATTATAGTGCATTTTGTGCATTCTAAACATTTTTAAATTTATATAGGTTTTCCACTCTGACTATCTATGCCTCAGAATAATTAAAATTGTATTTTTCTGTTTAGAATAATTCTGTCATTAAATACTAAACAAACTGTTGTGTTATCGTACATTATTAATTATTAATGATTAACTAATAATAGTAGTAGTGGCAATATAGATGCTGTTGCGAGTTAAATCGCGAAATGTGTTATTACAGCCTATTCTACTCTTTATTTTATTTATAATGATATGCAATTTGTTAAAAATCAAAACTATATATAAAAAATTAGAGTTTAATAAATTTCAAAAAATTTATAATAAAAGTCTATCAAGTCTTTCTTTAAACGAGTTCAAACACTGCGCATTCGCCACGTGATTCGGTAATGCATTCCATTCATTCGTAATATGATTACTAAAGAATGCTTTTCAAGACGAAGAATGCTTGACATTTTCTTTTTCAATTCTTAGATTATAACCTCTTATTGTTGATGCTGGTCTGTTTGCTTGTAATGAAGGTGCCAATTGTTGTGGTTTAAGTCGTGTAATGTGATCTATATTGTTTAATAATTTGTACTCTTGTATAAGATTGCCGCGCAAACGCCTAGTCTCCAACGTAGCCAGTTTCATTTTGGATAGTTGCTCCTCATAACACAGATGTTTGAGATTTTGTTCCAGTTTGGTTGCGCGACGTTGGACCTTTTCTAGTGTTTCAATGTTACCTTTCAAAGAAAGATTTCATATAGGGATTGCAAACTCAAGGGAAGTTCTAACTAGCACTGTATAGAGAGTACGAATCTTTTATGTATTTAGGTGAGTAAAGGTACGCTTGATGACTCTGAGTACATTCTGCGCCATTGCTGCTGCGTTACCTTGACAAAGCCATTTGATGTATGATGAGATCAACCCGCCGAGTTCACGTCTTACTGTTGTTTTGCCTAGCTTGTATTTAACACCATTTTCTGTCATCGTATAGATGGCCTATAGATGTCATCGTATAGATGTCATCGTATAGATGTCATCGTATAGATGGGTTCTTTTTGCCAATGTTCCTTGCACTTCTTTTTGCTTAACTCCATTAACTATATATTTGTTCATTTGACGAACTTTTTGATATCTTTTTGCAAACTGATCGTACCCGGTATGTTTTTTTATCGCTTTTATTAGCTTGCTGTTGTTGGCGTAAATTTTTCATAGACATTGTAGTGCTACTGGTATGTCGTTGATGATTATCAAAAACAAAAGAAACCCAAAAATAGATCTCTGAGAAACAGTGGTAACATGGTTTGAGTAACATGACCACTGAGTATATTCAACTATGACGATGAAACTTGGTTAAAAAAACCTCGATCCATCTCAACAAAATACAGGATATCCCATAAGCTTTACACTTTTTTTGCAGTATCTTGTCAAAGGCCTTTCTGAAATTGAGGTATATCTCATGTCAATTTGGCATTCGCACCCCATGGACGTAGTCAAAAATCCATTGTTTTCAGTAAGTTGGTTACACAACCCCTTTTCTTAACAAAACCATGCTGGTGTTGCATCCTTCCAAAATTTTGCATGAAGCTGACGTTAAAGACATTAGGCTGTAGTTTGACGCTACATATGGGTTGGCCTTCTTGAACAAAGAGATTATGTTTGCTTTAATCCAGCTATTTGGTATTCTGTCCGATTCAATTGTAAGGCTGAATATGATTGCTAGAGGTTTCGAGATTGTTGATGCACAATGCTTAAGCACATACGAACTCACCATATCGCTGCCCATTGCTTTATTTTTGTGCAATTGTTCTAATTTATTTTTTACGTTTTTCGAATTTAACGCACTCTTCCAGTCCCAATCAATGTCTTCATTTATTACTGTATTAAATTTCGGAAACGCTGTATCTCCCTCATAAGCGCTGTATCTCACTCAGAAACGCTGTCCTCGGATACGAATACAGATTAAAAACTTTCATTTAGATAATTGACGATTGTTTTATTTGTTGAAGATTATTGCACCTGTATTGTCTCTTAACATTTGCAATTTGTGTTTTAACTTTGTGTGTCTTTTTGCATACAAATAGAATATCTAAGGATCTGTTTTTATCTTGTCGACAATTGTTTTTTTGTATTTGCTCACTGATTTCTAAACGGCTTTTTTCACATTCTTTTTTTTCAATTTTTTATTCATTTAATAATTCGATATTTTATGGCTTGTTGCTCTTAAACGACTCCACTGTGTCTTTTAAAGCCGTATTAGTCGTCCAACTTCAGCCGACTTATGTGGATCCTTCATAATACTTTTTATTTTGTTTTGTTCTGGAAAAATAAATTACTGACACATGCTGTTAAATTTTTCTTAGAAGATTTCATAACACTCATATGCTAATTTTCCTACAAACTGGTTAATCGCAGTTTTTACGCTCTAGTGTTGCATTAATTCCTATGTAATTACTTTTCCTGTAGACCTAAGATTTGTTGTGATAGATTTCATTATAATGGTTTAAATTAGTGTCTTGTTATGAGCTTTAAATTAGTGTCTTGTTACGAGCTTTAAATTGGTGTCATGTGTTGTTTAGAGAAGTAGTATTGGAGTTTTAAACATGATATTGGTAAATAGAAGGGCTTATGCTGTGGTTATTATGCATTTGTGATTTCTTGACTTGCTCCAGCTGTCGCAGGTAAAGTCTTTGCATTTGTCAGAGTTTCCAATGTCGATTGGCCGTTTGTTAAAGCCGTTGTCACTGACGTACCTACAGCTGATAATTTAATTATAGTTACCGCTCCATTCCGGATGATGGAAAAAGTGAAAATATGGAATCGTACTACATTTAAGCGGTTGCGCTCATCCACAACTTGCTTTCGTACAATCCGTTTAGTTTCAGTCAAATCAGGAATAATGTATACTTGACGTTGTTTACAAACGCTTTCTTTCTGTTTTTTTTTGCTGATTTCTACACCGTTGCCTGGTATTGTGGGCTCTCTAATTCAACAATCATTGGGCTTGGTTTATTCACTAATTTAACCTGTGAATCTTTGTGATCTTGCTGTTGTTAAGGTTTAAACTGTTAAACACCCTTTTTATTTCTTTCTTATTTTCATTTTTTGGTCTATTTCCATTGCTTTAGTTGATTCCGGAATCCCAAATATCATTACATTTCTTTCTTTCTTTTTTTTTGTCCTGCGTCTCTTTACTAATTGCATTTAAAATGTTGGCTTTATCTAATTTGATGGATCGAGCTGCATCTGACGCAAACAATAAGATAATAATACATATATATAATATAAACATAATGCCTTTTAATTGTTAGAGATGTTTGAATAAGTTTTTTTTTAAGCTTGTCTAGTCAAACAGTTTTGTCATCAAACAGTTTTTCATTTTCAATTCTATGTTTTATGTTGTCTTGAGACAGTACCGCTATTTGTGTGTCAATATTTAATAACTTTTTCATATCAATGAAAAAATTATGAAATTGATAAATAAGTCTAATATACAAGTTTAAACCTGGGTTTTAGAAGAAATTCTTGTTTGAAAATAACTTTACAACTTGATTTCTATTTTAATAATATATTAACTTAAGTCAAATTTGTGCATCTATCATTGTTATTGTTCATCAAACAATGCATCATTAATATTTTTTGTTAGCCACACTTTTGTCGAAACATAAATTAAAACTGACTTTAATTTAATTAAGACTAAAAACTCTTATTGACATCAGTCAAATAATACTTGACTGATGTCAATAACTTAGAGGTGAAAGAAATGTTATTTTGAAATTATCTTCCTTGCGATTCAGTATAGCATTCGATAACGAAGCATTTTGAAATTTGAAACATGTATTAACTTGATCTTACAAGAACAGCAATTCATTTTTAATATTTTTATTTACTGCTTCACTATAAAACTCTAAATAATTTTGTGCATATAATTGATAAATTATATTTGTATATTACTTATATTTAAAATATATATTTCTATATATTTTTTTCTAGAATCAATAAATTCTGAAATGATTTCAAATGCATATTTAAAACTAGTTTTTCTTCCGGAAAAGACTAAAACTACTCTTTGTTTAACTGTATTAAATGCACTTTTATGTGGTGCATTCGTTGCAATTGAGCAGCCTTGGCGCAGCGGTAGCGCACTTGCCTCAGAAACAAAGGATAAGTGGTTCAAACCCTATATCAGGGAAAGTTTTGTGACATTGGTTAGGAAGGAGGCGTAAGCTTCCAATTATATGCTCATCCGAGTTGCTCTGTGATAAGACAATAAGGACGTCTTGAGGAACTTAAATAAAAAATATATTTTAGAAAAAAGTTAATAAAAAATTCATTAAAAAAAAACAAAAAAAATTATATATAGTTGTTTCATTCCTTTTTTAATGTATGAGATTTTCATCTATTTCTCAATTAATTATGTATATTTCATATGCATAAAGAATGGAGCTTAAAATGTAGATCTCTTGAACTATCGATGGGTTTAAAAAAGCTTCATGTAGTTCCCATAGAGTTCCTTTGGGATTCTTCTTCATTTCTTAAAGCTCCAGAATCTTAGCTTGTTGTTTATCTTGAAAATTTAGATCGATTCGTAAATTGTTAAATGATGCAACAAAAATGTTCCATCCTTTTACAATTGTGGTTTTGGCTAGCTAGGCAGGTATGCCTCAGTCCAAGCACATTAAAGCTTTTTGTTTTTCTCTGCGTCAATTTAGAAAATGGTATGAACTAAACAAGCCTTAAAAAGTTATAGAACTAGATTAAAAATTACGAATTTAGTGCTTGCTTTAGAAGTAAGAAATTCAGTATTCATTGCATATTTCGCCTTATCAGTAAAGATGTGAGATCAAAAAATTCTGAATCCATTACTGGAATTTCTTTTCTTACCTTCTTAGTCAAATGGTCTTCCTCGGTGTTCAGAGCTGTTACTTTCTAGTCTATTCTTCCGCGGTGTGACAAGACCAACAGGTCGTTTAGGGCATCTAAAATAAAATATATATACATAAAAAAAAAAAGCTTTCTAGTGACGTTCTAATTTTAAAACTAAAAAGAAACAAGATTACAAACTTATCTTTTAAAAAGGTCATTACTACAAAACTATCATCATATTTTTAAAACTAAGTTTACTATATTAATTTTAATCCAAATGCTTTATTAATATTATTATTGTAATTATTGGTATTGTTATTATTATTATTATTGTTATTTTTATCATTATCATTATTATTTTGTTAGCAATAAAAACCACGCTAAAGCGTTTCATGGCGACATTTTAGTGTAGAAAGTCGTAATTTTGTGACGTAACATTACCGACAAAATCAAAACGCCAACTGCAACCGCTACGTCTGAGCAAAAAATATTCGTAATGCAAATGTGTGAACTCAGGGTCATCCCCTACTAGCGTTTTAAAGTTCTAGGCCGGAGCCATGGTAAAATCAGACTTTAGTGTCAAGTTTTCCCGGGAAATGGGAACTTTTTGAGTTTAATTTTCCCAGGAAATTAGGAGTAGAACGGTAAATTCCAATAATCTCTTGAAATTTTAAGATCATTCCGTTACTAGTAACAATTTTCCAGGGAATTAGTACTTTTATAGAACACCTAATTTTAATTGCGAGAATTTTGTAAGAGATGTTTTTTCAAACTGATGATCAAAAGGTTGTTAAACCTTTGATAACCAGAAATAATATAGATTTGCAGTAGTGTTGGGTGGAATGGAATGTTGCTTTTTTTTAACATGTGTTACTTTACTTTAACAAATGAATCGTACAAGGCATTTTCATATTTTTTATTCAACGAAAATATTTTCTTTAATAAAAATTTGAAATTTAATTCAAGGAATATACTAAAGTATTAAGGTGGTACACCACCAAATATTCAAAAATGGGTCTATTCAAACACGATAACTTGAAATATATTGACACGAAATTCATGAAATTTTTAATATACGTTCTAGACATGTAAGGTAAGGTATTGACATTTGGATTTTAAGATTTTCAAAGTACATAATAAATTATATCAATTTTTTTACATCAAGTAAAAAACAAAACTTTTTTAGCCCTTAAAATTACAAAAAATAAAAGGTTGGAGATAAATTTAAAACATCTATTCCCTAGAAAAGAGTATAATAAACATTTCTGGAAAATTTGAAGTGATTTGCAATTCTGCTACTCAAGTGATCAAGCTTCAAGTGATACTTCTGCTTCTTAAGAAATCATTTTTACAATAAGACAATGTTTCGCAAAATTTGAAAACGAAGAAAAACGCAAAAGAAGATTACATATTCTTGTCATTCCAATATCAATTTTTTTTAGTTAATTTATCGAAAAATTAAAAAATAAGTTGGAATAAGCTTTTTATTTTATTAATCTACTATAAATTGTATATAAAATGAGTGAAATATCAAAAATTTAATTTTTTTTTCTATTTTTAGAAAATATTTGGTGTTATGCCACCTTAAAAATATAAAAATAATGTATAAAGTAAAATTAATGGAGTAAAGTAAATAGCAAGTCAATGATTTTTTCAAAAATACATTGCCAATAGAAACAAGTAGTTGAAAGTTAATTGTAAATCACATTATAAAAATTAAAAATCTATTTTCTAATCAAAACATGTAAAATTTATTTTGTTGCTTAAAACATGGACTGGTTTTTTTAGTGTTAGGAAAGGATATAAGTGAGCGTCTGTCAAGCATTTCATATTATTGATTGCGCATTTCATTCACAACAAACCGAATATCAACGAGAGATTTTCCATGAAACAAAATACTAGCATAATCCAAAGCAAAGATACCACAGTTAAAACTATTGGCCTGCTTATCAATGGGAGGAAATATTACTTCAAGCTTTTCATCCTTCACAAAATATTGAAAGAGGGATTTTAAACATGTTTTTGAACTCGACGTTAGGTTATTAAGCAGGCTGTTACACACATAAACCCTGCCACGCAGGGTTTCTGTGTGTAACAGCCTGCTTAATAACCTAACGTTGATTTCAAAACCTCGTCAATCATCACGCAATAACTGAAGATGATTGAAAACTGGGAAGTAACCAACTTTTTTTTCTGGCAGTTTAATATCAATTGGTACGTTTAAAGGCTACCAAGAGCCTTACAAATTAACTTTTGTCCTGCGATTATTATTCAATTAACCGTCTTTACTTTCCAGGATTTCTCTATTTGCTTCTGTGAGCTCATAGAGCTCATTCTTAAGCCATAAAGACTTAACTTTCGATGATGATTTGTTTGGCTGACACACTTTCGTTTTTTCAGAAGATTCGATCTATAGTATACCAAGAATTTTTCAAAGGTGTCAAGAAAAGCAGAGAAGATTTCCATTTTTTTATCACCGATGACACTTGATAGTTGTCTAATCTCGTTTTTATTTTTTCTGCGCAGCGTTAATATTATCGGCCGTTTTATCAATAATTTTTGTTCTGACTTTCATCACTAATTAAAAGATGACATCAAAAATTTAAGATTGAATGGCTGCTCTTCATCTGCATCTCCTTCTCTGTATTCTTGCTTTCATCTATATCCAGGTTATGCTTCGCATTAATTGACAAAACTGGATCGCGTTATACATCAGCATAAATGGAGAATAGTTGGTAGAAGAATGTTGATTAACGCGATAAGCAAAAAGAATACCCTCAATAATTTGCAGCCATATTTCAGGATTTCCTTCCAAAACCTTTACCAAAAAGTTCTTTATTGTTTGGTTTTGATGTTCTACCAATCCATTCCCCTGCGGGTGATAAGCAGATGTAGTTCTCTATTCTACTCAAGTTAATTCATGTAGTTGTTTACAAAGCTCATTTACGAATTCCCGACCTTGATCATTGATTTGGATTTTAAAGTACCCATACCGACACATTACCTCGTACAAAAACGGAGCAATATTTTGGGCTGATTTTTCCTTGATCAGTTTGGTTTTTGACCATTTTAAAAAATTGCTACATTAACCACTGGAAGGTTACAGGTATCCACCCCAACTTGTTTCATAAAACTTGATTGTACTGGTATTGATTTCAATTCTACTTTCGGAGACTTTAGGTCATCTTGTTTATGGCACTGTTCGCAATTCTTTGCATATTCACTGATATCAGCAGCAAAAATATTATGTTAGAAAAATATTTGCAAAGCGTTTTGTTGCTCTTCGAAAGTTTGATCTAAATTTCATAACTACATGTGGGTATTGTAGAAGGTTATATTTTATTTCTAAGTTATTCTTTTATCTCATCGAAATTAAAATGTTTTCTTTCCTTCGCCATGAAGCAGCATTGATGTGCTTATTATCATTATTATTGTCAAAACTATTGTAAAATGATTTACGGAAAATAAATAGCTTGTTTTTGTTATTGTTTTATGTGTGAATATTGTTTGTTTATTTAAGTAAAAAATTACATAGCGTTTTATTTTAACATGCATTAACGCTCAAATCGACTTTGATTTACAATAAATTGACTTCTTTGTACATTTTCTTCGCGATTTGTAAGTCATATTTTTAAAAGTCTCAATTTACCGCTCAATCATATTTGTGACCTCGCGGTAGAAAAGGGACCAGATAGGAGGAATGAGTTATTCATACCACATAAACAAACTAATTAAACTAAACAAAATGACACCAAGGTCTTCAAAATAGCTCAACTGGATACAAAGTTACGATTTTTTATATTCTAAAATTTAAAAACGGCAATTGTCGGGAAAATCAGTTTAAAGTTTTAATAAAAATGTTATTTGCAATATGCAATATTGCGCTATCATATCTTGATACCTACAGGGGTAAGCAAAATGTTTTGAAAAAATACAAAAGGCTTGAAATATTGATAGCATTGTAAAATGCTATTTTCACGGCAGTATTAAAAAAATCGATTAGTTCGAAAACATCTTTCGATAAAAAATAAAGTCGCTTTTGGCTTTATCCTTTTTTTTTGTTGTTGTTGTTATTTAGGTGCCCTAAGAAGACTTAAAGGTCTTGTCACAGAGCACCGCGGATGTGCATTTAACCATAAATTTCACACCTCCTTCCTTACCGTGACACGAAAATATGTCTAAGGCTCGTTTCGAACCTGGTTCTCCTGCTTATAAAGCAAGCACTCTAACCACTGCACCACGGCCGCACTATATGCCGTCTATCTTTGATAACTGTGATGAGGCAAATTTAAGTTATTAGATTTATTAACATCGTAAAGTAATAACAGCTCTTCATTATTTATTATCTTATCAGAATGAAAAATAAGGTACTATTTTTTTTTTAATTTTTATTTTAAGTTGATTAAGGTGCCCAAAGAAGTCCTTACGGTCTTAGCACAGAGCACAGCGGAAGAGCATTTAATAGGAAGTTCGCGCCTCCTTCCCAACCGATGTCGCAAAACTTGCCCAGAAGTGGGGTTTGAACCAAGGATCTTACGTTTCTGAAGCAAGTGCGCTACCACTGCGCCACGGCTGCTCAATATGCAGGTACTCATTACGAACCTCGGATAACTATTTATAAAAAAATTATTTTAAACTTTGCTTTTTTATTGTGATGTCGCACCTAATAAAATTTTTATTTCAAAATTATAAGCATTTATATACAAAAAAAGTCATACAGAACAATACAAAAGTTTTTATTCGGTGACTTTTTCATAGTTGATTTCGTAACGATATTTTACTTAAAACGGCTACGACAACGATGGTTTAAAAAATTATAACTACTACTTTTTCGTTGAAGTTGGCGTTTAGATTTCGTAAATCGCTATTAATCGTAATAACGCGATCAAGGTCAAACAACTTTAACAACAAAGCCACGTGTGTTTTTTTGCCTTATTGCGTTATTTAGACTTATTTTTAAAAATAATATTTTATGTTATTTTAGTTTTATATTTAGTTATTTATAGTGATATATTTACTATTATTTTATAAATTTTATTATTATAGATTTATTTAGTGGGAAAGCATGCCTGAAGGCCCTGAACATTACTTAGCAAGTGACTTTATTAATCAGAGCTGCAATGGCAAAATATTTTCGGGAAACGTTTTAAAGTCATCTGTTACAAAAAATCCATGCATTGAATTGCCATTTAAACATTTTCTAATTATTGCTGAATCGAGAGGAAAAGAATTAATGTTAAAACTATCTGAATTTTATGAAAAAGATATAAAAATGGATCTTGAATTACATAATCAATCTATCAAGTTTGAGGAGATAAACGTCGAAAAACAGGACCAAAGTACTTTTCAAAATAAGATATTGTCTGAAGTAAAGATCTTGTTTCAGTTTGGAATGTCTGGAACGTTTACTTTTACTTCTGAAGCAGATATACCAAAACATTCGCATCTAAAATTTTATACATTTGAAGAACCAAAAATGGTTTTAAGTTTTGTTGATATTAGAAGGTAAATCAATAGCTAATTAACATTAAACTTTATTTTTTTATAAATTGTATATACATTATGACGAATAATTCTTTTTAAAAGGCACTGCTAAAGCAACTAAAAGTATGAAAGCAGCCAAAAAATTTAATAATAAGCTATTTCCTAACTTTAAAAAAATATAAGTTATATCTAAAACTGTTCAAACAAAAATCAATAAACAGCTAATTTTGAATCAGGCAGAAAATGGATCATATTAATTTTATTAAATATTTTAAAATGAATTTAGATTCTAGTTCATCATTTGTATTGCATCTTTAAGTTTTGCAATCCAAAGTAAAATCCAAAATAAAAAGTAAAATCCAAAATAAAAATACAGTATTAGACAGATTAAACAAAATATTTGTGAAAATCCTGCATTATGTCAATCTACTTAAAATATGTCATGCCATTTTTCACTCTCATCTTACGCTTTCAAATTTAAAGGTTTCAGCTTTTTAATTTTTTTAATTTATGGTTTTCCAAATGATTAAAGTTAAACTCAAAAACAATTTTTTATATATTTTTTTATTTTATATTTCATATTCTAAATTTTTTTGGTTTCTCCATGCAATGGGTTTGCTTTTCCATGCAGTGCGCTTGTTTCTCCATGCAGAGGGCTTGTTTTTTCTATGCAGTGGACTTGTTTCTCCATGCAATCGAGTTGTTTCAACGTGCAGTGGGCTTGTTTCTTGTTGCAGGGGACTTGCATTTTCATGCAGTAGACTTAATTAACAGTTTGTTTTTTAAAAGTTAAGGGTTTTTTAAGAGTTAAGGGTCAAAAGGGAAAGTTTCTAATAAATTTAAAAATAATAAAAATACATTAGTAGATTAATGTATTATTATTATTATTCATTTTCAAAAAGCTGCACTTTTAAAAGTCTGCACTCTTTATTATGATATTTCTGATAAAATTGATCATTCTTTTAATCCATCTTCCAATATTGTTATTATTGGTAACTTTAATGATCATACTGAATGACTTACCGCTCCTACTACTAATTCTGCTGTCAATAAAACATTTTCATCTTTCTTAATTTTTATTACCTAGATTGTGACTTGTTTTTAGATAAACCTAATCACTTACAATTGCTCCTTAATTTATGTCTATCTTCTACACTACACCCTATTAATCTCCTACACTACACCCTATTAATAATTCTACATCCTATTAATAATTCTAACACTCAGTTAATAATTCTACACCCTTTTAATAATTCTGCACCCTATTAATAGTTTTACACCCTTCAACAGTTATTGGACCTCTTACTACTACCTAAGATGACTGGGATTTCATTAATGTTTTTATTTGTGATGATTGTTGAGCTGATATATTTTGTCTCTATTCTGAAAATTGTGTCTCCTTGTCATATTTTTTCTTGACTCAGATGGTTATATAGGCTTTATTCCCTCTCGTCAGTTCAAATCAAATCTTAGTCAATTCTATGATTTTCTCTTTTTCAGCTTTAACCATTTCTTTTATTTTTAATTGATTCTTTTTAATTATTTCTTTCTTTTTTTTTTTTTTTTAACCAAAACAACAAAAACAACTTTCTTAAGAATAGTTGTCTATTTTGTTTATGTTTTTTTTTAAAAGAACTAGTTTAGAAGACCAGAAATAGAGGGGAAAAACTATATATATATATATATATATATATATATATATATATATATATATATATATATATATATATATATATATATATATATATATATATATATATATATATATATATATATATATATAATTAATAGATTGCCTGCTCAAACCAAAACCCTCATACCGAACCAAGTGTCGCTTTTTAATCTAAATTCGATTTAAAAAAAATGGTTCAAGTTTTTCCAATTACAACTTGTTTTATAATTAATGTTGTTTTTTCAAATATGAACACTATGATGCTATCAAAAATTTAATTGGTTTTTACATGTCACTTTTGTCACTTTTTAAAGACATGTAAATAATTCAAAAAAGTGTTTTCACAATTTTTTATAAAAGTACTTGATGAACAAAAATGATTAGAGAAAAATGAATAGAGAATTGTTGTAATATAAAAAAACATTTTATTTATTAGGGTGATTTTTTTTTATATGGAAAAGTTTTTTTTTTCAAATTTTTAATCGCACAACCTCTTATTTGGTGAGGTTTGTTATAAAAAGTATACAGTTAAAATTTTTTTGCTGAAAATAGGAAGTGGTCCCCCAAACCCTATTTCGGAATCCTAAATTTATTATATTACAACATAGTTTACAGAAGGCTGGAAAGTTAAAGACAAGCCAATTAGATTAACCCCCTCAGCATTATTTACCCGAAATTGCTCCTAAATGACTATTTTGATTTCAAAAACATTTTATTTGCTATAATTTCAAGTAAACTTTTTCTAAGTAAACTTTAGCTCAGAAATTAAATTTGTATAAATTTAATAATAGTTATGACATGGTCAGCCATTGTTGGGTGGGAAAGGGTAAGGAAAGATTTGGGGGGGGGCAGGTGTATTATTTAAGACCTTTAATTTTTTTATTATGCTTTGAGCATTTTATAATTATTAAGTTTCTGTTATATTCTTTCTTTTATAGTAAAAAAGTATAAAAATATTACATAAGAAGATGACTGCTTCAAACAAAGCAACACGCTCAACTACAAATGTTTGGCTAGTTGGACATATTCTCTCCGCAATAGATGGACCAAGTCAGTTGCCAACAAGTGGTGTTGCACTAGTTAGAGTTTTTTATGAAATGATAGTCAAAAAGTCAACTCTTTCAATATCCTGCAACACAGTTACAGACAAAGTTATGATTTTCTGGCTTAAGGCTAATATTCCAACTATAGCAAAGCCTCATGTAGTTGTTAAACTAAAGAGTATTCACAAGCAACATGTTCAAGTGTCTAAGTACAGAAGTAGAAAATCAGCTACTCAACACAGCTATGATGAATGAAGATAAACAATTTCTGATAGACCAGAGAGGCTCCCGAAAGATGTTAATGACATTGGAAGACCTAATGTATAAGAAAGGCAGTTGTAAAATACAGAAAACGCAAGCTTGAAGAAAAAAGACGCTATGAACAACATAAAGTAAAGTTAAATCTACAAAAACATTAATTGATGACAATTCAGATAACTCTTTGGATGAAAAAACTGTGATGCGTTAATTCAAATACAAAAAGTTTTTAATCGTTGAAAAATTTAAAAACATTCTACTATGGGCACTAGTCAACTCTCAATTACAATATCCAAATGTTGTATTCTTGGCAATCAGCTCTTTCATGCAGCATTAGACCGAACAAAAATAACACCACAACAAGCAATGATGGTTGTCACACCAGCTCTAGCTGAAATCGGTATTACTCTAATAGAAGCTCAAATTACATCTCGCGAATCTCTTTCAATAGCAGTAAGAAAAGATTATTAACCCTTGGTTCCGCTAGTTGCTCATTTTGATGGTAAAATATTATTGTATGTTAATGGAACCAGACGCAAATGTCTGCCAATTGTTATCAATTGTATCTAGCTTGGATATTGAGAAATTACTTGGGATCCCTTAGATACCTGCTGGTACTGGTGCTCTGATGGGACAGAAGGTAGTTGAGTTCATTCATGAATGGTGGAGCATCTTGCAGGTCTTTGCTTTGACATGACTGCAAGTAATACAGTAAGTTATAATGGGGCAATAAATGTCATACAGAAGTCAATGAACCGAAGAGTTTTGTTTTTAGCCTGTCGACATCATATTCTTAAAATCTGTGCAAATGCAGTGTTTGATACATTTTTTGTATCAAAAGGACCAAACAGTGATCTTTTTGGTAGAGTGAAGTCCAAGTGGGAGTTGATAGAAAAATCAAAGTTTAAACCACTAGAAAGTGGAACTGGATGTCTTACAAAGCTTGAAAATGAGTAGCTTTCATCTTGAAAATCCGATGTGGTGGAAAATTATAAAAAAACTTAAAGGACACTCAACCACGTGATGATTATAAAGAGTTTGGGCGACTAGCTCTTCTCCTTTTGGGAGAAAATAATGATACAACAAGTGTTTGCCCTCCTGGGGCTTACCATTGTGCAAGATAATTGGCTAAAGGAATATACTGTTTAAAAATTTTTAGTTTTCGTCATCAATTAAATGTCACAGATAAAGAAATCTGGATTTTAAGAAGAATTCATCTCTTTATAACCACAATTTATGTATGTTTCTGGTTTTCAGCACCTCTCACAACAGAAGCACCAAAAATTTATCTTCTTTTAAAAGTAATCAAGAACTTTTGTCAAGTTGACAGCAAAGTTGCAAATGTTGCAAAAATTAAAATTAAACTTCAATTATGGTATTTAAGTGAAGATCTAGCTGCTCTCCCATTATTCAATGAAGAAATTTCTGTTGAAGAGAAAATGGAAATTGTATATGCCTTACAAAAAGAACCATTACCAGGTGACAATAGAAGGCTTGCTTCAAACAAGATTTATACATTCTCTAAACTTTCTATAGCTAACTTTGTTACACAACGCTTAATGAATTTGTTTGACTCTCTCAATCTTCCAAAAGAATTCTTGACATCGTCTCCTAAAACTTGGGCTAATCGTGATGACTACAAGGTTGTTTGTAAGATTGTTCATGCCATGAAAGTGGTTAATGACTGTGCAGAATGGAGAGTTAAATTAGCCACTGACTTTAATGAAGTTTTGACAAAAAAATGACAATCAGCGTCAGCTTCTTTACCAAGTAGTTGAATATCATAGAAAAAAAATTTCAGCTGAAGCTACAAAGAGACACTTAAGCATAATCATTCCAAATAACAACAATTTAATCTATTCAAATATGCATACATATAATATGAACTAAATATATAGTTAAGTACATATATGGCTATTTATTTTCTGTAGTATTTTAATTTAGTTAAATGTCAAGGTTTGATTAAATTATGAATGTTATTTTATTATAATAATTTTAAATATTTTTGTAATATCTTTTCTTGAACGTATAAAATCATTTTTTTCATTCGTTTAAAATTTTTACATTATTTTTTGTTATTTTTTAATTTATAAATTTGCATTAGGGCTGAGTTAAAAATGACTGGTAGAGAGGCATATGGGCCATATGCCCCTCTACCCGTCATTTACCTATATCTAGTTTGGGCATATGGGCCACTAGTACTCACAATTAAAAAAACTGAAGAGATGTTAAAAAATAAGAATCTTTTTCAAGTTGTTATAACAGCTTTTTGTATTTTTACCCTCCCCCCCCCCCTTCCCCTGCTACATACATTCATACACTTGTTTTCAATAGATTTCAATAGATTTCAGAAATATATTATTTTAGACAAAAATGGATTTAAAATTGTTAAATTAGCCCCTTTGTCGACACAAAGTTAGACTAGTTAGGCTGAGTTTTTCAAATGTGGTCTGACATATGTTGTATTGAGTATATGTGTTTGTATATATATATATATATATATATATATATATATATATATATATATATATATATATATATATATATATATATATATACACGTATATATACAAATAATTTTGAATGTATTCTACAAAATATAGAGAGTTCAATATTCCTAAAAGAATAAAGCAATAATAAATTAGTAAAAAATCACTGACAAATAGGTAAAACTTATGAGGAGTGTTGCTTTTTTACTGTAAAACATGCACAGAGTGTTACTACATCGACTATTTTATAGCCTGCTGCTACAAAGGAGTACTGCTACATAGAATATTCTATAGCCGCTATAAGAGAGTGCTGTTATATCAACTATAAAACTTTATTCAAGTTTTTAAATTTTTTTGGTCTGGTTTATTAGCATTCGATTTAAAATTAGAGGTTATGGAAGAAACTTTTCTACTACCTTGCATGACTATATATATGTGTATATATATATATATATATATATATATATATATATAATATATATATATATATATATATATATATATATATATATATATATAACATTTTACTTATTTTCATACTTTTTGTTTTGTTAGTTAATATGAATTAATGAAATATTATTTGCAGAATGTTTATTTTGATTAAAGGATTTTTCAAATAATTATTAAAAAATAATATTTATGTGGACCATCTTTCTGTTATATATTACTATTAATTTATAATAAATTATAAATTATAATAATATTTTTACCTTGTGTCCATTAGTAATGCTAATGGACACTAAAGTAAAGTTGTTTTTTGGTTCAGTCTGACATTAAATTCTGAATTGTAAACAAATTTTTTATTAAGAGCTATTCATATTAAGTTATTAATATATATTATATGATAAATCTAACCTTTTTAAAATATTCTATAACAAAGAGTTACAAATATGTTTGCAAATTTTTTGAAAACCAGTATAGTTAAGCATTTATTATGGTTGAGTTTCAATTTCAACTGTTGAGACTATGCTACTGCACATTTTCAATTGAAATCAATTCATGTTTAGGGGCATTCATAAAGTGCTTATGCAGTAAAACCACTGATTTAAGACCCCTCCCCCTTGTAGGTAGGGATGTTAAAAGCAACTCTTTGCTTTTAACATCCCTCCCTTTCCCCTCTGTTTACCTACACATTTTTATTAAATCAACCCGAAAACGAGAGTCAAATCTTATATGTACTTGCTGTCTTTAATACCCCCTCCATTCCCTTGTATAAATCCATATGTTTTTGGGTAACCCCCTCCCCATACCTGCATACATACTTTATGGTAGATCTCTTTACAGAATCATAAATTGTTTATCTGTTGTATTAAGAAAAATTGTAAACTATAATGTTTTCAATGTCTAAAAAAAATTAAAAAAATAGAAATTAAAAAATAAAAGAAATAACTGAGAATTGTGTTTCTTAATAAATTAATCTAAAAAAATTTAAAAAAACATAGTTATGATATTTAATTATCCATAGGTTTGGAAAATGGAAAATATCTGACAATTTTTCTGAAAACCGTGGCCCTGACCCTGTTCGAGAATATGCGCTTTTTAGAAAAAATATTATAACAAATTTAACTAAAAAAACATTTCAAAAATCAATTTGTGAAGCATTGCACGATCAAACATATTTTAATGGCATTGGAAATTATCTGAGAGCCGAGATTCTTTACCGGTTTGTTTAATTTGTTTTATATTTAAAATAATTGTTAAATAATTAGTATAACATTTTATTTATATGTTGGTGTTGCTAAGTTGCAATTTAGGTGCCAAATGGCTGACTTTTTTCATGGTTATTTTAGGTTTAACTAACTTCTTAATAATTTATTGAGTATTTTTTTAATAATATATCAAGTACAAGGCTCGAATTACTGTTAACGAAATGGTCAATTTATCATATTGCAAAAATAAATGAAAAAACAAAATAATAATTTTTCTAATGCAAAAATAATAGCAGTCAAAACTTACTTATTTTATTTTTTTAATTTATACCATTAGATTATTATTTTGTTTGTTTTCTTACAAGGTCTCTGCTTTGAATTAAACTTGTACTATTTGCTTTGTTCGTTCACAAAAATATTATTTTAATATTTATACTATATTGTTAATGGTATTTATCTTTTTGTGAAAAATGTATATTGATTGATTAAATACCAAGTAATTTAAGGATTATAAATAAAGAAAAAGTTGTAGGAAAAAAAATATTTACTAAGGTCTAAAAAATTTGTGCGGTAACATAAAAATTAACCAATAAAAAATTATACTATTTGCACATTGTATAAAATATTAAAATCAAATTTTTTTAGAAACTTGTTGAGAAACTTTGAGAAATTATTTATTAAAAAATTTAAATGTTTTAAATTAGAAATTAATTGATAATAAAAATAATAGTAAAAAAAAGTAGTTTTTTTTAATAATAATAATAGTAAAAAAAAGTGTTTTTTTGTTTGTTTAAAATAACTATAAATTGTTTAAATTAGCTTTTATATATTATTTAACTTCTTGTCTTTAATTTCATATACAATATGACAATATGAGACAGGAAAGCGTTACAATCATTTAATTTAAGAAAATATTGAAGTTTTGTTGGATAATAAGATTTAAGTAAGATAAAGTATTTGATAACTTATTTTGCAATTTCTTTTGTTTAAAATATTCGATTATTGAATTCCTTTAGACTGTTGTAATTAGCAGATATTTTTTTAATATTACATTGTACTGTATATATTATTTTTCTAGTTTTATTTGATGATTTATAAAATGAGTTAAACTATTAAAGTTTATTCATAGTTTTTAATAAAAATAGTAATAATAGTAATAATAATAATAAAAAAATAATAGTAATGATATGGTTTTATAATGCAATTTTATATCATAATTCAAGTCTAATATAAATATTTTTTATTAAATATTGAGTTTAGTAATAAAAACAGAGTTTACTGTTTTTATAAAGTTCAAAATTTAAAGACTGGTAGCAATTTCAGATAGATATCAAAATTTGCTATCACATAATTTGATTCTTAAAGTATATTATAATGTTTAATAAATATATGATACTAGCAGAGGTGCCCGCGTTGCTGGGCACTGGCAAAACAAATCAAAGTTGCTGATGTACAAAAAAAAAACCTCCCTCCAAAAATCAATTACTTGACCAAAAAACTCTCAATCCTGGGTACTATAAAAAAACTGCTGCACAACCTCTTGGTACACAACACTAAAAGTTCTTTCATTCGGGGATTTTAAATACACTGTACACACATCTTATATATATATTCATTCACAATATTCATTTGAAAAGAACAATGCCCCTGTACCAAGTTGACCACCACAAAAAAAAAAAGAACCAAAAATGAATTAGTTACCACCAAAAAACAATATTTCCTCACCTGTTCCCCGCAGCAACATGCAAAGAGCAAACTGAGCCTCCGAACTGACTCCCAGAACTGCAACCCCGTAAATGATGTGTTCACTTCAGCAACTCGGTAAAAACTGAGCTATGTGCTTCGGTGATCCACCTAAATCCCCATGGAAGGCTCCAGGCGGAGCTAAAGAGCACCACAGGAAATATCACCTTCCAGAGCATTCGGGAAAGCCCCCGAATGCTCTGGAAGGTGATAGAACAGCCACACTGTGCACTATGGAACATTCCAAAAAACTCTGCACCGCTCCGGAAATTTTGGCCCACTCCGGAAAAACGTGGAACATTCCAGAAAACTCTGGAAAACGACGAAACAGGCAACAGCAATCCATGGAACACAACAGAAACCGACAAAAATTACATCATAGGAAGCGCTCAACCCGTCCTCCATACCGTTCAGACCTTCAGCGACCCTCGTGTTCACACCCAAGGTCATCTGCACCCCACCCCTGGGGGCGAGTAACAACTCTGGCCCTATCTGGCCCCCCGACCCAGAAATGAGCATTTGAAAGCCCCTGCAACCCCGGGCGGCCTCCAGTGATCTCTGCCATCAACTTGACATAGCCTATGTCACTTCCTGAGTCATGGAGATCATCCATGCCAAATTTTAAGTTTCTTGGACCAACGGTCTGTTAACTGGAAACAAACAATCAAGCAATCAATCAGAATTGACAAATATATATAAGATATTAAATACTTGCATGTACATACTAAATGTAGATATTAAATGCATACATATACATGTATGTTAATAGTTATAATATATAACGGTTATAATAGTTATAATATATAATGGTTATAATAAAACTAATAAATAATAATAAGTACAAGCATTGTTAAAAAAAAAAAAAACTATAAAAATATTGTAAATTAATTAAATATAAAATTTTTCATTATTTTTTATTTTATTCTAATTTCTTTTAAAATTTTGTTTGGATGTAAGTCAGAATTTTAAAATTTAAAGGAAAAAATATTATTTAAAAACTTTGGCATGTAAATTTGCCAAATGGTGCCAAATTGTACATTGATTTTGTACAATTTGCCAAATGGTACATAGATTGGTATACCAAAAATGAAGCACATTAAAATAGAGAATTATTTTGGCAATTGTCAGGACAAGACAAAAAATTAAGTTTTACAGAAGTTTATTTAAAAATATACTAATACGTTGACAAAAATAAGACAGTCATTGCACCCAAACAATACTTATTCTGATTTTTCTAAAATTTTGATTTATATCAGAATTTTGAAATATTAAGTGTGAAAAATATATTAGAACAAAACTGAAAGTAAAAAATGCAAAATTAATTAATATGCATACATACATATCTACATATCTTGTTCATGTCAAACATTACATACATTAAATTCTGACTTAAAAATCCTCTATTTTGGGACTCATTGTTGATTACTAGAGATCTTGTCTTGATAGAAATACTCATCTTGGGCAGATATTAACTGCATTCAGCTACTGTCTTGTAGAAGGCCTTCTAGGCAAAGATTTTAGAGTGGAGACCAGAAGGGTCTCAACCCTAAAACCTAATAGATAAAGAAAGATTTGAGACCAGCATCAAATCTCTTCTTTATCTATTAGGCTGGCGTAGATGCAAACATTTGTTACATTGTTTCCTGCCTATGATGATGAATGATGGATCTTCTTGACTTTTTTTTTTGCTTGTGCCTCCTTGATATCTCCTAATGAGGGTACAACTCTAAAACTCAGTTTAATGGTTCTGAGACTGGCTGGTAGTAAGGCTTCCCAAACTCTGTGGTAGCTCTCAGAGAGGCTGATTCCATCAACAGCTGAAAAATATCAGAATATTAACAGTACCATGTTGCACATGGAAGGTGTCCCTGTTAATGCTTTTGGTGTGCATTGTCAAGGCCACATAAGGAGCCCTACATTAGGACTTAGGGTTAATTAATGGAATTAAGTCAGCTGCATAGTTCATTGCTTGTAATGGTGTGCTCTATCTATAGATGAGTTTCCGTGCGACGTCACGCCTTTTTGTAAACAACATGCGTGCGCATACTTGTAGGTAGAAAAAATTAAAACGCAAGAACTTTAATGTGTTTCTTGTATTTTTTTTATACCCTAAAATCAATATTTGTACCCTAAAATTAATTTTTTTCTTTAAAAAATTATTAAAAAAATAATAATTAAAATTAATTACAAATTTTTCAGATAAATTTTAGTGATAAAAGTTTTTATTAATATTAAAAAATTTTTAAAACAGATGTTCTTTACAAATTCTAAACTCATTTTGGATTTAAAAATTGCTGTTGCTCTTGCGATTTTTCTACTCTTATAAGTTTATTCTGTTTTTGGAAGTCAACAATAACACTTAATTTTTCAAAATGGTTAACAATATCATGAGTGAATATTTTAAAAGTCTAAAATTAGAAGGACCAATAGACTACACAAAGAAGTTAACTCTTAAAAATGGGGAATTTTTACCGGATCTGTTTATAATCGAACCAAAAGAATGGAGCAACGATCTCAATCATTTGCCAAACATTACACGGCAAAACATTACTCAATATTTTATTGATACACCTAGCATATACACAAAGGAATCAATCAGAGCCTATAAATCCTTGGAAGCATATGATTACTTCACTTGTGGTCATGTTCAAGAATTTTTTTATAATAAAATATCGAATAGGAGCAAATTCTGTTTTATAAAATCAAAGGTTATTTTTAAAATATAATTAAAAAATAAATTTTTACCAAAGAGGAATTAATAATAATTTTTATATAGAAATAATCTTTTTGTAATAGGTCTTGCCAAGTCAAAGACAAAACAACAAAAACATGTATGATGTATGGACTTGTCTTGAGAAAGAACTTGGTTGGGTACTAACTGCTAATTGTTCATGTATGGCCAGACTAGGATCAGCTTGTAGCCATGTAGCAGCATTATTATTTAAATTAAAAGCAGCTTCACGTTTAAAATTACACAAAACTTCTCCTACAAGTATCTTGTGTACTTGGAAAAAATGCAAAAAATCTGTTTAACCTGCTTCCATTGCAGCTCATAAATTTTTGGCGACCTCAAAAAAATCTTTTACAAAAAGATTTGGCTGCAAAGCTACTTTTAAAAAAAACACTTTTCCAACAATAATCCAATGACTGGTGAGCACCGGTTAACAGCTAAAGAGATGGAAAAACTTTTTAAAATTAATCCAAAATCTGCTATTTTTACGAGTATTAATCTTACAGAATTTATGTCTGTTGAATAAGACTCAAGTGCTACTGAAACTTCATCTGTTGAATATGACTCTAGTGCTACTGAAACTTCATCTGAGACAGAAGAGACAACACTTTCTGAAACTCTCACATCGATATATGATCCAACAAGTATAAATTTATCTGAGGATAAGTTGATCATTTTTTGCGAAAGTGTATATAACCATTATAAAAATGATAATAATCAAAGACAGTATAATAACTTATGTAACTAAACAAAAACACAATCATTGAATCCTGTTTGGATGATGCACCGTACAGGGTGTATAACAGCTTCAAATGCAAAAGAAGTATATCATTCTAATACAAATTATATGTCAAGTGAATCATTGGTCAAAAAAATTATGCATTATGCAAAAAATTCTGTTAATAAGTACACACAATATGGAACAGAAGCGGAACATGTTGCACGAAAATATTATGTTGAACAAAAATATATTCATATAAAATATAGTTTATAAAATATAGTCATATAAATTTCGAACTTTTAGATACTGGTTTTCATGTGAGAGAACAATACCCCTTCATTGGAGCTTCTCCAGATGCATTGATTAGATGCAGTTGTCATCAAACTAAAATTTTAGAAATCATATGTCCTTATAAATATCAAAATGGCTTTGAAGGATGGAAAGAAGATAAGGATTTTCCAATCAATAAAGATCTCATTATAAAAAAGGATCAGAGGTATTACTACCAAATTCAATTACAACTACATGTATGTCTCTGTTCTGAGGCTGATTTTCTTGTATTTTCCCCTGCAGTTAAAGGTGAACAAAGTTTTATTTTAATAATTGAAAAAGATACAGATATTATTCTCAAAATGATTGATAAATTTTTTATGTATTTCAAAAACATTTTATTGCCATAGCTTGTAACACGTTGTAATGATAAATAGACAATAAATAGTAGAAAAGTTTACTGTATATGCCAAAGACCAAGTTTTGGAAAAATGATACCATGCAATTTTAATAACTGCAAATATGAATGGTTTCATTATGCTTGTGCTGGATTGAAAAGAACTCCAAAAACTACAAATTGGTTATGCAAAGAATGTGAAACCAAGCAATAAACCAGAATAAATATTGCTTTCCTTTAATATGTAATTATATTTTAAAACTATAAAAATTGCTTCTCTGTAAATTTGTCTTTACATTTACATTAATCAAGTAACTACACTCATATTTAGATTTACAAGAGCACAAATAATAATCATAATATCATCTAATAAATCCACTTGAGTGATTGGCACAGTCATATGAATAATGCGAAACTTTTTAATTCGACTAATCACTCTTTCTACAAGTATGCAAACATTAGATATCTGTCTAGATGTATCCACTTCCCATCCAGATAATTGTTGTCTACCTTTTGTAAATGCTGGAACTTTTAATGTTACCCCAACAGCATTTAGTTCATCTTTAAATTGAATCCTCTGTCAGCAAGAACACAGTCCCCAGGATTAAGCTTCTGACAAATGTTTGACTCAAATGTAATTTGTTTGTCTGAAACACAACCACCCCAGCCAGGAGATAAAAAACTAACTGCCCCAGCTGGAGTAATACCAATAAGATATTTAATGGTATTGTTATGTTTGTAATTAGACCAAGTTTGTAATCGTGAAGTTAAATTTTTTGATCTTTCAATAAATATTTCAGTACAATCAATAATACAGACCCAAACTTTAAACTTTTTTTTTAAAACATATAGGAAGGTTACTCCTTATTATTCCACAGTCTGGCCAAACAATAAGATTGACAACTCTTTCAGAAAGAATTGGTCTTATTGTTCTGAAAATTTTTGAAACTACTGCTGGGCTTAGTCTAAATCGAAAAGCAATATCTTTATTTAATAGACCTAATTTTAGTTTTATGAGTACAATTAAGAGATGGTCCTCCAACAATAATCTTGAGTGAACTTTTGTAATATAATTTTTAACTCTTTCAAAGAGCCACATAAACGTAGTTCGAGACAAGCCTGAAAAAAAATTCATTTGTTCATCTGGTATGAAATATATTTAACATCTGTTCACAAAAAATCTGGAATGAAAAATTGTTCTTAATTGAATACAAAATTAATCGATTTTTGACAAAAATTTTAACTAAAATAAGAGACTGGACATCGTTAATTATTTTATAACCGAAAGTGGTCCTAAATCAGCGGCTTTTCGAACTTTAGTTTCGACTGAATCCATTAGGTTGAAAAAGTAGTCTAGATCGAACTCTTTCAACTTTAATCGAATTCTATTCTTAAGGTGGTCAAGATTTTTGGCAGTAAATCCATTTCCATAAACTTTTGCTTTTAAATGTGCCCAAAAATTTTCAATAGGCCTTAACTGCGGTACATTTGGGGGGTTATCTTTAGCGTCGACAAAGTTAATACCTAAAGTGTTGTAAGTTTCTAATGTGTGTTTTGCATAATGACATTTCGCTCCGTTAGGCCAAAAAAAAAAATTTCATGTTTTGATGCTTGGAATTTATAAATGGATGAAGTCTTTTTGTAATACATTCTTTAGAATAAGTTTTTGCATCCAGTGCACATTTTTTTTCAGCAAAATAAGACAATGAATGACCGAAACGACTGATTACAATCCAAACAAGAACTTTCTCGTCAAACTTTTTTTTGAAGTTGAATTTAATGTTAGGATCAGTTTGAGAACTATCCTTTGTATAGTATCTATCCTTTGTGTAGTAGCCAGAGTTTTGTGAACAATTTGCACCATTTACACAGAAATAAGTTTCATCCTCCATGATGATTTCAAACTCATTTGATGGCTTGAAAAAAGTTTTTGAAAGTTTTAATAAGTTTTTATTTTGTTTAATTTCTTGCTTTTCTGTTGTTTTTGGCGCATTTTTTTCTTTTGGTATACTTCAGTCCATGCATACTTAATAATCTATTTACATATGAAACGCTTATCTTATATTCTAGTGCCAATTTTCTTTGCGAAATCCCGATTCTCTCTTCTGCTCTTGCAATCATGGACTCTATCTTTTCTGTTGTGATTTTAAAAGGTTTTCTGCCGCAACCGATTTTTCTTTTCATTGGCAAATTATTTTCAGACCTTTTAATTATGTCATAAATTGTCGATTTAGCGATTTCCATTTTCTTAAAATGATCCACTGTAAATTTCTTTCCACTGTTTATGTTTTGTTTATAAAAATTTCCAATCACATTTCTAACATCGTTCTCTTTTAGATGCTCTATTTGAATTAATTATTTAATTTCAATTTTGCCACTAAATGAAACTGTTGTTGTTGACCGATTAAATTTAAAAATTTCGAATTGAAAATTTGAAATTTAGAATAATTTGTGTACATTTGAAATCAGTCCGGATTTTTTGTGAACAGACATTATTATGGTCTAGTCTGGCATTCTTTTTTTTGAGTTCAATAATTTCATTAGACTTCTCGATCAATTTATTTCTGTATTTCATTAACTGAAAGTTAAGAGTTTCAACTTCTGCTTTATAAGTATCATGCTGACAAAATTTAGAAATGGCTGACTTGTCATTTGGTGGATTTATGTCAATATTTACATTATCTTTATATTTATTGAGCTCTATATCATTTGATTGGCTAGATGGCAGTATTGATTTTTTGAAAGATCGTTTTTTACATAAAGCTTTATAGCAATCTTTTCTCTTCCTTTTTTTAATCAAACTAGAAATTGGAGCAGCTCCAAGGTGATTAAATACAGATGGACTTCAGTCAACGTCAGATGGGTCATCAGAACATTTCCCTAAAATTTAATAAGTTCTTTATGCAATTGGCATTATGTAATTAAATTAATAAATGTACCTAATTTAAAGAGTCTTTAAACGTATTACTACGTATATAATTTTATTAGCTAACCTCATTCATTAAAAGAATATACTGATACAAAATGTGCACTGCATACTCATTCTTTACTAATTTTTTCACTTTCCCAACTGTCCCAATCCTTACGATTAATAGCTTTAATCCAGTCTATACGTCTTCTTTTCTCAAAAGGCAATTTTCCTGATGGAAATTTATAAAATTTTAATCCACATTCTTTTTTAAATTTTTTTGAACAACCAACTACACAACAACTGGTTGGCATAATTTATTTCTAGTTAAATTAGTGAATCAGTGAATAAATAAGAATCAGTGAATAAATTTAACATAAATATCTCAATGTTTATACTAGAAAATTTCCCATTATTTGTTTTTCTACCTACAAGTTTGCGCGCCCATCTTTTTTCGAAAACGAGAATGTAAACATTCGAAACTCATTTATGAAAGAGCCAAGTTCTTTTTAAACTTAAATCATGCCCAAAGTAAACCAAAATATTAAACATAAAAAACCATCTCCACTATTTAACTGTTTCAATATATCTTTCAAAAATATTCATGGTCTGCAAAGTAACCTTTTATCAGTTGAATCTTACCTCTTGTAAAATTTCCCAGACTTACTCTTTGTGAAACTAATTTAAATTTGGCTGTTCCTTCTTTAGATCTCAGTATTGATAGGTTTTATCTATTAATTCGCAAAGACTCTAATAGTCGCATGCTTTACTTGGGCAAATACTTACCCATCAATTCACCTATTTTTCAAGAAATCAGATTTGATTCACGTGATCATTCTTTCATGTGTTTCCACTTAGCACCTTTGTTTGTCTTTGTTTTTTATTGTTTTCTTTCTTCTCAAGACTGTACTCTTTTAGATGTAATTTTTGATCAAGTTGACAATGTCCTTTTTCTTTGCCCTTCTGCCAATATTCTTATTTTTGGTGATTTTAATGCTCATCACACTGAGTGGCTTGGCTCTAACACCACTACCTCTGCTGGCACTTAAGCCTATAACTTCTGCAATTCTTAATCTCTTACTCAGATAGTTAACTTCGTGACTCATTTTCCTTACAGCTCAATCATTTACCTTCACTCCTTGATTTGTGTTTTGTCTCTGACCCTAGCTTATGTTTCTCCTTTTTCTCCCACATACTTCTTCTTCAGACTCATTCTCTAATTGCACCATATACTATTACATTAAAACTGACTAGAATTCTTTTCGTGATTTTTTTTGTGATGGTCCTAGGGTTGATATCTTCTCTCTTTCCGCTGATGAATGCACTTCCTACATAATCTCTTGGATCCAGGGCAGAATGGAAGCTTTTATTGCTTCTTTTTGGTTCCAAGTCAAGCCTCATTCTACTCCTTAGCTTTCACCTTTTTGTGCAGTTGCTGTATCTAATCATAATCATTTGTTTCATCTTATTTGAAAAAACAACTCTCTTGAGAAAAAAGGCTATTGCAAAAAATCAAAGTAAAAAGGTGCTGTCTGATGCTCCATTGTTCTCAGTTCACTGTATTCAGTTCTTGTATTTTAAAGTAAAAAAAATAGACCTTTTTTTTCTTTGCTTCCAACAAGTTTGAGTAAGAAAGTGTTGAGCTCGATATAGAGATACAACCTTAGCAGATGCTAGTTTTGCAACAGGTTTGATGTATGGTTTCCAAGAAAAATTGGAAGTAAGAGTTAATCCTAAAAGATGAAGGGTAGATGACTCATTAAGTACATTACTGTTCATAAATATAGGAAGATCTAAATAATTGCAATAATGAATTGCTGAAAAAAATTGAGTTTTATCTGAATTAAAGTTCACCAGCCACTGTGAGCCCCATGCTGTAGCAGAAGTGAGATTCTTTTTAAACTGAAATGTCCCTAGGAAGCAATCAGAGAGTGTTGGCTTCTTATCATGACAAGAACAAATGGTTGTATCATCAGCAAACAATGCCCCTTAGATGTGAGAATATCTAGAAGATTATAAATGTGAATTAAAAAGAGTATAGCGCCAAGGATTGAACCTTGAGGAACCCCTGAAGTTACAGAATATGAGGAAGAGTGTGGTCCATCGAGAACAACTTTTACACTACGATTGGAAAGTAAGGATTCAATAATCTTAAAGATTTTACAAGATACACCGTAAGAAGAAATCTTATGGAGAAGGAAAGTTTTTTGAAAATCTTTAACAATGTAATTGAAAAAGGTAGGTCTAACATTCCATCTCTCATTCATGGAATCTTATTACCTCTCACAAAGAATCTTATTACCTTCACCCTGGAATATAATGGAATGGAATAATACTGTTATCATATTTGGGCTACTTCTTCTAATGATGCTCTTTCTCTTCTAGACAAGGTCCAATAGCACATTGTAAACATAGTTGGATCTACTTTATCTGCCAAGTTTGAACTTCTCTCATCTTTATAAAGTTGCATCTCTTTCTTTTTTTTACAAATACATATTATGGTCGCTACTCAAAGGAGCTATTAACTCTAGTTCCATCAACTTAAAGTCATTCTTGCTTGACTCATCATTTAGTAAAGTCTTGTTTTTTTATTTTTATTTGTCTAGTTTGTTTCCATGCACTTCAACCTTTTGGAGTTCTCTCCCATCCAAATGTTTTTTAGACTCATAGAACCTACAACATCTTAAGTTTTTGTCAACTGTTTATTTGCTCTTTAATTTAATTCATTTTTTCTAGTAACTCCCAACTTAATAGTGGTTGCTTGCAGCCTTGTTGGGAGTGAATCAGAATTAAAAAAAAAAAAACTTTAAAATCGTAATTTTTACAGTAATATAATTGTGTGTATGTAGGCACACAGGCACAAACACACACACACACACACACACACACACACACACACATACAGGGGTGGGACCGCAAAATGTGAACACTTTTCTGATTGTAATAATTAATTTTCTGTTAAATATGAACTATTTTAAATAAGAATGTCCAATGGTTGGACATTCTTATTTAAAATAGTTCATATTTAACAACTCTTTAGACACTTTCTGATGAGTGAGAGAGTACAACTACATCTAACGAGAAAATAGTTATAATAAAACAAAAACGTTCACATTTTGCAGTCCCACCCCTGTATATATATATATATTAGGTGCTAGCAATTTTTGGTATTAAGTTGCTTCAAGCTAGAGTTTTTTCTTTTTTCATTTCTTTATAAGAAAATAAGAGTAAAAGAAATAAGTAAAAAAAAAAAAAAAGTAAAAAAATCCAAAGTTAGTAGCTATCTTATTTGAAAAATAAGTTTGAAAAATCATCATAAATAATTCGTTTTAAAGATGCCTTTTTTTGTAGAATTGCAAAGAAATGCATCATTAAAAATAAGTAAATGTAAACAAAACTAAAACTTTCCAGCGGTTGATTAATTATTTTTTTATAAAATTGCAAAGAAATGCATCATTAAAAATAAGTAAACGCCAACAAAATTAAAATTTTCCAGTGGTTTATTAATTTTTTATAGAATTGCAAAGAAATGCATCATTAAAAATAAGTAAATGTCAACTAAACTAAATCTTTCCAGCGGTTTTTTATTAATTTTTTCTGGATTAAGTTAAAGCAAAAAAGATGAATTTTTTTTAACTCAAAAACAAAAATATCTTTTTTTAATCTAATTGTCTATCTAAACCCAAATAAGTTTCAACATTTAAAATCATGTTTATTAATAAATGTTTTTTAAAAGTTTATCTAATATGGCTTTTATGCGGAGTCCTAAAAGGGACTTTACATCCCTGATTTTATGCAGGGATGCAAAAAAAAAAAGCAAAATCTGGAATCCCTAAAAGGGACTCTAGATTTGAAAGTCACAAAAAGATTACTTATACTAGTTTTTGGTATCCAAGAGCTTTAAAAATATAAAAAAGCTTATGAATTTTATAATTTGTAAAAAATTAGAGCTTTTAGGTTAGAAGAACAATCAATTTTAGAATCTGGAGTCCTTAGGTATAATGACGGGAACGATTCAGCTTAAAAACGATATGTTCCAGCTCATTTATTCATCTCATGAATTTTTTTCTTATAACAGGTCATAAGTCAACCAACATGTTTGGACACCAAAGACTAGGAAATATAAAACTGGAATCCTTTTGGGACTCCGCATCCCTTCTTTTATATAAAACTATCCATTTTTATTGGACCCAAATGTTAAAAAATTACAAAAATTTAAAAATGAATTAAATACGTTTGATTGTATATAAAAATATGCAGAAAATATTTTACATCAACACTCGTTTTAAAAATTCATTAATTATAACTCGCTCTAGTTAATGTTTTCATAATTAATTAAATGTAAAAAAATATGTTAATTAAAAAATGATTTTTTAATTAAAAGAATTAGGAGGGCTTGCAACTTTCAAATTTTGTAAATTATAGTTTTATGATCTAATAAAGGTACTCCTGCTTGAAGCAATTCATTTTTTTTTTAAAAAAAAAAAAGAAAATGGTGCCTAATTATATATATATATATATATATATATATATATATATATATATATATATATATATATATATATATATATATATATATATATATATATATATATATATATATTTAATATATATTTGAAAGTGCTAAGATTCCTCCTTTCACTCTGGCATATGAAGTTTTAAAAGATTTACCTGAAGAAAAAAAAGAAGTAAACTTTTTCATTTAGTTTAAATTTGAATTTTGTTTAATTTTATTTTATTTTTTTTTAATGTCATTTTAAACTTTTTTTTTTTTTAGTTGTCTACTGTACTTAAATGATTAATAAATATGCTAAAGTATTTTTTTACTAATGTTTCAGCCCCATGACTCAACTCCAGACCTTTTGGACTATTGTAAATTAGTTTTCAATGAAGTTATGCAACTTAGTAAGAACTTTGTTATATTTCTTAACTGTCTTGAAATATAAACTTATAATATGTTTTTTCAAGTAAAAATTTTGTATTTCAAAAATTTGCTGATTTAAAACTTTAAGAAAACTACTAGTTATTGATTTTTTGATAGAAAGAGGAAATTGTAATTAGACTTTTAATTGAAATTGATTTTTTTTTTCTATAACTGTTTGCTTCTAAATTTTTTTTATGTATTTTTATTCATTTATTTTTTTCATTTATGTTTTTATTATAGTTTTATTTAAGAGCTAATTATTGTTATTCATTCAAAAGTTAAAAAAAATTTTTTTTTTAATTTTTATTGACGTCACTTATTCTTGAGTTCAGGTTTTTCTTTTTTTTTTTTTTAATTTTTTTTAATTGCGCTTTTCTCGAAATACGTAATTAAGGCGTTTTGAAAAACGGCTGCAATATATCAAAAACAAAGAAAAGAAGCAATTTAAATGAAAACTTTAGAAGGTTGCTCATAATGAAACAAGTTGATTAATTAAAATTTAACATATATAGCTTATATATTCCTGGGTAACACCCTGATGTAATGGGTACAATTATTGTTTTTTAGAATGTAGTTTTTACAATTCATTTAATGAGCATTCAGATTACAAAATATTTGAAAAATGGTTGCAATGTTACTGTCAACCAAATATGAGCAATTTAGTTGATAAAGATGGAAGGACTATCTGGTTTGAAGTATTGTTTTTTAGTTGTATTATCATTTTAGTTTCATTTTATAACTTTTTACATTAATAGCATTTTGAGCGGGATTTTAATTTTTTCTATTTTTCATTATTTATTCATTTTGTTATTTATTCAGAAATAGTTATCACTCTTTTTTTATTTTATTTTTACTTTTTGTATACACTTTTTTGGCAGGGTTCTGCTGGACCGTTAGCTCCTAAAGGTAAGGATTTACTCAACTTTTATTTACTTTTAATTTCAAATAAAAAAATGCAAGTAAAGAAAAACATTGTTTGAGGTTCTTTTTAAAAACTAAAATTTAGAAATATAAATCCAATAACAAGTGCTAACAATAGAATTTTAATATGTCAACATACTATTGAAACACTTTTAAAAAGCTTCTACTGGTTTATATATATATATATATATATATATATATATATATATATATATATATATATATATATATATATATATATATTATATATATATATATATATATATATATATATATATATATATATATCATTATCTATATATTTGTATCTTAGTCGGAGACTTTTATGGTTAAAAAAAGTCTCTTTTAACAACATATTACTTTCAACAACATTACAACTTTCAACAGTAATTTTAATTTCATCCAAAATTTAAAACAAATAAAATAATATGGAAACTATATTTAGTTTTATCTGCTCAGCGCTGCTACATCGACTATCTTATAGCCTGCTACTACAAGGGATTGCTGCTACATCAACTATCTTATAGCCTGCTGCTATGAGGGAGTGCTGCTACATCGGCTGATGGTTTGGTTTGGGCAAGCAAACTATCATTTAGAAAAAAACTTTATTCAAGTTTTTAAACTTTTTCTGGTCTGGTTTATTAGTGTTCTCTTTGAAACTACAGTTCACAAAAGAAACTTTTTGACTACCAAGCATGACTGTTCATTTTTGTTTTATTGACTGATTAGCAAAAATTTGAAGCTTTTAAATAAAAATCAATTTTTTCAAATTTATTGTACAAAAACTAAAATTTCTAAACAAAAGTAAAAAAAAACAAACACTTTTAACACTTTTTTTATAAGACATTTTAAACTAATATTTTTAACAATATCTTTCTTTAGAAAAATTTCAACCTTTGTGACCACAGTAGAAACAAAATTTTGTAAAAATATTTTTAGTCATAATCCTACTGTACATACACGTTACGTTAGACTTCCACTTTACATGTTACATTTTCACTTTAAGGTCATGAAAAGATATATAGCACCTCAGAGTTGCATCTGCTGGACATTTTATTAGTTGTAATTTTTTAGTTCAGACTATTTCTAGGGCTCAAATGCATAATGGGCTTTTTTTCTACTTTTTTTTATAAGTTCACTTATGAGCATTTAAGCATGTTCTAAAATAAATTTAGATATTTTTTTGCCTTTTTTTATTGATTTTATTCATCAATTTAATTTACATTTGTAAAATAAAATAAACAAAAGATTGTGTTTTTATACATAGATTTATATGCTAGAATTATAAATTGTAAATTTTTTGATGACTTTAACTTAAATTGGTTTTGTATATTGTATAAATCATATATTAATGATAAACTTGTTCCATTAATTTAATTTTTTTATTTAATGTATTAATGTAATTAATTAAAGATATTTATTTTAGATTTATTCATGGCAGAAAAAAGTAAGAAAAACATTGACACTAGTTTTCTTATTAGGATGCCTAGGTCATTTTAGGTTTAAGTTGAAGAGGTTTTGCAAAAAGTTTTGCATAACCTTCCATTTAAGGGAGGAGGTTATGCAAAACTTTCTAAAAAAAAAAGAAAGTAATAGTTATCCTCTGTCCACTGGCAATCCTAATAGACCTTATAGATCTGATATTTTTGTCATTAGGACATCACTTGATGTCCTAATGACAAAATCAGTTCCTGCTTTCTTTCAAAGTTAATTTTACCTTGAATGAGGGGAGGATTTTAGAACTTGCAATTACAAACAGGCTAGTAGGTATCAGATTGTATAAATAAATATTTTTTCATTTATATATTATTATCTTATTGTGTTAGCCCGAGCTGATGAAAACTGTAGAGAAAGAAGAGATATTGCTTAGCAACTATACAACTATGACTTTCATAGGGTGGATGAATATACATTAGTCCATGGGAATGCCAACATGAAGGTCCTAATTCTTTGGACTTTAATGAACAGAAGCTTCCCAACTTACTTTCACAGTCGCAAAAAATTCATGGCTCTTGTTTCTTATAAAAAACCAAAGTAAAATTGTCAATTGAAGACTCCCACCCTAGAATATTGGACTTGTATTGTATCATATTCTACCTAAAGTTTTGGAAGCTCATTTATTATCTTTATCGTATTATGAGAAAGGAAGACAAGACAGGATTCATTCCTATTTCTTTATGCCAGTAAAAGGAACTATAAAGCGTATACTATAAAGTACTATAAAGTATAAGGACTTAAAGCGTATCTGCATAGTTACTACAAACTGTAGAATAGCAGAAATCGGAAAAAATTGCATTAATTTGCAATTTTATAGTCAGATTTGATTTAAAATATTTTAACTAAATATAATTACCACGCATTTTTATTTAATTATTCTAATAAGAAAAAATTCTCTCATAAAAAAAGTCTAGTCCTTAAAAAAAATTTTTTGAGGATTAGAATTCATTAAAAAAAAACAAAGTGTAAAAAAGCTCATCAATCCATTTGAGCTACACCTAAAAAGTGTTAAAATTTAAAAAAATCTCTACTAACAAAATAAGGTTTTGCCTAGCAAATGGAACTCTATGGTACTTTATATCTTTTCATTGCCATACATACATACATATACATACATATGAATATATATATATGTATGTATGTATTTAATATATATATATACATATATATATATATATATATATATATATATATATATATATATATATATATATATATATATATATATATATATATATGTATATATAGTATATTTTATTATTAGGATCAAAAGCAATTTCTCGTCATAAAACATCTAAGGTTAGTTAAATTAATGAAAATTTTATTTGCTAGTTTGCACTTTGTATAGTTATATAAAACTTAATTATATAAAACACGCTGATGCACAGTTTTGAAGATTTTTATTGTATAGATTATCAACTTTGTTTTACAAACAAAAACGTTTTCTACTGGCGAATAGATTAAGACTTAAATAAACAATAGCTTTTGTGTTTGAATCTAGAAGGTTTTCTGTTAAAGTAATTTTCGTTGTTGTTTTTATTAGTTTAACATTCAACTAATTTCATAAGAAAATTTTTTGACGTTTTGTTTGTTTTAACATAAGTGTAAATCTTTCTTAATTTTTATAACTTTTTTTATTTTATACAAACTGTATTGATCTAACATTGACATGACTTGACGTGTGTTTGATTTATTTTATCTAACCTGTTCCATAATAATGTTATGAATAAGGATTTGATAATTGAAGGATGGTACGCGGTAGTTAATATGGTACTAGGATGGTTTATTTTGTTGAATGTGGTATCCGAATGGTGTGTGCTCTAAGGACAGACTTTCACATATTGTGCAAAAAAAATAGCACTCTCACCAAGATAAATTTCCACTTTTTGAAAGAAATTATTTTCACGTAACTAAAGATTTTATTAGAATTTTCAATTTTAACACCGTTTATTTTCTATTGTTTGCATCCGAAATGGTAGAAAAGTTTAAATCAACAAAGACAATGTACTATAACATGCACATGTCACACACTTTATAACGTTTTATAAAAATTGTTTCTCAAAGAAAAACAAGTGTTAAAGAAAAATTACACGAAATTATCTCTTATTATGGAAATATAAACTCCTGAAAAGTGCATACACTCATATAGATTTTTGTATTGTCATTGTTACTGATTATTATTCTGCATATAAAGTAAGGAATTACGGTTGTTGCTCTCTAGTAGTCGTTAAAGTAGTATATCGGATGTTTGATATTTTGTCATTCCAAAATGGGAACACTCTGCATCTATAAGGTAATGCTTGTTTCATGGAGATTATTCTTGTTTAGAATTCGAAAAATGTTTGTTTTACTAAGATTATTCTTGGTTAGAATTCAAAAAATGTTTACTTTATGGAGATTATTCTTGTTTCACGGAGATTATACTTGTTTTATGGAGATTATTATTGTTAAGAATTCTAAAAATGTTTGTTTTATTGAGATTATTCTTGTTTAGAATTTGAAAAATGTTTGTTTTAGTAGTCTGCATTGTAGATTATTCTTGTTTAGAATTCGAAAAATGTTTGTTTTATGGAAATTGTTCTTGTTTTATGGAGATTATTCTTGTTTAGAATTCGAAAAGTGTTTGCTTTATGTAGATTTTTCTTGTTTTATGGAGATAATTATTGATTTAAGGAAAATACTCTTGTTTTATAGAGAATAGTCTTGTTTAGAATTCCAAAAAAAAAACAGAAGTAATACGTGCAAAGAAAATAAAAGAGAATTCAATAGAAATAACCGAATCGAAAATTCGAAAGAAGAAAATAAAAGTAACAAAAAAAATAAAGAATATTTTGCAAGATACCAACTTGTCGCTGAGAAGATCTTCTCGTATTAAAAAGAAGTAGACCGAAAAAATGCTAGTTTTTTATAATTAGGTTAAATAGACTATTATTTCAACTGTGCATAAAGTTGCATTATTATATGTTACATTGCGTTAAAAAGTTAAGTTAAATTGATTTTTTGTTTCATTTGATAAAAAAACACATTACAATAAATATATTTATACGTTTTTATCGAAACTTATGAACGATTGTTGGCATTTTATTACAACAGATGAAAAAAATATTTTGTTTTATTCAAATTTTTAAAAAGTATTTTCTAAAGAATTATCAATTTAAACTTTGCCAATATAAAATTAACATGTGATTAGTTTTATTTCAAAGTAATTAATATTGATAGATAACTAAATTAATGTTCTTTTTAAAATTTTGCCTTGTTTTAAATATTTTTTGACTCTAATATATTTATTTTAAATATTATTCGACTCGATTATAATTTAATATCAGATAACATAATAATTTAAGTTTGAATTGAGTTGGTTTAGTTAGAGTTTTTAGTTTAAAATTATAAAATAATGATTTTTAATAATTCTTCCTGCTTTGGGTTTGAAATGTTTTGAATAATATCAAAAGAGTTGATCGATCAAACTAAAAAAGTTCATCAATCATGAGAAGATATTTTGTAGACTCTTAGATGGTATTTCACAAAACAAACTAATTAGTCATATCGCTTATTTTTATTGTTTTACAAATTTGTAAAACGTTATGTAGATTTTTCGAAAACGGTACGGAATCGAAAATTTAATTTTGTAATAAATTTAAATAATAAGGAATAAAATAATTTTAACCTAACTAAAGAGCTACAAAATCTTTACTTTTAATTTTCCCACCTTACACCTATTACATCCCACCTTACAGTAATTTCTTAACCCTAGCTAGTTTTTCATTCTAATTGATTTAAAGTAGAAACCCCGTGATAATTTTTTTTTTTTTGAGTAAATATTATTTTATAAATTTAATAAAATGGTCCTTTAGCCGGTGCTAAAACCAAAAAATATTGAAAGTAGGAGAGACCGTGGCTAGTCGTAACAGGGGTAAGTTGCAACAATGTGATAATAAAATAATGATAAGTAAAAAAAAATCTTTAAACACGAAAATCTAAAAATAAATTAGATTAATCAGGAGTAGATAATTATATACATTAGATTGATCATCAAGCTTGGACTGGGCCGCCCGGACACTGGGAGGTTCCCGGTGGGCCGGTTGCCCCAAAAGTAGTTATATTTTTAGTTAAGTTACATTTTATTTCCCGTTGATTATTATAATCAACGGTAAATTCAAATGTAACTAAAAACATAATAACTTTTTTTTGGGCTCTAATTACAGGCTAATACATCTGCCAGGTAATTATATAAATTTTTAGCTGAACGAAAGTAGTATTATATTAACGTAAACAAACCAAATTAGTTAACAAATGTTAAACTATTTATTTTATAATATAATTTTGTATATCTTTTAATATGTTGTTTTTATGTATTATTCACTGACAGAAAAGTCACAGATTGGTATTATTGATAATATTTTGTTTTTATAAATTATGTTTGTTGCACTATGTGTTTTGTTGATTGCACATCGAAATTTTGTCGGCGAGTGTTAAGTATATGAACTCAATGGCGGATTTAGGTAAAAGCTAACATAGGCTGCAGCCTACGAGAGACACGAGGCCCTTTTTTTTACTTTTTTACGGTTTCATCCAAATTAATTTGTCTCATAATTATTCACATGTTTAGTATTCGAAATTCGAATACTATTTATCATTATTTTGTAAATAAATAATTAAGTTTATCATTATTTTGTAAATGAATAAATAATCAAGAAACATAAATTATTGACTTTTTGTAAATTGATATGTTACAAAAATTTCATGATATTTCTATAATGACAAATTCTATAATGACGTCCGTTACAGAGCGAAAGCTCTTTTAGATTCATTGACAAGTTTTAAATTTATTTTGATGGCGTAATTGTTTTTAAATGTTTTGAGCACACAATGCCAATGTCTGAATATTTAAAAACAACTGGAATGGATATACTAGGAGTCTATAAGATGGTTCAAGACAGTATTAATGAATTAAGCAAAGTAGATAGAAATTTTGATTCCATTTTTCAAGCAGCTACAAATTTCTCAGAGCTTGTAAACAGTGAACTGGGAAAAAGGAATATCGACAATGAAGTTCAGACTGGTTTGAAAGAGAAAAGAATAAAAGCAAACCAACTACTTGAAAGCGCGAATGATAAATTTCGTTTCAATGTTCACAACATAGTAATGGATCAAGTAATCAGTAGTTTAAAATAGAGATTCTTAGAGCATGGTAGTCTATATGCTGATTATGCTGTTTATTAAAAAATAAAAATGGTAGTCTATATGCTGCTCTATCTTGTTTAGATCCAAAAAATTTTGCAGAAATTTTGAAAAAAAATGCCTAGTGACACATTGCAGAGATGAGTGGTTTGCTCAGAAAATTTGATGCTTTTGTAAGAAAAGATCAGCATCAAACGGAATTTGCAAGGAAATGGGAGAGTTTCGAAATAACTCTTGAAGATGAGCGCATTTTGCTATTTGACACGGAAGTATCTGATTCTCGGACAATTTCCAACAATCTAAATCCGTAGAATTTGAAACTGTCTTTACAATCCCAGAAATGGAAAACAACGACATATACAGAAATAAATGCAAATCTTGCAAAAAATGTATTGTTTGTTATTACTTTGTTCTCCAAAAGTTCAACTTGCATAGCTTTACGTATTCAAACTTGTTTATATATATATATATATATATATATATATATATATATATATATATATATATATATATATATATATATATATATATATATATATATATATATATATATATGTATATATATATATATATATATATATATATATATATATATATATATATATATATATGTATATATATATATATATATATACATATGTATATACATATATATGCAACATACAATGAAGTGGGCCGCCATGACCAAAACTTTCCCGGGCCGTTTTTCAAGCCAGTCTGACCCTGGTGATCAAGACGCTTACGGGGTAAGTTTTTTCAAATTACTTGGGGTAAATTGAATTATAAAATAACTGCGGGATTTATTGATTTTCACTTTTCTAGTTATTTCTAAAGTACGTTTTTTAACGAAAAAATTTGTTACAGAAAACGAAACTCTGCTAATGCTTCTACATTACAAAAAAAAAAAAAGTTAAGAAAATATTGAGTCGAAATTTAATTAATTCTTTAACACTTGTTTTTTAATGAAAATTTATTGCTAGCAAATTCTTTTTTGGTTGTTATCTATATTTTTGTTGTTTTTTTTATGTAATTTTGTTAAACATTTGTTTGATTTTTTTATCTTTAAGTTTTTCTTTTAAATAAAATGTCATTTTATTTTTATATCTTAAAAAAAGAACTTAAATATTCTAAAAACTTAGAAGTTAAAATAATAAATTAGTTTAAATAATAATCCTTGTTATTTATTTTTTTCGGTCTTTGAAACAGTGGCGCCAATTCAATTTTTTGGTCTTTGAGATTGACCAGTTAATAACTTGAATCAGTTAATAAAATGTTTTTTGTACTATTCTTAACTAGACTTATATTCACCGATAAATTTTAAGTTTCGTAGTAAAATATTTTAGCGTTCAAAAATTATGACCATATAAAGTTTAAACAACCCTCAATTTGAGAGTACTGCAAATTTTATATTGTATAAACATATATATGTTTGGAGTTTGCTCATAGACCAAAAAATTGAATTGGCGCCACTGCTTTGAAACCTTTGTAAGTATCAGTATAAACAGGTCGTGTGAATGTGTCTTTCATAATAAGTCTTAAAAAGTCTTTCATAATAAAAACATTTGTGTGAGTGTTAAATCTCTCATAATAAATGTATTTGTGTGAATGTAAAGTTTCTCATAATAAAAGTATTTGTGTGAATGTAAAGTCTCTCATAATAAATGTATTTGTGTGAATTTAAAGCCTCCCATAATAAAAGTATTTTTGTGAATGTAAAGTCTCTCACAATACAAGTATTGCAGCTCAAAAAAAAAGAAAAAACAAACAAAAAAGACAAATAAATAAACAAAAAAAAAAGCCAGTAATATTATTCATCATACTTATGGATTTGAATAAATAAATTTAGTATTAAACAATTATTAAAATTAAATTGTTAAACATAATTGTTATGCTGAAAATTATTAATAATAGTACTCTCATTTAAAGGCTTTAGAAGAAATTTAGCTCATTGTCGTTTCGTAAAAGATTTTGCTTGAGTTTAGTTTTAAATTAATTAAGTGAAGAAAGTGTTTCAAGATCATTATTTAAAAGTGTATTCCATAATTTAGGACCTCGGTTTGTGATTGAGTATTTGGTGGCAGAATAATAGGTTTTGGATTGAGTATAGTTATTTTTTGAAAATCTGGTGCTGTATATATGATTTATTTTTTTAAATAAAGAGTTGAATAAAAGTGGTGCCATTTTTTGATCAAGTTTAAACATAAATATAAGAATATGATAGAGATTTAATTTAAAAACATTTAGAATATTAAGTTTGCTAAAAAGTATTTTTGTATGAGAGAAGCGATTTTCATTTGTAATAATCTTAATGGCATGATTTTGTTTGCAGAGAAGTTTACTTAGTTTATAAGTTAATTGCGAAATTTAACAAATTTTCTCTGCAAAACAAGATTTTTTTTTGAGGTATTTTGTGAAAATTCTTATTTTTTTGTGACAATTCTAAAAAAAAACTATTTTTCTAAATTAGATAAATATCGGTTTTCGGTATGTTTTTCAACCGAAATTTCGGTTTTTACTGAATTTATAAAAAGTACCGAAATCGAAAATTTGGTATCGGTTTAAATAGAATTTCGGTCGATCACTAGTTTGGAATAAAGGTCTGTGTTCTACTTTAAAGTGTAAATTAAATAAAGCTAAGAAACGATTTCCAATGTTAGTTTCAACATTTTTGCTAAACGGGGGTAGTACCATACGATCTTTTGTTTGGAATGTTTTTTTTTTTTACTTTTGATTCTTTGAGGTTGGTATTTGAGTTTTAAGCTGTATCATTATTTTTATTAAAGTTTTTTAAAACAGTCGCATGGAATTAGCAAAATCAGTTTAATTTAATAACATGGTCAATAATCTTAAATCAATTATGCAAGAGATTTCTTTTATTATGTTAAGTGGACGAATTTACCCGTACGTGTGGTAATTCCGAACATACCGTGGGGTAATCGCTATTGGCTAATAGCGAATAAAATGTTGATCAAAGCAAATCAAACTTGATTTAAGCGTTAAAACATTATTGAATAAAATTTTAAACAAATTAAACGTTAAAGAAACAAGTATCAATAAATTTTATTCAAACCAAATAAAATGTTACATGAATAAAATGCCAAATATCAATAAATGTTATTCATAAATTGTTACATCCATTAATTAACTGCAAAAATCACAGAGAAAACCTCTGGATGTGCTTGCACAGCTTGTGCGCTCCTCGTGGGACCACGACTTACATTTGTAACACATAATCTAGTCTTCCGTGGGTGGATCATGATACATTTGAATGAATACATGAAATTAATCTTCTGAACATGCTGAAGCTTTTTAGTCTTTTATATTTATGATTTAGTAAAAAAAACTAATCTATTTATTATATTTAAGAAGCTTCACCTTCTCTGTAAGGTGACCAGAATGCTTTATGATAATATAGTATCAGAAAGTGTGTGTGTGTGTGTACTTTTACCTTCTGTATACAAAAGGTAAAATTTTACCTTCTATATACAGAAGATAAAAGTACGAGTTGAATGCAAAATTACATAAGTGTTTTTTACTAATTTATTAGTACACACACACACACACACACACACACACACACACATACACACATACACATACACACACACACACACACACTTTAATAAATATTTTCTTAAATAAACAACTTTATTTAAGAAACGCCCGTGTGTGAACAGATACGCTAGAATACTTTGAGAAAACAATAAGCGTTCGCGATACCCCCACTAAGATCGTTCCCTATTTCCCGCGATCTAACCAAATGAAATTAAACAAATATATTGAGGTAGTATTATCATACCCTAAATATAATACGTGTTACAAACTCCATGGTTATGATACTTTGCAACAACATAAATAAATGCGTGGTTTTATATGCATAGTATAGCCAATGCATAAATGTTTCGCAAATAAAAATTACATGAAACTAAGAGAAAAACTTAGAATCAATCTATCGTGAACAACCTGCGCATCTATACTACACTACTCCACGTCTGGAACTGAGCATGGAACCCTCTCTCGTCAGAAAAAAAAAGATTGTCAACTATCCTTTTCTAACATGCCGTAACGACCTTGTTCGGAGTTACCCCGCGTTCGCCATTACCCGGCTCTTCCCTATTGACACAATAAGCGTTTACTAAACTAAAAATTTTCAATTTTGGTCAGGTGACTTGTACCGCTATGTCCACAAGTGGTCCTACTATGTCCACAAGTGGTCCTAAAACTGCTTGACAAAATGCTCTGCGTCATTCTTGAAGTCACAACTCAAATCATCAAACAAAAAATTGCCTATAAGAAAGTTTTGCGTCAAGAGGAAAAAAGTAAATGCTCAGCATTTTTATCCCTAGAAATGCTCAACAAACTATTTCTGGGGATTTCAGCATTAGTTTAATAGACGGTACTCATTTTTATTACCTTCTGAATAAATTTTAAGAATTAGAGCTTGTGTAATAAAAGCATTTTAAAAATTTCTTGGAACTAAAACTGATGTTAACTTTCAAATGCCCGGGTAATTCTGGGTAATTCTGAAAGCCACCACGAGTTCTTAAGCTGAAGTCAAAAACCCAATTGCGATTTGAGTATGAAGTGTATCTTGGACTTGAAAAATCAAATGTTTTATTTCGCTTTTTGAATCTACCATTAATTCAATAAGTGTTTCAAGTGTGTTGACAGGTATATTAAAGTCCCATATCAATAGTTATGATAATTACTGCCTGGGTAAAAAAAGCTTTAAACGCCATGTGTTGAGCGCGATTATTTGGTTTGGATGATTTTATTTAGATTCATTAGGCAAATTGATCAGAATCTGAACTTCTTAAAACATTTTAATCTATTTTAATTAGGGGTGGCCATTTTTTGATCTATTTTAATTAGGGGTGGCGCCAGCATTTTTTGATCTTCGAGATTTCTAACTTCCGGATATAGAATAAACTCCAAACATTTATATATACATATAATTTTTTAAATAAATTTTGCTGTTTATATAAAAATAAAATAATAAAATTACAATGAAACTTTTACGTTACACAAAGAATATATATATTAAATAGACAAGGGCTCAAAGAAGAAAAGGATGACTGGTGTCACCACAATCATTTCATAGAGCCCCTTTACAATATCATTTAAAGCCCACATGGCTTTAGAAAATTTACAATAGAATATTTTATCTGTTAAATACTACGTAAAGAATAAAGAAAAACTCATATATACATATATACTCGTATATACATATACCAATAAAAACACACACATATACAAACATACTTACATATATGTCAGAAATTAAGGAGTGCAGTTTGATTTTTCGCTTAAAAGAGAAAGTCTTTATCAAATTTTTTATATAGTTATTTTTTTTATCTATTCCATAATGACGGGTCTTGGCTAATAATTGAGAATTTCGACACTTGCGATTTTACTCTGCTCAAGTGATAGTTATGGTTGTTATTTGACCGAAGATTGTATTTTTATGAAAATGCTGATGTAAAAATATCAGAAAACACTTTTGACAGCAAGTTATTCTTATATTTATACATAAATATTAATATTTGAAGCGAATTAAGTTTTGATATATTTAAAACATTCATGTATTTCATTACAGGGGAAGGGTTTTCTCATCTCTTTAAATAGTTAACTCCTTTACATGCGTTGTTTGTAGGCTCTGTAATCTTAATAACTTAGTTTTGTTTGTGTTTATGCTTATACTTATGTCAAATAAGGATGCTGTGCAAAAAATTGTGATGAAAAAAGCCCCAAAATTTTAGCTTCCCCCCTCCCTACCTTAAACGTGAGAGCAACAAGTTAATGAAATATTTTTTGAACTATTTTTAACTAGACTTATATTCATCAATAAATTTCAAACTTCATTGTAAATATTTTGCAAATTTTATATGGTCATAATTTTTGAACGCAGAGAAATTATACTATGAAATTTCTCGATGAATTTAATTCTAGTTGAAAATAGTACAAATAATATTTCATTAACTTGTTGCTCTCACGTTTGGGGCAGGGGGGACTTAATTTTTTGGCCTTTTGTTTCCAGGCTCAAATCAAGTAGTTATTCTTTTTTTTTTTTTTAATTTCTCATTTTCTCGCTTGTTATCATCAAAACGCTATGTATTTCTCAGCGTTGAAGTGCTTCACGAAATCACAAAGTTTGATCTCAACGGAAAGAACCATTGAAATGTCTTTCCACCGTGTAAAAACTTTTGTGTTACAACTAATGACATGCTTTAACATTGAAAAAAATGAGTATCTTCTTTAATTAAAAACATATCACCAATTGCTTCATGAAATGAAATCTTCTGTGCTTATTACAGAAATAACTTTTCCATTGTTTGGGGTTGTAGACAGCCACTATTTGCCTTTTTGCTGATTCAAAATACTAAAAAAAGAGCACAATATTGTATTATTTTTAAGGTTTTTGTATTAAAACTTATAATTAATATACTTCAAACTTTTCTGAAATTGCTCCTCAATAATAAATGTGCAATTCTTTTATTAAATCCTCTCAACCAGATTTTTGTTCTTGATTTTCAATTTATACAATTCAAAATATATAATTCAAGTCACAGTATTGATATGATATGATTCAAGTATACAATTCAAGTCACAGTATACAATTCAAAATGCTATAGCTCCATTTTATAAAATTACCATGCATCTAAAAAATAAAAAAGTGAAGATATCACTTGATACCCAAACTTTTATTGAATTTGCAAGTAAGCAAGGATTAAATAAAAACACTGACCCAACTAACTGAAGTTTATCAGCGAGAAATATTTATATTTTAAAATTGTATTCAATAATTTATATTCTATATTTCAACTTATATATTTTAAACTCAATTTATAAGTTTATCAAATGTTAAAAAACTTAAAATTTTTGATTAAAGCTGCAAAATAATATAGTTTTTAATAAATTTAAAATTTATGTTTGTATAAAAATTATTTAAAATTTTCGCTTATGTAAAATTTTCACTAAAATTTTTAATTTTTCAAAACCAACAGTTCGACAATGGAGCTGTACGTTTTAAATTTTTTTTTGCTCCTTGTATTTCATTTAATCTAATTTGATTAAATGAAACTTTTTTTTATACTATTAAAAAAAAAATTTAATATATAAAACTAATGAAATTAACCATTTAGTTAAAAATCCAAAATCGTTAAAATATTTTAACGGAAGTTTTCAGTTATTTCCATCCGTTTAATTTTTTGACGCTAACGAAACGAACGGATTTACCCGACAAAAAATTAAAAATTTTAGTGAAAAATCAAACGCCAATGCTTAATAAATTACAGAAGTTTTTTGACTTAATTGTGCTGTTAGAACAAAAGAACAAAAGCAATACAATAATTATTGTTATTGTTTTTCATCACAGTATAATCTGATATATTACAATAAATAGCAAAAACAAGTAGGGTAATAGTATAACAAGTAAGGTAATTTCGGCGTATAAAGCTATTTTGTTGTTTAAAGGCAAAATTTGCTCTCATAACGTTAATAAATCAAGCATATAGATGCCCTGCAGATATATCTATATATAAAAGTTAAAAATGTTTTCAAACTTTTGAAGTTTTATGTAAGATATATTTTTAAAAAAGTATTCAAAAATGACGAAATTAGCGACCTAGTTCGAAATACTTTAGAAAGTTAGGAAGATTATTGAAAACGCATTGATATATTTAAAATATCATAAACAGCTGTAAATCTGAATCTTATAAAGTTATTGTCTCTTAAATGAAATTTTCTTACACCTAATTGGCATAGTGAGGGCGTTGCAAACACTTTGATAAATAAATTTTTTAAACCACCTATTTTAGTAAAGTAGGAATATATCACCCAAATAAGAAACCTTATTAGAAAAATTCCAAATTAAAACTGTAAATAAAATGATGATTAATTTCTATGATTTCGATGATTATTATTTCTAAGTTCCTTTTTAAACAAGAATTCATGTTTATAAACTCATAAATAGTTCATAAAATATTATTTTACATAAATAAAAATGCAAGATTTAAAAAAAACTTTAAAACAAGAGATTTATTTTAGAAAGTTCAAAAATAGTTTATCAATATATGAAATATAAATTTATTAAAGCATCATGGTTTCATACAGACATCACAGGTAAATGCTTTTTTAACATAAAACCGCATATTGCAGCACATTTTTCATGCCGCCATTAACAGCAATTATGGCATTTATCCCAATTATCCTTTTTTTTTTAGGTTATTTAGGTGCTACCAGAAGCCCTTGCAGTCTTATCACGGAGCACCGTGGGAGACTCGGACCTCTGGGTTCTGAGCCATAACTCTAACCAATGCGCCACGGCTGCCACGGATCCTTTAAAAAAGGATCAACAGGATTACCATAGCTGTATTGACACATTGTACAAGATTGTTGATCAATCACATCTTTCGCACCAGGGTTATTCAAACAAGACTTTTGATTTCTGATGAGTTTTTATTGATAAAACACAATATAAAAAATTGCTGATTTCTACTAAATTATTGCTCTGTACTTTTAAAAAAATTGAGCGCTATATATATATATATATATATATATATATATATATATATATATATATATATATATATATATATATATATATATATATATATATATATATATATATATATATATATATATATGTATATATATATATATATATATATATATATATTTGAGCAGCCGTGGCGCAGTGGTAGCGCACTTGTTTCAGAAATGTAAGATCCGTGGTTCAAACCCCACCTCTGGACAAGTTTTGCGACATCGGTTGGGAAGGAAGTGTGAACTTCCTATTAAATGCTCTTCCGCGGTGCTCTGTGATAAGACCGTAAGGACTTCTTGGGGCACCGAAATCAACATTAAATATATATATATATATATATATATATATATATATATATATATATATATATATATATATATATATATATATATATATATATATATATATATATATATATATATATATATATATATATATATATATATATATATATATACAGTATGGGTCAAAAAAACCGGCCAAGATTTTTTTGCAGAAAAATTTACGTTTTATGGGTTTTAAAAGCATTTCTCAGATATTAAAACCAATATCTCAACTTATATATTTCTTACATATTTCTTTTTTATTTAAATGTCTTATATCCCATTTCTTATATTAAAAAAGAGTTTCATATTGAGTCTAAGTTTAACTTTTTTCTTCTTTTTTCAACAATTTCTTATTTCGGCTCTTATTTGTCATAGTTGTGGTTAAATCAAATAACTTAAGTTATTTGATTATTTTGTAATAAAATATAAGTTGTAGATAGACAGGGTTAATCTTAGCCTAACCCTGTATATATAAAAAAATCTAAGATGTATTTATTAATGATGAAATATGCTAATTTATTACATTTTAGACTAGATAAATATATAATATATAAAAATGGTTTTAAATGACATTAGTAAAGGAAGAATTATTGAGATCTCATCCTTTGGTATGACTCATAGAGATATTGCAAGAAAGGTTGGATGCGGAAAAAGTACTGTTACTGATTTTCTAAAGAAGTATAAGGAGACAGGAGAAACAGTCCATCAATCTGGATCAGGAAGAAAGAGAAAAACTACTAAAAGAGAAGATAGACGCATTGTCCAAGCTGCCCTTAAAAATCGCCGTATTTCTACAGATGGGATAAAAGCAGAAACTGGTAATACCAATATTTCTGGAAAAACCATAATTCGTTGTTTACATGAGTGTAAAAATTTAGATTCTCATTGGGCTATCAAAAAACCTCTTTTATCAAAGATCAACATTGCACGTAGGTTTTAATGGTGCAGTGAGCATAAAGACTGGACTATTACCTAATGGAAGCAAGTTGTTTGGTCAGATGAGTCTCCTTTTAGCTTTAGATGCAATTGAAGATTTCGTAATTGGAGGCGTAGAAATGAAAAGTATCACCATGAATGTATAAAAGCCACAGTTAAGCATCAAAAAAAGATTAACGTATGGGGATGCTTTGCCGCACATGCTACAGGAAGGATTACACAAGATTAAAGGCAATATGGATCAATACCAGTAACACAGTATCCTTGTTCGTATGCTTGTCTTTTGAATTGCGTAAAAGAGGCATAGAATAGCTTTGAACCATTGTTATTAACATAGTTTGTTGACAGTATGCCTAAAAGAATCAAAGCAGTCTTAGCTGCAAAAGGTGCTATGACCTAGAACTAGATTTTGAGATTTTGTTTCAAATAAAATGATTCTTTCAAGAAAATAATAGAATACAATAATTCTGCCAACAATTATTTTGTACTATGTATATTTGGTAATACTTTTCTATTTATTAAATCATCATTACATTATAAAATGTGTCTTTTAATGCTTTAATGTTGATTCTCTTCAAAAAAACATTTTGGTGTTTTTTTTTATCTTTTTAAATATATATATATATATATATATATATATATATATATATATATATAAAATATATATATATATATATATATATATATATATATATATATATATATATATATATATATATATATATATATATATATATATATATATATATATTATATATATACGTTTTATATATACCTGTTAAAAGCGTGATATTTATATATTGATACTTTATATAAAATCACTCATTAAATTTGTTTTCTGTATACATACAAATTTTGTAAAAAAACCACATAAAATTTCTTGGCCGGTTTTTTCTGGCCCATACTGTATATATATATATATATATATATATATATATATATATATATATATATATATATATATATATATATATATATATATATATATATATATATATATATATATATATATATATATATATATATATATATGTATATATATATATATATATATATATATATATATATATATATATATATATATATATATATATATATATATATATATATATATATATATAAATTAGTAGAAAATCACTTAACAAAATTTTTTTTTCATTTTACATTGTGTTTCATCAATAAAGACTCATCAGAAATAAACAAAATTTTTGTTAAGTGATTTTCTACTAATTTATAATTGCTCTGTTCTTTTAAGAACATTGAGCATTCTATTTTGTAGAACACATTTTGAATTATTTAAATATATATATATATATATATTCTGACATAAAACTAATTTATATTGTGGGGTTTTTTATTGTATACTTTTATACATAATATCTCAAATGCCTATTTCCATTTAAGTTTTGAAGAAAGTACAGTTCGGGAAATTTGACACTGCCGAAATAAAAAAAACTATTTATTAGCTGAAATTATCTCCTTAGAGTAGTCCTTAGAGAACATTTATATCTTGTTATATGTTTTGAGTTTCATATTATTGTTACTCACATTTTATTTATAATATTACATATTTTTAAATAAAGATAGTTATAATTTTTTGGTGAAAATTCACGAGAAAAAAAAGCATTTACATTATCAAAAATGTAAAAATGTAGAAAAAAAAGTTAATAATTATAAATTAATACAAAAAAAGATATTTAAACTAACATTATTAAGAAGATTCTTTATCTTGCTACAATACCCAAATATGGTTTCAATATCCTAATAAATAAATATTTTCAGGTGTCTTTTAAAAGGATGCCAAAATTACCCTACTTTACCCTACTTTACCCTTAAGACACACACACACAAAGTAAACATATTTTATAGAATTTTGTGTCTTTGCATGTTAGCTTTTGTAACTTTTATTAAAATTAATAACGTGATAACACAAAAAAAAGTTTTATTTATATTTACTTGAAGTTTACTTTATGACCAGCTTGAAGTTTACTTTATGACCAGCAATTTCTTGAAAATTGATTTTCAAAAATATAACGCACAGTTATATTTTTATATACAGTCACAGTTATGTTTTTACATATAGTCTTTTTATTTTTATTTTAAACTCTTCAGACAAGTTTTTCTAAAACAAGATTTTATAAAATAGTGAATTCTTTTTTGCTGTTTTTAAAAATTAAAAGCGAACCACTTTTGCAAGTGCAACCGTTGTATTGTAAATTGTGAATTGGATTCAAACTAATTAATAAAGTATTTTGAATGCTTTCAAAGTCATTGTTAAATATTATTTTCAAATATTAGAGAGAGTAGTTAATTGGGATTTTTGTCTTATCGCAACATTAATGCAACATTAGTATTGTATTAAGGCGAATGCTTATTCTTTAGCCTTAGGCAAACGCAAGTTTCAGTAAATTAACTAACTATTTACGTTCCAATTTGCTTCTTTAAGAGATTTCTTTTAGTTTAAGTTTATTATTGATGAAAAAAAATAAATTATAAAACTGATTTTAATGAATTGAATTTGCAAATCTGAGAATGAATGAATCAAATATAATAAGTTATAATTTATTATAAAATTAGTTTTGTAAAATTTATAATTGTGAAATTGTGAGTTTTAAAAATTGCAGGATTTAATTTACGTTCTACAGATGCTGACAAACATACCACAGGTTTGTTAAAATATTTGCAGATTTTATGTTATGAATGATACTTTTCAAGTCTTAAACAGTATTTTAAAAAGTCTCAGTTCTCTACAATTTATATTTAATTTGATTGGACTTCAGTTACTGCTAATGAATTTTCGTGGCATCTCCTTCATAAAGTTTACGATGATGATGAATAACTTAGTGGCAAATTAAATAAAGCACATAAGCACGCATTTCAAATTTTGCATCCAGGAAATAACTCAAAGTGTTGATTCAAATTTATTTAATTATCTTTCTTGAAAATACGTCAACTTCCATTATTATTAAAGTTATTTTCCACAAGATAATTAATATTGAATTTAAAATCAAAATAACTATATTGGTTTTGCAAATTTAAGGGATGATAAAAAAATTGAGTTTTGTTTATCGTAATGGATTAATTTAAGAAATAAAATTGACAATTTTTCCGCCATCTGATTAATTGCATAAATTTTTAATCGAGGTATAACTAAAGCTACAGTTTTAACTTAGCTACAGTTGGTACACTTAGGTACAGTTGCACTAAAAATGTGCAGAGAATTACAAAAGGTCGCAATGATGCTTTGTTAAACAAAAAATTAAACCTAAAGAAAAAAAATTCTCAAAAATTGTAGTTGTATATATATATATATATATATATATATATATATATATATATATATATATATATATATATATATATATATATATATATATATATATATATATATATATACAGGGGCGGACTGGCCATGTGGAAGATGTGGACTATTCCACATGGGCCGTTGTTAAGTACTTTGTTTTTACGTATATGTATTCTAATAAATTTTTTCTGTTCGATATTTATTCATTAATGTATATATTTATAAATTAAGCATAACTTTGTAATTTACGTCTGTTATCTTTGCTGCTTTTCCTCATTTTTCGTTGGCCTACAGGGCCGTTAAAAATATTTTTCCACATCATAATAATTTGGCCAGTCCGCCCCTGTATATATATATATATATATATATATATATATATATATATATATATATATATATATATATATATATATATATATATATATATATATATATATATATATATATATATATATATATATATATATATATATATATATATATATAAAATAAGCTCGTTGAAATTATTTATCAAAAAAACGCTGTATATATATGTATGTATTTTATTTGAGTTACTACTACTGAAAAAAGTATATAAAAGTTATTATATACAATATACAAAGGAAGTTATAAAAGTTCCAAAATTAAAATAGGAAATTAAAACATTCATTTGTTTTAATTACCGTTATATATTTTTATTAAGCACCCACACTATTTAATACAACAAGTTAATGCAAGAAATAAGAATATAATTGAATCCCGTAAATCTTTCATTTTATAAGTAAAAAACAAGAATTTGCAAAATATAAAAATAACTTACAGAATACAAGTATTTTGTAAGTTATTTTAAATAATAACTTGAAATGAAACTTTAAACATTGCTAATTCAGCCTATTTATTATTTATAATCTTACAAATCTTACACAAACTATTAAATGGTTGTTATATATTTAAAATTAAAACTTCAGTTATTTCAAAATGCTATAAATATAGAATTTTAAAATAAAATTTCTATTTTTTATAAACATTTTATTGTACTTTAAAGTCGAAATTTTAGCGATAACAATAAGTCTTATTTCAAGCAGAAGGTTAAAAAAAACTTTTTAACCTACTGCTTGATCCACCGCACGACTACTTATATTGTTTAAAAATGGTCAGAAATGATTAAACCGCTTAAAAAGTAATTTAAAATTTTATTTTTATGTGTCTTTAACAACAAAACAAAAATAGTTATTGCTAAAGTTAAAATGGTTTGAGGTATTTAGTATGAGGTATTTATGTTTTTGATTTAAATTTTTTTATACATACTTTTATACATATTTTATACATTTTTTATAGTTTTAAAGTGGGTTATATATAATTTAATCTAAATTGGCCGACAATGACGTTAACTTAGAAAAGTTATGCATGCATACATTTTAATAGAAAAAAATGCCAAAAAAACTTTTGCGCGCGTTTTAAATTTCTCGGATTAATTTCTATATTCCTCGTAATAGTTTAAAGGATGGACGGGTTACCTCAGAATCATTATGAAACTTAGCCACAAATGGAAGAAAAAAGTACAATTATTTCTAGCGCAGAAGCTTGGTTTAATGATCATCGAAATAGAATGTGCAAGTCGTACTGGGTTTTAAAAAGATGGTTATATAAGAATTATAGTTATAAAATAGTAAAGTTATAATGATAAAATGAAAATATTAAAAGTAACCAATAATCTCAAAAGATTAAATATTTATTTCAACAAAGATTTCTCTAAAGCGACAGTTAATATCAGAAAAAAGTCATTTGCAGAATTTAAGAAAAGGCGCCAAAAGAGAGGAAACCTTGCGATGAGGTATGACAAATTTATAAATTTTAAAAACATTGTAAAATATTTAAGTAACTTTCAAAATTTATATATATATATTTTTATACGTTGGAATTTTTTTAAAAGATATTAAAATGATTATAGAAATATTTTCAATTTTTGATAATGGCCCAGTTTTACTCACTTCCCCCTAATTAATATTATTATATTAGTCCAAAATTTGTACCCACCATAAATTCCTTATTTGCAAATATTATTTATGTATATTACAAATAAACTGCCCTCATTGAAGTTTTGTTATAATGAAGTGAAGTTATAAATATTACAAATAAACTGCCCTCATTGAAGTTTTGTTATAAAATAATATAAAAGCCATTGCCTACTGGTAGTAGTTGCTATGGTGAGAGTAAAACCAGGATGATAGTAGAAAATAGGATGAAGAGTAAAAATAAAAAATAAAAATCGTTTACACCCATTTTTCATATTTACCAAATTAATCAGATTAACGAGATTAAAATAAACTTGTTATTAAAGTGATGATTAAACTTTAGAATTCAAAACCCGTGATTTGTAATTGAAACAAAGCAGTTCTGTCTTTGTATTACATCATAAATGTATCCAAGCCAATTAAATTTTTTAATAGGTTTTTTTTTTTTTTACAACTATAAGTTTTATACAACTATATATTATTTACAAGTTTTATTATTTATTATATATATATTATTATTTACAAATTTTATTTAATATCTTTACAACAAATATATTTAAAGGTACTATGAAATATAGTAACGTTTGTAGGATATTATGAGTACGTTATCACTTTTTTAAAATTGAATTGCAGTGCCAAAAAGCATTACTTTGGTCATTTCCTTTTCAAAATTTAGCAAAGGTTCATCGGCTATGCAAATAATATTCTTTCACATAATGATTTTCAAAACTTTTCAACTTTTGAATGTTTGTTGGCAAAATATAAAACAAAATATTCAACAACAAGGCCGGCGCGATAGGGGGTGTGGGGGGGGGTGTGACACCCCCTCCCCCCATCAATGATTTTAAGTCGGCAAACTGGACCCTTAGTCGGCAAATCGGACCTTTTTAGACTAGTTAGTCGGCAAATGTCGACCCTTTCGATATAGGTTAGACAGTCGGCAAATGTCGTAATGGCAGTCGGCAAATTTTGGAAAACGAGGACCTTTTTTTTTTTTTTTTTATCAGTCGGCAAAAGTTGTAATGGCACCCCCTCCCCCCCCCCACGTGACACCTACTCGCGCCGGCACTGTTCAACAAAAACACGAAAATATAAACAAAAAAGTATAAAAAAAATTAAAAAAAATAAAATAAATACAATATGACAATAGTACTATTCACAATACTTTATGACCCGACAGCTCTAATCAGGTTTATTTAGTAGTAAGCTATGTGAAACTGAGTCAAAAGCTTTTTGCAGGTCCAGGAATACAGCACCAACCATATTTGCGTTGTTAACCTCTCTTTTGATGTTGCCACATAATAGTGCGGCAGTCAACTTTGTTGAACTATTTATATGAAAAACGAGCGTTACTCTTTTTTAACAAATAGATTTTGAAGTAAATATTAAAAATAAGGTAAATATTGGAAGTTACGAAGTTTTGTGTTGCAATTGATAATGCTATATAAAATTCGTAGGTGGTATTTAGATGGCATGTAGATGGCATGTAGATGGAATGTAGATGGCATTTACATGGCATTCGTAAATGATATTTTAGTGATGAAATTGAGTTTTTGTGATAGTTAGCTTTTGACAAGTTTACTTTACTACGGAAATTTTACAACAATTTGTATGCCTACCAATCAATTTTGTTCCAACTTTCACGTGCTTTTCTTAAAAGTCTCTCACTGTCATTAACTGACTTCTTAACTTCATTGGACAGCAACGAACTCGTTTTCCCCTAATACATCTCTTTACAAATCTTCTTAAAATCTTCTTAAGTCTTCTTAAAAAAGTATTAAGTTTGTTACAAAAATCTTTTAAAGTCATTGATGCATCATTTGACTCATAAATTTGACTTCAATCGATTTGGAAATTGATTACGTCATAATTGCTATAACTACGTGCTTTGATAATTTTTGTATGTATCTATTTTATAGGAATGTATTTTTCTAACGCAAGCAAATATTTCATGATCACCGAGTGAGGTAGAAGTAACCATGTCATAAGGTTGATGATTTATTGGTTATAATAAGATTAATAACGTACCAGTGATGCAAGTTGATTTTTGACCAATTGTTAAATCCATTTAATAAAACTAATTAAAATGGATTTAAATGAACTTACTCAGAGATATTAAGGATATCTTCTAATAACGTAATATGAGCATTTAATATAAATCAGTTATTTTATGGAAAGAGATTCAATTAATAAAACTTTTATTATCACATATTTTATTATCATATTTTTAACAACTTGGTTTAAACTTTACCATTATAAAATGACTCATCTATGCATTTAAAATTGCATCACCAATTATGTCTCTCTTTGAAAGTGGTTAAAACAAGCCCATTTACAAAAAATATTAGCATTTAGAAAACGTTTTATCACATACGAGTAACTTTTTTACCAGTAGTATTATAGATAAACAACATAGTATACAACATTACGAATCTAAAAGGAGAAACCGTATTCATTCTCTCTATTCTCAAATCAAGAATACACGCTTTTACAAGATGAGTTTCTTTTTCTAGTGCATGTCTTCATCCTCCCGATTGTTAGACACAATTCTAAAATCATCGTCTCAGTTTAAAAGGTAGGAAAAAACCTCTTATTTTGTGATATGTTTCAGCTTTGATAATTTCAAAGAAATTAACTTATTTAATTTCAAGGAAAATGTTATGATAAACTCCACTAATTTCGTTTTATTGTTTTACAATATTTTTTGAAGTTTATCAATTTGCTTACCTTATATGTTGTTTGTTAATAAAGTTTTTTGATAAAAAAATAATTTATAAATTACATAAGAAAATTTTACATACAATAACATGTCCTTCTTAAATTACATTTAATTTAAGTAGGCCAAAACAATAACAATAATTTAAATGAGTTTAATCTTCAGACATCTTTTTCAAAGCCAACAACATCCAAAAGTGCCGGCAGGGACATCGGAAGGATAATTTGATAATTTGGATACGACATATTCTGTCATTATTCAAACTACAAACTTGAATACGTTCGTGCTTTGATCAAATGAAAATGTCTTGCGATGATTAGAGCCTGAGAACAAAATTTCTTATTTACACTCTGACAAAAAACATTTAATTAATAAATGTTTATCACTGCGTAATTAAATTTAGTTATGCAGTGATAAACAATTTGATTTTTAAAAAGATTAAATTGTTTATCACTGCGTAATTAATTTTAAGTTGCAAACTCGGAGGTATTTATATATAAAACTGATTTCTCGAAAAATTATATGCATAAAATACAGCTAAGTAGTAATTTTTATTTTATTTATGTGATATTTTAGTCTGATTAGCTCCGCCGTCAGATCTGACGAAGGTCTGAAAACGGATCAGAATTTAAATAAATCTATTCCATTCATTTAACAAAAACAAATTTTATTTTACGTATTTTTTGATTATTACGTCTTTTATTTTACCTCTGCAGAGGTTACTAATAATGTTGCATAATAATGTTTATTTTTATCAAAATAAAAATTATTATGCACAACTTCTCAGAAACGCAGTAGACACTCTTTTTGACGTAAACGAAATGAAGGAAACTGTTTTACCAACGCGTGGTATGTTTTTTGCCATATTAGATAACATTTTTGAAAGGGAAATGTTAAAAAACGGTTGTTCCTCTATAAACATTTTGAAAATTCGAATTTAAGTGTTGATTATGTTGATTCGTTGAGAAGATTGACATATTGTAATAAAATTACATTGTGATTTTATTACATGTCAATATTTTATTATATGTCGCTGGCTACATATTGTAGATAAGTACGTACTTAGTCGATGGCTAAATTTTGTTTTGTTTTTTGTACACCACAAGCAAAAAATGTCAAAGAATTTGGTAAGTATGAGTCTTAGATTAGGGTGGAGTGGGGCTAGTTAAGCAATTTTTACTAAATCTAACAGAATTCATCAACAGTGCATCGGATTTAAACAATTTTTTCAATATTTCAAAGATAATATAACTTAGAAAATGTATAGTATAAATATTTTTTTGAGAAAATATTGCCTTGCTAAAGTTTGTGGAGCTGCTCAACCTGCCTCAGCGGGGTAAGTTGAGCAATAGTATGTAGTAAGTTGAGCAATCAACAAATAAATAAATATGCATGGTACGAAACTTGGGTGAATCGTCAATAAAACTTTTACTAACAGTAAGCGTGTGTATAACTTCTTATTTATACACTTTAATGACGTAATTAAGAGAAGAGAAAATACTAAATATTAAGAAAGCGACATAAAATATAAAAATACTATTTTATACATCTTGAATTTTGAAGCCCGATTTAAAAATTACTAATTTTAAAAATATATATAAGTAATGTACGGCTAAATTGTTTCTTACCCAAGTTATTTTTTTATGTTCGATAATTCATTTATTTTTTTCAAAGCAGCTCAACTTACCCCTGCTAAGCAAGGTACCACATTTAATAAGTTTTAAAGGGAACTGTAAGACATAATTCGGTAAAGTATCAACACTTAAGTGATGGCAGATAAAAAAAAGTATAAGCATCCAAGAGAAAATTTTTTTTTTACCTTTTTGGTCTAAAATATAAAAATTTCCCGTGTATCTAACTTAACTGCTTTCCAACAATATTGTTGCGTAGTTTTTGAGATTTTTTAATTTCCCAACTAACGCTTATGCTCAACTAGCTCCGCTCAACCCTAATATAAACCATTGAATCGACTTGAAATTCATTAGTGTCTTAGTAAGTAAATAATAAAATGAAATTCAAAACAATAAAGCCAGCAATTACGCAGCATTGTTAGTTACTTATTAGCGAATATTTGTCACTATTAGGTGTCGTTTTTTATAAGAATGAGCTTATTCTTATTTCATTATTTGCCTAGGCAACTTGAAATAGTTAAGTTATTGGATTTTCCTGAAAATATTAAAGATATCTTTAAATCATTTCATAAGTAAGACCTGAAAATTTAAGGCCTTAATTCAAAGTGGTTCAAAAGTAATTGGGTTTGAAGTTTCATAAAACGTTGACTTTGTCATTTTCAAAATTTTCTATGTTTGGATTTATAAATTTCATGCAGCCAAAAATTTGTTTGAAATGAGAGAAATGAATGAAAATAAAATGAAGTGCTGAATTTTTATGAACGAATGTAATATAAATTTTTATACATTAAAGAAAAAGATTGAGCTTTTAAAAGATCTGCAACACACTTTGCTCCGTTACCCAAAACTATCGCAGGGGCGTTTAATAACGCAAATTCTATAACGCAAAGTCAATGTTTTATGAAACTTCAAACCGCAATAACTTTGGATTTGCTTTGAATTTATGGTCTCAAATTTTAAAGTTTTTTTTATGAAATGATTTGAATATACCCTTAAAATTTTAAAGAAAATTAAAATATTCAAGTATTTCAAGTTGCTGATTTTGTCTCATTCTTATAGAAAATGACGTAATTAAGTAATTTTACGACAAAGATCAGAGTTGACGGGCTTTGAAATGGCGAGGCACAATTTTCAATATCTTCTAAAAAAGTCCTCTATAACTAAAAACTTCTTAAAAATAAAAGTCCTTTAGAAAAAAAGTTTGTGTATATGGGTGGGTGCAATGTCCCTTGGCCCCCGAATCGTTGGCCCTGGAGATAACTAGCCAAATTTTGTTAACAAAATGCATACTAGCCACATTTTGTTAACAAAATGAAGTAGAAAAGGGATATTGAACCACCGGTATTAACGCATTTTTAAATGTTCAATATTAACAATGTTACTGAACAAAAACATCTTACGAATTTAAGTTCACATTTATAGTCAGAAAAATGAACTTCGTCAGATTATTTTAGAAAAGATTTTTAATAAAAAATTTTTGATTATTCTAAAAGTAAATTTAATCGCGATTTTACAAGACAAATAAAACTACATTAATAAACTTTCTTTGCTTAAATTAAACGAATCCCTAAAGAATGTTAAAATCTCAATAAGCGATTATCCGAGCATATTGTTTTGTAAACCAATTTTTTAAAAGTTATTATTATAAAAAGATTTTATAAGCAATAGTTTTAGGTATATTATTACTTGATAATGAGTAATCGCTAATAGATGACTGACATACCATTGATATTATCAAGAATGGCAGTTAAAATCAAGGGACGGATTCAAGCTCAGCTAAATTTAGTTAGTGATCTATTGATGCGAGCAAGGTAAAGCATTCAGGTTGATAATAGAAGTGGCTGCTTTGTTATTAAGTACCATTAGTGGATTAAGCAAAATACGATGTGTTAGGATTTGTAAAAATTTGCCAAGATCAAGAGCTAAGCGTAAAACGCCAAGCTTTCTAAAAAAAGATTTTAGAATTCAAGTGAGGCCATTGACTATATAAAATTGAATAAATAAGAGTGGGTTTGAACAAAAAGTTCCACGCATAAAAAAGTATCAAAACCAAAAACTTGCGTTTGCTGAGAAGTATGTAAAAATAACGGTTTTTTACTCAATTAAACTTCACAATTTTCATTTTTAATGAAAATTGTGAAGTTTGATTGAGTAAAAAACGGTATGGAGAAAAAAAGGTAAACCATTGACACTCAGTTCATTCAAGGAATTTTAAAATTATGGTGCGGGCTTTGAAGGCTTGGAGTAGAATAAGAAAGAGTCTAGATAGAATTATGGATTATAAGGTTTATGTCAATTTTTTTATTTTTTTTATTTATTTTTTTGTTCTTATAACAAATTTTTCTGATAAAATGCGGTTTTACGTAATATATAATACAGAAACAGCAAGTTCCTTAGACTCTAAGTAAGGGTATGAGGGACTTGTTTTCAGGGGATTAGGAACTTGTATGCTTAGGACCTAAGCATACTTCAAAGAAAGCCAAAAAGTTTTTTTTATCCAGAAGCAGATTAAGTTCTCAATCTGCTACCATATACTGCCATATTACCATAGCCACACCATAATACTGCCTCCACCGAATTTTATTGTTGGAATTCAACTGAGTATGAATGTTTCGTCTTTTTTCTCCATACGTTTTAAACATTCATTTATGACTCGCCAGTCCGTAAAACTTTATTTCAGAATGATACCGTTATTTTTACATACATTTTTTACATTTTAGCAAGTTAACTAAATAAATACAAAATCGACTTACAGAATTCATAAAGTCGAAAAAATGAATTACTTTGTGAAAAACTATACTTAATTAGCATTAAAAATTTGTATTGTTTGAATGTATTGCTAAGTTTTTTTGCTTATTGAATTCTTCATTATATTTGCTTTCAAAATAATCATAAAGTTTAATTATAAAACTTTTCTGAAAGTCTGAAATTTGACAAATTTTACATTAAAAAAACAAAAACATTTTCCCTCTGATACTTATCTCCCTGACTGAATTTAAACAACCTTGTGCTGCCAACATTTAAAAGCATATAACCAACAGTTATAATAAATCTAATAACTTAAATGGTATTTATGACGTTACACAAAGTCACAATAGCGTGTAATTGACATGAATCGTTTAGATTATTAACATAATTGCTTGATTTTCAATAAATACTTTCAACTACAGATCATTTAAAAAAAATTAGAAACAGAAGCATTCCGTTTCGATTACCATTTGTAAAGCTTTAAAACATTGTTTTCATTTTGGATGGATTAACCTTAATCTTCCGCGAAATGAACTGAGATCTGAAATCTAAATCTGATTGTAAAATGTTTTTTCAGCAAATCAAGTATCTTAAATTTTTAATCGTTTTAAAAATTTTATATCATTTTTGTTAAACTAAGTTTAGCTTTCAAAAAAAAAAATTTAACATTTTATAATTTATTTTTACTTTTTTTCAAATTGTTCACTCTTTTTTCTACAGTAAGTAAACACTTTTTTAAAGATTGACAACAAAGAAAAACATGAATATTGCTTTGAAAATTGATCAAATTTGAAAACATTAAGGTTAGATAAATCACGTATATTTAAATTTTTTATTATCTTGAAAACAACAACATTTTTACTATTACTTTTTCTTTACACATCCTAACAGGACTTCCACGACACTAATGTTTGTATTGTACTTTTATAATATTTACGACTTATCAATTAAATTATCATTATTTATTATTATTTAGAAAATAATCATTTGTAATAAAAATTAAAAAATTAAACATTATCTAAAAATTATAATATAATTATAAAATAATCTAAAAGTTATATATATTATAAAACTATATAAAAATTATAAGAATTAAAAATATTATAAACTAATTACGGTAAAAAATACAGTCCAGAATTTTGACTTAGGTATGTGGCTGACTTGATCAATTATTTCGGTTAATTAGCAAAGAAAAACTAAACTCAAGTAACGTTAGCAAACAACTAATTATGCAGATCTTTAATGGGGGAATTGGCCCCTCTTATTTTTGCAATACATTGTTGGTTATCAGAAAATTAGTAAAGACTGTCAATTTTTATTAAATCGATATTAATCTTGGAACTTTTAAAATCTGATGTTTTAACGAAACCGTATTAGTGATAATAAATTATAATAAATGTTTATTATTCCCATAACAACTCGAAATGTACAAAACGTTTTTGTTACTAAATACATTTATGTATGTTGTTTTTAAATGAAATATTTTCTTATTTAGAATTCTTATTTAAAAAATAAATTTTTTAAAGTTAATTCTAAAAAGGAAGCAGACTTTTAATATTGAAACGCATCTAAATGCTTGAATACACATATTGACAATTTTTTTGTAATTGTTAGTTTTCTTTTATTATCAACCTTTTTACTTAATTAAAACGAAGACAATTTAGGTTATATTAAATTACTTTCAAATTAAAACATTCAGACTTGCAAAACTTTATACAATGTAAATTACAGACAAATTAAATAAAAAGTCAGACATGCTAAAATATAAATTTAATACTATCTCTTTTTTTTTTGCAACTAGTAAACTATTGTATATTCAGATTATATTAATGTGATTAACAAAAAACATATAAGCCAATCAGATAGTAAACTCGATTACTAGGTAAAGAAAAATAATTTTTTTTCTGAACGTTAATTGATTTATATTTTAAATAAAAAGTACTTTTTTAATAATGATAATACTTTTTAGATATAGATAAATACTTTGTAAATATAGATAAATGCTTAAGTACTTTATAAATATAGAAAAAGACTTTTATTAATTTTTTTTTATATAAAGTTTTTTTTTTTAATTTTTAGTGTTTTGTTTTTGCATTGTTCTGATCATTATCGTTGCCGTTATTGATTATTTTTTACTCGTGTTTCTTTTGTAGCTGATTTTTACGAGTATATATTTATGTTAAACTAGAGGCGTGTTCCATATGCCCTGTTTTCTATATGAGGCTTAGGCATCACTCAGCCCAAGAAAACAACATCTTGAAACTCTTGTTACAAGACATTTTTCACCTAACCCATATCCGATATGTTTATCTCCGATAAGTTGTTGTTTATCTCCGATAGGTTGTTGTTGTAGCTAATGTTAGCACAGCAATCTTTTACTTTTTAAACTAAACTTTTATTTGTTTTTTATTGACTATTTGTGGTTTATTAATATCTTTTTAAAATTTTTTTTTACCTCCATTTAAAAAATATATATATTTAGAATTAAGAAAAAACTTGCTTTATTAAAAATTTAAAAGCACATTTAAATAACTTGTATTTGCTCGTTTTTCAAACTTATTGTATTGGTTTTTTTCCCGCATATTCTTTAGTTATAAAATTTTAAACGTTAAGAAATTTTTAAACTTGAAAGTATAATAATCAAAGCATTCCGTATTTATTTTTAACGAGAAGATTAATGACGCGAGATGAGTATTTCTTGTCAGATTTTAAAATAGAAAAAGTTTCTATTATTTTTAAAACCACGCAGGGTTAGCAATTTCTACTACGTAATTTATGTAATTGTTCGTAAAATAACTAAGCTACGCACTTTGTAAACACAGTGATTATTAAGTTAATTGCACGGGATATTTTATATGAGTCATAAATTGTGTTTTTGTGAATGTAAAAAAACTTCTACATGCAGTTATAAGTATAAAAGTGTGTTTAAACTATTTTTTATTATTTTGTATTTTTAAATTGTAGATTAATTAAAACACAGTAAAAGAATAAAACTTCATGCAGCTAATTGAGGTGCTAAGGTTGTTTGACTCTCCTTTAAGTCAAGAGCAATGTTGGGCAATCTGTTATGGCGCCTGTCGAACTTTGAACAAAAAAAGAGCAGAAGATTTTCAAAGACATGAAAAAATAAAATATATTATAAGTTTTGAATCTTTGCTACTGACTCAAAGAGGAGAAATTGAAATTTTACATTCGGAGCCCCACTACGGTATTCCTCAAAAAGATTCTGAAATAATATTCAACTTGGGAAACCTTTTATGTCGATGTTTGGATTATGGGTTAAATGAGACTGAGATTGAAGACGTTAAATTCACAGATGATATGGCTGAACTTATTGGAGGTATTTTATTCTTTTTGGTTATATGTTTTATATATAAAGCAAACGTAGATATAAATATGTTATTTCCAAAATTCTTCTCAAAATAAACTAATTTAACATTGTTTTAGTACTTTTCAAACAAAAAATTCCTCTCAAAGTAAACTAATTTTAGATCGCTTTAGAATTTTTCAAACAAAGATTAGGTTCAACGGGTCAGAGCAAAGTCACAGCAACGATAAGTGTCACTAACTAGTGTTGGACCCGGAAAAAATTTTGAAGGAGGGATGTGGATTTTAGCAAAAACATTTTTACAAATAAAACTGGGTTTTGGTTACAAAAAGTCAAATATTTGTTGCATTTAAATAAAATATCTTTTTGCATATATCTACATAAATTAAATATTTTTTTTATATTTACACAAAACTTTTAAACCATTTTAATGTTATAATCGTAATGCTTAAATGTTATAACCTTAAATGCTTTATGCAGAAATTTCAATTAGGTTTTAATTAAACCAAAAGCATTTTTAATAATCCATAAAAAGGGAAATTTTAAAGAACTCTTGCTAAGCGACCGGCATAACATTTAATGTTCTAAATTAAGAAAGCATCAGATTTATGCAATGAAATAAAATGTTTTGAAAAAAAACATTTTGATTTTTTTTAAGTCAAAGTCGCAAGATAAAAAAGTGAATATATTATTTATTATTATATAAAAATATATTTCTATTTTCTTTTTCTGTCTATACGGCCTGAAATTTTAAAAATTTTTTCAACTAGGTATTTACTAAAGAAAAAAAAAATATATATATATATATATATATATATTTTAAACAAACCGATGCCTTTTTAGGTGAGGGTGACAGTGTCCCTCCCCCATTGAATTGTTCCTGTGTATATTCATATATATATATATATATATATATATATATATATATATATATATATATATATATATATATATATATATATATATATATACATATATATATATATATATATATATATATATATATATATATATATATATATATATATATATATATATATATATATATATATATATATATATATATATATATATATGTATGTATGTATGTATGTATGTATGTATGTATGTATGTATGTATGTATGTATGTATGTATGTATGTATGTATGTATGTTTGTATGTTTGTATGTATGTATGTATGTATGTATGTATGTATGTATGTATGTATAAGTTTGCATTAGAAAATATATTTTATTTTTAGGAATGGTTTTGCAAAGTAGCGAGTTTGATGAGGGAATAGGTGACTTAGATAGCCTTTCAGAAAGCTGGGAAAGTAAACGTTTAAATACTTGCCGCAATTTTAAAGCGCTTATTGAAATAACTCAATTTTGTGAAAAGCGTCGATTAAGTCGAAATGTTTCAGAAAGCAAAAAACATTACTTAAACGTGTGCAAAGCACTTTATATCGAAGCATCAGAACTCAAAGCATTTTTAGGACATGTAATGTGTGATTTTATTATTGATCGTTATGATTCATTTGAAAAAAGCCAAGAGCTTGCAAAACTATACTTACAGGATTGGGCGAGCTTATGGGTGCGTGTAATGAACGAATTGCGGCTAAATACAGCAAAGTATAGAGCAATTTTCCCCGAAGATTACCAATATGTTACCTATGAAGTAAGTCCATTAGATCGTAAGATTCGCAAGAGAAACCTTTCATTTTTACCTGATGATGCTGAAAATATGGTTTACAATTTTCTTCGTAGCAGAATGACCAGTTTAGATTCAAGAGCCGATAGTGTTTGGGAATTGAATCAATCGGGTAGTTTATCTTCTAAAGAAGAGATTGTCGATGAAAATAATACGAAAAAAATAAAACTAAGTATAGATAAAAATTTAATAAATAAAATTGAATCTTGGAATATTGAAAATGATATAAGCAATATAAGCTTTCAACAACCAGATAAAGTATTAATATATAATGAAAGTTATTTTGATTCCACGACATCCACGACAAACAAAATCGACCATAATTTAATAGTGAAAACAAATGAGGTAATGCATTCACAAGGCATAACTTTTGACTCCAGCTTCTCCAAAAGTTTGATGGATTTAGATGAAATTGATCTTAGCAAAGAAGATGATGCTTTTACAGATAAAAAGATTGGCGTTAGTATGATCGAAATTTTGAAGATTCGACAAGAGTTAACGAGATCCGAATTTGAAAGTTCTTCCGATGTAAACTTTATTAATGGAAAAAAATGTTTTATTTGTCGAAAAGTGAAATTCTCAATATTTCAACGCGCCAGAGTCTGTGCAATATGTTGTAAGAAATGCTGTTTAAAATGCATGGTGGAAAATTTTCAGATACCTAACCATTTAGTAAATACATTACCTTCAAATTTAAATGTGACGTATGGTAATCGAAACTTGATATATTCCAAATGGAATCTAGATATTAGTGATTTCCATATTTCGCGATGTTACAGCACAGATAACTTGATTATGAATAAAAGAAAAAATAGAATATTATTAAATATTTGCGTTGTTTGTAAAGAACTACTAGAAAGTATTGAACAAGAAAGAAAGATGAAACGTACAACGTATTTAGGGCTTGATAACTAATTAGGAGAAAAAATATATATAAAAAATTCGCGTGTAAATTGTTTATATTTAAGTAATATTTATTTAGAAATAAAAAAATTCTAGTAATCTTTGTTGTAACAACGATACACTTCTCCAACATAACAACGATCTTCTTTTTAAGAGGTTTTTAGTTAAAATGAGTTTACTTTAGGTTTTTTAAAGCATTCCTTCTAGTATGTTGACATGAGATAAAAACCTATTAAAAACAAATCAAAAGCATTTTTTTTTAAACCGTTTTCTAAAATAATAAAACATTCAAAAAATTAGGGGTTTCTAATACATTAAATGGCGTACTTTTTGAGCGCTAAAATATATAAAAAATATTTTCGGGCATCAATATTCAAGATAATTGTATAAAATAATATTTTTATTCTACGACACTTTCTTACTATTTATTTTTTTCTCCTCTTACTTACGTCATTAAAGTGTATAAAAAAAGGTATATGAATTATAAACACGCTAACTGTAATTGATAGTTTTATTGATGATTTACCCATATAATGAATATTAATTCTTGGTTGATCAACTTGTTCCACGCAATTGGTCACCTTTTTAGGCAGGTGGAATAGTTTGGTAAACTTTAAGCAATATCTTTTCAAACAAATTTAAAAATATATTTTATTCGCAACCATTTTGAGATTTAAATTATCTTTCCAATAATGAAAAAAATATGTAAATCCGACACACCGTTCCTGAGACCTGCTAGATTTAGTAAAAATTGCTCAACTAGCTCCGCTTTACTCGACTTAAATAAAAAAAGTACTTAGTGCGTTAAAGTATAACAAAGCAATAAATTAATTTAAGCAATTAATTTTTATACTTAAATTATTTAATTTTTTATAATAAACTATTTAAGCAATTAATTTTTATGCATAAATTATTTAATTTTTTTTAATAAATTATTTAAGCAATTAATTTTTATACATAAAAAAAATGGAAATATAATTTTTTTTTTTAAACTAATTATGAACAACATAAAGTCGTCGGTTGACAAAATACTTTTCTTTCCAAATGTGAAGAGTTTCGAAAGCTATCCCCTTCAAAAACTTAAAAAGATTTGAGCTTCACGAATGAGCTTCAAATCTTCAAAAAGTTTACATTTATGATTTTTGCCAAAAGTGTACATTTATGATTTTTGACATCATCAAAAAACTGTTTAATTTTGTCAAAAGAGCTTAACTTCATCATACAACCACAGATAAGCCAAACTTTTTTTAATTTTGTTGCAAATAAAACCTTGAAAACAGTACTTGTTTTTAGAACTGAAACAAAAAAACCTTGGTTTAAGATAACTACAAAAAAAGGTTATTCGTTAAATATATCATAATTTATTTTTAGATTTCAAGTTTTATCAAAATAAAAACTTCAAGCTTTATACAGCAGTGAATTATTTTATATACTTTATAACAAACTCCTCGTTTTTAACTTCTAGATTTTTTTCTCTTTATTTTATCTTTTAAATCTAGCTAAAAGGTTTGTAAAAATGGTCTAGATTTGTGTAATCATTTACAAAATGTTTACATAACTTTAAGAAGTATTTTAACAAAATCTTTAACATAGATGGAGAGTTTTAAAGAGTTTTTTTTAGATGGTTTTTTTTAGATGGTTTTAACAGAATAATAGCTTAATGATTTTTAAAGATTTCTGTTTGAAAGTTTTCATGTTTTTTTCTTTTTATATAAAAGACTACACAATGTTATAAAGGTCTTGCTTGTTCGGATTTTTCCATTTTATCCATTTTTTGCCATTAAATGCTTGGCCTGGGCATCTACATTCGTAAGAACTCACCCATTTGTCGTGAAACTAGGTTTGAATCTACAGACTATTCATTTATGTGCTTTCGTTTAGCACAACTTCACTCTATCGCCTTTCTCTTTGTTCTATATCGCTCTCCTTCATCCCAAGATTGCACTATTCTTGATGTTATTTCTGATCAAATTGACCAAGCCCTCTCTCTTTATCCATCGGCCAATATCGTCGTTGTTGGTGACTTTAATGCCCATCACACCGATTGGCTTGGCTCTAGTGTCAGTGACTCTGCTGGCGTTAAGGCCCTCAACTTTTGCCTTTCTCAATCTCTAACTCAAATAGTCAACTTTCCAACTCGTTTTCCAGACAACCCTAATCATTTACCTTCTCTACTCGACTTATGTCTTGTTTTGGATCCTAGTCAGTGCTCAATTTCTCCACATTCACCCTTAGGTACTTCTGATCACGGTTTGATCTCTCTAAAACTATTATCAAATTCTTCTACTTCATCAGAATCCCCCTATCATCGTACCACATACAACTACCTTAAAGCTGACTGGGACTCTTTCCGTGATTTTCTTCGTGATGGCCCTTGGGTAGAAATCTTTCGTCTTCCTGCTGACAAATGTGCTTCTTACATAACTTCGTGGATTCAGGCTGGCATGGAATCTTTTATTCCCTCTCGACGATTCCAGGTCAAGCCTCACTCTTCTCCTTGGTTTTCCTCACATTGCGCTGCAGCAATTTCTAATCGAAACCGTTACTTCCATATCTATCAGCAAAACAATTCTCCAGAAAACAGACATCTGTTCACTATCGCCAGAAACCATTGTAAAAAGGTTTTGTCTGACGCCAAAGCTCGCTATTCCCAGGTCATTAAATCTCGTATCTCATCACAAAAATTAGGCTCTCGAGACTTCTGGAGAATCTTTAACAGTATCAATAATAAGGGCAAATCTGTTATTCCTTCTCTCTTGTATGGTTCAGACTTTGTCACCTCACCTAAAGACAAAGCTGGATTGTTTGCTAAGAACTTTTCATCAATATCATCTCTTGATTCCACTAGTTGCGTTTTACCTGACATAGCCGTCAAACAGGTTGATCCCTTGCTTGACATTCGCATCACTTCAGCTTCTGTATCTAAAATAATTTCCTGCTTAGACTCTTCAACAGCTTGTGGTCCTGACAACATTCCTGTTGTAGTTTTGCAGAGGTGTTCTCCGGAGCTTTCATCCATACTTTCTAAACTATTTAACAAGTGCTTATCAGAGTCTTGTTTTCCATCATGCTGGAAAGCAGCATCTGTTATCCCTATTTTCAAAAATTCCGGAGAGCGATCTGATTCATCTAACTACCGTCCCATTAGTCTTCTTCCTGTCATAAGCAAGGTTTTTGAATCTTTAATCAACAAACACTTAATCTCTCATCTTGAATCAAATAACTTACTTTCTGATCATCAATATGGATTTCGGTCTTCTCGTTCTACAGCTGATGTGCTAACAGTAATAACCGATAGGTTTTACCGTGCATTAGATAGAGGTGGAGAGGTTAAGGCTATCGCACTTGACATTTCTAAAGCTTTTGATAAAGTTTGGCATGCTGGTCTTCTCCATAAGCTTTCTTCTTATGGTGTAGCTGGTAACGTCTTTAAGATTATTGAGTCCTTTCTTTCCAATCGTAGTATAAAAGTTGTCCTCGATGGACAACACTCTTCTTCACATCCTGTAACTTCAGGGGTCCCTCAAGGTTCAATCCTTGGCCCTATACTCTTTTTAATTTACATTAACGATCTTCCAGATATTCTCACATCTAAGGTGGCATTATTCGCTGACGACACTACCATTTACTCTTGTCATGATAAGAAGCCTACACTCTCTGATTGCTTGGAGGGGGTATCTGAGCTTGAAAAGGATCTCACTTCTGCTACAGCATGGGGCTCACAGTGGCTGGTGAACTTTAATTCAGATAAAACTCAATTTTATCTGAATTAAAGTTAAAGAAAAAGATCTTCCTATATTTATGAATGGTAATGTACTAGATGAGTCATCTACCATTCATCTTCTAGGATTAACTCTTACTTCTGATCTTTCTTTTAAACCGTATATCAAATCCATTGCAAAATTAGCATCTGCTAAGGTTGCATCTCTTTATCGAGCTCAACACTTTCTTACTCCAGATTCTATTCTCTATCTCAATAAATCTCAAATCCGTCCCTGTATGGAATACTGTTGCCACATCTGGGGCGGATCTTCTAATGATGCTCTTCTCTTTTAGACAAGGTGCAAAAACGAATTGTAAACATAGTTGGACCTGCTCTGGCAGCCAATCTCCAACCTTTGTCACATCGTCGTAATGTTGCTTCTCTTTCTCTTTTCTACAAATACTATAATGGGCACTGCTCTAAAGAGCTAGCGTCCCTTGTGCCAAGGGACGCTACTAAAATTCATTCTCGTGTTACTCGCCATTCAATTAAGTCTCATCCTTTTTCTGTGACTGTTCCTAAGTGCTTCAAAAACTCTTATTCTTCTAGTTTTTTTCCTCGAACATCAGTTCTTTGGAATTCGCTTCCTTCATCTTGCTTTCCTGATTCATATAATTTGCAATCTTTTAAGTCATCAGTCAATCGTTATCTTGCTCTACAGATTTAGTCTTCTCTCTTCCAGTAACTTCCAACTCTTATAGTGGTTGCTTGCAGCCTTGTTGGAAGTAAAGATGTTAAAAAAAAAAAAAAAAAAATTCAAAATTCACATTCGTGTTGACGTAACATTGAAAGTTTTTTATTAATGTTTAATTTAATATTTTCTTGACACGTCCTGATGAAATCTTTTACCATGCTCCTCACTGACATTATTCGTGTGTTTCGGGTAAAAAATTGAGGTGTAAATGCAACATATTAACCTTGGACAAACGACAACCGAATTTCATGAGTTTTTAACAAGCTTTGCAAACATTTGTCTGTAATAAGGATCCTTGCGATTACCTAGGAATCTACAAACTACATCATGAAACGCATACCAAGTTTCTTTTTTAACTTTTGTTATTGTTCTATAGAACTTTTCTGACTTCAACATTTATTTTATTTGGGGTCCAACTGAGATTCAACAAAGATACATCACCTTTGATCTTTGCCTCAAATAGCTTTGGAAGCTTATGTCAAACTTCTTATAAAGCTTCTTTTCCTAAATTTAAAACACTTACAAACTGTTTTACAAATTCTAGTTTGGTATAAAAACTCTTTGTTAGAATTACTATAAGCTGCTTTATTGATGAACTTTTTTGTAATGATTATCCTCAGCCCTGTTGTCTCATAAGCAATAAACAAATAAATATTTTGTGTATCCTTCTTGCAAGCCAAGTAAGAATGCAAGCATCTTGAATTCAGAACAATCAGTTTTGTTAAGAAGTACTGAAACGTAATCATGCTCTTTTTTCTTCTCTACCAAGAGTTTAAGAGGTAAAAACGGATATGTATTTCCATTGTGGAGATACGCTGCATAAAGTTTCATTTTTGAGCTATCTATGAACAGTCACAATTGTGAAGAAGTCTCTTTGTGTTCAAATCTAAGAGAAGTAAACAAACCGATCACACCTTTACAAAAGCATAGATAATTTCTCACGTCATTTTATATTCCAGATTCTTTATGTCCTTATACATATCTACATAGTATATACATATCTCCGCTTAGTAGATTATATTCCATCAGCCTTTATGATAGAATCTCTGACTTAGTCAGACCTAAATCTCTGATTAAATCTTTTTGCTCAATCTGATTTGGAAAGCGAGGCTAAACAATTGTTCTAGTGTAAATATCCTGTTAGGGTAGTTCAGCAGGTTCTACATAACACTTGAGGGGCCATATTTTTCCTGATCACCCAAGAGCATTCCTAACTACTTTGCGTACGCTATCCAAGAAATGGCACCTTTCACGATCCTATGTTACATCTGCTTTTGCCAATATAATATCCACATACTTAGCAAAATATATCTTAGGAATTTTAACATTTTCTAATACCCATTATGAGAAAAATAGAACTTACCAAAACGGCAAATATTCGTTTTTAAAAGAATTTATTTTGGTCTTGAGAAGTTTTAAATTTGTACACGCACGTTTTTAAATACACGATATTTGATAACGTTATTTACACGATAATTGATAACGTTTTTAAATACGTTTATCGAAAGATTTTACAATGCGGAAACCGAAAACTTCGTATTTGAAATACCTAATAATGACGTATTTTTTGTCTACAATATATATATAAAATTACCTCTTGTAATTGTCTTGTCTTATAACTGGTTGCTTTTCTTTCTTTATGCAAGTGTCTGCAACAAAAGAAATGCACTTACAACATCCCATGAAAAATCTTGTGAGGCACCAATGACGCAATAGCGCTCTGTTGCCGATAAAAACGTTGTAAATTTGATGCGGTCAATGATACAGAAATTGTTTTTACATGTTTGGAATTAGAAAAGAAAATTGAAAATAAAATATAAAAAAATTTATTGTGAGCAAAATTTTTGTAAAAATTTGTATCATTGTGTTATTACAGAGTTTTGGTTAGAAAGTTTTAAAACTCTCAAAAAAGAAAATTTTAAGCAAGTTTTAGTTTATGCAACCTTTAGTAAAAGTTTTAATACTCTTTAGATAGAATTCAAACATAAAAAAAATATTGTGATCAGTATTAGAACACTAGAAAGATTTGGTTTTTCTAAACACTCCATAGAAGAACAAACCTTTAATTTTCTTACCCATGCTTAACACTAATATGAATTGCTAAAAAAATTGCTGTAAGGTTTTTGGCTTTTGGTATTATAGACCTTGCAAAAAGTTTTTTTTTTAATTTCATTTTTTTGACCGAATTTGGTGAAAAAAAAAGTGTCTTGTAAGCAGTCTATGTTAAACAATTTTCTTAATTTCTGTAATGAAAAGGACAATAAAATTTAAAATTTTCAAGAAATTTCACTACATTAAGGTAAAAATATGTAGTAACATTCTTTATTTAAAACAAATTTTTTTTTCTCTTTCCATCGTTTCCATGAATGAAAGTATTCATTTTTTTCATCGCTTCTATGATTGTGACGATATTCTGTTAAAACTTTTAATGGTTATATAGCAAGCTCTGTAATAAAATAAAACGAAAATTAAAATTTTTTAGATGTCTCTTTGCAAAAATAAAATCAGGAAAAACAATAAATGTTAACTTAAAGATTAAACTTTATTTTTTGATTAAAATCAAAAAATATTGGTCTGTTTTATAAAGCAAAGCCTTTATATAATCTAATTGGTTTAAGGATGATGTTTATTTTTTATATTGGTTGTTACCTTAAATAAACATTTTTTTGTACAGCTTATGTTAAAAATAAATTTAAAACCCTTTTATTAAACGAAAAAACACGCAATTAAATATACTGTGAATATTTAACAAATCACTTAACTTTAATATTCAAAGTCAATAAAAAAAATACATTTGACATTTTAACTTGTTATTTATGAATTAGTATAAATACTTTACCAGGTTTTCAAATAACAATTATATTCAGCCAATAGCTTTTTTTTATGCAATTGAGTTTTCAATCTCTATTAATTATCTTATTATCAAAACCTGTATTAATTGATTTTTTGATCTCTATTACCAAAAGCATACTCTTGGTTCCGTACAACAACTTACTTAATAAGTTACAAACTTGTAACTTATAAAAACACTTGAAACCTTTAATAAATTCAATGTAAAATTGAAAACCTTCTTCTCGGTGTAGTTAAGGCAATTAAATAAATTTTGCGGTACACAGTGTAGTTAAGGAGAGATCCGAATAAAAAAATAGCTTAGGCTCTTTCGTTTACAAAAAATGCCGTATTGATTGGTTTATTTTTAAAAAAAAATCACGAAGCTCGTTGTTTTATTTTGTTTACAAATATTCGATGATTTTATTATCTACTAGTTTGAAGTTTTAACTTAATACTATGGGGCAAAAGTTATATAAAAGCTGAAACGTTTTTGTTTAGTAATTTATTCAAACGACTATAAAGAGATTATGGTAGTAAATTGCTATGTGTGAAAACTAATGTGAAAACTTCGATTTTAATGTTTTTAGTGTTTATGGAAAGATAAAATAAAAGGTTTTTAGTCATTTATTGAATATTTTAATGCTATAAACAACGAGTCTTTTTACTTTCGAATAAAAGAGATAATTTTGGAATATAAATGCTTAACACATTTGTTTCAGTTGTTTTTATGATGCTGTCCCGTCGCGTTTTATGTATTTTAGTGGTAGTTTTGTTTTGCTTGATGCTTTGGTTAAAGCAATTGTGATTTTAAGAAGATTTTTTTTTTTTAATCTTCTTAAAATCACGATCGTTTGTCCTAATTTGAATAAGATTCTAAATAAATACGCTTTTTAGGTGAAATGAACGTCATTGTTTAATAATATGATCTGTTCCGATCATTTATTGGCAATTTTTCTTAATTATATGTTCTTTCTTGGTCGGAATTCTAGTATTTTTTGTGAAAACTGACAGAAATATTGTATTTTGACAACTATATGTAGTTAATATTCGTCAGAACCGATTAGAACTGAGATCTATAGTGTATTAAGGCATTTTTTAAAAAGATTTTAACTAAATTCATGTTAACGCCAATGAGCGAAAGTGATCTAAAGACTCCAAAATGGTGTTATTTAGATTCACTATTAGGGGTTGTAAGAATGTTTTGAAAGTTATGTAAAAAAAAAAAAAAGTTTCTTTAAATATTAAAAAAACCTGAAGCAAAAAAAATTATAACATCTAAAGCTCTTGTTTTAACATAATACGTTGATAAAATCATGCTAATTTCAAATTAAAGAATTTGAATAACTTGTAAATAACCTTAACTACACCGAGTTGTTAGCAACAATTTGCATGACAAATATTGCTTTTTCTGAGGCATTCCGTATTGAACTTTTTTTTCTTATTTAAAGTCGTTAGTAATGGTCCCAGGATTAACCCTTGTGAGACTCCATACACAATTATAAATTGTGTTACACCATTTAAAAGATCATAATTTAGTTTTTTCGTAGTGTTGAACAATACACATTGTAATTATAGCAGTTGTGTTTGTATTAGATGTATCTTAATTAATACTCGTGTAAACAGTAATAAACTTCCACCGTGGAAAAGCGGATGAGTTTCCACTCATCCGCTTTTCCACGGGAACGGGATAGGAATGGGAAAAATAATCACGTGAGCATACGTAGTTTTATGTCGGACAAATTAAAACTTATAATATGCATGCCCACATGATTATTTTTCCCTTCTCTTGCCCGTTCCTCTGAAAAAACGGATGAGTGGAAACTCACCTTTGGTTTCTATGGTTATCTGGTATTTATGGTTATCATTCTTTGATATCTATGGTTATCTAAGCGCGGAGTTGTTACGCTTCCGAAGGACTTTTGACGCTTCTGTAACCTTGGAAACAGACAAACAGTTCGCGCACATTAGAGACACGGATAGGAAAATTAAATTTAGAATAGTTTCAAACACTTTTTTTTTAATAATATAAATCGTTTAAATTAATTTTTTTTTATAATTAAAATCGATAATATGCATAGAGCGTATCAGCCTATTACTCCAGCACATAATAAGTTGCTTAAAAAACGTTGGGATATGACCAAATATGATATTCATAGAAAAAAGGTATTTACTATTCATTATTATTCATTATTATTATACAAACTTGTTTCATTTAATGCTTTTCCAACAGTAAGAGATACTTTTCCAACAATAAGAGATAATTAGCTCATATTATGAAAATCACCAAACAGTAAAAATAGTAGGAAGAAGAAAATAACTGATTACAGGCTCTAAGTCAAGGAAAGGCAATGTTGTTGAGTTGTAAAAGAGACATAATTGTAAAAATAATAATAGTTATAATAATAGCAATGATAATAATGATAAAACTATTGCTCATAAAATTATTACTATGTTGCTGAACTATTTTTAGGTTGGAAATTTTACAGAAAGACTGGTTCCATATACTTTTAGCTTTATTTATGGGGAATTTAAAAATATGTTTAATGTAACATTTTGTCCCGGTAAAATAAGGCATTTTACAAAAAACTCTTCTATTTAGAGTGTGTTTACATAGATTTGTAATTTAGATAATATTTATTTAGGTAATACTGTGCAAAAACACATTGGATCTATTTTGTATGCGTGTATATATAAAGTTTTTTTAAGTATTCTTATAAGTAACTATATTTTATAATACAAATATTTAATACATTACTTATCTCTGTTAGAATTATTATGAATTCAAAAATGTTACATTTTTTACTTGTAAAATATTGTTAGATTCTTTACTTTTACTCAAACACAGTATTGCGTAGTTTTCACTAATATATAAAATATAATATATAGACTAAAGTTTGAAACCAAAAATACAAATAAAACTCTAACAAAATAAAAATGTATAAAACTCATGAATAAAAATATAAAACTCATAAAATAAAAATATAAAGCTCATAAATTAAAAATAAAACCTAATAAAAATACCAATATACATTTAGTTCAATCAAATACCCTTTTCTCATCTTTAAAATCTAAATGCTGAAGTGAATAATATGGTTGTAAAGTCTTTTTGTAATGTTTGTTATAAAACTGTAACATGTAATCAAAAAGCTATACAGTGCGACTTTTGCAATAAGTGTATCCACATTAGGTGTAATAATGTTGATAACAAATGCTACAAGTTTTTGATGACTGAAACTGGCTATTGATACTGTTCAAATGGCTTGGAAAACACTCTACCATATCATTCTTTGACAAATAAGGATTTTAAGGTATAAATGGTCGTGAAAAAGTATTTGCACTATAAATGGTGCAAATAATTTTAATTATAATTTATTTTATGACACATCATCTAACATAAAAAATCTTTTTCAAAATCTTAATAAACTTGATAATAATAATTGTAAATACAACAGAGTATAACAAAACTATTACTATTGATTCAAACACCTATTTACATGTAAATATATCATCCCTGGCATATTACCTTGATAATCTAAATCTTCTGCTTTCCCTTATGAATAATAAACCCAATATCATTGCTATATTTGAAACTCGCTTTAATCAAAACACTTAGAACTGATATCACTTTAAATGGTTATGTTTTTAAACGTACTGATTCTCATTCTAGTAAAGGAAGAACTCATATATATAAAATCTGAATTAAAATATAACTTAAGATCTGACCTCAAAATACAGAGAAATAAAGAACTAGAATCAACCTTTATTCAAGTTTTACTGCCATCAGAAAAAAATATTATTGTAGATTTCATTTATTGCCACCTATGTATGAACACTAGTGAGTTCAATATCACTTTTATACAAACCCTACTTGACAAGTTATCACTAGAGAATAAAAATATAGTTCTTTTAAGAGACTTCAACATTAATCTTTTAAAATATGACTCCTGTAATAATGTTTCTAACTTTCTAGATCTTATGTGCTCTTTCTCCCACTTCCCATTAATTACTCAACCAACCAGAAATTTCCAAAACCAAAGATACTCATAGATAATATATTTGTAAACTTTCACACTCCAAATACTAAGTCAGGCAACCTAACAGTATCCCTTACTGACCATCTTATTCAGTTCATATCCATGCAAGAACTTAAAACAGTATCATCCCAAAGTATATCATAGAGGTTTTAAAAATTTTGATGAAAAAAAAATTCTTAAAGACCTTAAAGAAGAAACAGATTGGCTTTCAATAAACCAACAAGGGAACTATGGTGTTAATAACTCTACTTCTAAGTTTTTTGGATCCATTTGAAAGATTACTTGATAATCATGTCAATCTGTTTCTTCTTTAAATAATTCAATGTCAACCTAACAATTTTAGTTCTGACGTACTATATAGTCTTTCTAAAATTTTAAAGCTTGATGAACTTATCTACTTATCAAACTGTGTACTTGTATGGGATATTATTTACAATAATACGATTCACTAGATTTTTTAAATTCACAAATGATACTCATAGTTGTAAATTTAGGTCTGTATCTTATTGTAGTCTCTCTATACCTTTACAACAAACACATAAGTTTGTGCAGCTGTGGCGCAGCGAATAGAGTGCTTGCTTTAGAAGCAGGAACATCCAGGTTCGAAACGAGCTCTGGACATATTTTTGCGTTGCATTAAGGAAGGAGGTGTGAACTTCTTTGTTAAATGCACTTCTGTGGCGCTCTTGAGAGACTTAGGTGCCCCAAAAAGTTAGGTCTTCTTGGGGCACCTAAATAACAAAATTATAAATTAACAAAAAAAATTATGGCATAAGTTCAATAAAGTATTAATCAATTCACTGATGGAACTCTCTTCCTGTTGAAACTAAAAAAAATATTCTTCAAAATGACAACTAAAAATGCCTTTGTAACCCATGTAAAAAAGTTTGTTCTCAATTAAAAATAATTAATGAACTATCATTTATGCAATCACCCCTTTTAGTTATTCTCTATAACTAAATTGGTGATAGAATAAAAGTATAAAACTCATAAATAAAAGTATAAAACCCATTAAATAGAAATAAAAATATAAAACTCATAAAATAAAAGTATAAAACTCTAAAAATAAAACATAAAAAATATATAAGTATTTATTTAATCTCAATCAAATACCCTCATTTTCATCATACTGTAAAGTTTATATGGCTCTAAAGTTTGTGGCATTGTTATTAAACTATGTAGCATGTAATAAATAAAAAATAAATAATAAACTATTTTTTATGCAATCCCCCACTTAGTTCTCTGAAAAAAAAAAAATTTTAATTAATTTTATTTTAATGCATATATCAATATTTCTACTTCCTTTTAAATTATTATGGTTAAAAAATTCTGGTACATAACAAAACTCTCCTCTTCTACTTCTTTAACTCTACTTTCCAAGTCATTAAACTTCTCTCCGTTTTCTTTTCTCCTTTTTATCTGTTATATTTTTTTGTAATTAATAATATTATGATTTTTATATTTTGCATTATTACTAATGATAATTACTATTTGCTACAAATGTTTTATTATGAATATAGTAGTATAAATATATATAAATTATATTTTTTTTTTATATTACTGTGTTTAATATTATTCTTACTATTTTTATCATTATTATTGCTATTATTGTTGTTGTTGTTGTTGTTGTTATTATTATTGTTATTATTATTATTATTATTATTATTGTTATAAATTATTATTATTGTTATTATCATAATTATTATTATCATTTATACCATCATAGGTATTTACACGTCATCAGTTTGTAACTGTTTGTAAATGTCCTGCACAATTGTATGTATATATATATATATATATATATATATATATATATATATATATATATATATATATATATATATATATATATATATATATATATATATATATATAGTTATTATCAAAGTGAAAATATACTGATTAGATTTGATTTTGATTTAAAACATAGCAAGTTAAATTTTTTTTTATCCTTTCATATATTATGTCTTAAAAATAAGTTTTACCAAATTTGATTATTGCTTTATGAGTCCCTCAAAACTATCAAACATTTGACAGGTCTCTAATAATGGGAAAATATATCATCCTGAGTCTTAAAAAGTTTAGTTTTAAGCAAATATATTTGTATAAAGCTATCATTTTTTAATTCAAATTCAAAAAAAGTTAATTTTTTTTAATTGATTTTTTTTTTATGGATATTATTATTTAATCTAATTATAATTTTGAATTTTTATACCATTTTGCTTTTTTAGATATCCATGTTGACATTAGGGTGGGGTGAAAATTACTTTTATTGAAAATTCCTCCTGTTACACCCCCAGATTTTTTCCATATAATAAAATAACACCGCATTTAAAAATTTTTCGAATGAAAAATATTTTCAGGGGTCCCAACTGTCTCTGATATAAAAAAAAAGCAAAATGGTATTAAAATTTTTAAAGTTATAATTATTTATTAAAAATATTTTGTTTTAAAGCATTTTTTAACACATTGTTTTGTTGGTGTTTTTCAACACAAAATATTTTGGGTGTGTTTGTTTGTTACATCAAAAATATTAGTGGCGTTTTCTACCGCGTCAAAAATTTTGGTCAAGAATATGACAATCATAGTAATTTGTATTTCATTAGCCATGTTTTCATTAGCCATGTTTTTAATAGCCAAGTTTTCATTACCCATGTTTTCAGATTTAAATGTTAAGGTTTCCAAAACTAACTGTCTTTTAATCAATTCAAAAACTATAAAAATAAAAAAGAATTTTTAAATTAGATTGTTATGCTGTAAATATTTTTATTTAATTAGTTTTATTTTAAAATTCACGACAGTTCAAACAACTTTAAAAACTTTTTACTTGCACTTGAAAATTATCTAAAAACTTTTTATAATAATGTATTTGCATGCACACAACATTATTTGCTTTTTTCTACCTCTAGGCTTACAGTTTAACTCCACCCTCTCCACCTTCCTTTTTTTAATGTTTTAATATACAATGTATATTTAATATATTTTCTTTTTTTCAAATTTTACTATGTCAATTGAAGCTGTTATTATTGTTTTTCATTATCATTAAGTATTTAAAACTTTTTTTTTAACTTTTAAAGCTAGATGTTTCTTTTTTATTATATGTGTTTTTTAGGTTTATCTTGCTCGACCAGTTATTGACAATCACCCTCCTAAAACTTATGCTCATCTTCAGTGTAAATTAAAAAAGATGCAGGTTGTTATTTATTTATTTGAATGTGTATCTTATGTTTTATCATTTACAAATTTTATGGGCCGATAATATAAAAATATTTAAAATCAAACTTGTAACGGCTTTTTAAAACTTTTTTTTTAAACAAAATTTTGTTTATCTTTTGAAATGCATTAACTTTAATTATTCTTATATTTAAATTCGTTAAAAAGACTTTCGCAGTCGTAGAATGTCATCATTTATAAAAACAAAACAATTTTTTATTTTTTAATAACGTTTATTTTAAAAATGAATACTTAAACAATTTATATGTTATAAATTAAAAAATATATACAACTGTCAATTATATTTAAAAAAAATAAAACATTTTCAGTAAATTGTTACTTTAAAATCGTTTCGCTAATATAAAAACATTTGTTTAGAAGTTTTGATGTAATTCATTTCACTTATTTAGAATATTTTTCATTTAGCATGTTTTTAAAATGTTTTTTGAATTAGCCTCGGTCAAACCATCATAACAAAATGTAATTTGCATGGTCATATTAAGACGTGAAATCGCACACCTTCCTGTGAAAGACTGCTATTCTTTAATATATCTGCCAAATATTTCATTGAAATATCTAGCTATATATTATTATTCAAGCCAAAGTTTTGTGTTTATTTATTTTTGTGATCCTAGTACAGTTTCAAGTAGGCTACCATGAGAACACCCAGAGAATTTGATCCTGTACAATTCTCATGAACTAGCTGGCTGACTTGATGAATTTTTCCGGCTGACTTGCAAAATTTTTCTAAATTTTGCTAAATTTCCTGGGCGAGAACTAAAATTCTCATTCTCTCTCTCCTAGGTGTCTTGGGGTACACTCTTTGATAATCAACCAACTAAACATTTGTTTTGATTGCAAGTTCAAAAGTTCTGCAAGAAGTGAAGGTTTATTTCACTAGGCTACTCTATTTTTTGAATTTTTTCTGAATATTTCTGTTTATTATTCCCTTAAGAGGCCGAGGACTAGTGCCCTTACCCTAGTTTATAACTTGTGAAATGCGATAGTAGATAGGTAGAACTTTTGGCTCATAATCAAGAGGTTAAAGATTTCAAATCCACCAAAAGTGATTTATGGAAGTATGTATGTCTATGGACTGCACTCAATCTTGAAGTTTAGGATTGAGAGAGTTACAAATAAAAAAGGTTACAAAAATAATTAGTAGTCTTCTTGACTGTAGTGTCCTCTGGAGCCTTGTGGAGGTGAATTTATTAAAAAAAAAAATTAAGACAAATTGGTTTTCTATTTGATATCTTTGCTCTGTCTAGCATAGCTATAACATTAGTATCAACCATTAATTTTTTAGGAAATACAAACACTAGAGTTTCAGATTTTCTTATTTTTATTTTATTTATTTTTACTCTTTTCCAATAACCCTCATCATTCTCATCTTTATTTTTCTTTACTGTTACTTTCATCTTTTATGTTGATCATTTTATCTTAAATCCAGAAACTTTTTATAAAGTTACTGTTCTCAAATTATTTGGGCAGGCAAGAGTATTGACAAAAAAAAAAGCTGGTATTTTTGTTATATTTTGTATTAATAATATTTTCAATGAAAACAAGATATTTCTGGTTTTTAGAGGTAATAGTTTTTACTTTTGCTACTCTGTTCACAGCTATAGTTCTGTAATCAACTATGCTAGTACCTTCTAGATAAAATTTTAAATCTGATAAGGTTTTATTAGAAAATAGAAGAGCTTAATTGGGTAGAATTAGTAACTTGAGTTTTCAAAATTTATGCTTCATAACAGTCCACAGCTATCAGAATGCAGATATCAGTGGTCTTTATACTGGGATTTTTTCTATATTAGTCTTTGTAGAAAATATTCAGCTTTAACACTTAATCATTATCATACAAAATTAGGGGACATGTAAAAGTTCTTTACAGGCTTTAGTATCTAAATCATGTTAAATTTACTGTGTAGTTCCTGCTTTAAAACTATATAAATTGATCTAGTAATTGGTTTGATAGTACATATTGCAAGTGTATGCAATATGTAAAGCTTTTTGAAAAGACACATTATCATAGTTTTTTGCACTATATAGTTGTTTGTCACGTGCAAAAGCCGTGAAAAATCAAATTTATCAATTTTATAAATAGTCTAAAATTGGTTTTTGTGGATCAATTTTTAGTTTTCAAAGGTCTAAATGGGAGTAAAAGGTTACCTCAAGTTGTTTAAACCCATCCTCAAACTCTTGAAGCTTTCCTATTATTGTTAATATTGTTATTACTTTTATTATTATTATAGATTGAAGAAGAACATTTAGCTACAGTTCAAAGAGATAATATGATATTATTTCATAAGATGAGTTTTATTGAGAAAACAAAAGGCAGTGTTGATAATAGGAATGAATACGAACATAAAAGTTTAAATCAATCAAAAAGACAACGAGAGTTACATAGAGTAAACCATGAAAACCAGGTAAACTTAAAAAATACTTTAAAAAAATATATATTTAACGTATGTGAAAAAATATTAAAATAGTCCAAACAATGATCCAAATGACTATATATCAGTATCTGTACTACTTTTTTAAATAAAAGATATTGTAGAGTGTCATTCTATGTAGAAGAACAAAGTAGTTTATATAAAAGAATTTAAGTTCTAGTATGCAAATGCTTCTTGACAAATGTTTCTGCTAACTCCAGTTGTTACTTTATTCATCTATCACTGATCTTATAAATAACTTCATTGTTTTAAATGTCTGAAGCAAGGCTAGTGTATGAAAGTGAAACTTTTGAATGATATACCAATATAATTAAGGTCTTTGTAGGTGCTATTTTCTTTCTTTTTTTTATGCAAAATTTTTTCTTATTTTTTCATTTTACCCTTTTATTTAGTTTATTTTATCATGAAAAATGTTCTTTGAAAACAATGTTTTTTGAAAACAGTTTTTAAAGGCTTTCAGTCAGAACTTTTTTTGCTGGAACCTGATTAGTTTTAAACTATTTTTAAAAAATTTTAAACTAATTTGAATTTTATTTTTCCATGTTAAAGTACACAAAAGTTATACATAGTGAGCATAAAAAGATTTTATTTGATGCACATTCCAACAACAATATCAATGAAAACCAAATTTTTTTAAAAAAAGTTTTACACATTTAATGTTTCATCATTTTTAAAATTTCTTTAACAGTCCATGGCTAGAAAAACCTTTCCTAGCTTGTACTGATGCAAGAACAATATTTTAAAGAGCTTCTAAGAATAAATCTGAATATTTTGTTCAAAAGTTTTGTTAGTGAAGACATGTAAATGTGTTGGTAAAGGCATGTAAATGTGTTGGTGAAAGTATGTAAATATGTTGGTGAAGGCATGTAAATGTGTTGAGGGTGAAATAAATAAAGATAGCAACAAAAAAGAAAAATTTAGAACAAGATAAAAATTGTGAAAAAATATAAAGTTTTTTTTATGTATAATAATATCTTGAGGTTGAGCTGAATGTTAATAGGTATTAAATCAGTAAATATATCAAGAGTCACATTTTTTAAAATCTCTTGCAACTTTTAAAAATGTGATAAAGTTAGTGTGTATGATAAGGTGTTAACATGTTTGTTTTTTTTATAATAAACTTTTATAGAATAATGATGATATTTATTTTTACAATAATATGTTAGTATGTCCCGAATAATGTGTGTCATACATGTTTTTAGGCCATTATAAAGCGAATTGTTGCCAAGCAACCATATTACAGTCATTTGGATTTTGTGAGTTATTATTTATTATTTTATTAGTTTTAATAATTTTTAATAGTTTTTTTTTGCACATGTTCAGTACAAACGAACGCCGTTTGAGTGTTGAGTTTAAATGTCTTGTATACTTGCATAAAAATAAGTAAAACTGTTTGTTGAACATAATAAATTTAATTCCTTTCTGTTTTAAGGAAGAAGACTGGCGTACAAACCAGCAATTTATGGATAATATAGCAAAATATCCTCGAGATGTTATTAAAGACTCTAAATCAAGAAATGACGATAGCCTCGATTCAAAACCGGTTGATTTGCCGGGTTTTTTACCATCTTTAATAACAATTCCCTCTTGCAAAAGAATGCACTAGTTTATTGGAAAAAAAAAATGTTTTATTAAGTTTTTTTTTAATAAAATTTTAAATGTTTTTTAGTGAATTTTTTAATGTATTTTTCAAAATGGAGTTTTTAATGAATTTTTAACGCATTTTCTAATAAATATTTTTTTAGGACTATGTTAAATAGAACATTTATTTTCTGTAATATATTTATATTTTTTAAAAAATTTTAATAATTTGGTTTTCTTATTGTTTAATCCTTCTGTAATAATTTTTCTTGTTTAACGGGTTGTTAACTTAACTGTAAACAACATCTCTAAAAATCAATTCAAAAATTGTGGTCCCGTTTTAGCGTTCATTTTGTGTGGTATCCAAACATCGAGGTCTTTCTCTTTTTGTGCCAGTACTATAAACACATCTAAGTTCAGATTCCGACTTATTCGATTAAATATATTCCGTGTGGCTTGGCGGGTTAGCGGGCCGATGAAATTATAAGCCAGGCGGTATTTTTCATGGTGTTTAAGGTTGTTCATTTTTTTTAGATATACAGAAGTTTCAAAATAAAAAACTTAATAAAAATTTTGATTAGCTTGATAGATTGTTTCAAGCCTTTTATATGGCTTGATTAGCTGTTTCACGCCTTTTATATGCTGGTAACTTCTATAGAAAAACTGCTACCAATTTTCGTTTAAGCTATTCCCAGCGGGCATTTTGACGTCCTAAGGACGTCCAAAAGACGTCTCAAGTCTCGTCCGTAAAACGTCCTTAGTTGGTCTCAAATGAAAGACTTGGAGACGTCTATTTCAGATGTTTTAAAGACGTCTTTTAAAGACGTCCTAGAGACGTTTTCCGCAGACGTTCTAAAGACGTCTCTATCTGGTCTCATATGAAAGACTTAAGGACATCTTATTCTGACGTCCTAGAGACATCTGAATTTTACCAAGACATTCTTTTAAAAGTTATATAAAAATGCAATGATTTACAACACACACCTTAGATTTGCCTTAATCTTGGCAAGGAAAGTTATAAAAAGAAATCAAAGTAAATAAAGTGTAATTTGATATATTTAAAGTAAATTAATAACTTTACAAAAAATAAGAATAATTTTTCAAACAAAGTTACACTTTCCAAATTAAAAACTAATAAGTACTGTAGAATATAATCGATCATTATAAATAGAAAAAAATTGCGGAAAAATGGAAAATAACTAAAAAATACAACAGCTAATTAAGTCATCATTGATCGATATCCATATTAGTAGATGTTCTCTTTAATTGGTCAGAAGAATCCCTAATTACTCTCCCAATAAGTTGGATGGTATCCATTTTGGTTAAGTTTTTATTTGACTTTAAAGCAGCTTCTAATAAAAACAACAACACATATTTCATAAAGATCATAAAATAAAATATACTTGAATACATGTCATGTTCCATAGCCAAAAATATTTAAAAAAAATATATTTTATTAAAATATCATTTTTAATTTTAAAAATTAATCAAACACATTAATAAGCTAAAAAGAATACCAGTGACAGCGTTACATAAACTTGTCAACTCTTCAAACTTTTTTTTCTTCTTTAGACCATTAATGCTGTATTCTGACAAAGTAGTGTCTGTTGGCAGTCTACATATATAAAAAAGATGATAAATGCTTATATATATATATATATAAATATAAATATATATATAAATATATATATATATATATATAAATATATATATATATATATACTTATATATATATATATATATATATAAATATATATATATATATATATATAAATATATATATATATATATACTTATATATATATATATAAATATATATATAAATATATATATATATATATATATATATATATATATATATATATATATATATATATATATATATATATATATATAAATATATATGTATGTATGTATGTATGTATGTATGTATGTATGTATGTATGTATGTATGTATGTATGTATGTATGTATGTATATATATTGCTCTCAGGCATGTGGAGTTGGAAAAAAAAGTACCAATCTCTGAAATTTTCAGAGAATGACTCCTACTTTAATTCCGACTCCAAAGCAAAATTTTTGAATATTTCTTTAAATTCTTAATGCAATGAATAAAAAAATCTTTTTTGCCAAATATATGAAAAGTTCTTTTAAGGTTAAATAATTTGTACATACACATGCAATACAGAGAAGTTTTACTATTAGAGTCAGAGTCGCGATTTTGTTTAACGACTCTGACTCCACTTTCAATGTCGCAACTCCAACTCTATGACTATGCAACCCTGATTGCTCTGTTCTTTAGGAGCATTGCAATTGCATATATATATATATATATATATATATATATATATATATATATATATATATATATATATATCAAATAATAATTTAAATGCGGAAATACATCTTTATAATGGAAGTTTAGCGTTGCAACAGCATCTAACATCAAATGTCCTATACTCAGCGAAATCAAAGCAATAGTAAAATTTTTTTTCCTTTTAGAGAATAGTATACAACATTTATCAATACACACATGCACAAACATACACACATAATATATATATATATATATATATATATATATATATATATATATATATATATATATATATATATATATATATATATATATATATATATATATATATATATATATATATATATATATATATATATATATATATATATATATATATATATATATATATATATATATATATATATATATATATATATATATATATATAATGAATATGTATGCATAAGGTAAACATTATAATATAATGTATAAATCATGTATATATAAATAATTATATATACAACCCACAATTAAACAACCATCAAATGAAGTAAAACAACAAAGTATACAAGTTACAAGCATAATGAGGGAATTTTAATGAAAGACATCAAAATTGTACCAAGACGTTCACTTTGTGTTTTATAGAATAGTAATGGTATTTTGTGTGTCTGTATATAAATATATATATATATATATATATATATATATATATATATATATATATATATATATATATATATATATATATATATATATATATATATATATATATATATATATATATATATATATATATATATATATATATATATATATATACAGACACACAAAATACCATTACTATTCTATAAAACACAAAATGAACGTCTTGGTCCAATTTTGATGTCTTTCATTAAAATTCCCTCATTATGCTTGTAACTTAGTTACACTTAATAGCTAAACTCGATTTTCTTTTATTTAAAAATTGTATAGATTAAAGTTTATAGATAATAGAGTATAGAATATAGAAAATTGAAAAATATCTTTAAACGATAAATAACTAATCAAAATTATTAATATCAATATAATCAACCAAAACAAGTACACATTTTTATTTAACCGAGTTAGCGCATAATATTGTATGCGCCAAGTTGATAATATAAATTTTTCTACTTAATTTTTAAGGTAATTAGGACGTCTTATGTAGGTCTTTGCGACATCAATAAGACGTCTAAATTTGGAAGTCCAAATATCGTCTTTATATTAACGCCACTAGGACGTCCTAACAAAGACGTCTTTACTGGACGTCTTTAAGACGTCCTAATTTGGTCTGAGACGTCGCGACCTAGTTAAGACGTCCGTATAACGTCTGATTGACGTCTGTGCCCGCTGGGTTGTATCTAAAAAACGCATTAGTTTCAACTTTTTTCAAAGTCTTTAAAAATGAAAATTACCTGAAATTTCTAAGTTGAAGTTTTGTCAAGGAAGTGATCGGCCACGATAATCTTAAGTAGTTAATTTTTTTTTAAGATTACCATTTGTTTATAGTGGCATCATAAAAACATTTACGACTTGAAATTTAAAACTATAATATTTTAAAAAGTTATAATATAATATACAAATTATGCTGGGCAGTTTATCATTCTAAAAAAATTTTATCGTACTTTTTTTCTAAAAGACCGGAGCGAGATAAAAAATGTCTTAAATTTTCGGTTTTTCACTAAGGAGCAACATTAATGCGGTCGTAGCGCAGTGGTTAGAGCGCTTGCTTTATAAGCAGGAGATCCAAGTTCGAAACGAGCTTTGGACATATTTCGCGTCACGGTAAGGAATGATGATAAAGGTTTTGTAAATTTACTTGGTTGTGAAAAAATGAATAAAATTTTTTTTCTTTAATTTGAATAAGTAAATGTTAATATATTTGATATCACAAAGGACTACTTTAACATGTTCATGTAAAATTAATTTTACTATCCTTGAAAATAAGTTAATAAGCAACAATAGTCATAATATAATCATCTAGCCCCGGTCTCCCCTTATATAATTTAATTACTTCTATAATTATTAGAATCTAAGGGTGGGATGATCGCAACATGCCGATTGCGTTTTATATAATCATATCGCACTTGCTTTTACAATGCCAAGAAACTGAAAGCGTCATATCTTAAGTCGTAGCATGTTAATTCTGTTGCAATACATTTCAAAACATTTGCGAGATAAAAAGATTATTAATATTAAAAGATTATACTATAAAAGATTATTACTATAATATCACTATTTTTTTGAAATTTGAAAGAGGCATAAGTAGTATTTTGTTGATAAATTTCTTATCATTTTAATATTAGTTAAAAACTATTTTAAAATAATTAGGTTTTAATAATCGTATTCATGAAATAAGATTAATGTTTGTATTCGAAAAATAAGAAAGGGTGAAGACGATAAATCTTGAAAATTATGGACGTTTTATTATTTCTTAAACTGTCATATTAGACTTAATATTTATTTAGAAATTTATAGAGACTATCGTTCACTTAGCGGTTATGAAGACTCAGTTGTTCAGCGGTTATGTAGAAGTTGTTTGATGGATGCAAGCAGTACAAAACATAACAAGAAAAAAAAAACTAAAAAAAAATAAACCTAAAAATTTTTGTTGAAAAAGCTCTAACTCCACCAAAACCGGTTCTCTGTGACAAGACTTGATGTTCTTCTTGGAGTATATGCGTTCTTTTTACTTTATTTCATATTTCGTTTAATTTAGAAAGTGTCCTTTTTTTTACCGAATTTTATTTTATTTTATGATTTATTTAGTACTTTGCATTTCTGATTTAATATTTTAATTTTTATTATATTACTTTTTAATTATTATTGTATTACTTTTATTTTGTTTTGTTAAATTACTAATAATTGTTTATATTGTTCCGATTTCAAAAATAAGTAAACGGTGAAGAATTTTTCATAATTAATAAAAAATTTTTAGGTTCTATTAGTTACATTTTTTTATTAATCTTTTGGTATAAAGCATATATTTATTAAATATTATTTTATATATTTAGTGAATAAGGAATATGATTAAAATAAAAAGTGGATCAATAAAAGGAAATTAAAAGATGATAAACAAAAGAAAATGGAAGAAGATGAGGAGGCTGTCGGCGATGGTTTTAGTAATGTCACTACTAATGAATTATGTGTTAATTGGTAGTTGAATATGAGTTTAACAAAATTAGTTATATGGATACTCATAATACTGATTTGACTGATACTATTTTCTTTGATGTTGGGGCTTTGAATAATGATAAGGAAATCAAGAAACGTGTCCAATATATATAGTTGACAACGGTACAGAAAACGTCCAGCATAAAAATTGAAGTTTTTCCAAATCTGCACAAACTGTTGGAAAGCAGATAAGATATTTTCAACGATCAACATTTTACCTTATTAAACAAAATGAACGAAAGATTCTACAATAATGGATGTGTTATTCCACAGTGAAAGGATCAGTATGTTGCATCCTTTGTGTGGTTTTCGGCTTAGGACAACAATCAAACAGTTTTTTGTCTGGCTATGTAGAATTGGAAACATGCAGAGCGTGATTTCTGCCGTCATGAAAATTCCAAAGCCCTCTAGGTGTTGAAAACATTTTTTTTTTAACAGATTGAGGGATTCTTTTATATGGTTCTGTAGAGAGGTTTAATTCCCCTAAAAATAATAATTATCTTGGATGTTTAGAATTGGTTTTTCAGTTATGATGAATTCCTTACGAATCAAATCAAACAATATGGTAACAAAGGTAAAGGCTTGGTTTCATTGCTTGGAAGAAATATTTGTGATGTTTTTATTGAAATAGTGGGGAAATCAGGGTTGAGCATAATTATTTTCAAGTTAAAGAAAGCAAAGCATTTCTCTATATCATTAGATTCAACCACTGATATTGATTACATTGATCAATTTACTATTACAGTGAGATTTTTTGAAAGCAGCAGAGTTTGGGTAAGATTTTTAACATTCATTCCTATCCAGCAACATCATAGCAGTTTTTAGAAAGTTATGATTTATTATTATTATTATTATTATTACTATTATTGTTTTTATTATTATTATTATTTCCTTTATAAATAAATACAATATCTAGGTATTTATGAGTTCTTACAAAAACCCGCAAAAGATTTCTTTAGCCGTATCGACTTTGGGTGCAAAATTTGCAGCTTACGCAAGTTCCTAAGATTTCTAACAATAGTTCTGACTGAAAATAACAATCTAAGAGGATGATCAGACAATGTGGCAACTTTTTTTATTAATCTGAGGCAAATGCCTTCAAGACGTTTTGCAGGTTGATTGGAGCATGGGCGTTTGTTACATAAAACAGGAGCGCGTTTTTCTATGGTAGACAGTTTCATAAGTTGAGTGCGAGAGATAAATTACGGAGGCCAAGCGTAAGTCATATACGAAAAAACAAATGCAAGATATTTTTTCCATTTTAAATCATTAGGAATACCATATGATACCAGGCGATGGATAGCCGGAGAAAAATTTCGGAGAAGAATACAATGGTTTTGTAGAAAGTGGTAAAAAATTAGCAGGATGTGAAACATTCACCAAAAAAAAATAATAAAAGAAGTAGCAAATACGATGACGGAGTCGGAAATGCCACTACTTACATTTTTGATGAAGGCAGCATTTTAAAGTTAATGCGTTTTTTGTATGTATTGATGAATTAAAAACACAACTTACAAATGGCAAAATGCTTATACTGAATTGGGTTTTTTATTTAGCTTCTTAAATAAATTGAATAACTTGACAGTTTAGGAAATTTCGACAGCTGCTAATAACTTTCAAGTTGTATACAAAGAAATATTTTTAGTGTTTTTAAATAATGAAGTAGAATAATAATAGATATAAATGTTTGAACTGCATTATTGATTAATTCACAATAATATATAATATTCAGTTACTTTTAAAATAGAAAATACGATTTTAAACATCCCCTAAATTTTTGGGGACCTTGTCTAGCCTATTGGGGAATCCAGCACTGAGGAGGAGTTGTATTATTGTTACACTATAGAAATCCTACCAGAATCTTATAATTCTACAGGAAAAAAATAGGGCTTGTTGTAGAGGTTACAAACTTGTTGCAAAATCAAGTCCAATAGGACTTGATTTTGCAGTACTTTTGTCCAATAGAACATTTCTGTTTTTATATAGAAATGCCCAATACAGATTTTATAGGTGATTTTGATCTTCTATGTCAACTGATTTTAATTTTATGTCAGTCGAATAATAAAAACAAAAGATTTGCATTTTGATAAAAATTTAACATTTAAAAAAAAATCTAAATTATCAACATATCTACATTAAATATTATAATAATTTATAATATAATCATTATTATTAACACATTTTTTTATCCACTTAAAGTATCTTAACGATTATCTTCTTAACGTATTTTCTTATAACTTAACATGTTTGCTTCTTTTTTGACTTTTTGTTGTTGTTGTTGTTGTTGAACTTATCCTCTTTTAGCTTAAGTTATCTTCTTTTATTCGATCTTCTAAAGGTACCTTCTTGTCACATCTTTTTTACATATCTTTTATATATTTACATAATTATAAAATGTGTAATTATATATATATATATATATATATATATATATATATATATATATATATATATATATATATATATATATATATATATATATATATATATATATATATATATATATATATATATATATATATATATATATATATATATATATATATATATATATATATATATATATACAAAACATTTGCAACCAACATAGAACAATGCTAAAAAATGTCTTAAAAACGAAACGAACTATACTACCACAGCAAACAGTTCAGGAGTCTGGAGTCATAGCATGCCATGACATGAGCAATCAGCTGACAGGTGACAGCACACAGGCAGAATTTTGTTGACAAGTGCCATTTTGCAGCGGACAAAACAAGTGCAACTTTTGTTTGGTTTGTTTCATTTTCTTAAGTCTGGTCCTTGTCAACGTCACGGAAGTTTTTTAATAATAAAAGGAAGTATCTAGAAGTTTCCAGAAGAAGCATCTGGAAGCATCCAGAAGTATCCAGAAACATTCAGAAGCATCCAGACGCATCCAGTAGCTTCCAGAAGCATCTAGAATCTTCCAAAACAGATTCACACAGGTTCATTTTACTATATAAAAGACATGTAAACCGGCATGTAATTCGGTCAGTATATGGAAGTCAATCAGTCAGTATTATCAAGACAGTTTATCGAAGTGAGTTTTATCAAAGTGTTTTATCAAAATTATTGGTGATTACTTAAGTGGAATGTCACAAAAAAGTATTTGTGATAAATATCGCGTAAAAAAATGAACCGTATCAAGACTATGTTCCAAATATCGTTCTACGGAGAAATTGGCAGCAAATAACAAAGGTGGAAGACGGCGTTCCACCACTTCTAGAGAGGATTCTATGATTGTCAGATCCGTCAAGAAGGATCCCTGGATATTATCAGTCGAGATACAAAAGCAATTAGAGCTGCCTGTATCGGACCGAACAATCAGACGACGTGCTGTTGAAGCCGGATAGTTTTTTCGACGCCCTGCAAAGAAACCGCTGATTTCACTAAAGAACCAGAAGAAAAGACTTCTATCTGCTACATCTCATATTGACTGGAATGTGCAGAAATGGCGAAATGTCCAGTTCAGCGATGAATCGAAGTTCAACATCATTGGAAGCGATGGCATTTGTCGTGTACGTCGACCGGCTGGAAAACGCCTAAATTTACGTTACTGCTATAAGACCGTAAAGCATGGTGGAGGCAATGTAATGGTCTGGGGGTGTTTTTCTGCTAACGGTCTAGGTCGAATACATCGAATCGATGGAATAATAGACCGTTTCATGTATAAAAATATCCTGAAAGATGTTATGTTACCTCATGCTGAATGGAAAATACCAATAAAAAGGTTTTTTTAGCAAGACAATCATCCGAAACACACTGCAAAAGTAGTCAAACAGTGGTTTCAAGACAACCACCTGTCGGTGATGGATTGGCCACCTCAATCTCCGGATCTCAATCCTATCGAGAACCTGTGGGAGATCGTCAACCGCAGAATTAATCGTGAAGGTGTTCGTAAAACGGATCAACTGTTTGAACAAATCCAAAAGGTCTGGACAGCGATTCCACAAAGTTTTATTGATCACCTGATCGAATCTATGCCTCGAAGATGCAAGACTGTGATCGACAACAAAGGATTCGCCACGAAATATTGATAGCGATATACAGCTTGGTCAACATTTTGTGGAGTTGCACTTGTTTTGTCCAGAAGGATATTAACTTTTTTTAATACTTTTGATTAATTTATTAATTTTCGTGTACAAATAATGAACTTTGTGATGAATAAAACTTAAAGAACGTTGTCTCTAAACAGTTACATAAAATTTTTAAAATTCACACAATAATCTTTTGGCATTCAAAAACTATGACCATAAAAAGTTTATACCCCGCTCAGTTTGAGGGGTTGCAAATTTTATAAGGCCATAATTGTTGAACGCTAAGAGATTATTGTGTGAGTTTTAAAATTTATCAATGAATATATACTTGGTTGAGAATAGTAGAAAAAATATTTTATCAACTTTTGTTCTCACGTTTGGGGGAAGTGTAGCTAAAATTTTAGAATCTTTTTTGTTCCCAGACTTCAATCATTGCAAAGCACCTTTGTTTGATATAAATATAAACTTTTTGGAGTTTGCTCCATGTCTGGAAGTTATGTATCTAAAACATTAAAAAATGCTGCATCCGTCCGCGCCTTTATATATATATATATATATATATATATATATATATATATATATATATATATATATATATATATATATATATATATATATATATATATATATATATATATAATTATTACCGTTATTATTTTTTAGGTGCCCCAAGAAGACCTAAAGGTCTTGTCACAGAGTATCGCGGAAGTGCATTTAACCAGAAAGTTCACGCCTCCTTTCTTACCGTGACGCGAAAATATGTCCAGAGCTCGTTTCAAATTTGGATCTTTTGCTTAAAAAGCAAGCGCAGTAACCACAGGTTTAACTTGGTTTAATTTTTTTTTAAATCTTGTAATATAAAAATATATAACCTTTTTTTGACTATGTATTTGTGTCTTTCTTTTTTGTTATTAATTTTTCTTTTTCCGATTGTCCATGTCTGGAATGAAATATGCTCCTAGTCATGCTGATGAGCCCTGATATTGGGCGAAGCAATCATTTGTTGGTTTATCTATTTATTATTGTAATATGTTACACCAAAATGGTAGAAAAGAATCTACAGCTTTATGCTTTTAATAAATACACTTTTTGTTACAAAAAGTTTTTAAGTAAAACTAAGATGAGCTTCTTTCTGTAATAGAAAGAAAATCTCTTTAAATCCTCCAGCCTAATGGCAGGAAGATTATAAGAGATACATAGGGGGAGGCTATTGGAGTAATTATCCCCCCTTCCCTAGATTTTTTTTTTTGAGATATTGAGCACAGTGTTTAAAGTAAATTTAGAGGCTGTTTCAAAGTGACATGAAATTCGGATAAAACTGTGTAGTGAAAATTCTTTTTTTGCGCTTGCTGGCTTAAAAAAACATTAAACCTGTAAATCGATGGTCTGGATTCTGAATATGTCAAAAAAATTGCTCCGTTCCACTTCATGGTCTGAATCCGCCCTAGCTTTAGCCCCCCTCCTTTATTTGCCTTGTAGGCATAGTTGCGTTTCTTACAACATGACGTAAGGCGCTTTTTTTTTTGACGGGGTAAATTAAAAATCTGCGTCCGCCCCTGTGATTTTTTTAATTTCTATAGGTACCATGCAAATTTAGTAACCTACACAGTCATCTCATAAGTCCAGTAGAAATTCTTTCTTTACCGTATAGTTACAATTTTTGTGTGACGTTTTTACTAAAATATAGCGATTTTATTGGTCCTATAGAACCTAATGGATACAACTAAGACTGCTGTAGGATTCCTATAAGTACCCTTTTGCTCATACAAGAATCCTATAGAACAAATATAGAAATCCTGTACCAATCTATAAGAAATTTTGTTTAGGGAAACACTGCCGGGCTATACTAATAATGTTCAAAATATTTATTTACATACGCTGCCAGTTTTTAATTTTAGAACTGTTTGTTTGCACTGCCAGCAGTTCTGAAAAATTGTTTTGACTGTCTCGATTTTTTTCTCTTTTTTTTATTCTCAATTATTTCGTGCATATTGATAAATTAATAAATTGCCAAAATAAATGAGTAGATCTATGGTTTTCTTGCTATCTTTTAGTAAAGTTTACCCAACAGCAATCAATGGGATTTAAGTTGCTCGGCCACGAAGCAAAAACAACCGCATTATCTTGGAGCAATTTTTGCCTGATGGCCAAAGTTTTTCATGCCCCGTCGTGTATGAAGATATTAACCTTATAATTTGAACACAAAAAGACTTATTCTTCTTTTAACTGAATTGACAATCTCACCTCGATGCAAAAGGTATAAACCAGTACGACTATTGGGAGCAATACGATCGAAGATGCAAGATGATGCAAGATGCAATAAGATTGAAGATGCAAGATGCAATAAGATCGCAATAAGATGCAATAAGAATAAGATGCAAGATGCAATAAGATCGAAGATGCAAGTCTTTGATCAAAACGCCTTGCCAACTGTGCGGACATAAACTTTACATTAGGAGGCAGTTGAGTAAGAACTCGCGAGCTTTAAATCTGTACGTCCTTCGCAGCCAAACAACGTATCAATTTGACGATTTTTGGGAGGATAACTTTTAGTTTTTCACTGGATTTTCCTAGTTGGTGCCATTTGTTAACTTGATGGGCTGAATGCTATGATAAAATTGTCTTAAGCATCTTCAACAAATAGTAATTTGTTTAGATCTACCGCCTTCCATCAAAGTTGTACTTGTGTACGTTCAATAGGTTATGTTCTAGTCTAAGATAATTAACTTACACACGATTTTCATGTATAACAGAAGATATTTTCCTAATGATAACTACGCAATCACTCACGCAACGCGTTTAGCGCGAGGTCAGCATGCAAAATTTGCATTTTATTTGCAAGTAACTATCTACAATAATAATTATTATAGATAATTTACTTGAAAACGATAACTCATAATTATTATGAGTTGTTGGATCTTTTTAGCCATAATTATGTACAAAATATTATATATAAATATATAAATATATATATATATATATATATATATATATATATATATATATATATATATATATATATATATATATATATATATATATACATATACACACACAAAGACTTAAATACTAAGTGTGTGTGTATATATATAATTACAAATACTAATATGTTCTGATTTTATGGAACCAAAACTAAGCCATATAACTAAATAAACTGTGTATACTACTTATCAGATAATACGTACACATAAACTGTAATAAAAATGTTGCGTGTTTATTAAATTTAGCTTTGCGCAGCTAAAAAAGAAAACGATTTCCTTATGCGTGTTAAACAGGTCCTTTCAGTTTCAGTTCCCAATTTAGGGAATTATGCAAGCATTAACCTTATAACAACAGCAATAACAACAAAAAACCGATTGAAATAAAAAAAATATATAGTCGCAGCTCTATTTATATATACAGCCCCAAAAACTCGAAAAGATAGGAGCAAAACATCTTCACCAAATTAGAAGAGTCAGCTAAGATAAATGAAAGGCGTTCTTCCCTTCGTTATATGCACTTTTAAGCTTATCATACATAATTTCTAGGCTTGAATAATCGGGCAACTTTAGGTAATTAACACAAGTCATTACAGAGGGCAAATAATCATCAGGGTTTGCGTTGTTGTCAACAGTCTTCCGGACGATTGTAAGAGGCGGGTTTAAACTTTTGAACCCTGCAACAACAATAACAAAAATAAATAAAAGACTATAAAAGTAGTGGTCAAAGCTAAAACTTAAAATTATTTTTTTTAATTTTTTTTTAAATAGATTTGAATTTTAAATTTCTTACCACCAACGGGTAGTTTTGGACTTCCGGTAATAAACTGTAAGAACAACCTTTGCTCTTCAGTATTGTATTTGCTTAATATGTCAAACAAGTAACAAACCGCTCGGCTAAAATAAACGAAAGATAAATTTGTAAATAAAAAAAAACATAGGCAATTTTTAGAAAAATAAAGAAAACGTTTATTGCTTAATAAATACAGGCTTACCTGCTTGAAGTATAACCATGGTCAGGTCGGCAACATTCAAATAAATCTAGAACAATAAAATTTAACTAAATAGAAATTAGCTCAGTCATAAAACAGTTGTACTTACAATCTAGATAGTTCACAGAAAACGAAACAAAAAACAAAAAAGACCTTTTGCAACCCATTGTTCACTTTTGCAGCCACATAAAAGCAGTTCCATCTAAAATATTTAATATACTATTTACATATTAAATATAAAATATTATATATTTAATATATAACCTTAGTATTAACTTGTGTATCGACACGCATTAATGTGACGTCACATTAAAGCGTGTCGACACGTTTTTGTGTTTTTGTTTATATATGTGTATATCATGACATACACACATATATAAACAAAAACACAATCTTTGTGAACTTAGCTTTGACTGATACATGTTAAAACGCAAAACTACTAATATAGTATAACTTGTTATTTTTCAGATTCGATTTTGACTGTAACTATTTTCAGTTTTAAAGAAATTTCCTTAATTTTCCTAAAGTGATTTAATGATTTTTGTTAGTGAATTCTTTCCTAATTAAAATGTCTGGCAGGAATTTTTAAAACCTTCAAAAACTATCCAAGTAGCAGCTTTTATTTAAATATTGCTGACGAAATTTTTATCTGTAAAATAAAAAAAATTTGGGGGTATTTTTTCCAAATAACAGAATTGAAGTTTTAATTGTTGTTTTTGGTATTTTTATATAAACATTTCAAAAGCAATTCATAAATTGACAGATTATGAAAATTCAACAGAATAACAGATTTAATTAACAACTGTTGTAATTGCTAAGCTTGTCTGCCATCAACTCTTTGTGGAGGCAGAATCGATGGTGTTTGATCGGATTACTAATGTTACAATATATATGATATAACTGCCTAAACAAATTTTTATTAGGGAAACAATTTATGCCCTTCCATTATAATTTTGAAGTTTATTTTAAACTAATTTTGTAAGCCCCATTTAATTTTCCTCCATCATTAAGTGTAATTCTTTTCATACTTTTCATCAAATTACAAGATCGCATACTAAGTCGTTTTTGAAAGTGGCCAACATATTCTAATTACGTGGTTACTTTTTTGCTATTTGGTTTATTTTACAAGATTAATAAGTAATATATAAAAATAAGAGAAATATTTAAAATATTTACCAATTATTTGGTTTGTTTTATTTTTAAATAAATTAAGTAATTTTTATTTGGTTTATTTTACCATATAATTACTTGATTTCATTAAAGATCGTTTATTTTACCATATAATTACATGATTTCATTAAAGAACTGTTATCTTACCATATAATTATAATAGTAATAAGTTAATAATTATTACTATTATAGTAGAAAAGGAAGCACATGCACCTTTTAAAAACCATTTTAAAAAGTCACGAAAAGTTACTAAATCAAATTAAAACTTACTTCTTCTGGATAAAACATTCGGAGATTTTTCAACGGAAAAAATTGTTCAAAACCTTCTTTAAAAGCATTTAACTGTCTTGCTACTCCATCGCGTAAGCTGTATTTTACAATCAACTAAAATTCAAAAATCAATAAAAATTTACACTTTACTTTTTAATTAAAAGATACAAAAAAACAAATTGCTAAAAGTTTTTCAAAAAAGTATAAAAATGAATCAACTTACATTTAAATATTCTTCTAGGTTTTCAACTGTTACTAATGTATCTTTACCATTTTTTTTTAATTCAATATTAGTACCAGGTAATATAAAATCAAGACCTAAATCTTCAATAGAAACACCATCTAAAGTTAAACTGTTCAAGGCTAAACTTAAAGATTCTTTAGAATAAGAAGTATCATTTTCAAGGCGTTTCTTTTCAAGACAAACATCATATAATTGACTTATTGATTGATATAAGATAGAGTCAACATATTTCAAGTCTGTTATATCTATTGTATTATCTTGTTTAAGCAACCATTTATAAAACGTCCTACTTAAGGGAATGTCAATCATACGAGAGTCCATACATGCTTTTGCAATAAACTTTCCGAGATAACGAAATTTCGCTTTAATCTTGTTTAATTGTGAATTCTTTATACTTTTAGGTAGTGCAACTAAAGTATTTAATAATATTTTATACATAAAATAATATATCATCATATATTTTTTACACACTCTTCTTTTGTGTATATAAGTCTGGCTGCATATATACATATATACATATATTTACAACCTATATTTTAGGCTATTTAATTATATACAATAATCAACAAACTTATTTCTAACTAAATAGAAGATTAAAAAAAAAAACTTGACCAACTTGGAAACAACCCATGGAGAGTACTACAGTATTCAACCTGTCCTTTTGAATCACCTGTAAAAAAAAACTTAGAAAAATGCAAAAAACAACATAAAAAGATATTTAAAACAAAATACTAAAGTGTTAGTATATAACTAAGATACCATCACTCTCAACAACTGATACTTTGTCTCCTCTCCACATATCATTATCACTTCGTTGAAAATATTTTGAAACTAAAGCATAAAATTCTAATGTAGGTCCAAGACCAGTCCCAACCTATTTAAAGTAAAATCTTATTATTTACACAAAGTGACATACTTAAAGATTATACATATGAAAAAAAATTATAACACAAATATACCTCGCCTTCATATTGTATTTCTAATAGAGATTTTGAATTTGTGAAATCATTAATTAATGATTCACCTTCTTTGAAAATGTTATTACGGTTAACAGTGCGCTATGAAAAAACAGGTCTCAGTAAAAAAAAAAAAAATTATTTCAGTTAGTAAATTATATATATATACATATATATATATATATATATATATATATATATATATATATATATATATATATATATATATATATATATATATATATATATATATATATATATATATATATATATATATATATATATATATATATATATATATATATATATATAACGGGTGATTACTAAAAATCTGGACAAAATTGCTTACATCATATTTCTATATGCAACTAATACTTATTTTTTCAAACAATTTTTAAAATGTTGCAAATTTATTCTTCTTTTGAAATATATATTAACTTTTATATAAGTATTTTAAACTTAGTATTAAAAATGACGTCAAACGAAAAGCTCCAGAGAAAACGTGTGTACCAGTTTTATCAAGAAAATTCAGATAAATCTAAATCACTCACTGTTTCTCATTTTGAAGCAGAAAACTTATCAAGATCGACTATATATGCAATTATTAAGCGTGTAAAAGAAGATAAACCATTTGAAAGGCAAACTGGTAGTGGTAGAAAGCCGAAAATAATGACTAAGCGCGCCATCAGTCAACTTACCAAACTTTTTGACCATAAATATGGCTTTTCTTAGCGCATAGCTTCAAAAAAGTTCAAATGTTCTTAATCACTTATTTCTAAGACATTGAAAACCAAAGCATCAATAAAAAAAAAGAAAACAAATGAAGATTCCAAGTCGAACTGAGAGCCAGAGAGCAAAAAACCGACATTTGTTTGGTCAACTTTATAAAAATTATAATGATTTCATTTGGGTTCTTGATGATGAGTCTTATTTTACTCTCTCAAACAGCCAAATTAATGGTAATGATAATTTTTATTCAAGTAACATCGAATTAACACCAAACAATGTTAAATTCAAAGAAAAAAAGAAATTTGAAGAAATATTATTGGTTTACGTGGTCATTTCGCCTTTTGGCCTATCAACTCCATAAATTGTACAGTCTGAAATTGCTATTAACCAGCATATTTATGTTGATGAATGTTTGACTAAAAAACTATTACCACACATCAAACAGCTTCCAAAAAATACAAAATACATATTCTGGCCTGATCTAGCAAGTGCTCATTACTCAAACAAAGCTGTTAAGTTTTTGAATGAAAATGGTATAAAGTTTGTAACAAAAAGTGAAAACCCTCTAAATATGCCTGAATGTCATTGTATTGAGGATTTTTGGTTTTGTATCAAAGGATATGTTTACAAAAATGGTTGGCAGGCAGAGAATTTGGATCAACTATGCTCTAGAATAATTTACTGTTTTAAGAAATTCGACAAAGACCTGGTACAACGCTTAGCAAAGTCTACTAGCAGAAGACTTGATACAATAAGAAGACAAGGTCTTCTTATTGTGTTAAGTCTTCTGAATTAAGATTTTTTTAAAAAAATGTTTTTATTAAAATTAGAATAAATTTGCTATTTTATTCTTTTTAAAACAATAATATAGGTCTTCTAGATTAAAAGTTATTTAATTTTTAGTTTTGTCCAGATTTTTAGTAATCACCCGTTATATATATATATATATATATATATATATATATATATATATATATATATATATATATATATATATATATATATATATATATATATATATATATAATATAAATATAAATATAAATATATATATATATATATATATATAAATATAAATATAAATATATATATATATATATATATATATATATAATAAAACATTAAATATATGTATATAATAAAATATCTTTTTAAACTTAGCTTGACCAAATATCAACTGACATTTAAATTAGCAAAAAAATAAAATAAAAACTCAAGCATTTTTTAGTTTAAATAATAAACAAAATAAAGTAAATATAGCTTAATATATAAATATTAATACTTTAATAAAAGAAAAGAAAATAATAAACATTAAAGTGAAATGTTAATCAGTTATTAGCTAATACTGCACTCGCTCATATTAACAAAAAATCAATAATAAACAAAAATCGATCAACTAACTTTTTTTTTATCTAGTCTTGGAGCTACTCGATCGCTGCTGTCATTAGTAGTAATATCAGGAACAGTTTCCTAAAGATTTTGTATAATGTAAATATTGTAATCAATAAGAAATATTAACAACTATTAACAATTAAAACCACTTTTGAGTGCTAATTTCAATTTCACTGTATTGATAGTATTTTATGGTATTTATTTGATTGTTCTTAATTTCACCGTATTGATATTATTTCACTGTATTTGTTTGACTATTAATTTCACTGTATTAATATTATCTAAGTGTATTTGTCTATTAATCTCACTGTATTGATATTATTACACTATATTTGTTTGTCTAATAATTTCATTGTATTTATTTGATAATTCTTAGTTTTATCTGAAGAAGTTATCTGATATTAGTACAGAGATTAGCTGATACTGAAAATGCATGTTTAGAACCGGTAAATACTGAGTGAGTATTTTTAATATCAGCTAATTTCTGCACTTTCTGTTGGTTTGATTGAATAATTAGCTTTAAATAATTTTTACAATTTTCAGTTCAATTTCTAGTATTGCAAAACAATGCTAATTCTTGTTTTATATTTTTAATACAGAATTGGCTATCCCTGATACTTTTAATACAGAATTGGCTGATACTTTTGATGCAGAGTGTTGTTTGGCTTTTTCCAGTTCTTCTTCCATAACTTCTTTTTTCTTCCATAATTTCTTTTTTTCAAACAATTTTACTGTTGTTTTGGTAAAAATTATTAGAAATAACCTTTTCATTATTTTATTTGCCAAATCAACTTGTTTCTTTATAGAGCGGCCTTGTTTATCAAGGTTTGTGTTTTGGAGTTATAGAGTTAAGATGTTGTAACCACAATTAAAGTAGCCCCTCCTATGTAGTGGCCATGTTTTCATTTAACTCTTATTTAAGCTTTTATCAATTCTTCTTTTTTTAAACTTCTACTAACATTTTAATTACTGCCAACATTACCAAGTTTATTCATCATAAACTTAATTATTACATCTGTTGATGACAAAGAAGCATCTTGTGTACTAACAGATTCTACAGCTTTTATTGGTTTGAGAGCAATAACCAATTCACTATAAAGGTTGAAATTTACTTTAATATCCAGAATATCCATTTTATTTAACTCAAGAAGAGATCCAATAATATATTCTTGAATATTTATAAAATGCTAAACCATATCAATTAACGAGTTCCATCTAGTTTTACGTCAATTTTGAGCTCCAAAGAATATTCTTCTCCTTGCCCAAGTTTGATCTTGTTATTCAAAATATGATTTCTAACTGATGATTTTCTAAAAAAAAAATTTATGCATGTTTTTGATTTTTCCTTGAATATTTAATATATTTTCAAATTCAACTTTTGACAGACCAACATTGTAGCTTTATCTTTAAAATAACCTTTTATATCACTATCAACATCATTTTCATTTAATGTTGCATTATAATTATTATCTCTGTATAAATTATTTTGTACATTTCAATTCAAATATATATTTTTTTATAAAGTGTGTCACAAACAGCTCAATATATGTCATGTATATCATGGTTGAAACTGGTAAATTTGCTCTCTCTACTATTTGCTACCATACTTAATCATCATTGGAACATCATCACAAGTTGATGCATCAATATCTTTCTCAAAAAAAAAAAAAATTAAGTTTTCTAAATGAGTTTAAACTACATCAACTAAGTTAGATGTAGAAGAAAATGTAAATATAATATTAACATAATGTTTTATCCAATGCCCACTCATTAAATGTAATACTAAATCTTCTATTGCTCTTCAGCTTTTCAATTAATATTGTACTTAGTTGAGCCTTTTTTTGAATTTTATGAATAAGCCTCATGATATCAGATTTATTTTTAATGACTCATAAAGTTCTCACAATCACTCTTGTTGAAACTCTAATGACAAAGGCTAATTTAGTCACAATTTCTTGTTGGCTACTATGTCATGAAATCAAACATTGTTTTTTATTTTTTCATCACTGACTCACCATTATCACGGCTTGACTTAGCATAATTCCTTGAATCATTTTTATGTAGTTTATCATTGCATCAATTTAAAAAAAGTGTTAAATGGTCTGTAACATACAAATATTTTTTCATAAAAAGTCATTATAAGTAGTTTAACTTTATTCCTAAAAAAAGTCATTATGAGTATTTGACATTCTTATAAAAAATGATATGTAAATAATTATACATATTACGGTATAACAATACCATTCACATTTAAAAAATATTGGATTAGAAATTTGAATTTTAAATGCTTAAGAAATTTTAAAAAATTAGTTAACAGATATCAGATTTATTTAACCGAAATCAGATTCGAATACATAAGAAGAAAACTGTGAATTTTTGGGTTTGGTCTTTCCTAGTTGCCAGCTATGCCATTGAGGTAAAACTTTGTCTGCAAAAAATTTTAGTTGCACCTTGATGCTCCGAAAAACATTAATGAAGTTAATTAAATTTATTCTTTAAAGCAACTTAAAACCATTTAATGTTAAAATAACCTTATTTAAGCCTTAATAATAAGTTTTTGTTAACAACCATTTATATAAACTTTTATATTTATAAAACTATTTTCTGTATTAAGATAATTATTACTTCAAGGCATTTCTGTGAAGATATACATGTATATGGCAGAATAGTACCCTAATTTAACACAAGATATTCAAAAGACAATTATTTTTATTTAATTTCCGATACCCCTCTATAAAAAACCATGACAAGTAACAACAGAGTAAAAACTAATTTATTTTATTTTATAAATCTTACTTGCAATTTCATAACAGCTCGATCTCGGTCAAATGTTGTGACATAGAAAAGCATTTGACGACATTCAAAAGGAAATATAAAAGGGCTGAATCATTAAAAAATAAATAAAATTAGACATATAATAGTAAATAACAGTTGCTCAAAAAATTTAGATAAAGTAATATCTAAATAAAATACTTATATTAAAACTAAAAAAAGATCGTTCCACAAACAAAAACTGGTTAAAAAAGTTTTAAAATGTATCATTTTGGCCAAAAATAAACAATAACAATATATCAGCAACCATAGATGAATGAAAAAATATTTTGCTTACCATAAACAATATTTTACAATTAAAAAATAATTAAAAATACAAAATGCTGTCAAATATATTATATTAGATTATTAAATTTAAAACCAACCATTCTAATTGGTCTATTCAGGGGTGTAAAACACTATTAACTGCATATCTTGAATTAAATTATCTAATAAAATTATCAATTAAATATTAAAACTTTTTAAAAAATTATTTAAGGGTGAGGAGAGAGAAAGAACATATTGCACAAAAGGTATCACCTAAGCTATTACTTAGCACAGCACTGTAAACAACATATGAAAAAAATGTTTACTTCGAGTCCTTAAATAAGTACTTAACAAAAAAATAACATTTCAAAAATTTTTTTTAGGGGTTTACACAACAACAGTATTTTTATACAAAACCTATGAACATTCATTGAGCCCTGAATACTATGAAGGAAAAACTCTTCAAAATTATGGTCTTAAAAAAAAGTAAAATCAGATTTCAAAAATTTTGTATTGAGGTTATTATTGTAAAATTTATTGAATATAAACTATTAATTTTTAAATAAAAAAAGTTCATTTTTTTTATAGATAAAAATAGTTTTTTTTAAATAAAAGTAATTTCTTATTTTATATATTTTTAATAATTTCACTTCACTTCAGAACCAAGTTGACTGTTAAAGAATTTTTTTTTCATAATATTAGGGATCTATTTAATATGTAAGGGTTTAAAAAAATCCCTAAAAATAGTTTTTATAAACTAATTTATATAATTCAGTGTCATTTTATTGAATAAAACTATTTAGGATAAAAGAAAATATTTTTTAATGTTGCAATCTTTCTAGTCTATGACTATAGTAATAAAAATATCATAGAATGCAATAAAAGTATCACAATAAAAATGATCTGCAAAACAGGTTAATGCCAAAAAGAGTATGCAGTTGTAAAAAATTTCATGTAGTATTTAAATAAGAATATGACATTATGGAAACCATTTAAACACACATACAAACACAATAATCTATATAATACATATACAAAATACCATGCTTCTGCCAATTCTGAAAGCCATGATGGTAAATTACCAGTCATAATAATGAGAGGGTCTAAAAAATAAAAAATAAAAAAATAAAACTTATTAGTTTTGTTTTAAAAGTACAAAAAACAACAACAAAAAGAAAAAATAAACAAATATAAAGAATTTATTTTAGAACATCAAACATTTATATTATAATTAGAAGTTCAAACTAAAAAAATAAATAACATACCTTGAAGTTGTCGTGTTGCTTTTGCTGTTAGTTTAGTATTAACAAACTCAGTTTTAGGTACTACAGAACTACAGGCTTGAAGCTATATAAGTCATTTATGTATATATATATATATATATATATATATATATATATATATATATATATATATATATATATATATATATATATATATATATATATATATATATACACACGCATACACATACATAACAATTATGGTAAACACTTACACCAAAATAATCTCCCCAATTGCTATTAAGATAGTATAGAACACGTAGCAAACATATTACTTCAAGTGAGGGATCTTCATTAACTATTGAAGCAACAAAACAAATTTTATAATTGAAAAAAAAACCTTTAATACTTAAGAAAATGATTTAAAAGAAAAATTTATAAACTAACATTTTTCAAAAGGTAGTTTTTCACAAAGAAAATGATCAGCTGGATCTAAACAAAAACACCTTGTTAACTATCAAAAGAATTACTATCTTTAAAAGACACTTAAAAATAACTAAAAAGCCTAGGTATAAATCAAATCAGACAAAAATAATAAGTCTGGAATAAGACTATATAAGTTGATAAGTTATTATATTTGCAATGTAAAAATATAAATACCTAAATCTCCATTTTCTAGTGAAACTGAGGTGCTTGCTTTATGTGCTGAATCTGATTTGATTCTTTTTGGAGATAAAACAGGCTCCGTTTGATTAATAGGTCTGAAACTAAAATTTTAAATAAATTTTAATCATAAGTTTACTCAATGTTCAATAAACATTTAAAAACAATAAAAATTTGCATAAACTTAAAAACAGAAGAAAAAAGGAAAACAAAATAATAATAAATTACTCAATAAAAATAATAAATCATAATAATAATAACAAAAATAATAACAAGAAAATTACTAATAAAAATAAATGATAATAACAGTAATAAAACAATATCAACTATAATAATAATGACATTAAAATAATAATATTACTAATATTATTAATATATTAAAATAATTATATTAATAATAATAATAAAAATAATTACTAAATATTATTATAACCTAAATTTATAACTATTATTAAAGAATTACAAAAACATAAAAATCATTTTAATATTAAAAATAGTAAATATTGTCTATATAAAAGCTAAATTAATAATAGATTACTTCCTGGCAATAAAGCTCATAATACAAAACAAACATTGAAGAAGTTATTCACTTAAGAGAATTACAGAGAAAATCTACTAAAGGATATTTTTTTCTATATTAAATGTGTTTCAAAAATTAAATATTTTAAAATAAGTATATAAATAAAATATGAAAAGAAAATTACTTTAAAAAAATAATAATAATATTAATAACAAAAATAACATGAAAACTACTAAATAATGATGATAATAATAATAATAATAATAATAATAATAATAATAATAATAATAATAATAATAATAATAATAATAATAATAATAACAGTAACAAAATAATATCAATTTTAATAGTAATGATAATAATATAAATAATAAAAATAATTTCAAGAAAACTACAAAAAAATAATAACAATCACAGTAATAAAATAATATCAACTATAATAATAACATTATTATTAGTAATATATTTTTAAAGAATTTATTCTTGTTTCTTTTTCTATTATTATTTTATAACAATTCAAGCAGTAATTATTTGACATTATCTTTCCACAAATTGTAGTAAAAAAGCTAGTTTTCTTTGATTTCAGAACTTATTTATTCATCTAAATTAAACTAAAACTTTTAATGATGCAAAAACTATTCTGAAATATAGAGTAACTCTAACTTTTTTTTAATATATATACATACATTTTTTACAAAAACCAAATTTGTTCTTCATAAAAACTAAAATTTGTTTATCATAAAACTAAACAAATTTGTTCATCATAAAACCTAAAATTTATTTTAACCTACTTTAAACCTAAAATATACTTTAATATATATTATAATATATCTTAATTATACTTTTATTATATTTTTAAATACATTTAATAAATAACAACTACATTTTTGTATATAATAATATTAAAATAAATATTAAATAGTGATAAATAGCATACAGATAAAAAACATATTGAGCAAAGTTAAAAATGTTTAATGATATTAGCTATAAGAGATAAAAAAATATTAGCGATTGTATTAAACATGGTATGATGATTAAGAAAAAAAAGTAAAGAATTGAAAAACACTTTCAAGATAAAGCTTTCACAAAACTAGTTACTTATGACATCAAACTGGTTTATGACTTGAGCTGTTTGTGCATATGATTAGTTTAGTTATGGAAACTAACTAAGGGGAAATTTATTAGTTGGAATAATGACTGAAATTTAAAGAACATAGATGAGTATTTGACTTTACCAAAATCCCGGAAACTTTTTTTAATGAAAATCCCAGAAAATTATATTATTAAAAATTGATCGTATGATAACTGACAACAAAAACTTTTGTAAACTTTTAAAATGGAATTTAGATTATTTTACTTTTTACAAATAGGAATATCTAATATTCGAAAAGTTATTTGAATGAATTAAAATGCAAAAAAAAAAAAAAAAAAGAAAAAAAATTGTTACAAAAATTAATCTCGTGAAAATTTTATTTATAGAAAACTTTTTTGTTTAAATGCAAAAGTGGTCATACTTAAAATTTTATGTCAAAATATATATATTTTTTTCAAATTAATAACAAAAAACATCCGGAAATTTCTGGAAAATTAAAGGAGTTTTATGAAAATTTCCGGAATTCCCGAAAAAAAATCATCTATGATTGTAACATTTAAAAAAGAACCAATGGTAACATTTAAAAAAGAATTAATGCCAATATTATTTAGAAAAAAACAAACAAACAAAAATATTATTTTGAAAAGAAATAATGGGGACATTTAAAAGATAGCAAATTCAATACATTAAGTACAGATTTAAAAAACTGAAAATTCTCAAAAATTAAGTGACTCGTGAACCAAAAATACCAAAATACCTTAACTTTTTTTTGCTATCTCTTATAATTCATTATCAGATTCTCAAAATATTTCAAATTTTAAAGAGTCTTTTTTAAAACAAAAGCTTCTTACTGTAAAACATGTGTTCCAGACCATATACTAGCTCTACCAAATGGGCTGTAATCCTCTGTATCACTTATATCTTCTGTCTATAAAATTGACGCAAAGTATAAAGCACACATACACAAACAAACAAACACTTACATCTGAAATAAAGTGTATTTCAAAACTAAGATTTATTTTTCAACCTATGTCGTTGGTTATACACAAAAAATATTGAATCAAGAATAAAGAAGAAACAATAACCTTTCCAATCTTTATACAAAACAGTAATAATTAGCAAACAATATTTTTAAAACTATTTATGTGAAAATAATTAAAAAGCAAAAAAAATATATATTTAACTTCAAAAATTAATGCAACTTTGAAAAACTAATAACCTTGTTAATACTAAAAATACTGAAAAATCTAGCAAATAAAATAGTCAATAATATATTCTTTGTTTATAACTTATTTACAATGACATTAATTCAATCATTTATTAATTTGCAATTTAGGTAATTCCAGCCACACTTGTTTAAAATTGATGTTTAACTGATCAGCTTTATAAAATGTTTTTTTTCAATCAAATAAAACCTTGCAAAAAAACTACAGAACTTAAAATAATTATAAAATCTCAAATAATACAGAATTTATGGTACCATAAATTGTACCATAAATTCTGTATTATTTGAGACTTTATCAAGTCAAACTCTAGGATAGATGTAAACCTGTGTTACATTGTTTACTGTGCCTGGTTCTATTGGCTCCTATCAAAAGTTCAATTTGGTCATGATACAAAAACTTAGTTAAGAAGCATAATTAATTTCTCAAAAAACCAATGCATTATTTTTACCTTTTTTCAAAACTATATATATATATTTTAAACTAATAAATTTAGTATAATAAATTAATAGTTTAATTATTCAAAACAAAAGTTAAAAGTTGGAAATTTTACTTTTATGTCATTGGCGAATAAATCTTTTTGACGACAAAATAAAATTATAATAAGTAATTAAATCGACTGATCTTGGTCAAAGTTTTTTAGAACAAGTCAACATGTAAAATTTTTATTTATTTTATCATTTACCATAACGTTAAATACTTATTTTTAATAATTGGATATTGTAAAAGTTATTGAAAAAATATCTACTATTTCTTAAAAATTTGTGACCATGCTGTACAACGCTAAATTTTACATACGAATGCAATATTAAAATTGTATAAATTTTAAAGAAGAGGCAATATCTCAGAGGTTTTTAATTTACCCTGGTTAGGTTTAATATTAAAAGATGTTGTGTTTTTCAAATATTTCTACAATATATAATGACTAAAATTAATAATTTATTGTTATGGTCCAAAAATTAAAGTTTTAGCATGACATAATGGCCAAAAATTATCAAACATTTTTGATTTTATTGCTTAAGGCACGTAAACAAAATTTTTAATTTTTAACATTTGTTTTGAATATGAAATTACTAATTTATTCGATAGTCCTAGAAAAACGCTCTGATAAAATTATATTTTTTTAAAAAAAAAATTATTTAAATAGTCAATAAATCATATAAAATGAAACTTTGATATCAAATATTTAACATTTGTTCTCAATTAATATTTTAATTGCTCGCTAACTTAAAGACAAATGTGCAATTACTTTTCATCACATCCGCCAGTGGGAGGCAAATATTTACGCCTCCAATTTGGCGACCGCAACCAGCTGGGAAACAGAAGCTATTAGAGATACAAATAGGTTTGCTTCCAAAATTTCTTCTTGAGGCGGCCATCATTGGCTTCCAATTCTTTATTGGTGTCGACCTCCAATTCATTTTGCCTCCGAAAAAAAAAAAAAAAACTGACTAGGGCCACCAATAGAAAGGTGGAAGCCACTGGAGACAGAATAAAGAACATTTTCCCCCTAAAAATTTATTGTGAGACAGCTGCCGTCTGCTGAGGAAGAAAAGTGGAGACAAGAGTATTCATGTCGTTTATCAAAACTGGTGCCAACCTAACTTAAATTGATACAACATTAATGACATAATTGTTAAAGAACAGAGATAAGTCATAAAAGGTGCAAATATATCAATTTGATATATTTTTGTTAGGCACAGAGAGTACCTACATAGAAAAAAACACAAAAACTTTGTTGTTAAAAAATTAATAAAAATTTTTTAAAGACATACCTGTGTAGTTCCATATTGTCTAACAGCTTGATATATTGTCATATTATATGGCAAAATGTGTCCATTCATAGAAAACTCTAACATGTGTCTAAAATAAAATAATCAACAAATTACATAATGCATATTCTTATCATTTTAGACCTAAATTTATAAAGCTTACTTTCCATTGAGAGAGCCTTGCAATTGGGAAGCCTATAAAAAATAAAAATAAGTTGTTGGAAATGTTTAAACTAGAACATTGTTAAAAGGATAAATATTCAAATAAAAATAAAAATTACCCAGGATTCTTCGATTTCATCTTCAGATTGATCATCATCATCATTGTCACTAACATCATTTGAAAACTCCTTTCAAAGAGATAATATTAATTTAAACTTAATACTCCTACACTGATTGTTTCTTTCTTTTATTTTGCAATAAATTAAATATAAAAATAATTTTTTATACAGAATATCACTTTATATAAATATTAATTTACTTAAAAATTTTACTAAACAAAACAAATTTGGTAAAACAATATAAAGATCAATTATAATGAAAACTCAACAGGAAAAAAAAATGCTTTTAATTAATTTGTTTTTGGTTTAATTAAAAGTTACACTTTATTTGGTTTAAATCTTTGTATTACATATTGCATGACATATCCAGAATACCCAATGAAAACTTATATATTGATATGCCAAAGGTCTACAAAATTAAATTGCATACTGTTTAGGCCATGCAAATAGTACACCTGACTAACAAACAATTATATTATTAACCCTTTTTTTTTTTTTTTTAAACACATTTTTTGAGATTTATGCCAAAATATCCTAGGTTAAATTATGTGTGTTGACTGACTTAAAATATGTAAACAATAAGATAAATATTATTTTATTTTTCAAATGGTAAAATTTTATAATTTTTACATTTTCATATTAGTCAATTTTATATATTATTATTTGCCAAACTGGTGACTTTTAATTTGCAAAATAAAAAAAGTAAAATAAAACAAAACTCTTACATCTTTTACTCTACCAAATCCTCTGACTATTAAATATCTTTCTATTGCCTAAAATATTATAAAAAAAACATATTATATATATATATATATATATATATATATATATATATATATATATATATATATATATATATATATATATATATATATATATATATATATATATATATATATATATATATATATATATATATATATATATATATATATATATATGAAAGAATGCATCATTTTTTTGATATTTGAGATATATAACTTTCAGACATGGAGCAAACTCCAAGCATTAATATATTTATACTTACATCAAATAAAGACCCTTTGAATTCTTAATTGATTTAAATAACCAGCCCCAAACATGAGAGCAACAATTTGATAAAATGTTTTTTCATACTTTTTTTTTTCACTCAACTAAATATATTCATCAATTTTTAAATTCGTAAAAAAAATCTCTTGGTATTCAAAAATTATAGCCTTAATAAACTTACTTTTGTTTTTCACTCAACTAAATATATTCATCAATTTTTAAATTCGTAAAAAAAATCTCTTGGCATTCAAAAATTATAGCCTTAGTAAACTTATAACCCCTCAAATAAAGGGGTTACAACATTTATATGGTCATAATTATTGAATAAATTTTAAAATTTATCAATGAATATAGATTTATTTGGGAATAGTAAAAAAATTATTTTACTAACTTGTTGCTCCCCAGTTTGGGGCAAGTATCGCCAAAACCTAAGGCTTTTTTGATCCCAGGCCCCAATCATAATGTTTTGGAAAGCATTTTTATTTGAGATAAGTATAAACATATAAATGTTTGTAGTTTGTCTAGAAGCTTAATTTTCATAGTTATCTTAAATATCAAAAAATGCTGCATCCGGACCTTTATATATATATGTATATATACACTCCTAGTCAGCGTTTACGGGTCATGTTTTTTTTTTGTTTCCATTATGTTTATTTTTTACTTTTTTCATACTATTTTTATCAAATTTATATTTTTTTCAATTTTTATTTTATTTTCATTTTTATTTATACATATTTAAATTTATTATTTTATCATAAAAATATATTATTTATATTTCTTTTTGTTATTTTTATTTATTATATATTATACTTTATTTTTATTTTCATCTTTTTACAAAAACAATCAATTACAGTAATATAACCATATTTAAACCTTGCTGTAACCCTAACCCTAGGCTAACCTTGATGCTGACCCAAACAAAACCCTCAGTCGATGTAGCAGCACTCCCTTGCAAGTCAGGCTATTTGATAGTCGATGTATGTACTTTTCGTTCTCTATAAAAGTTGCTTACCAAGACATTTTTTGTCCCCATAAGTAATACTATAGGTGTGTGTGTGTGTATGTATGCAGTGAAGAACCCAGAGTTTATTTGGGGATACCGGTTTTTTTCAGCAACGTTGAGGAGGAGGGGGGGGGGAGATTATGTTTTTGATTTCCCCCTCCCCTCATTCTCCTCTAGTTAAACAGGTACCGCAACAATAATTTTTAATCATCATTTTCTTAATAATCCTTTATGTTTATCTTGTTCAGTTTTATCCTATATAAAGGTGTTGATTTAAAGGCATTTTTTGAATACATAAATTTACTGGTCGACAATGTTACTTGAGCTAAAAGAAAGGGTTCGTCACTGGTATGTATATAAGTGTGTGCGTGTGTGTGTATATATATATATATATATATATATATATATATATATATATATATATATATATATATATATATATATATATATATATATATATTAAAGGGTGAATTAAGCCATTTTGAATTGTGATGGGCCAAAGACATTTAGCAATCTTGAAAGAATGTTTTTTGAAGCAATTGCTAATTTTTATATTCCTGGGTAAAAGTCTTTACGAAAAAAAGGTTTTATCATGTTTTAAAGCAATTTTGATACACAATAACCCAGCCAAGCAAATATTACTTTTGTTTATTTGTACCTCAGATTGGGTGAAACTAATTTAAAATTAAACACAAGATATCACCAAGTTATACTTATCTTTTAAGTTTACATATACGTATATTCCTTTGAAGTTGGTTAAAGTAATAACAAGCTTTTATTTACCTCTTTTTTTTTAAATTTTTTTGGCATATATAATTACTTTTATAGTGCTTTTGTATTGCCTGGATTATAACAGTTTTAAAAGTTTTACGGAAAAAGATTGCTATTTTTGTTGCAGCAAATGTGTTGTTTTTCTTTAAAAAGTTTTGCAATCTGGTAAATTTGAGTTATTTCACCCTATGAGAGTGTGTGTTTTTGTGTATGTGTGTGTGTGTGTGTGTGTGTGAGTGTGTGTGATATAAAAAAATAAAGAATAAAAAAATAGAAGTATGTTTCAAAATAAGAAGTAAAAAATTAGAAATAAAATAAATACCAAAAGAAAAAAATCTACGTAATTAGATTTTGTGGGAGTACCTGCACAAGTGCTAATGGATCAATTTTGACAGCTCCTCCTGTCCATTGTTTTACTGATGTACAGTCTGGGTGTCGACTGAGAGAGCACTAAACATGTAATTTTTTAAATTAAACAAAGATAATAATTAAAAAAAAAAAAAAAACTTAAAAAACAAAAACCTTTATTTGATGAGTGTTAAAAAACCGAAGAGCTGATGTTCCACCTCTAAAAAATCAAACTTAAAATTATACTTTAAAACAATACCACAGTTAAAACATTTGCATAGTTAAAACAATAACACAGTTGTAATAAAATTTTTTTTAATAATAAACACTTCCACAGTTGAAACATTCACACTTTTAAAGCACTCACTTTGCTAACATTTAACAGCTACAAAGCAAAACTAAATTGCTAGAAGTCAATTAATCAGAATGCTATTATGTGCACTAAAACACAACTATTATTATGTGCACAGTATTATAAGTATGTGTATTTATATACACAGTATTATTAGTATGTGCACAGTATTATTAGTATTATTAGTATATATTATACAGTATTATTAGTATATATTAGTATGTGCAACTATTATTATGTGCACAACTGTTATTATGTGCACTAAAACACAACTATTATTCTTTTAACACTGCTCTACATCAATATAGAAATTGTTACACATATAATATCTATATAACATTTAATACTTTTCTTTTTAAGTAATTACTTATTGAAAGATCAAAAGCAAATTATTTAATTTTAAATACTGTATTAATAATTCAAACAAAGTTTTAAAGTGCTTTTAATATCTTGTTTTTTGACATTAAAATGTTGTTTAAAAACAATATTTTAATCTCCAAAATACTAAAAAAAAGAAAAGAAAAAATGTCAAGAGCGCACCCTCAAATTAACTCTTTGTGCAATACATAACTATAATATTGTAACTGTATTCACTATATAACTATCATTTCAAAAACATTTAGTAACCTTGTTCCATTACCACCACCAGAATCATGACATTTCACAGGAAACTAAAAGATTTAACATTAGCATAAAGATTAAAACTTTTGCAATTAAAATAAATTAAATAACAAAAAATTAACTTAACAAATATTACCTGTTCTAATTGGTTAACACAAAGATTGAGTTTCTGGACTAATGGTATTAATGCTGGTTTTTCACAGATATGCTATAAAAAAATCCAAATTATATTTAAAAACAAAGCTTTATAAATAATAATTTTTTTTTAATAAGAAATATACTCATTAAAACCTACCACAGAATTAATTAAATTCTTTGTTGTATCATTTGTTTTCATCTCATTTTTCTTAAGAAAAAATAAAATAATATGATACCAATAGTAAAATATAACAACAATGTATAATAAAACAAAAAATAATAAAAATTTATATGATAGTATAAAAAAAATTTTAAAAAATAATATAAAACCCATAAATGATAATTTTATATTATACCTTTATATCAAGAAAAGCAGTGAGAAATGTTTTAATTCGAGCACTTCTTTTTGAAGATTTGTCATCCTTGTTAGTTAAATATCTATGTGCAAAGTTTTAGTATCACAATGACTGCCGCAGATAAAAAAAATGGCAAAGCATTTTATAATTAACAAGCATAGTTATTATAAAGCTTTCTAATTAAATAAAATATATAAACTTTTTTAAATGGAAATATTACTTTTTTTATATAATGCAAATATTAGTGTCAAATCATAATTTTTTATTATTATAATATATATATTATTATAATATATATATATATATATATATATATATATATATATATATATATATATATATATATATATATATATATATATATATATAACCTTGCATGGTAGTCAGAAAGTTTTCCCCATAAACTGTAGTTTTAAAGAGCGCGTTTATACACCAGACAAGAAAAAGTTTAAAAACTCAAATATATATATATATTTTTTTTCCTTAAATGATAGACTGCCTGCCCAAACCAAACCCTCAGTCGATGAAGCAGCACTCCTTGCGAGTCAGGCTTTTAGTCAGTCGATGTAGCAGCACTGCCTTGTGAGTCAGGCTATTTGTCTGTCAAAGTAGCAGCACTCCATTGCAAGTCAGGCTACAAGATAGTTGATGTAGCAATACTCCATTACGAATCAGGCTATAAGATAGTTGATGTAGCAACCCTCCTTTGTAGCAGCAGGCTATAACAGCCTTGGGCAAAAAATGGTATGCGATCGAGCGCTATTGCTGAACACACAAATGATTTTATTTCTTAACAACTTGACCACAATTGTAAATATGTTTTGATGATTTAAACATTTCAGAAACGCGCGGAATGTAGAAATGCTAAGCTAAACTTAAATTAGGAAAAATTTATTTAAAAAAATAACGAAAAAAAAATTCCTAAAGAAAAAAGAAACGAAAAAAAATCTATAGAAAAAGAAATTATATAATCACTACAATAAAAATAAAAAATAAAAAACTCAAACTCCAAGCAAAACTTTTTTTTTACGTTTTTAATCGCGTTTGAAATAAATTTTTTTAAACTCTTTATTAAAGTCATGCAAAACGCTTTTAAATTAACAAATTACAACAATTTGTTAATTTATGAACAATTTTTATCAAATTTTTTAAAAAGTGTTGTATTTTATATTTAATATTTTTAAATTGTATAAACATTTATTTTTTCAAAAAAGTTTAAAAAAAAAAAAAGTTTAAAAAAAAATTGTAGCCTTTTTAAAATAGTAATTTTTAATAATTTTATGCTCTAATTAATATCTAGTTAAAAAAAAAGGTTTCTAACTCTTTAATCGTAAAAATAGGAAAATAATATATAATTAAAATGCACCTGCACTTGAGATTTAAATTAAATAAACTGTCAACAAGCAATTTAATTTAATTTTAATTTGAGCATTGTAACTTTATTATCAAGCGCTTCACTTAACGAATTTAAAAATTATTATAAATGATTTCAACTCATTTATTCCTATAATAAATAGAAATAAAAAAAAAAAAATGTTTTTCAATTTTAAAAAACCGTAAGTTATAAAAATGAATCGTATGAACATGAAAATGAATCGTATGAACAAATTTCTTAAAAACTTTTCCATTAATCAACAAAATAAATGCTTATAAAAGTAAATAAAGTTATTTTATATTCTTGTATAATTCACATAAAATGTGTAAAAGCTAGTTGTCACAAAAGGTTTTGAACTTATAAATTAAAGTAACTTAAAAAAATCTTTCTAAAATTAATGCTTTAAAAGATTTTTAGAAAGACATGGAAAAATAGTTTCAATCGTTTAAATTTATCATGCCTACACAAAAAATAATTTATAAAAATATTTTTTATTAATTTACGCACGCGTTTATGTAAACAATCATTAAAAATAATTAAATGGTTTTATTTTAAAGCCTTTCGCGTAAAATAAAAACTTTAGAAAAGATCAACGATTAAAAGATATTCATAACGAAACATTTTCCATTGCATTTAAATTGTTAAAACATCAAAATAGCCGTGGTCAAGTTGTAAAGAAAAAAAACTATTAGCGTGGTCAGAGTGCGATTGCACACCATTCCTTTCCAAGCCTGCTATAAGATAGTCGATGTAGAAACACTCTGTGCATGTTTAAAAAATATATTTTAATAAAACAACAACAAAAACACCATTAAGAAAAAATTTCTAGTCATTATTATTGCGGTTTTTTTAAAAAACAATAAAATTTAATGTACTTCCGCATTAATTTAATTGCTTTGACATTTCGAGGCTTAAGAGTAAAAGTAATAAAAATTGTAGTCGAAACTTTTTTTTACAATAGTCTCTTTCTTATATATATATATATATATATATATATATATATATATATATATATATATATATATATATATATATATATATATATATATATATATATATATATATTTGTATATATATAATAATAATAATAATAATAATAATAATAATAACAACAAATTACAATTTGATACTAAATATTAAAAGTCATAGGTTGTAGCTTCCAGATAATATTAGAACCCATATTATTCAAAAAGTTTATTTTTGTTTAATCAATCATCCAAATTTGTAATGAAAGTTTAAACAACAAACGAAAAACTAAACAACTAAACTAAAAATACTCTTTTTTGTTATTATTCAATACTATTTTCTTTAGCACTTAAAAATAACATAGGCAATAACAAAATAAGCTTATACTGCAAATAACATAGCAGATATTGAAAATAACATAGCAGACATTGCAAATAACATAGCAGATATTGAAAATAACATAGCAGATATTGAAAATAACATAGCATATTCATATAAGAATTTGTATAATTAAAATTTATAGTATAATTTCTATTTATAATTAAACATATTTTTATAAAAATTTAATAAAAAAAAAGCGTAATTTAATTTAAAAACATAAATAAATACATCACAGAACAATAATTTTTTTTAATTTCTAAGAATATGCTACAATCAACATTTATTAAAAAATTACCTTAATAAATTAGTAACTGTGCCACTGTGTACAATTTCAAAAGGTGATGCACCTGCCTGTTGGTTATCATTTATTAACACACTGCACAGTTCTAATAATGGATGGATATTGTCGCTTCTCTGATTTAAAAAAATATTTATTTTTATTTTTTAATATCTTTTATAAAAATTAAATAAAAAAATTTGATAAGTATAAAAGTTTTAATAAAACTTTTAGATTTAAAATTACTTTTTAGCAACAATTAATTCATTAAAATAATTTCAACTACTAAAATTTTTTATAAACAAACTTAATTATTTGTAATAATATTATAAACAAGGCTCAGCATGCAAAGTTATGTGATGATTCTCTATGTGTATGTATATATAGCATTTAAAGGAGCTGCAGGACATCGGACATTTTCCAGAACTTATCCGGTAAATGAAGTTTACCAGATAAGTTCTGGAAAATGTCCGATGTCCTGCAAAAAACATAATTTAGCGGTCATTTTGTTGACCCATGTTTTGTATGCATTTATTTTATAATTATTTTAAGTGTTTTAAAATTACTACTAAATACATTATGGTAAAGTACTAAATAAAGTATGGTTAACTACTAAATACAGTATGGTAGTTTTGAACATTTATATTATATACAAAACAGAAAATAAAGTCAAACACACAGTTATGTTATATATAAAAAAAGTCTTTTTTTGAGTGAGCTTTTTTGAATTAAGCAGCCTATGTTTTATCAAATATATTAAAACATTTCAATAAATTATTATTAATTTAATTTTTTGAAATTTATCATTTTGTTTAATGGTTTTAAAAATTTTTAACTAATATTTTATCTTTTAAAACTGCTTTCAAATTTATTTTTACAAAAACTTCAAAGTAACCATTATTTTAATGCTAATAGAGATGTGCCGGAACCAGTTTATACAGAATTTCCCGGGTATTTTCCAGGTACCCTGAAGAAAATTTTAACATATATTAAAATATTTGAATAACTTGCAGTGATTCAGGATTTTTTGAAGAATGAAGTTAAAGGGCTTTTATGTTCCCAGCCTCCAATCATCACAATTTTTTGCAAAGCTTCATTATTTAAATTTTAAAATTTAGTTTTAAATCTTAAATTTAAAAGTTTTGAATTTAACGTGAAGAATTACATATTTATATAAATAAATAAAATTGCATGTGTTTATGGTAAACAATCATTAGTTATTTGTTACTTTCAAAAATTTTTTGTTTCAATTATCTCTTTCTTTAAAATTCTTTTTTTAAATTTTAAAAAAAAATTTTTTTTTTGTGCATTTTTGAAAACTTAAGTTGTCAAAATATGCAAACAGTTAAGTTATAAAAACAAAGAAATATATTTGTGGTCAGGAAAAAAACAATTTTTAGCCTGAAATTCCCATGAATGTTGGGAATTCAAACTTCCTGAACTTAAAAGTTTTAAGCCAGACTATTTATTGCAAAAACTTTGGAAAGCGCATAAAAAAAGGGCTTGTCAAAAAAAAAAGTGTTTTTTTTTAAACAGCAAAAAATCTTTTTTGTTAATCAAATTCTTTTATGAAAAATCACGAAACCACTTTTAACAATGAATTATTTTATCTAGAATTTAAATAAAACATTTGTTTTGTCGTTCTTTATTTAGTTATTTCATTTAAAATTTATGCAAAGCATTCTTTTCACTGTTTCTATTTTAATTAAAATAGCAAATAAAAATGAATTGCGTTATGTATATATATATATATATATATATATATATATATATATATATATATATATATATATATATATATATATATATATATATATATATATATATATATATATATATATATATAGTTGCAAGTTTTTTGTACCAAATAAAGATACAAAGCCTTTTGTATGTTTTTTTAGAGTGATCAATATAATGAAAATTAATTATTTACAAAATAGATCATCAATTGTATATAAAAATTTAACTAAATGAAAAAATACAACTTTATGATGGAACTTAAAGGATCTTACTTCTGCTACAGCTTGGGGCTTGAAATGGAAAAAATTAAAAAACATATTGCTGATATATTTAAACAAAACCATCTTCTTATATCAACACTGTGCAACATGAAACTTGTAAATTATCTAGACATCACGCTAGATCTCAATAACCACACTTTCCAATTGTATTCCAAACCTGGAAACTCTTTAAACTATATTCACATTGATTCAAACCACCCACCAAGTATTTTAAAACAACTTCCACGTTCTATCGAGTTAAGATTATCTGCAAATTCGTCAAGCGAAGAAATTTCAAAATTCTACTGACATGTATAATGAAGCATTGTTAAAATCAGGTTTCTTTCATAAGCTTTCTTATCCTAACTTAAATTTAACTTGTGCTAAGCACCGTAAACACAACATTATTTGATTTAACTCCCCTTTCAGCAAAAACGTTAGCACAAATATAGGAAAAAAATTTTTAATGTTAATCGATAAACACTTTCCTATTAATCACAAGCTCAATAAGATTTTCAATAAACACAATAAAAGAAAGTTACAGCTGCATGCCAAATATGAAATCTATCTTAAATGCACACAATAATCATATTTTAACAACAACAAAATTACCAATAAAAGCAATTGCAACTACCTTGAAAAAAAAGACCTGCTCTTTGGCAAACAAATGCCTGGCAAATAACACTGTGTACCAAGCTAAATTAACCTCCAATGATCCTGCCCAAACTTCTATAAACAAATTTTACATCGGTATAAGTGAAACACCTTTTAAAATTAGATACGCTAATCACATTAAATCATTTAATATTATCAGGAATAAAACTGACACTGAGTTATCAAAGGAGTTTTGGAAATTAAAGGAAGCTAATTTGAATCCTGTAGTTAAATGGAAAATAATTAAACAGTCCAATGCTTATAACCCTACAAAAATCTTGTAGTTTATGCTTAAATGAGACATGAAATTCTAATCTCTAGAAATCCAAACTTATTAAATAAAAGGAGTGAAATAATATCTAAGTGCAGGCATAGAAACAAATTTCTTCTGACTAATTTCGATACCAGTGATTAATTCACTTTCTATGTTACTTTTTGTTTTGAGGTCAGAACTTTACTGTTGTTATATATATATATATATATATGGCTGATGATTGCCGAAAGGGCAATATATATAACCATATATATATATATAACCATATATATATATATATAACCATATATATATATATATATATATATATATATATATATATATATATATATATATATATATATATATATATATATATATATATATATATATATATATATCAACAATCAACAGCCATATATATATATATATATATATATATATATATATATATATATATATATATATATATATATACATATATATATATATATATATATATATATATATATATATATATATATATATATATATATATATATATATATATATATATATATATATATATATATATATATATATATATATATATATATATATATGGCTGATGATTGCCGAAAGGGCATGAAACTTTAAGTTCCATTATAAAGTTGTATTTTTCCATTTAGTTAAATTTTATCTATGTAATTTTATGTATGTGTATTTTATTCAAATGTAATCTTTTAAAGCAATTTATGCTATTGATTTTGTAAACAAAAATACTTTCAATAATAACTGCGTTTTCAATGAAATTATTAATATTCGTCAAAGTTAATACAAATAATTTTAATCACTAATCCATTTTCCTCAGTGTACCTGATAACTAATTTCCTCAGTGTACCTGATAACTAATTCTTTCCCCCAAGAAAGAAAAGTTTTTAATTTCTTAGAAATTGGTTTACTAACTTCAATTATTTTTGCCTCAGCCATTCTTACAAACTCGTTATACTTAAAGTTACTTTTTTCTGTTTTAAATACTAATTAAAATTATAAAGCCGACTCACTAAACATCATCAGCATTATTGTAAAGCAATTCCGCTTTACAATAATGCTGTAAATAAAACTCCTCACAAATAAATTTAACGTTTTTAGTTAATTTTTATCTAGCTAATTGAATTTATAGAGTAACTCAATGATTTAATTATTTCATTTGTTCATCTTACTAAGAAGAATTGTTTCAAATGTGTTAAACTTTTTAAACTACATGAAGCATAAAACAGTTATTGAAAAAACTTTTTTATTTATAAATAAATCATCTAGCGTTAGTTTTATTGGTTGAATCTTGTTGGACTTTTCAGCGCCGGGGGCTGCATTATTTTGGCAGCCTTTTTTATGTGCCACAGCGTAAAAATGACTAAAAAAATACCAAATGGTCCTCTTGACTATTTCCCCTAACATTATGAGTCCCGGGGCTATAGCCCTACTACCCCCACCCCACCTCCTCCATCCACAACTGAAAATAAGGCATAAGTGTATAAATAAAAATTATATATACTCTGATAAATCGAAGAACATTTGTTTCTTTATAGTTGTTACTTTATATAAAAAATGTCGCCTAATTTTATAAAAAAAATTATAAAAGAGCGACATTTCAAAAAGAATTGCTCTAATAAATTTATTTTGCTTAAAGTTTTATCGCGTTAAAAGCTACTTTTCTTTTTTTAACTGTCTTTCATCGGTCCAGTTAATCTTATTGCGCTTTTTTGTTTGTTTTTGAAATATTCTCAAAACGACTATAAAATCTGGCCGGTTTTTCGCAACTAAATATTATTTCCATGGTCAATTATCGAGTGCGATCGATAATTGACCACGTCTATATATATATTTGTATGTGTATATATATATGTGTGTATATATATGTGTATACATATATGTGCATATATGTATGTGCATATATATATATATATATATATATATATATATATATATATATATATATATATATATATATATATATATATATATATATATATATATATATATATATATATATATATATATATATATATATATATATATATATATATATAGAGAGAGAGAGAGAGAGAGAGAGTTAGGAGAATTAAAAAAACATACTAATGCTGCAAGTTCTTCAGATGCTTGTGTTAATCTTTGTAAAACACTTAGAGCAGGATGAGTTGAACCCAAACTTCCTGCAAAGTATTTGCTGTAAAATTCAGTAGCTAAATTATAAATGAATAATTTATTGAAATTTAAATAAAAAATAAAACTGTTAATAATATTTTTTTAAATATTTTTTTCAAACCTGTTTTTTTTATCCATTGTTTTATGCACTCTCTGTTTTTGTCATGTTCTTTGTTAAATTGCTCCTATAATATATAATTTAAAGTCTTTAAAAAAAAAAAAACTTAATATATATTCATCTTCTCTAGACTGAATTATAGAAAAAAGACCTTAAATGAATTTTCTGCAACATTAGTTACATTAGAAGCATCTGTATTGTGATACGATTCTGAACGACCCCATCTAGGTGCAAAGTTAGAAAAAAAAGATCGTTTGGTTGAGTTTGCGTTGGTTGATGCCAAATTATTGGATGAAGAAAAAGATGCTGACTTAGGTCTAATGGTTTCATGAGATAGCTTTTTGGAAGAAGATTGAGGCAGGTCTTCTCCATACTTTCCACTACTTTGTCTGCGAGTCAACTTTGAACCTCCTCTTTTTTTACTTCTTAAGGCATCAGAGAACCTGAAGTAGAAAACAGAATAAAAAAGAAAATGATTATTTGTTGAGTTAACATTTAAAAGAAAATTATTTAAAGAAAAGATAATAAACAAACTTTGATGGTTTTGGTACAATATCTGAAGTTTCAGGAGGCGCTAAAACACCATGCATTGTACAAGGAAGCTCAATGTTGTTTTGGTTTTTTCTTAAAATTATATCACTATCCTTTTCACTGGAGCCTGCCAAACATTTCCAGTCATTATTTATATCTGAATCAGCTAAGATTTTTATCTTATGCATAACACCTTCACGACGAAAATAAACATGAAATATATCAGAAAGTTTTGTCATTAAAATTTCAATTTTTTGCATTGCTGAAGTAACTATTCTTAAGTCACTAGAAGAGAGCATTCCTGCTATATAACTGGATATAGGAATATTTTGAAGAACATCTCGTAAAAGTTCACTAGGAGAATGATACAACATCTTTAAAGCTGAACACAAACATTTATGCTTTACAGCAGGACCAACTGAAGAATAATATACAACGTAGACTATCCTAATTAAAGACTGAACAAGATTTTTTCCTTTTTCTGGTTCATTTTTAAAAATATAAACTCGCTCATCTTCTTCAGATATTTTAGATTTGTTCACAGTAGCATGCCCCTGATCTGATTTCCTTTGAATTAAGCGCATTGTTCCCGTGTCTTCATTTATCTATAATAAAATTTTTTAATATATATATACATATATATACATATACATATATATATGTGTGTGTGTGTGTGTGTGTGTGTATATATATATATTATACTATACTCAATCCATATGTAAGGTTGCAATTTCCTAATATTATTTTTGGGCTAATTATATAAAAAATTGCGCTTAAATTTTTTAGAAAAAGTAGAAAAAATGAAGAATGATGAACGAAATGATTGATTCCTCATTATAAACCTTCAGTCAATCTAACAACACTCTGTTGTGGGTCAGGCTATTTGATAGTCAATGTATGTACTGAAGCCCCCACAATTTCCTGTTTTTTTATGACATCATCCATGTGCGCCTAATGCTGCATTTATATGTGTGTATATGTGTATATGTGTTTATGTATATATGTGTATATGTATATTTGTATATATGTATATATGTATATATGTATAGATATATATATATATATACATATATACATATATATATATATATATATATATATATATATATATATATATATATATATATATATATTGTGTATATGTATATTTGTATATATGTATATATGTATATATATATAGATATATATATATATATATAGATATATATATATATACATACATACATATATATATATATATATATATATATATATATATATATATATATTACACACACACACACACACACACACACACACACACACACACACACACACACACACACACACACACACACACACACACACACACACACACACACACATTTTTTAATTAAATAAGCTACTGTTTTGACTAATATGAATTATTACTTGCAAAGCAATACAATTTATAAAACTATCATTTAAAACTTAGCCCAACAAATAATTAATTCATAATCAATAACATGTTAATTGTTTAAATTGCAATTATATTTATATAAATTATATTCAATTAATAATTTAAATTATATGTAATTTTATAAAAAATATATCTAAAATACAATAACAAATCTCACTTGCTGCATATTTGGAAAGTCAATTATATAATTTCGTCCAAGTGTTGACAAACTTATTTCATCCTCTCCACTTTGATATGCTGCTTCTATTATTCGGTTATCTACCCATAAATAGGAATGCCACACATTGAGATCATCTTTCCATTGCCAAACACCTGACTGAGTACTTTGTTGTAACCCTTTGCTTAACTGTGTATCAATAGAAAATATCCCAGATGTAGGTAAGCTAGGCATAAGTTCACTTATTAAGCAAGTTAATTCATAGAGTTCTTGTGGACTACGAGCAACTAATTCTACACTATCAACCAAAGTAACATCATTGCTACCAATCAATAAATATTGCACAGTTTCTGAAATATCTAAAAAAAACAAATACAAATGATAGTTAAAAATATTTTGAAATAAATACTTGTTGTATCTAGGGCACAAAAAAATTCTTCTCACACTTTTTAAGAAACATTGAAAAAATATTGAAACTAAATGTTTTTTGATTTAAGATTAAAGACTTTAGTAAAATTTATTGAGCAGCAATTTTGCTTACCAAGCTTCAGTAATTCTACAGCAAGAGAGGGACAATTTGCACACATAATGGCTAACATACGAATGACCATCACGAAAGTACTACTGCTTATAATAGGTGGATTTGTAAGCTTAAAAAAAAGATTTGTTAAAAGTAAAACCAAAACCTATAATAGGTAGATTTGCAAACTTAAAAAAAAAACTACTTTTAAATTAAAGAGATAAAAAATATTCTTTGTTCAATTTATAACAAAAACTACAAACATTTAGTTATATCTAATAAAAATTACCAGTTTTTTAATATTAGCAAGTAGCCCATGTTCAGAAAGCTTTAACAGTAAAGCCTATAAAGACAAACCAAGTACTTAGCAATTACACTAAAATTAGTAATATAGAAATTGCTAAACACAAACTAACTAAACTTTACCTTATCAGACTGGATGTTGTCAACTATTCTAGTAAATGCTAAACAAACACTTTCAATAGATCTTTTATCCTACAAGAAACATTTATATAAAACAAAAATAGCGAAAATCAAAAAAAACATTTTGATTTAAAAAGATAAAAAAGGTTTTATTAACTTCTGAAAATAATCTTACCTGATTTAACAGCTGATTGGAAATTATTTCGATTGAATCAACAATGTAACTAAACTCATCAACAGTAACTGATTGGCAGCAGTTAGCCGCAATGGCAAGAGCTGATCTCTAAAAAAATATATAAAAAATTATAAAAATAAATATTTAAAGCAATAAAATTTAAAAAAATCTAAATTAAAAAATTAGCTAATAGTTTTTTTTTAAACAAGAATTCACTCACTTGAGCAACAATAGAGAAGAAATCCAAAAATAATAAACTTGCATTTAAACCACCCTAAATTAAATAGAAAAGTAGGCAGGTGTAAACACACCTTATTTCTAGATAAATAACGTAGATTACAACTTTTAACATGTTTAATTCCTTTATAAATGTAGACAACAATCAAACCTGTAATGTAATTTCAGGCTATAATATTTAACACATAACAATACATACAGCATGAAGAATATTTTTCCCATGTCTTTTAGATAGCATTTCTAGTGCAGTAAGCGCTTGTTCTGCAACATCCATACACTGAATAGACTGCAACTAAAAAAAAAATATTGATTTTCAAAATTTCTTTACATCAATTATAGAGTTAAAACTTAAAAATGCCAGCAGAAAACGCTTAACTAACTGAAGGCAATTACTTTTGCTAAAAGGGAAGGTATTGCATCTACTACTACAATAGAGGATCGTGGAAGAGCTTCCATTAAATAGGTTAATGCACGGCATGCATGATTCATCTATAAAAAGAATGTAATAGGTTTAAATATTTATTTACTTTCATTTTTCATAGTGTATATAAATAAGTAATATTACAAATGTTATTAAAAATAACAATAACAATAATAATAACAATAACAAAAACAATAACTATAACAGTAGTACCAATAATTAAAAAAAACTAATAAAAATAAGAAAAACATTTTGATCGAGATTTTTTATTTCAAACTTACTATATCAAAGCTATGCTCCATTTGCAGAAGTGTGATCTATAATACATAATATATGAATCTATAAAATTTGTTTATTAAACATATACATCAAATAACATGTGTAATCCAAATTTAAAATTGCTATTAACTAATAACTAGAAACATTTAACACAAATTATGATAATTTGAATATGTGTCTGTTATGTCATAGTTGTTGATTTGAGCCTATTGTTGTGTGAAATTTTAGACTCGAATTTAATTGCACAATAAAACATTTTTCAAAGTAGATCAAGCAAGAAAGAGCAAAAATGACATGTACATAACTACAGGCAATGTAGATGATATTCATGAACACATCATAACTATTTTTAAAACCAAACATCTTTCTCAAGTTAGGATGTTTGATCTTGTTGCATCTGATGGACTTGATAGGCTTTAATGCTACCTTACTTTTTAGAAAAAGGGTTTAAAATGGAGGCAAAAGAGTACTTGGAAAAAATTCTGAAACCTCCGAAAGTCCAAATAAGACTTAATAAACGCTGTTTATGTTCAAGACAGAGCTCTTTGTCACAACTGTAGTGCGGAAGTAGTTGTCAAAGAACTTGAATATCTGGTCTAAAGATCTGGTCACCTAACTCATCAGACTATAATTCTCAGGATTACTCCATATGGGCTAATGCTCAAGCAAAGTTTTGTAAATGACAACACAGCAACATAGACATCTCAAAAAAATCTGTTGCTAAGACATGGAATGAAATGTAAAACACCTACAAATCAGATCCAGGATGGAGACTGTGATTGAGGCCAATGAAGGTTATATTAAACAAACTATTCTAAAGGCATGTATTTTTAAAGTATTATGTGATAATAAATACTTATTTTAAAGTGCTTCCTTTTTCATTCACAAAGTTATAAAGTAAATTATTCAATAATCTAAAATTTTAATTTTTTTAAGAAAAATTATGTTTAATTTCTGTTGTGAAGAATATTTGAAATCAAAAAAAAGTAAGAACCTTGGTAAACATTTTATAACGCTTTTCATCAATTATTGTAAATCAAAAGATACATAAAACAGAATAATAATATAATTAGATATGTATTACCAATATTGGTACAACTTGTTTGGCTGGAAATCCTCCTAATGTTTCTTCATTTCCCATCACTAACATCTAGATTTCAAAATAAAATTTTTAAGAATGTTAAGCTATTTTTTTAACACCATTTTTTTGGTAATAATATTTTTTCAAAAATTAAACCTGGCACATTTCCATGACACCTTGCAGTTGGAGAGTCTCGTCACCACTTTGCATTGAAGTCATTAATTGTTGAGCTTTTGTACCTTAAAAAATAATTTATAACTTTCAACATCTCTCTCTTTTGTGCGTGTGTGTGTGTCTGTCTGTCTGTCTGTCTGTCTGTCTGTCTCTCTCTCTCTTTTACGCAGAATATGTTTATTTGACACAAATATACTATCTAAAAATAAAAATAGTTTCAAAGCATTACTTGCGCCACTATTAAATGTTTTATGGAGAAGAAGGTGCATTCTGGGACCAAGACTGCCAAAAAGATGTGCTGGCAATCCTCTTGCTTCCAGTAAAGCTAAACAAAAAAATTTATCAAATAATATGTTGCTTTCAATTATGTTCAGCCAAAAACATGATTAAACTAAAAACTAAAACTTTTACTAAAAAATTATAAAAACTATAATAATATAATATCTTATAATAATATAATATCTAATGTGAGTAATAATAATAATAAATAGTAATAATAATAACAGCTGTCTGATTTTTATAATAAACAATATATTTTTTACTAATCAATAATATTATTACAACTTATTGATGTTTCATATTTATATTATTTATATACATATTACATTCTTTATTTCGTTCTGATTATGCTACATGTTTTGACGTATATCATTAGCCATTTTGAAACAACTATTTTTATGCAATTAACATAAAATTCATTTTTTGTTATTAATAAATTTATGATTCAAAAAACAGAAAAAACAGATATCGCTTGAAAAATAATTATTGAAAAGTCATTCTACAAATCAGATAATTAGCATTTAGTTTTATAGCTATGCCATATAGCAGGCTTTTGAGTGATAATAATATTGATAGTCATGGCTGCGAGAAATTCTTTTTGTAAAACGTTTCCTCATCCTCCATAAGGTATAAATTTTCTTGGTTAAACTTTGACAAGCTTCCTTGCACAGTGAATTGCTTTTAATTCTCAATAAATTGATCGCATCGGATTTTTTTCTTGGTGTAAGTCTTCAAACCCCTGCTTTTGAGTGCTTTTCTGACAAAGAAACAATTGCATTGAACTTTTTGGCAAGATCTCTTTGAGCTTGGAATGGATTTCTTGTAATTGACTGAGTGATCGAATTCATTTTGTTTTTGTCAACAAAACCTTTTATCTTTCCACCGCCTCTTTCTTTCTATATTTTAAGTCTTCTTGCATCAACTCATTATGTCTCCTACTGAAGGTTCAGCAACTTATGATAATTTTGCAATTTTTAAATGTGAACAGGTTGGATTTTGAAAGAAAATTTCCAGAACCTTTTTCCAATTATTTATTTGTTTACTCATTTTTGACGGATTAACTGGTAGTATTTGTAAATCCCCAATAAAATTAAAAATATGTATATAAAACATTTCTCGAGTTATATCTGGCCAGAAAATACTGAGCCCAACCGATACCTAACTTTCTTATATTAACTCCTTTTTATATAAGCAAAGTTCATCATTTAGATCATATCGTCTGAATGAGTTTTTATACAGGGCTCCAATTAACGCAAAGAAAAATCTAATTGCGAAAAAAAAATTATTACCCCCCCCCCCCTATACCTTGCGTCGCTTAGTAGTAATGGGGGGGGGGGGGGAGGAGGTTGTTGCGTTAATATAAAATTATATCTTTAGTATGAAATTGTTATTTTTTTAAACATTATCTCTCATATTTAAACATTATCTTATAATTTTTTTGTTTGGTGGAGTTTATAATAGCTTAAGTTACTGTTATAATTTACAGCTTAAGTTATAATTTAAAGATTAAGTTGCAGTTAAAGTGTAATGAGCAAGTAAGGTATTTAATACTATTAAGATATTTCTTTTAGTAATTGTTTTTACTTAACATGATACTTAAAAAATTAAAAGTAAAAAAGTACTCTTGCCTGCCGAATAAACAGGTGGAGGAAGGGGGGGGAGGTGGTCTTAATAAACGAGAGGGTCGGAAATATTTCTAAAACCGAACAAAGGAGAGGGAGGATTTAATAATTGGGAAGGTCAGAACTTTTTAAAAAAGCTAATAAGACGAAAACACTAGAAGAAAATTATTAAACTCAGAAGAACAACCTAATCTTTTTTTGAAATTAAAAAAAATCTAAAACTGTACAAGCTTAGTAAGCATCCTTCACCGTTTATTAAAACTGTACAAGCTTAGTAAGCATCCTTCACCGTTTATTAAAACTGTACAAGCTTAGTAAGCATCCTTCACCGTTTATTAAAACTGTACAAGCTTAGTAAGCATCCTTCACCGTTTATTAAAACTGTACAAGCTTAGTAAGCATCCTTCAGTTTATTAAAACTGTACAAGCTTAGTAAGCATCCTTCACCGTTTATTAAAACTGTACAAGCTTAGTAAGCATCCTTCACTGTTTATTAAAACTGTACAAGCTTAGTAAGCATCCTTCACCGTTTATTAAGCAGGTGAGAGTAAGAGTAAAAAACGCAAATATTTTAATACGTTCATGTTGATGATAAAACATGTGTTATTTTTAAATAGTATTTAATTTTTATTGTTAAAAGCTATAAAACAACAATAAAACAAATGGCAAAGTTGTTTTAAAAATATAAATAGCTTGTGTTAATGTAAAACCACTTAGTGACACTATTTCATGGTGTTTTATACAGTTTGTAACTTAATAATATAAAACGTGTTTTAAATAAAAACTTAGCAAATAAATAAAATTGTTCTAATAAATAAATTAAAACATTATCGCCATAAAACTTTAAATTTGCGCAAAAACATGCCTATAGACCATACAAGTCTATAATCTATAGATTAGAAACGAGTAAGATTAAAGCAAAAAAACATTAGATATCACGTTTTTTTATAAATTATTGTTTCTTGATCTAGCGTACTATTAAAAATTTAAGTGTAATTAAGTTTTTCATTCAAATGGTTTTTAAATTGATGTTTTCATTAAATTTTTTTATTCAAATTGTTTTTCAATATAAAGTGAAACAAAAAAAAATTGGTTTAATAAAACTATATTTCTTTGAGTTTAAGAATATGCTTAAATTATTTTTTTAGAAAAATTTCTTTGAAGAGAAGTAAAATAATTTATTAATTTTAATTTTAATTTTTTATAATTTAATTTTAATTTTTGCAATCACTGGTTTAATGTTTACAATAGAATGTTGATAAAGTGAATGTTAATTTTCAAGAAACAAAATATATTTAAGTATTCAAAATGTTTACAAAATTTACGATTTACCAACAAAAACTTTCTTCTTCATCCTCCCTTGTTTCTTCAATTTTTTTTTAAATTATCCTACTTCTTTAAAATTTCAAATTTCAATCGTAAAATAACTTGAATAAGAGAATTTTAAAATACTAAAATTATTTTGTTTAAATAGATTTCTTTTGAAATAAAATTCCTAGAAACAACTTGCATATTTATAGAAAAATAGTATTTATAGTTAAATTTTGATATTGCTTTAAATAAAATGAAAATATTTAAAAATGGTGTCGCATTTTTCATATTCTATTCAACAATTTTTGCTAAAATAATTTATAGTTAAAAGCTTGAATTATGTGTTAACAACATATAAGATATAAAAGAAACATTTGTATGGCTAACATTTGCAAGTCTTTGAGTATATTAAGTAAATTAATATAATTGATAAGTTAATATTTGAGGTTGTTTTGATTTAGTTAATAGTTAAAATTACTGATGTAATTCCGTTCAGTAAATCAAAGTAAATATAACTTTAAAAGGTTCAAGGTTGTTAAAGCGAAAAAATATTGAAGCAAAAAAATTGCTGGTTTCTATTAGCATTTTTTAAACTAATAAAAGTTTTTTTTAATAAAAACGAATTAATATATATTTTAATATACTTAAAGGGACTACCAAGTCCAGAGACATGTTGTGTTCATATTAAAGAGAATGTTAAAAAAACGTCTGAGCAAATTTTTTTTTATAAAAACTAATTAATAAATGTATACCAAGAAAAACAAATCTTGTTATTTTAGTTGAAGCTTGTCTTCTTTATTTTCTGTGGTATTTGGAGTCTGTAAAATAAATGCAATTTTCCAGGCGCATTATACAGACTTAATAATTTATTCAAGTGCGTTTAATTCATAGACGTTTTAGTACATGACGTCATTGGAAACATTCTAGAAATTCACTTAAAATTTTACTATTAAATTTTACTAAAATAGCTAACTATAATAGCTAAAATAGTAATAATAATAGCTAACTATAATAGCTAAAATAGCTAACTATAGTTTACTAAAATAGCTAACAATAGTTATTTTATTTTCTAAAATCTTCACATTGAAAAAAACTTTGTTTTTTTTGTAGCTATCAGAGCCGTGGCTACATGGGCCAGGGCCCATGTAGCCACCAGGGCGATGGTGGACCTAGGGACCCTTATGGCGCCAAATCGAGTTATAAAATATCTCCGATGATTCACGAGTGTATTCTTTACATTTTGATGCAAGTTGTTTCGACAAGTCTAACGAACAATTAATTAAACCAAGCACTAGGAAAAGATATAAGAAATAAGAATATACTAATAAAATATTTAATTTGTAATTAACTTTTAAAATTTTGACAATTTAAAAAATATATATTATAAAACATTTATTTTTGTAAACAAATGATAATAATTTAAAAGATTTACGGCTTTGCAGATGTGGCTCCGAGAATGAGCCATAATATAAAAGTAATAGTTCATTTAATAATATATTCTTTAAAAAATTTATGCTAGATATCTCAAAACGCAACAAATCGTAAATAATACAATTCCTAAAACATTTCAACAGAATACTCTAGAAACTTATTTCATCGTATTTTTTGAACCAATAGAATGAGTTTATTTGTAAATTTGGCGGGTTTTTAGTGTTCGTGAATATTCTTTTTATTCTTCCGCAAGATGTTTAAAGAACATTCAAGTTAATTATGTTTCCATGTATGTCCGTAAAATAAAAATTAATATATATTAATTTTTTAATTTTTAAGCCCCTCGCCATAATATATATTGGATGTTATAATAATGGAAATATAAATAATGAAATAAGATCACCTCAATACCAAAAAATACATTTTTGAAAATCAGAGAAAAAATGCGTTAATAATTTTTTTTAAATATTTACGTAAACTAATAAAAGTGCATTATTATTTAGGTTAAAAAATATTTTATCTAATATTTTGAAAGAAAAACTTATAACAAAAGAAATCAAAATACACGTGGTCTAGACGATTATTTTTAAAAAGTTGCGCAAATAAAATACGTTTTTAATTTTTTTACAAACACATTTTAGAACTTTAAAATATAATAAAAGTGAATGTGATTTGAAAATTGCATGTAAAATATAATAATTGGTGTTTTAAACAAACAAACAAAAAAATCTATGACATCATGTACTAAAACTTCTATGAATTAAACGCACTTGAATAAATTATCAAGCCTGTATAATGCGCCTGGAAAATCGCGTTAATTTTACAGACTCCAAAAACTGCAGAAAATGGAGAAGACAAGCTTTGACTAAAACAACAAGATTTGTTTTTCTTGGCATAAATTTATTAATTACTTTTAATTTAAAAAAATTTGCTCAGACATATTTTTTTAACATTCTCTTTAATATGAATACAACATGTCTCGGGACTTGGTAGTCCCTTTAAAGTGGCAAAATTAATTATAAAAAATTGTTGATAAAATAATAACTTAAATTATTTATAATAAGTAAATTTGGTGCAACGTTTAAAAACATAGATAAAAACCAGGCTGTTTTGATAAAAAAAAAAGAAAGAAGAAAAAATTCTCTTTAACGTCTTTTCCCTTTTCAACTTTTCACTTTAAGGACCTTTTCAAATATTAGTGGCTTCGATGCAGAGATTTAAAGTAATTTAAATTCAAAAGTGTTATTTTGAATGAAAACCTTTGCCAAAAAGTGCAAATGATCATTCCAGGGCTCGAATTAAGTGATCGTGAATTGCAATATCCGGAAATATCTGTGGTCATTAAATTCTTAGTTTTTTTAAAAACCGTAAACACTGTTTTAATAAAACAGTCAGTTTATCATATTGCAAAAATTAATGAAAAAACAAAACAATAGATTTACTACTGCAAAAATAATAAAAGTCAAAATTTACATATTATTAGTTATTGTTTTTTTAAACAATAATTAATAATATTTAATTTGAGGATTATAAATAAAAAAAAGTTGCAAGACAAAAATTATTATTACTAAAGGTCCAAAAAACTTTCGCAGTAATTTAAAAATCAACCAATGAAAAACTATGCTTAAGCTATTTGCACATTGTATAAAACTTTGTATAAAAAAACAACCAATTAAGAAGTATACTAAAGCTACTTCCGCATTATATAAAACATTAAAATAGTTTTTATTTAGGGGGAAAATTTATGGAATTATTTGTTTAAAAATTTAAATGTTTTAAATTAGAATTTAATTATTTAATAAGAAAAAAAAATTATAAAATATATTTTATTAAAATATATTATTAGAGTTTCTTTTTTTTTTTTAAAGTATTTGTTAAAAAGTTTAAATTAGTTTTTATATATTAACTCCTCTGTCTTTTAATTTTATATTCGCATCAGCTAAAGTGTTACAAGCGTTAAATTTATAAGAAAATATTGAATGAGATTTAAATAACATATAAAAGTATTTTATATCTTAATAACAATTTCTTTTATTTAAAAAATTTGATCACTGTTAAAGTCCTTTAGATTGTTGTGATTAGCGCTTGTTATATCGTACTTTATCGTGCTTTAGTTTTCTAGTTTTTTCTGAGAGTTTATAAAATAAATAAAAATATTAAAGTTTAAATTATAATCTTTAATAATAATAAAAATAATAGTGATAATATGATTTTACATTAAGATTTTATATCATAATCGAAGTAAATATTTTTTATTAAAAGATATCTATTGAGTTTAGTGATCAAAACAGTTTTAGGGTTTTTAAAAAGCTAAAATTTTAAAGACCGGATATCACAATTCGCGATCACTTAATTCGAGCCCTGCATTCTATTCGAATAATAAGTTTAGAGTGACGTACTTTATACAGAAACATTACTTTTAAGAATTGCCAAAAAAAATGATAACTTGGAACAAAAGTAAATAAACAACCAAAAAAAAAAAAATTGCAAAAATATTTTTTTTAAGAAAAAACTAATCGCGAAGGTGTTAAAAACAATCGCGATTTGCTTAATTGGAGCCCTGTTATATAAACAAAGTTCATCATTTAGATCATACCACCTAAATGAGTTTTTATATAAGCAAAGTTCACCATTAAGATCATACCATCTGAATGAGTTTTTATATAAACAAAGCTCACCATTGAGATCATACCATCTGAATGAGTTTTTATATAAACAAAGCTCATCATTGAGATAATATCGCCTGAATGGATTTTTATACATCTACATTGGCTGCACATTAATTTTAAATTTATGCAAATTATTGATTTTATAAAAACTAATACATGATTTTATAAAGAGATGTTTTACGCTAAAAATAAAAAACAAGTTGCAACATTAATTCTTCCAATACAGTTTTTAACTTTTAAAAATAAAAAACTTAAAAAATAGTAATCAACTGTGAACCTTGTAATCTAGATATATCTGCTTCTTCAAGCCCAAGGTTAGAACCGGCATCTCTTCCTCCTAAAATAAACATAAAATTATTTTTTAATTATGCATTAAATTTTTGATAAAACTTCAAAAGTTCTTTTAATAATAACAAAAAGAAAAATTATGATAAACTTATTCAAAAACAATAAGCAAAAATTATAAAGCATTGCAGCAGCTAATCATCATCATTAGTTTTTATATTGTACAAAAATAAAAGAAAAATTAGAAAGAAACTTATTAAACTAGGTGACATTTTGACATTTTTATAACAATAAATCTTCAATATATATGTACCTGAAAACCCTTCAACTGAAGCTAACGAAGCCATTGCTCCAAGAAGAGGTGCATTGACAACATCATCAGTGCCTATTTTTTTATTTTGTTGATTTAAATTATTTTTAGTATAAAAAAAACTTTATCACCAGGTATAAGAAGTCCTAGAGTGGGGCTTTGGGTTAAGAGGCTTATTTGGGTTAAGACGCTAGGAGTTCATATTTTTACCAAAACTCTTGAGTTTCAGAATATGTAACTTATGGAATACATAAGAAACATACAATCTTTTCGAACAAAAGATCTTTCTTTTTTGGACAATCAGTTATAAGTACTATTAATACAACATTAATCTAAACTCAGGTTTAGAGTCATAGAGTTAATTAGAGTTTTGCTCTAGGACTTTCTATTCCTGTTTATATAAAAAATGTAGGAATATAGTAATATAGTATATATAATATATAAATAAATAATTTTTTTAGATTTTAGTAGCAACTCATGAGTTTTAGGGGAAAATAATTAAACTTAATAATTTAGTACTTTGTTTAATAAGTTAAGTTTTAATAATTTTTTTGTTTTTTAAGAAACACTTTCTTCTAAAACTTTAAACATGAACTTCAAACATAAAATAAACTTTGAATATACCTTCATTAGATGATGTGTTTCCAACTGTGGTTTCTAAATCTCTAGAAAGAATAAAGATGTTTATAAAATCTTTTCTAAATAAATTTGTTTTAACCCTCAGAATTAGGAAAAATGAGGTCAACAATAAATTGCTGACCCCAAACGGTCAACATCGCCGAATGCTGACCCTAATTCCGAGGGTTGAATATATATATATATATATATATATATATATATATATATATATATATATATATATATATATATATATATATATATATATATATATATATATATATATATATATATATATATATATATATATATGTATAAGGTCAACATCGCCGAATACTGACCCTAATTCCGAGGGTTGAATATATATATATATACATATATACATATATATATATATATATATATATATATATATATATATATATATATATATATATATATATATATATATATATATATATATATATGTATATATATATATATATATATATATATATATATATATATATGTATATATATATATATATATATATATATGTGTATATATATATATATATATATATATATATATATATATATATATATATATATATATATATATATATATATATATATATATATATATACACACATATATACAGCCTTCAGAATAAGGAAAAATAAGATCAGTCAAAAATTTGCCAACCTAAAACCACTTCAAGCCAGTATCAGGAAGGCACAAAATTTTAAATGTTTAGCATATAATTGACAGAAAAAAAAATGCTGTTTGAGTTCACCAATTTTCTATTAATTTGATCGCTTGATTGTTTGCTTAAAAATTTAAAAATCTCCTGCTTCTAGAGCAAGCACTCTAACCACTGCGTCACGGCCACACAATTTTTTTGTTTTTAATTTCAATTTTTATATTCAATAATTTAATTAATTTAAATAATTATTATTTTGTATTATTTAAATAATTTGATTAAAATGATCATGTTTTCATTTTTACTTTAGTCTACTTTATTCTGAATTGAAATAAAATGTTCGTTTTGGTGTGTTTTTAAACTAATTTGTCCAGAATTTAAATAAAATCATTTCATTCTAATTATTCTGGTTAAAAATTAAATTAAAAGTTTCTATTTATAATTTAATTAAAATGTTTGTTTGTTTTATTTTAATTATTTTATTTATATTTTAAATAAAACGTTAGTTTTTCTGAGGTTTTTTGTATTATCTAATTTAGAATTTAATGAATATATATATATATATATATATATATATATATATATATATATATATATATATATATATATATATATATATATATATATATATATATATTAAAATGGGGGTCAAATTAGAAGCGCATAAAACAGGCTCCTGTGGCAGAGAAAGAGTTACAAGTGCTAGAGATGACAGAAAAATAAAAAAAGTTATTGAAAAAAATCATAAGATACCGGCAATAAAACTGAAAATTGTTTTAAAAGACCAAGGAATAAAAATTTCACTTGGATCTTTAAGAAGGAGAAGTTATGAGTTTGGCTTCAAGTGTAGAAAGCCACTAAAGAAGCCAAAACTTACGCCTGCGATGATTAAAAAAAGCCTTACATGGGCTAAGAAGCAATCTTCTTTTTCTCAAGATGACTGGAAAAAGATTAAATTTCCATTTGTTTTTCCACAGATTTATATATCTTACTTATATTTCTTTTGTTTTTAAATTAAAACAAATATTGAAGCTTTACTTACCAATCTTATAATTTTCATACAAGTATTTTACATTATATAGAACATTTTATATACGGTCTCTCGTTTTTGTGCAAGAGAGTGCAGTATTATATATTCTGATTCTTACTTATTTTTATTTAAACAATGGGAACTATTTTCTAACTTTTTACGATATGACAATTTTTTGTTTTCCTGTCGAAAAAAAGTATTCATTAACAATTACTTTCATAAACTGACAGTATTAATTAGAGATATTTGATGAATTGTTAACTTTTTTTAATATACAAATTTTTTGATTACGATGATTTAATTTAAATTGCTAAATTTGCTGAATTGGATACAGATAAAGAAATATCATTTTATTTTACATTTGATTTTTGATAATGAAATTTTCAAAATGTCAGCAACTCCATACCAATTAGAACCTGTTAAGGTTATGAAAAAAAAGTACAAGAGTGCACTGAACAATACAGTTGACAGTAGTATCAGATATGAAAATTTGTGAAAGGATATGTGAGATCCTGATTTTGCATTAAAAGTACAATTAATAGCAACACAAGTCGGCATTATAAATTTTGATTATAAGTTTACTGTTCAATATTTTATAACCATCAAATTAAAATGAAGTTCGTATATTTTCGCCGTTTTATACAACTAATATTTAACAAAAATACGGACAAATTATTTTTAAATAATGCAATAATTAACACATTAATTAATGGCAATAATTCAAGATAGATGGTAATTTAAATTATTAAAATGTCATAATGCGCATTAAAAAAACATATTATATTTGGCATTTCCCAATTTATGTCATAACTGGCATTTGTCTCTTAACATGAAAAATTAAAAATTTTTAAAAACACAATTAACAAATACAAATTTTCAAGCAATTTTCTTTTCCAATTCTCATTTATTCAAATAAAAGTTACTATTAAACTTTTATTTCTCTCATCTAAAAAAAGAACCAGCCACGAACAAAAATATATATATATTCTATACAACTCTTATTCATTCAAAGTTTAATTATGCGAAACTTTTCTTTCTCTTTAGTTCTACTTTTTTATAAAAAGAGCGCGCAATGAAATAAAAACTTTTCTTTTTGGACATAAAATTATACTTTGAGATAAAATTATATTAGAAATAAATCAACAATGAGCAAAGCATCTAACAGATTAATCTGGAACTATTTTGATATTTTTGAAAATAATCAACATAAACAACATTATCAACAACAATTATCAAATAAACAACACAATCTCGCATAATTTTAGGGGCATTTTATTTTAATTGCTTAGTCGTTCTAAATAATAAGTAAATTTAGTTCAAGTTAATATTTCAATATTTATAGTTGCAATATAATAAAGAAATGATGTTTAATGTTGAACTTTTTATTTAGTTATTTATTTTTTACCTACATTTGTTATAAAAGACTTTAGAACCCCCGTCATTAAAATAATTTGTTTTAAATATATTTCGACGTGATTATTCAAACTAATTTTTTTCGTTTGACTTTCCGAACTTCATGCAAAGCAAAATGAAACGAAATATCGGCTAACCAAATTTTAGGCTGTTACTAATTTTATACGGGTAATTAATGTAAAACAATTTTTTATCAGTCTTGATTAAGATAATAAATATTCATAATTTATAAACATTAAATATATGGCGCAATAACAATTTATAGCAACAAACCAGCATAAAATATTTGAGATTTTTAATATCTTTTTAAATGTTAAAAATAGAAAAAAAAACTAAACAAATCAAAATAACTTTGAATAAAAATAAATAAAAATATTTCCAGAGTTTCATTTGTTAAAAGTCTACTATGACGTCAAATACTAAAACTTTTATGAATTAAACGCGCTTCAAAGAAATCGCCAAAGTCTGTAGATTGCAACACATAATTTGAAGACTCTGAGTTATTGGAAAAAATTGAGAAGGCAAGCTTCGGCTAAAAAAACAACATTAGTTTTTCTCGGTATGCATTCATTATTTATTTTTAATCATAAAAACTTGGTTCAAACCTTTTTTTTTTTAACATTATCTTTAATATGAAAAGAACATGTGTTGGGAGTTTGGGATCCCTTTAAGGTTATATTCAGCCAGAATCTACCTTTGAGAAGACAAAGCCACATTTGCCTGCTGCAGACCAAGAGAACAACACAAGCTAAAATGCATCATAAACACTGTAAAGCAATCAACATTTATAATGGTTTGGTCATGCATATCGAGCAGAGGTATCAGTCAACTTTACATTGTACAAGGGATGATGAAAAAAGATACAGAAGTGGTTTCCTAATGAAAAATAGTTTTTATGAGAGATAGCTCCTTGTCATACTGCAAAATACATAAAGACCTTTCTTGCTAATGAGAAGATTGAGCTACTTGATTGGCCTGGCAATTCTTTAGATATGAACCCTATTGTAAATCTGTGGGTGCTTGTTACATGCAAAGTGCTGCTTTTGCAAACAAAAAACTCACAGAATGACTGATTGAAATATGGCATCGAGATCCAGATATTAAAGTATTATTATTGAGTTTCATAATATGCTTTTTATATATCAATATATAGATTATATTAACAAAAAATAAGTTGCGATTGCTTGTAGTGAGTTTTGGATGCACCAAAAAGAAGAAAAGTTAAAATATAAGTTTGAGTCTAATAATATGATTAGGTACTGTATATATATATATATATATATATATATATATATATATATATATATATATATATATATATATATATATATATATATATATATATATATATATATATATATATATATATATATATACACACACACTTACTAAAGCGTATTTTTATAAGCATTTGCTCACTTCTTTTGCTTACCTTAACCCATACAGCTTTTTTAGAAAAAGTAGAAAATAATTGAAGAATGATGAATGAAACTATTGCTGCCCCATCCCAAACCCTCAGTCGATATAGCAGCACTCCACTGCGAGTCAGGCTATTTGTCAGTCCATGTATGTACTGAAGCCCCCAGCAGCAGGCTATTTCAGTATGACGTCAGATTGCTTACCTAAGTACGCAATACTATTTGTGTATATATATATATATATATATATATATATATATATATATATATATATATATATATATATATATATATATATATATATATACAAAATGTACTATGCCCTAATATCTAAAAATTGCGTAAATTGCATTAAAATACATTTTTTGAAATAAAAATATTAACAATTAATCAAAATATTCATTAAGGTTACATTGATGGCTTTAATGTCAATATCAATTTGCCGCTAATTTTTATTTTGAATCTTTATTTTTTAAATAGTATAAAGAATAAAATCTAATTTATTTCTTTATTGGTTCTCCCATGAGAACCCTTTATTGTAGATACTTGCGAGAGAAGCATTGCAACTAATATTTAATAAACAATCTATATATATTTCATTTAAATAGACTAAAAATGGATGAATGTGAACAAATTTTTGTTGTGGCTTCTACTTTGGTCAACCTATTACATAAGTTAAACGTATTATATAAACTTTTACAAACAAATATAATTAAAGTTTATAAAGACATAAAATGCAGAGTTATAGCATAGCAAGGTCATTTATAACAAAAGTATACCAAGGTCAATAATTAATTCGAAAACTTATAACATTTTTTGTTGTTCTTCTCTTACTTTTTAAGTAAGAGAAGAACAACAATTTTTTTAAAGCCGTTTATTTACGCAATGCAATTTGCAATTTTACTATTATTTAAAATGAGAAAGTTTTAAGCATAATCATAGGAGAAACTCATATTAATTGTATTAAAAATAAGTGAATACTTTTATTAAAAGAATTATAAAAATATAAAGTACTAAGTGTTTCATATTTTGATCCAATCAAAATGTTTGTTTTACATTTTAATCTAATTGTAACATATTTAGGGTTGCCAGACGTCCGTCTTTTACAAAGATGAACACAGTTAAAAAAATTATTTTTACAGGTTTGGCGATGTATTCTCCTCTGTAAAAGCGGACATCTGGCAACCCTAAACATATTCTATATCTCTTTCATGTGAATTAGAATTAAGCGTTCTTATTGACTTAAAATGCATTTACAATCTGTTTTTTTTTAAAAGTCATTTGCAAATGTTGCTTTTTCTAAACGACATTTAAAATAGATTTTAATTTGTAACAATTTTGCAACTATCATAACAAACTTTATTATTACAAAACAGTGAGATAATAAATAATTGCTTGTTTGTGTTTAACTTAAATGAAAAACTTGGTGCTAATATAAAATGGTTTTAAATTAAGTTGGAGCAGATATACAAAAGCTGACAGGCTTCATTGTGTTGTCTTGACAACTTATAGCGTCTCTATAATTTAAGTTTTTTGCCTTAATGCCCTTAATTTAGGTTTTTCTAAAATTTAGAGGAGTCCTCTATATAGAGTTCTCTCTATATAACTATAATTGGTTATCAACCTTACAAACACCATCTGCGACTTAAGTGCAATTTAAATAAAATAAACTGCCAACAAGCAATTTAATTTAATTTGAGTATTACAACTATATTATTAGGCGCTTCACATAACGAATTTAAAAATTATTATACATGATTTCAACTCATTCATTCTTATCGTAATTAAAAAAAAAAAAAAAATTTCAAAAATTAAATCTATATTTAAAACATTTTAAAAGTCGTAAGTTTTATTATAAAAATTAATCATATTAACATTACAAAAAGCTTCAAAACTTTTTCATTAATCAACAAAATACATTCTTAAATAAGTATATAAAGTTATTTTATATTCTTGTATAACTCACATAAAATGTGTAAAAGCTAGTAGTCGCAAAATGTTTTGAACTTATTAATAAATAAAGTAACTTAAAAAAAAAATCTTTCTAAAATAAATGCTTTAAAAGACGACATGGAAAAATAGTTTCAAACATTTAAATTTATCATGAAAAAATACATGCCTATATAAAAAAAAATTTATAAATAATATTTTTTATTAATTTACACACGCGTTTATGTAAACAATCATTAAAAAAATAATTATGTGGTTTTATTTTAAAGCCTTTGCGTAGAATAAAAACTACAGAAAAGATCAACGATTAAAAGTTATTCATAACGTAACACTTTTAATTGCTTTTAAATTGTTAAAACATCAAAATAGCGATGGTCAAGTTGTAAAGAAAAAAAACTATTAGCTTGGTCAGTTACAGAGTGCGATTGCACACCATTCCTGTCCAAGCCTAGAATTACATACTTCATTTTTTCTATGAAAAAAGATTTTTTTAAAGAACAATTTATCTGGAAGAATTTTTATTGGTATTTGCAACCATAGTTTTGTCAGTTCATTTTTGAGGATTTTATGACTTTTATTTGTCTTTTAGTGAAAGTCCATATAAACCCCTTAAATTATATTCAAGTGTCTTGCTGATAATGGTGTGTCTAACATTGTTTTTAGTTAAATAATCAGAGATTGAATTTGTAGTATGATGAAAACATCATTGTATTAATGAAAACATCAGTTATAATTGGCTTAAATCAGAACTAGAAACATCATATTTCACAGTTTTGAAAAGGTGAAAAAATATATATTTATATAGATTATATAACATGCAGTAAAAAGTACTATTAAAAACCTGGAATTCTCCATTACTGTTGGCTGAGAATTGGCTACTCGAGATCTTCTATTTCTCCTATAATAAAAAACTGAAAGAATTAAGCAAATTGTACATTAAAATTTTGTAAATTTATTTATCAACATTAACTTTATTAATAAAAAATATATGAATGTGTGTGTGTGTCTATATATATATACATATATATATATATATATATATATATATATATATATATATATATATATATATATATATATATATATATATATATATATATATATATATATATATATATATATATATATATATCAATAGTCATATGAGTATCAATAGTCATATAAAATAGAAGGAGGTCAAAAAAAAAGTGTATGTACTTTATGGACGACCCCTTATTCAATAGAGCCTACCGCTTAGTTGATACAGTAAAGAAGGAATAAATTAGTTGAATATATATACAATTATATGTGTATATATATATACCTATATAAATATGTATATATATATATATATATATATATATATATATATATATATATATATATATAAATATATATATACCTATATAAATATATATATACTTATATAAATATATATATACCTATATAAATATATATATATACCTATATATATAAATATATATATACCTATATATATATATATATATATATATATATATATATATATATATATATATATATATATATATATATATATATATATATATATATATATGTACACACATATATATATATATATATATATATATATGTATATATATATATATGTATATATATATATATGTATGTATATATATATATATATATATATATATATATATATATATATATATATATATATATATATATATATATATATATATATATATATATATATATATATATATATATAGTGAGTTTAGTATTCTATAAAAAAATATCATATTATAAAAATACTTTTTAATGCATTTTTTAAGTTACTTTAAAAAAGCATTAATTTTTTTTTCACATGTATAAAAACAATCTTGTTACTTTGGAGTAATGTTACTAATAGATTATCAAAACAAAACTGTACAATGTTCAGTTATGTAATTATGTAATAATGAATATATAGCAGAAACTTATCATGACTTTTATAAGCACTTTATTTGTTTTATTACAAACTTTGTTTTACAGCTTTTGTTGCATTTCTATTTATATAATCCTATATTAAGCAGAGGGGTTTAAAATGATACTAACAACGTTGTAAAAAACAATGTTTTTATTTACCCATGATCTATTAAACCTGTTAACAAAAATTTCAAATAAATTTGAAAAGTTTTTAAGTGATAGTAAGGTGGGAAATATAAATATATGGATTGTATTTATATCAACTTAGAGTGTTCATAAAAAAAAAAAAGTCAACAATAAATTTGTTTTTATTTGTATTAGCAATAAAACAGCTATCGACAAACAATTAAGCTTAAAAAACTATAATCTTGATTAATGGATCTAAAAATATTTTTTGTTGTGATCTATACATTTTGATAATTGTTGGCAAACCTGTTAATAAACAGGTTTTTATTATTTTTAACTAATTTTTATTTTCTACTATTAAAAATGAACTAGACAGCCTTATAACTATTGTTATTAATAAACCTATATAAAAAAAGATTTAAAAAAATCTTATACGTAAAAACTTTCACTGTGTGTTTTTCTAAAACAATATTTTCAAAACAAACAAACAAAAAAAAAAATTAAAAACAAAAACATTATAAAACGTGCAAAAAAAAAGTTACTTTTTAAAACTGTTCTGTTGCATTAAAGCATCAAGTGATAGCCATTAAAATAACAAAACCAATTATCTTTTAAGTCATAACATTAATTGCTTTTAAAACTCAATTAAATAGGATTTGCAATAAAAGGATTAGATCTTAATTTATTAAAACTTTGAACCTTTTGTGAATAAGATAAATTTGCAAAGAGTTTGTTATCAAGTTGGAGTTTTTTTAAAAAAAAGGTATTCATTGATAATGAATAAAACAGAAGTTTTGTTTGTAATTTTAAAAAAAAAACAATTAAAGAAAATGAATAAAAATTTGGGATTTGAACAAACAGTAAAAAAAATGTATATTTAAAAAATAAAAAAAAATAAAAAAATTAATAAACAAAATATAAATTATTATTCTATAAATAAAACTTTTAATATACTATTATGTTATAGTATATACAGTATAAACTAAAAGAATGAAATAATTGTAAAACTTTTTCATTCAGTTTAACCCTTATTTAGCTATTTGGTATCATTATCTAAATATATATTTTAAATTATTTTCAACTAAGATTAAAAAAAGTTCTTTTTTATTTTTTAGGGTTAGGGTAACCCTAAAAGTTTCAATTTTTTTATTATTTGTTATTATAAAATACATATTGTTCATAGGTTTTTTTAACAAAAAATTTAAAAGTCATTTCATATTTAAACATTTATGTTGCCATGTCATTTTTAAGCTTAACTTAGTAAGCTTAACTTAAATTATTGACTATAAATATGCATTAGCTTTAACTATCTTGATTCATCCACAAACAGCTTACACTTTAAGCTGCTCTACATTTGCAAAAAAATACTTCCCAGCTGTTTTTAAAAATTTTCACAATAAAAAAAAAATGCCTTATTTTAAGGTAAATTACAAATTTCAATAAAAAAGTGCTTTGCATTTATAAACACTATGATTGAGTATAATTTAAGATTACTATTGTAATATCCTACCAAAGAAAAAGAAAATTAACAAATAGTCACTTGTGTTACCTAGGTGCTAAAACAAAATTTAATTGCGACCTTTCAATAACTATTCTTAATACTACAACGTTTAATTCTCTCACATATAGACTACACCTGAATACATTCTTTACCACTAAAACACCTCCACTAAACACATCAAACATCCTGTATATTTGAAACCAAAATAAAAATATTTATAATAATTTTATTACATTATATACTTTATAATAAGAGAATAATATAATACAATTATTAGTAGTACAATGATTATAAAAAGATAGTATATAATTTAAATTTCCATTGTTTTTATTCTAGAAAACTCCATGTTTTGCGATTAGTCATGAATATTATAGTCAAACTACTAAAATTGTCTTGAATAGCCAAACTACTGTTCAAGAATCATTATGAGTAGCCGAAACTCTTTATGACTATTCTTGACTTACTATAACAACTATAAAAAGCCACGGACAATGCATTCCAAGATAAAATCAAATAAATATAGTTAGAACAACTTAAATGCATACATTTATGTATATTTATATGCAATACATTTATGTATATTTATACCCATATCAAATTTTGATACTGTGTGGTTCCTGAAAATTTAATTTGAGGTTTCTTGTAGATTCCAGCTTTTATTGGTTTGCTTGGTTTACTGAGTGGTTCACTCTACTTTGTGTGGCATATTGTATATATTTAATAACATAATAGTATATTTTAAAATAATAATAAGTTAGTAAGGTTAGATTTAGGGAGCGTTGTTTTAATGTGCTATAGTTATTTATAATAAAAAAAATAAATTTGTTTGAATTTTTAATTTAAGGCCCATTTATTATTCTTGTTGGAGTCAAACTCACAACTAAAAATCAAAGCCTTCTAGCATTTCATGTTTACTGCTAGGGATTTATGTGCTTGTAATTTTTGCAAGCATAACACTTAGTAGCATTGAGGTAGAAAAATAGTCACCACCAGAGCTAGATAAATCAAAGAACGTCAACTTCTTTATTTAAATATCAACAATCAGTTCAAAAATATTATAATAAAGCGACATTATTCTTGTTTTTAAGTTTTCATTATTCTTGTTTTTAAGTTTGTTACTACATTTATTTTGCATTAAAAAATATTGTAGATTTTTAAAAATGAAAAAAGAAAAAAGCTAAAACATTCTCAAAAATACTTGTAGCATTTAAACTGTTGTTGATATTCTTGCAAAACTGATTTTTCTGAATGTATATAATTTGTTATATGCTAATGTTTAAAAAATATATTATAAATAAAATATAATATCAAAAATATATATTTAACTTATATTTTTAGGTATAGATTTAATAATACAAATACAGCCCTTGTTTCAAGATTTTATTGCATAACAAAAATGCATAGCGCTTAAATGTAACTTTAACACAGCTTTGAAATTTATATTGTTAATAGTTATATTGGGTCATTAGCGTATTTGAAAGTACCACATACAAATTTATGTTTAAACTACGTTAAAAATTATTTAAATTAATATAACAAAAGTTACTGAATTCGGTATATGAAAAAGATTATATTTCCTCATAATTTATTTCTTAAAACAATTTTTTTCTAAATATAGTATTTTGTTTCTTTATCACACCATTTCTTTTTTTACATATTTGATCATATTTTGAAGTAAGTATAAACAATTTATAGAGAGATTTTAGTCAACAATAAGATATTCATAAACAAAATTTATGATAAATAAATAAATTCCGTCAAAAGAACTTGATACAATGCTGAATTTATAAGAAACAAATAGTTTTAAATACATTTGTGAAAAGAATTCTTTTAAACAAAAATACTACCTCCTTTTTTAAAGGAAAAAAATAAAAGTTTTTTATTTGCTTTCATATATTTTGATCTACAATGAAGAGATTTATGTTTTTCCGTAATGAATTAGTTAGCAAGCAAAAAAATTTCTTTTTTAAATAAATATTGTGAAACTATTTTACATTCCTTTGAAACTATATTTTACATTCTGCTTTACTATTTTACTTATATTAACTATTTAATTTTACTTTTTAATTTTACTTATATTAACTACTTAAAAAAAAATTATTTAAAATAATCATAGTTGCAGTTAATCGCTTTTTTTTTACAACTTAGTACTATCTAAATAAACCTCACATTATTGTTAATAAAAGATAATTTAAATATTTCAAAATAAAAAAGTTTTTGCTTAATGTTTCAAGTGTTTCAAGCCTAGAATTTTTAGAAACAATTAAGGACTGTTTCTTATTACAAGTAGTTAATAAACCAACATTCAAGCATAACTTTTTCGATATAAATTTAATTGATGATATTGATTGTGTATATGAAGTAGAAATAGGCCCCCATATCGGTTCCACTGAGCGAAATCAGTTTCACAAAACATTTTTGTAGGAATACCAAGTAAAGGATCCTATCTGTTCACAAAAAAATCACAAAAATTTATGATTACAAACGTGGTAATTATAAAGTGAATCACTTAATATTATTATTTAACATGCAAACATCTATGGTAAAGAAACTAACTAATGTTAAAATATTTTCATTGATTTTTATAACAAACTAGTTAAGAAGTTTGTGCCCGTGAAACCTCTCTTCAACCATGACTCATCCAAATCAGTAACCAGATGTATAAATAAAGATATCAAAAAAGCTTCAAGATATAAATTATGTCTTTTCAAAAAGATGATTGCAGTAAATTAAACAAAGGTAAGCTTAAAACTGACAAAATAACACACAATCTAAATTAGTTAAAAACCAGTAAATAAGGCAGTTTTACAATATGAAAAAAGCATTTCAATGCGTGCAAAAGAAAATCATAAAATTTTGTACTCTTACATTAACAAATAAAACAAAATTAAAAATGACATTAAGGCAGTGTTTGATACTGACAGGGAAAAAGTCACAGACAAAAAATATATCATTCATTGTTCAAACCAACACTTTCATAAAGCTCAGACCCATAATATAACATCAATGCTAGAGTTCCAAACAATAACTCAAACTATATCTTACATTGACAGTAAAACTATATTCGAATAATACTTGAGTAGCCACTATATTGTGCAGTTTAAACGAATCGAAACCGCCTGGAGTGGACCACCTTGATGCCCATATAGACTGGTCCATAAAGGTTCTAGAAGCCATCCAAAAAAGAGCAGTTAATGGGTAATTAAACTTGTGGCAGCAATAAGAAATTTAGATTATAAAGCCTGTTTAACTTATTTAACTTAAGGGAAAAAGGGGATTTGATTCAACATTTTAAGACAGTTAAAGGACTTAACGAAGTTGGATTTATATTAATGCCCTACTATATTCCTTTTCAGCACAAGAACCTGTAAGTAATATTAGAGGTTCTAAAAATAAGACTGTCAAGACAATTCACAAGAAACCACTTTATAAACAGGATCGCACTCTTATGGAATAAGTTACCTCTTATGGAATAAATTGTTGATTCAAGAAGCGTCAATGAATTCAAAAATCAACATGACAAGTTTATTGTTGGCAAACAGGCATCTGCTCAAATCTGCTAGACAGACTTCATGAGAAATTTAGTTTTTTCCCATTGCAGATTATTGTATTAAATTGTATTATACTAATATAAAACTGCTGAGTGTGTAAGAAAATCACTATTTCATAAAATGCAAGCTGTATTGAGTTATGTTATTGATTAATTAGTTTCAATGGAAAATAGTTATGAAAAATGTGCATTAAAAAATTTTAGGGCAAATTTGGCAAATTTATTATTATATCTTGCAACAATGTGTGAATTTTGCAAATAAGCACAAAAATTGTTTTAAATGAAAAAAAGTCACTTAAATACAAAGACATCTTGAAAATAGTTACTTTGTAACTAGGATATAAAATTGATTTAAAATAAAACAACTTCATGTTTTGCCATTTTTCATGTTTTTTAATAATTAAATTAGAACCATTATTTATTGTGGTCAAACAAACTTTTGTAATCAAATAATTTATTCGTTTTATTTTAGTCATCAATTAAAATAATTCTCAAGTTTTTCAACCTTAACTATAATAAACACAATCAAATTTGGATAACTTCTGTTTGTGTTTTAGAGTAAAAAGAGGGTTGTAAAAACAAAAACATAAAGATGCCCTTCTTGTTTGTAGTGACTTATTTTACAGATCAGGATTAAGTACTTTTATCATAATGCATAAACTTTTGATGGAAAATTACCATCAAATGTTTATGAGCTCCTTCTAACCTTACCTTTAATTAAATTAGAGCTTTTACAGCCCTCAGAATTAAGGTCAGCATTTGGCAATGCCGACTTAACTGTCAACCTGAAAGTGTTTGAGGTCAGTAAAAAATTGCCAACCTCATTTCTATGTTTTATGGTAAGACCTTTGTATCAATTTGTTTTTGCCAACCTCTAAAAGATTGAGGTCGGCAATTTATTACCAGCCTCCTTTTTTCCTAATTCCGAGGGTTGCTTTTAAATCAATTTACCTTGGAGTTTACCTTCTCCAAGGTAAGTTGCTTTATCAATGAAAAATTCTCTTTGAATTAATTATTCAAATTTAATAAAAAATTAATACTAAATAATAATTAAACAATATTACAATACCAACTTATAGCAATATAAGAATCAACTAAGGCAACTTTTTTTTCTTTTTGTAATTTTTATATCAATTTAGACATGAGTGATTGTATAATTGCAAACAAAACTTGACATGTGACATTTAAAGTATATAATAAATAATAAAATTAAACACAATGATTAAATAATATGTATTACATAATGTTCAAACATTATGGTTATAACTAAATTTTGAAAAAATGTTGATACAACTCATTAACTATTAAAACTATACAACACATACCTTGATAAACAAGACACAAAGACAAGTATAAAATCATTGAATTGTTAAAAATTTCTATATGTAAGTAGATAATTGCTTTTTATTGAAATTATCGATATTAATTATGTTAAGTTCATGATTAATAAAGGCAGTAAATCTGAAATATCATCAAAAGAAGCTTTAAATTTTTGACAAATTTTAATTATCAAATTTTACTAAAGTTTGAAATTTAGAAAAATTTAAAAAAATTCTTTTTTAATTAGGTCTTACAATGGCCAAGGGCAACCTTTAGGTAAAAAGATCACCTCTCCAACTTAATCTTAAACAAAAATCTAGATAAGCAAGGACACTTATTAAGAGCCTGTCTTTACTATGCTCAATATGGTAATGGACTCAAACAATTTTATCACTAAAGTTAATGAGGGTAATGGCTAGTTAATAACATGTACTGTAGTAAGATAATAAAAACAAAAAACTTCAGGTTAAGTTATAATAAATGCTTCATTTGCCTGTATATTTCTATTTTGCTACTGAGACTTGTTTTTAAAACTAAAAACAAATCTCATTATCACATTACTAAAAACTCAAATAACTCAGTAAAACTGTAACTACATACTATATAGCAATGATAACAGATGAAAATATATACCTAGTACTAGCACAAGACCCCAGGTTTACACTAGCTGTCCTCCGACCAGGAGGACTCCTGTTTCGAGAAGACCAGCCACCCGTCTTGGAAATTCTTTGCTTTACAGAACTACGTAACTTTTTGGGTGAAAATAGAGGTGCTAATTTTTGTTTACGCTTACGAGATGTCTGATCAGAGAAACTTTTGGTTATTTTTTGAGTTTCCTCTGAAAATGGAGCAGGTAATATAACTGCACTTTTGCTTTTAGATAATTTATTTTCTTTCGCTTCAGAATCTAATGCAACACCAAGCTCAGTAGTTAAATTAATAAGTGACTTAATAGGCTCTGAAAAATTTTCAGAAGTTGTCAGATTATACTCAGATTTACAGCTCTCCTGGTTTGTTGATAGAGATTCACTCAATATATCTGAAGATGATTGAGATTCTTTTAACTTTTTTCTTTGTTTGTTAAATTTTTTCTTTCTACCTCCAATATCAGATTTATCACTGCAGGTAAGTTGTGTATCTGATTGTGATACTCTTGATTTTCTTTTGCTCTTTACCCTAAAAGAAATTTGTTTCTCATTAAATAATGAATATATTCATTAAAAAGTTGGTATTGTATAGTACACATAAAAAAAAAAATAGATAAAAAGTAAATAATTTAAGTAATTTTAATATAACCATAACTAAAATTTTCCAAATTTTTGTTATTTTTTAATAACAAAATTAAATAACTTTTTAATTTAACTAAACTAAAAAAAAAACTGTTTGATTCAATAGAACAGAATAACTTTAATTCAATTTATAAATTTTATTTCTAAATTATTTAATTAATTCTATTCTATTTAATTTTTACTAATTACCTTAAATCTTCCGTTCCAAATTTCTGTGTTTGTAATGAATCTTGATTTGACGGTCTAATTAAACAAGAAGTATAAATATATAATCAAGAGTTAATCTAAATAATTTGTGTTAGTCCAAAATTCTATTTTTTGATTCTTTATTTAATTTTACATTATTATAAATGCATTTTTAGGAAATAAAATTATAGAGTTTCAAGCTTGATTGGATTAACCATTTATAAGGTATATGTTTTAATCAAACTGTACATCATTTTTCATGGCTTTTATATTTCAATGACTGTTAGATCTAATTATTCTTTAAACAACCATAACTATAATATGATTTTTAATTTATGTTATATTGGTTACATTTTTAGATTAAAAAACAACAATTTTACAATATTTGAAATAAATGAATAGCTAAAAGCTAATTGTCGCAATAATAAAAATTTTATGTCGTTAATTCAAACAATGTTGGATGATGTTCCTTACATGTGTTAATACTTATACACAAAACTATATTAAGAAGAGTGCATTATCAAAGCACACTATCTCATAACAAATAAGATTGACATCTATATGTGTAATGATTTTTCTGCTTATAATTTTGTATATTTTAAATTTGATACCTTTAAAACACAAGAAAACCTTTTTCACTCGTAATAATATATTATTGTTTCCAAATATAAACTATTACATATATAATTATTTAATAAAAATCTAAAAATAAAAACTAATAAATTTGCTAAACAGCTTCATTACCCCTGTTCAGGTATAATATTTCTTCTTGAAGCACGAGTTTTTCCTAAAATCTTTTGTGACCCACTCTGGTCAGATTGTACATCATCAGCCATTCAGGGTTTTTTGTTCCTATTTTCCGCTCTCTACTATTACGAGAAGGAAAAATGCATCTTTTCAATCCTTCATTAAAATTTTTGAAAAAGAAATAAAATTACAAAAGCACTTTAGGTACGACAAAATCGTTATCTCCAATTTTTGCTATAGAGACCTGGTTCTAGTTTTTTTTTTTTATTTACGCTATTTAGTAATCCACTGAAACCTTGTTTGCAGTAGATTGCATTATTGAGACTTTCACGAGTAACAAAATATAGTAACTAAATAGACAGGGCAACATAACGTTTTGAATATACTTAGTTTTTGCAAAGTTATCAGTTATGAAATAATAATATTTTGTCACTATGTTTGCTTGATCATAATGATCCATTACCGTCACATGTGTTGAAATATATCAACTATCTGAAATATATCAACTATATGAAATATATCAACATAATCACACTACATGTGTTTTTAGTTTGTAAGTAGAAAATTTTGTAATAAAAATTAAAATGCAAAATTAATAAATTTGTCATCTGGTTACGTGATTTTGGCAAGATCTAGTTTAGTATGCACTTTCTGTCTCCAAATTTATTAAATATTAGAAGCCATTAATTACTTTACCTAAAGTAGTTAACTGTTTTTTAAAAAAAGTTACTAAATAGACACGCGCTGTGAAAAAATCTTGATTGGTATTTTAAAACACTAGATATATATGCAGTTTCTTTTCCAAAAAATTTTAAATTTTTTTGTTAAACTGTTATAGAAAATGTCATCTTGCCCTATTCACCATCTTCCCCTATCTTCCCCAAATTTTATAAAATGATATAATATGTTTCCAATATTCATCAGAAAATTTTTGTTTTAAATGTATTAGATTATACTTCTAATATACACTATATATTATTCCTGTATTTTATTAAACAAATTTATATCCAACAAACCTGTTAACAACCACTGTTTAAGGGGCCGTTCGTTAATTACGTAAACAAATCAGAGGGGGGGGGGGGGGAATCTGAACTTTTTTGACAATTGTTGACAAGTGGGAGTGGGAAGGTCAAAACTGACCTTCAATAATGTTACTTTTTTTTAATAAATTTAATTACTTAAAAGGAAAATTATGCAGCGTTTGCAGTCCTGTGTTTTTAATTTTTTAAATAAGTTGAGCGAGAATGTATTTCAATAAGGCTATTTCTGTTCCTACTTTTTAAAAACCGTGTTAAATAAACTAAATAAGCGCACACGAGAAGTTTACTCGTAGCGCAAATATTTTTTCAAATTTATTGTTGGTTAATCTGCTATGCAAACTAAAAAGATTTTTGTAAGTACATGGTCTACATATTATTTAAACGTTTATACCAGGGCTCGGCAACCTTCAGCTTGCAAGCCTCGTGCGGTTCTTTCAAAGTCAATATGCGTCTCTTTAGCTCTATGAACGAACATTATTATAATATTGAAATAAAGCTTTTTAAAAACTTTGTAAATTGCCATTTTTGGGTCTTCCGTCTCAAAAAGTTGCCGACGCTTGGTTTATAAAATTTGTTAAATGAACTTTTTTTAAATACTAATAAAAATAATTATTAGAAATAAATGGCTCCCACTGAAAACTTTTAATAGGTTTAAAGTTAAAGTGGGGAGGATTGGTACATTGAAGTGTTTTATTAACTTGAAATATGTTCATATTTTAAACGTGTAAGGTGTACATATATAATACATTTTTTGAACCCTTTAACCTTTTATTTTGTTCAGAGTAAGCTTTTGTAGTTATAAATTGGAAATATGTTCATTAGTTAAAAGTTTATTAACTTTAATTTCAATACCGTTTACCTTTATCCACTTTTTGTTTAGAGTAAGCATTTGTGATTTTAAATAGTTATATTCATTTGAAATATGTTCATAAGTTTAAATAGTTTTATTTCTAAAGATTTTAATTTTATTCATATTCTTGTTTTAGTTGTAAACTAGCCTATTTAAAACGTTTTTTTTTTTCCATTTTAATTTGATTTTTAGAGGGAGGAGGGGGAGGGGGTTGTAATGTAATTTTGATGTAATTTTATTGGGGAAGTCTCTGGAAAGTTTGATAAGTTGTTGAGAAGGGAGAGGAGGAAGTTAAAATTACCAAAAAATTGTTGACGTAATTAATGGGCAGCTCCAAAGCGGGGAGTTTCTAGAATATAATGCCTTTAACTATTTATATAGAATATAAATAGTTAAAGGTCAATAAAGATTATTAGTAGACTTAAGAGTAAGTAACTTATTAGAATTAAATAAATATAAAAACGGAAGATGATTTTAAAGCAATGACGTCTGAGAAATTAGATGAAGTTTTTTGAACAAGAATGAGTAGTTACTTTTAAAAAAGAGACTTTGCTAAACAACGAATTACTTAAGATTGGATTTTGGTGAATGAAATATGTGATGATAGCAGCAATAGCTGCATTATTATAAAAAAATACAAAAAAATGTTGTCTTAAAAAGATATTGCTGCTTGAGCAGTTCTAACTATCCGTGCAGCCGTGGCGTAGCGGTTAGAGTTCTGGCTCAAAACCAAGAGGTCCAAGGTTCGACGCCGGCTCTAGCCCATTAAGCGAAATTGGTAAGAAAGGAGGCGTGAAGTTTCTAGTTAAATGTTATTCCGCAGTGCTCTGTGAAAAGACCGTAAGGAGCTCTGGGAGCACCTTAATAACCATTAAAATAACACAAATTAAAAAACTTCGTCAAAAATATGTTTCTGCACCTCATATAGAAAAAAAAAATGGGGGATAATTTCATTCATCACTACAAATCCTAAATTTTTACAAAATAGAGTGCCCACCCAATTAAAAAATTTGATGTGGGTCAGATGTGTCATTAAATGATAGCCAGACTTCCTTTATGGAAAGGCGTAAATATGAACCATACTTGGCTATGGTATTTATATCACTTAGGTAAAAGCTAGATATAGCCTATATGTGTCTATAATACTTATTCTACTCTAGTATTACAAATACCATAATCACGCATAGCCAGCATCACGCCATCCCATAAATTTAATGTGTTTCTCACATTTGGTCCGCATCAGATTTTCTTGACCGGCATACAAGATTGAATTTCTAAACAATCAAAAAGATGTTTTTTATCAAGACGAAATAATCAAAAAAGAAGTTATCAAGAAAAATGTAAAACCTTGTAAAAAGTAAATTACTTTGTACTCAACTAAAGGTTACTTGAAATCAAGAAAAAAAAAACAGCGGAAAAATTCAATATTTGCTAAAACATTTTCACATATGGGAAAGTTTTCAATCAAATTAATCAGAAAAAGAGTAGATTATTTTCATAGATTAACATATTTAGTTGTTGTTGTTGTTGTTGTTATTGTTGTTGCTGTTTTTCTTTAAAAAAATTGTCTTTAAAAGGTTTAGCTTTAGCCTTAGGCGGTCCGGGTGCGATCTCATTATACATTCGAATAATTGAAATTAATTCTATTTACTTTTTGACATAAAAGTAAAGATAAAAGAAGGTGTAGACTTTTGTTTTTATGTTTATTTTACTTTTAGTTCATTTAGAAATGTTTTTATATAAAGTTTTAAAGATGTGTTTAAGAGGGCGAACAATATTTTTTTAAATTTTATTTGCTTTTCCTTGCAGATGTTAGATGTAGCTCGTTAAGGTGGTTTCTAATCTTTTAAGCACGAGGATTCACGATCGTGGCTCTTAAAATAGTATTTAAAACGGTGACATCAAAATACCGTTGTTTGTACATTAAATAAAAATTGTACAAAAAGCCAAACCGCTGTTCGTTCATTAAAATTATTGAGCAGCCGTGGCGTAGTGGTAGCGCACTTGCCTCGGAAATAAAGGATCCGTGGTTCAAACTAGGCAAGTTTTGCAACATCGGTTAGGAAGGAGGCGTAAACTTCCAACTAAATGCTCATCCGCGGTGCTCTGTGATAAGACCGTAAGGACTTATTGGGGAACCTAAATAAAACTAAGAAGAAAAAAAAAGGTACTAATGACTTGGGCTCATTTTTGGAGATGTTCAGATCAATGATATATTATATAAGCTAGATCTATCTTGCGGGATTTTATTGGACGAATAATGAAGTTGATTTTTATTGTTTATAAATATAGTGCGCCATTTATAAAAAAAGCAAAAGCTGAAGTCGATGTGTGGAATAAAACTTAAAAAATGCAAGTCAAAAGTTTCCAGTAAATTAAAGATAATTCAAAAACACGTTTTAGTAATTATAAAATACTTATAAAAGATTTTTTATGAGGTTATGTTTATTAAAAGTTATTTTAATTCATACCACTCTATATATTATACATGAACGTCTTTAAGGTAGTAGAGACGCAAATAGACTACTTTCTGAAATTCGTTATTGCATTTGACATTTTGTCAAATAGACTACTTTCTGAAATTCGTCATAGCATTCATTCGTTATTTGGTTTATATAAACTATTAAATTCATTAAGAGAAATAGTTTACATAAAAAGCACTTTTTATTTTTTTAACAGAAAACCTATAATGTGTTCATTTTGACCCTTACAGATGATGTTTTTAAAACATGATATCTTGATAAAACAAAAGCAAAATTGAAAATCCTTTTGCACATATGTATATTATTATATTATACTCCCAATAACTCTTAGGATTTGCCTAAATCATTTTACCCTAAGAGTTATTAAAATTTTTGTGAAAATACTACTTTTTTTCAATAAATGCTGTTACAAATATGTATCTAAATTGAGTTTTTTTTATAAGATATTAAGTTTTTTATGTAAAGTCTAAGGGTCATCCGGAGTATTAGATCATGTTAAACACAAATTCAAAATTTCAAGTCAAATTTTCAAATGTTCAATTCTCTAGTTAACATGTTTTGAGTTGTAGCAAGTATGCAAAAAATTAAAAACAGAGAAAAATGCATAACAAAAAAAAAAGTTTAAAAAATAAGTTTTTACAGTAATCTCCACAGTAAGAACCAGTTTGAATCTACTGATTCTTTTTCACTCATTTTATCAAAAAATCCTTTTTTATGGCTCGAAATCTTTCGCTAAGCTTTTTCTCTGCGTTCGTAAACTTTTTATCCGTTTGCTTAATGCGTGAATTATCTAACTTTGTCGCCACAGCTTTTGAAATTTGTTTTTTCAAACCAAAGTGTTTTAAAACCTTCAATATTCCTTTCCAACCATCATAATAGTGAATAAAGTGAATGTACACCCATTTCTATGGTTTCCCTATCAACAAATACAGCTTTTGGTATATTTTTGTAAATAATATAAAGTATAAAAAGTACTGTTACAACTTATCAGCTTGTTTATCTGTCTGAGTCATGTTTTTATGACTTCGAAATATGGTATTTAGACCACTAAAGACATAGTAGATACACCTTAGTAAATATTTAGAGTAAAATAAGAAATGTTTTTTAGTGTTTCCAATGTTAGTTGCATTAAAATAGACATATCAAAGGATGAAATTCTATCATAAAAAAAAAAATCACAAACTTTTTTTTTCGATTATTATTTGCATCCCTACCACCTAAAACGGAAAAGAACCAATCACTATTTTTAACTAAATTTAGTTATTGGAGCCATTTTGTAATAAATTTTCAAATTTATATAGTAATAAAAACTTGCTTTAACTATAGTGTTGTCAATAAGCAGGAAGAGATCAAGAAAAAAAGTGAAATGCTGTAACCAGTATACTGTAATAAACAGAAAGAAAACCATTTTCTCAAAATCATACAGAAAGCGCTTGATCCCTTTTCGTTTAAAGGCGTCCACATATACAGTGCTTTTTTAGAGTATACAAAGGTATATTATTCTTTCATGCGCGCATGAAAGAATAATATACCTTTGAAACTATTTTATTGGCAGGAAACGTCAGATCATTTTTCCTTAACCGTGTTTAATCAATTATTGAATAGACACTTTTAATTATATATTTGTAAAATTATTGATTGTATTACATTTTATCATTGGTTTTTATTTTGTTTTATAAATGAAAATAATTACAATGATTATTAGTATAAACAACAATTGAATACTCTTAATTAAAAGCTTAATTAAAAGCTTTAAAAGAAAGATAATTCATTATTGCTTGTCACGCGTTTTTTGCTAAGTATTAAATTGGTAATGAAAGAAATATTTCATAATTTAGGTTCTCTGTTTGTGATTAGGAAATTAGTAACTCAATATTAATTAAATAAATAGGTTTGGGTGGAATATAAATTTTTTCTGAGAATTTTGTGATTTATCTTATTTAACTAATTTTTTTTTTTTTTTTAAATTAAAATTATAAATTAAATAAGATGGATGCAACTTTTATTTAAGGTTATTTTAAAAATGGTTTGATGTTTTAAAGATAACATATGTAGAAGTGGCCTTAAATAGTTTATTGATTTAATAATAATATAAGTACTGACATAATTGACACCAAAGCTTTTATTAGGTTTCAACAAAGAGATTGAAACTATTAATTCATTTTCTGTCATTTGATTAGATTTGCAAATCTAATTAAATTGGGGTCGTCCATAAATTATGCCACGCAATTATCGACCATTTTTGACCTCCCCCTCCTTGTCACAAAATCATAACACTTTAGTAATCGTAACACAAAACCACAAACCCCCCTAAGAACGTGACGTAATTTATGGACGAACCAATTACATACAACAAATATTTGAAAACACAAAACAAACATTTGTTGTATATTTTCCATAAGTTGATTAGATATGAAAAAAAAATTTATATTAAGTATGAATGACAATTTGTTGAGACAATTTTAGAAGATAAATTTGAACCTTGATTAATAAAATGTTTTTAAGTGTTCAGCTATTAACAATTTATTTACAATTAAATTATAATTAGACCCCGTTATGCAAAAAGGAACCAACCGATATTTATTTTTAAAAATGAGTTGTTAATTGGAAAAAGGGCTAATCATAAATATCTTTAATAATACTCTACTAATAGTCTAATTAGCAAGAGGCTGTGAATGTATTTGTTAATAGTTTCATATAGCTAAACTGAAATTACGTCTAGTTTTAAAATTGTTTTTCTTAAATTATTTCGAAATATTGTAAATGTTGGTTAATTCTCTGTTGCATAACGGGGTCCAATTAATTCTACAATTTTTGTGAAAGTATTTCTACCAAAAAAAAATTTTTTTGTATTATTGTTCTTTGATTTCTTCGAATATTAATTTTTTTAGAACTTAAAACTGACTCGTTTTGTTTTCAGAAAAAAATTGCAATATATGGCTTATTATTGTTTTAGTTTAGAAATAAATCTTTCTTTCGTTTTATTGGATTCCCATTGTTTAAAAGTATCTTTGATCTAACTAATTTTGAAATTTCTTATAATTGTTTAAGATACTTATATAAAAATACCGCAGGCTTCATAGGCTATTAGCGGTTTGTTCTATTTTACATAAGACATTAGACCATAAAAATATTTGATAGAAGTATCGTTTATTATTCGTTTTATTACTTTCCCTTTGTGAGCATCAGGTTCTTTGCATTTATTTCACATAAAAAAAAAAAAAACAAATCCTCAGAAATGACGGTTTTTGACATTTCTTTTTTAATTTTTCTATTAATAAATTCATATGAATTATTTAATGCATTACCAAGCATTGGTAAAAACTTAATCTGTTGACGTTGCCCGTATTATACGCGTAGGTTTATTTATTATCGGAATTAATCCACTTTGAAAAATGACGTTATAGACTTTGTTAAAGTATTTTTACGTCATAACTTAATGGTTAAGATTATGTCAACCACTTAAATAAACGCTTTTATTTAGTTTTTCTAGTATTTTTAATCATTGAATTTTTTTTATAAAAATGTACTGTAAAAGTGCATTTTAAATGATGTTTCTTGAGGGTTTTATTTGATGATTTCCATAAACAATAGTTATTAGTGGTACATCAACTCCCGCTTTCTTTTGTTCAGCCTTTAAATTGATGGATCACATTGTAATTGGGTATTAGGAAAATGTAAATCGTTATCAACATTTTATTTTGACGTCGTGTCGACAAATAAGTTAAAAATTTGTTTGATTTTATATAAAAAACTGTTTCAATGATAAAAAATTTTTTTTTTTGTATTTACTCATACTATAACGAATAATTAAAAAATGAGTAATTTCTTCAGCGATATAATTTGAGTCACAGTTTCAATGGTTTGATGTTTTCATTTAATTTATCACCACAACAACTATTATCTGGATCAGTATTTTGATTTTTAAATTTTAAAAAAGGATTAAATTTTTAACATGAAATGTTTTAAATTTACAGTTTGATAAATAATAACGAACAATATAAAAGATATTTTTAAATTATATTGAATAAATTTAAAATTGAGTTATGTTACAACTAATACATTGTATAATTTTATCTCTCGTTAAACAATAAAAAAGTAACGCAGGTAAAAGGAAAAATTATTTATGCGTTGAAAAGGTAGCCTTCATTATCTCCTGGGAAGTAAGGTCACTGACGCTATCTCAAAGAATTCGAAGTAATTTTGAACGAATGAATGTTGATTGGTAGTAGTGTTTGTGGTATATAGGTCCTTACAATAGAAATCACCAACACCATAATTAAAAACATTTTAGTAGCTACCTGTTATCGACCACCTAAAGGTGATATAATTTTCAAACTTCTTGGAAGATATCTTTCTTAATATTAATAGAGAACAAAAAAAATTATTCTGCATTGGTGATTTAAAAATAGATTGTCTAAAATACAAAACGAATGCGACCACTAAATTTTTTTATGACTACATGTTTCAACATTGCATCTTTCCGATTATCAACAAGCCTACCCGAATAACCTCAAACTCAATTTCCGCTATAGATAACATCCTGACAAACGCATTTTTAGATCCCTCTTTAAAAGCAGGTAAAGTTAAAACTGATATTTCGGATCACTTTCCGATTTACTTTTCAATAAATCAAGATACAAGAATAAATAACAATTCTAAAACCAAAATTTATAAAAGAAAGAATAATAAATTTTCTAAACAAAAATTTAAAGGCACACTATCAGTAGTAGATTGGGATGAAGTATATAGAGAATGCAACTTTGAGGATACACTATCAGTAGTAGATTGGGATGAAGTATATAAAGAATGCAACTTTGAGGATACACTATCAGTAGTAGATTGGGATGAAGTATATAAAGAATGCAACTTTGAGGATACACTATCAGTAGTAGATTGGGATGAAGTATATAAAGAATGCAACTTTGAGGATACACTATCAGTAGTAGATTGGGATGAAGTATATAAAGAATGCAACTTTGAGGATACACTATCAGTAGTAGATTGGGGATGAAGTATATAAAGAGTGCAACTTTGAGGATACAAACTCTGCTTATAATACATTTATCGATATTTTCCTAAAACATTATAATAATCATTTTCCGATCAAAGAAAAAATAGTAAAATAAAAAAATATTTGAAATGTCCATGGATCACTAGTGGAATTAAAAAATCCTCTAAAACAAAACAAAAGCTCAACATAAAATATTTAAAAAACAGAAATGAAGTCAACTCATCTATCTACAAGCAATACAAAAATCTTTTTGAAAAAATAAGAAAAAACTCTAATAAAATATACTTTTTAAAACTACTTTAAAATACCAATGGTGATATTAAAAAGTATAAAACATCATAAAAGATATTATCGGGAAGGAAAATAGCAAAGCAAATACCTTACCTGATAGAACTGTTGTGTATGAAACAGAATACAACGATAAAAGATCGATTGCTGAACATTTCAACAGTTTCTTTGCAAACATCGGCCCTAACATGGCGTCCAAAATTCAATGCCCAAATACCTATTTTAAAACCTATCTTACAGATCTACATAGCAAACTAAAATTCAATGGTCTAAGTTATGATGAACTCGATGATGCAAAAAAATCTTTAAAAATTAACAAAGCACCATGGGATCGATGAAATTTGTAGTAACATAGTAATAAGTATCTTCCCGGTGATACGATTGATACGGTGATACGGTGATTACCGGTGATACGTAAACCAATTATTCAAAATTTTAAATCTTCAATTTCAACAGGTACTGTTCCAGACAAATTTAAAATTGCAAAATCGTACCAATATTTAAAATCGGAGAGACATTTTAACTTAACAACTACAGGCCCATCTCAATTCTTCCAGTCTTTTCTAAACTTCAAGAACGAATAGTTTACAATAAATTATTTAAAAACCTAATTAATAACAATATCTAGAATAAAAAATAATCTAGATTTCAAAAGCAACATTCAACCGAACATGCAATATTAGATCTTATAAATAAAATAAATGTTTCTTTTGATAACAACAAATTCTCTATTTCGTATCGCAGCCCTTATCTCTACAACAAATTAATTTTTAAAAATATTACAATTACAAAATTACATTACCCAAATTCTCAGAAAATATTATTAAAAAACTTGTTCTTCACATAAACAATTTTACTAACGTATATTAAAATTAATAACTAAAAAAAAAAATAACCTAAGAATTAACTTCAAAGCAAAGTGTATAATAGATTTTATTTATATTTCGTATTTATATGTCTGTCAATATATTAATTATAACAAGCCGTGTAATTATATATTTATGTGTATCAAATACAGCTCTTTTCTCTTTTTGAGTATCTAATAGCTTTTTATATGTGACTCTAATGCCACTAATATGTGACTATATTTTATATGTGACTCTAATGCCACTAAGAGACTTTGCTAAACTGAAATTTTTTTTAACAAATTAAGTATGCAAAAACATTGCAACTAAAAGCGGTTTCTTGATGACAAGACCACATGGTCATGGTTTCCCGCGTTCTTTTAACAGCGTTACTTATTTATATTTATTATTTGTGCTAAATTTAATATTTGAACTAAAAAAAGTTCCTATTATATGTACGATATTTTTTTTTATACATTGTAAACGAATCAGTTTATATTATGATCACGCATTTGTAAAATTTTGATAAAAGAACGGAAAAAAAACACCGATAGCGTCAAACAACATTTAATATTACAGCATTTAAAGAATTGTTGACATTTTATAATCAAGGAGTGCAAAAAATTATTGTTTTTTGCAGTCCTTGAGATTATCGGGAATTAATTGTTAATTTCTTAGAAGTTAATAATTAGAAAAAAAATTAAAATAAAAAAAAGACCTCTTGGAGCAATGCATTAAGCAAGGAGGATGGCTAGAGCTATTTACTTTTTAAGGATATGTTTCTTGCGATCTTAGATTAAATTTAGAGCCAGGGATAATGGAACACTTTGATTTTGTGTCTGTCAAGAGCATAAATTTATTTTCTTGATTAAAAATTAATGAGAACTTCCTCCAGAGACCCGTTTCAGCGTGGGATGAAGATGTTGTCTATATAGAAACAAAAAGAAATATTTATTCCTCAAGTGTAGTTAATGATGCAGCTAAAAGAGCAGTAAAACTTATTAAAGATTTTCATGGATCACTGCAAATGAAGAACAAAAGCAAATATTGCTTCGCTGTTTGCAAGAGCCTAGAAATTTGTATCTAGTTGTAAAAAAGAGACCCTTAAAGAAAAAAGTCCACCTTGATCTGTAATTGTATATTCTTTTAATAAATATTTTTAAAAGTATAAGTGTTTTAATTGATTTAGCAACATAACGAGAAGGATTAAAAATAGCAATTTTCAAAATTTTCAGAGTTCTGTCGGCATGCTATATATATATATATATATATATATATATATATATATATATACATATGTATATATATATATATATATATATATATATATATATATATATATATATATATATATATATATATATATATATATATATATATATATATATATATATATATATATATATGTATATATATATATATATATATATATATATATATATATATATATATATATATATATATATATATATATATATATATATATATATTTATATTTATATGTATATATATATATATATATATATATATATATATATATATATATATATATATATATATATCAGAATTAAAAAAACAAGGTTAGCAATTAATTGTCAACTTTAAACTCTTTTTTGTCAGAATCAAATTGGCACCATATTTTTAATACAAATGTTTCACTACATTAACATTGAAGCAAGATCGATAAAAAATCGCCAACCTCAGACAATAATGTGTTAAAAAGACTAAAAGTTGCATATATGTTTAAAAATTATTTTTGTCATTAGTACCAAGATTATATTACTGTTATGTTCTTTAAACTTGGTTAACCTATATTTAACATTAATTCGCACAATTTAAAATGAATAACAATAACAATAAAAAAATATTATAATATTAATAAAAATATTATTAATACCATATATATAAATGCAGCAATTTAAATATAAAAAGATATTATCAATAAACTGCCATATTAATAAGTATGGTTTACAGAAAACTAAAATAAGAATGGTTTACATAAACTTATGTTATGCATAAATAAACTATATACAGTAATATAACATGCAATCGATAAGAAAGCATATGGCGAATGAGATTTATTATAATGTGAATAACTTTCGATCAGAAATGTTTTTCTGCGTCTAAACTTCGTTAATAAGCTTTATAATCAATGAAACTTTAAAAATAATTTAAATTAATTTCTTTAAAAAATATTTTTTTTTTCCGCGACATTTATTTTATTTTCGAACTTATTCTTCTACTTCTGGTGTAAAATCAGTTTTTATATTGAATAACTTTCGAATTTCTTCGGGTGTCTTACCTTTAATCATGTTAGCAACAGTTTTGCAAGTCACATCCAACAATCCTTTAATATCTAGATAGTTTGCTGCAAGAATTAATTCGAACAAAGTAACTTGATCAATTTTTAAAAAATTCTTGATCCCAAGGGTCAATTTTATCAGTACGATTTTCATCATCTTCTGGTAGTGGCGGGTCATCTTTGTGATGAGTAGCCCAGTCAATAACTTTTTCAAAGGTAGCTGCATTAACATTTGGTCATAGGATAGGTTCATAATCATCGCTACCCATCGTCCCAATTATCATTGATGCTATATATCAACAATATATATATATATAAATATATATAAATATATATATATATATATATATATATATATATATATATATATATATATATATATATATATATATATATATATATATATATATATATATATATATATATATATATATATATATATATATATCGTTTGATGAAGTGTTGCATTAAAATAATACAAAACTCTTGTTTGTTGAAAAGCGCTCCATATTTAGGAAATTTATATTGATTATATATAAATTTCAAATTAGAGCGGCTTATAATTAAAAACGAAAAAGAAAAATTTTTTATTATGGAATTTTAAGTTTTATGTCCAACGGCAATCGTCAGCCATATATTACAAAATTAAAAATAATAACGTTAAAATCACAATTAGAACTATGGGGGCGTGAGTTCTAATGACTCTATGGAAACAAAGTTTTAAAAATTTTGAAAGTATATCGTCACGTAAACGTGACGTAAACCAACCAGGATCAATCTTCGGTATCAAATGAGGAAATAAGAAACTTATTTCTTTTTTTACACTTCGAGATTATTTCACTCCTTGTATTAAGTAGGTTATCTCCTTTGTACATCAAAATTTAAAACTTCTCGTTCAAACATAGGTTGCAAACTTTTGATGTTGGGTTGTATGGTTTGCATTACTTAATAATCTTCCATCTAACAAAAGATGTAAAGTTTTTTTCTTTTAATTTCCATAAAAGTCTCTAAAGGATAAAATGTGGTCTTTCCAAATAATATAACAAGAACACGGAATTTAATGCAACCATTTTTGAAGAAACTAAAGATTAGAAAGAACAAACTAAAATAACACTCTAAAATTGTATCATCGAACATATTGATGTTGGTCAGCAATAATTCTAAGTTAAAAGGTAACATCTTTTAATGTCTAACTAAGATTCAAAGCAATAAAAAACATCATTCTTTCTTGCCTGCAACAACCCCGTAATGGGGAAAAATATATAAAAAACGTTTCTTGTTATACACAATGCGACAACAAAATCAAAACATATCATTAACTTCAGTAGAGAAGAAGCAGTAGTAGAGGTTGCTCAATTATATATTCTATTTATATAAGACATTTCTTCAAGACAGAAAACTGCAGGAATAAAGAGTTTTTGAAAAGAAGCCATGCGATGAGTTCTAATTCATAATAACCAAAGAAAAATCAGAAATGGCTTTTTGTAAAACAATGAACAAACCGTCACCAGTAATACAATTTTAACAATCTATAAACTTAAAAAAAATTTCCTTTATGTTTAAATGAATCGGTAAAAAAACGGAAGTCACATACTTTATATACTTTAATATTGACTTTTTTGCAAACATGTATATTCAAAGGGTAGCTCTACCATTGTGTGTTAAAAAGGTGGCTGTCAAATATTTTCTCAAGCCTGTACAGTCTTTAAAAATTTTGGTATTTTGTTAATAGGGCTGAAGTTCAAACCTCAGCCTTTTTAGCAAAAAATAAAAAATTCTGCGTTACAGATAACTGACCAAGCATAACCTCATTTTCTTGTTGTGATTGTACAACAGAGTGGTCAATAAAGCTGATTTATTACGTATGATCATTTTAATAGTTATTTAAGTTGATTAACTGTTATTTTTAATGGTTGATAGTGATAGTAAGTTTGACCATACAAGTTCTAACAAAAAGAAGAGAAAGCCAGACGTTATACTATGAACAAGATTAGGAAATCTAGGCGTCTTGGTGTGGCATATGAAAACCACAGACACAAAGTTGATGCAAAGAGATAGTACATAAATAGTTTCTGATTTAATAATAGTCCAATGCCTAATTGTAATAATTTGTCTATATATAGTTGGATTTACGCTCTGCTATTTATTAGACCAAGGTTAATTGCTTCCAAAAGGTTATAAATATTTGCACATCTTTGACAATGACATTTTTAGGGTAGTCTTTTTTAATTGTTCAAGAAAGTGTTTTGAATCTATTGGCAAAGACAACCTTGATAATTTATGATAATTTATGAAGTTCTACAGCTAGTTTAAAGTTGCACAATATAAAAAATGTTTTTTCAATTTTTTTATTGCACTTACTGACAAAAAGTGGAATAAAAAGGTCAACCAATTTTTTCCAACCAGAGTGCACAGTTTTTTGCCTTGTGACCGTGACTTCTTGATTATAAAAAGAGAGTTAAGTAGGCAGAACAGAGTGTACAGCGTGAAGGAAATTAAAAAATATATATTAAAAAGTAGTAATCAAAGAAAGTTTTTATTGGTGTATGTAGAGAGTTCATCTCTGGTTTACGATGTAAAAATTATTGGGCAGTCCATTCTAAAAGAAACATTACCTCTTTTGAAATAATGAATAAACCCAGAAACCAAAAAATCAGCGAAAAAACGAAGACAAAACACAAATAATTTCTTAAAATTACAAATATTGGATATTACACCGTATTACATCGAAATAGCTGTTCAGCAGAAGCTTAAAGAGGTTTTTCAAAAATGAATATTATCTATTCAGGTAAAAGAAGTAGGTTACTTGTTGAAAATGTGAACAATTTAATGACTTTAGATTTGCAGTGTCTACGTCTAGAAAACTGGGATCCCAAGACAAAATTCTGCTGATGACAGTCGTGTAAAACAAAAAAAGTTGAAAATCTGCAATGAAAATCAAGCTTCTATTTGGAATCACTTGAAATAAATAAGTTTATAAGTTTTATTTGTTTTATTTTTATTTTTTTTATATGCATATACATACAATATCAAATCTGTAATACTTGGATGCATCATGCACCAAAAAACAATGGTAGTTCTAATATTTAAGATAGAACCGGTTTCTAAAATATTTGAATCCCAAGACTAATTTTACCATTTTTCAATACTATTGTGACACCATAGGTTAATATAATTTCGGGTGAAAATATCAATGGTATTGTCAAACATACTTTTAAGATAAGAAAAAGAAAGTGTGAACCTGCCAGAACAGCTTATTTATCCAAACAGAAAGACTCCAATAAAATCTGCTAAATTGAATGACTTAAGAAAGTGTATTAAGTATATCCTACATGATTATATTGACTTTCATACTGAACTACTGCAATGGCCTACAGCAGAAAGTACCGATGGCGAAGCAGAAGATGTTGGGGAAAATGATTAAGCATTTCTGAAATAGACCTTTTTTACCTTATATTATTTGTTAAAATTTATTAACAGTTTAAAAATATACACTTTGTGTAGATTTAATGTAGTTTAAGACATCATTTTCTATTGCCCAAAATTGAAATCATAATGAAATAAGCAGTAATTATTTGTTAAATGTTAAAAGAGCTAAAGTCCACAGCGTTAATTAATTTATAGGTTCTTTAAAAATAAGTATAAAAAAATATGTTTGCTTTTAAGGTAAAAAACATTATTTCCTCTAAAAAAAAAATTATTCTTCATTACTAAAAATTTACTAAGGGTTAGTGCAGTTTTTTTTTAGTTTCATGAAAGTTTACATTGTTGGACTTCCGTTCTTTTGACATTTACTAATTCAAATAAGAATTAACAAACCTAATAACTAAAGAAATTTGAATTGTCTGATGTTTCATTAGCAATAATAGAAAAATACTAAAGCTTGATTTTTCTGTTGAGTTGTCTGTTATTTCTTCACGTTATCTGCTTATTTTGTGATGTGTTTGATATAAAAAAGCATTCTTTTTGCACTGAAAGCACCATCAAACAACCTTAAAAAAGTATTCTATCCACGTCAGTTAAAAGCTTTGTCCTAATAACTTCACTTAATGAGTCTAAAAGCTGGATATAGATGTTCCAGTTTTTTTCAACAAATGATTGATTTTCCAAAAACACCAATAAACAAAAACTAGTTTTTATCATTGCAATTAAAAACAGCCTCTTCTTTAGCCCTTCAGTCTCTTCTTCAAACAGCCTCTTCTTGTATTACTCTGTCTTTCTTTCTTGTATCCAAAGGATTTTGTGATACCGACGATGGCAAAACAAAAACACTTTTATTGCTACAAAAAACAGATTGTAAAGACAATTGAAATAAAAATCTGCATTTAAGTATAGTTCAATAAATTTATTGAACTATACTTAAATGCAGATTTTTATTTTAATTGTCTTTACAATCTGTTTTTTGTAGCAATAAAAGCGTTCTTGTTTTGCCATCGTCGGTATCACAAAATCCTTTGCATACAAGAAAGGAAGACAGAGTAGCTGTAACTGTAACATGAAGTTGCAGTTTTTGTTATAGAGCCTTTAAAAACTTAAAATTTAATAACAAATAAATCAAAAAGTTATTGTATAAATATATCAACAATCTTTTTAGTCATCGCTGAAAATAATTCTGAAGTGAATGATTTATAAATCATTCACTTCAATTGATTTCAATGATTTATAAATCATTCGCTTCAGAATTATTTTCAGCAATGACTAAAAAGATCGTTGATATATTTATACAATAATTTTTTAATTTATTTGTTATTTAATTTTAAGTTTTCAAAGGCTCTATAACAAAAACTGTAACTTCATCATTAATTCGATTCGCTTTTTCTTTGGAGTGCTATCTAAACACGTGAATTAAGCGACTTTATTAAATAAGTTAAAATTCTAGAAATCTTGAGTAAACACAAATTGCGCAGGGTGTCATTAGGGAAGTCCGAATTAAATTTTTTATATTTGCAGCAATTTCTTTTCTTATTTATGATTCAAAGTGTAAGTTATTAAAAAGATAAACAGTCTTATGTAATAAAATTGGGGATGACCATAATATATTTTAATGTTTATTTGTTGTTATTAATTGTATTTGCCCCCTGATGATAGTTTTTGTCAATAGGGAAGTCCAAAATTTGTTTAAAGTAAATTATTTCTTAATTTTTTTTATTTGAAAAGAAATTCAATTATTTTGAATTTTTTTTAAATAAAAAAAGAAAATATTAAAAAAAATAAAGTTATATATAACAAAAAAAAAAATTGTCAATTTACGTTTCAAATTAGGTTATAGAAGACAAAAGTTAGTTTGATCTCCATCCAAATATTTAAATTGTTTTCCGTATTATCGTTATTTTTCAAACGACATTGCAGTATTATGTAACCGTTATAGCATTTTGTAATCCGGCTTTTATTTTCTTTCAATTTAATAACCGTGCATAATTTGTTCAACTATTACTTTAATTTGGTTTTAATTGTTATATATGTAAAAAAAAAAATTTTTTTTTCAACTAGGTATTGTTAAGTTTAAAAATTTTTATTTGATTTTTTTGGGTACGTCCAACGACGTAGCAGACATCTCCTAGACACGCCAGGGTTCTGTTTTTTGTATGTCTTATAGCAATATCACATTTAGACTTTTTAAATTGGAGACTTGGGAACAATCGTTTGTTTTTTTTTCGATGTCCCAAACGGAGTACTCTAGATTTGAATCAATGCTTCTAATCACTTTTTGATCAAGTTTTAAACACGATGGACCTCTTTCTTAATTTTTTCGACTTTTCTTCCAATTAGCAACTTTTACTCCTTTTTGACTTTCTTTCACTTTCATTTGTTAACACAATTGATAATTTTTCTTTGAATTTTAAATTTTTTTAGAAGTAAATTAATTGAAACATGACAATTTTTAGGCCACACGTCCAAAATGAACTTTCTTACTTTTTTCTTGCAAATACATTTTTTTTGTTTACTATCAAGTTTTTTAAAACTGCACTTTTATTATTGGTAAAAGGAATAAATTTGCTTTCAAACAAAAAAAAAAAATTAATTTAATTGAGTGGTTCTTGAAATATTTCGAAAAACCCATGGGTCATTATCGTTCTTAGAAAAGTTATATTTGTGAATTATATGATTGGTTGAAATGCAGATATCTAAGAAATTAAATTGATCTTGATTATTTTCTTATTAGCATGTGTATTGAATAGCTTTGTCTTGAGAATTTAAAAGCGTCAAAAACGATTCTACTTCAGAGTTAGAAAAGCTTGCATGGCAGACATCAACATATCGTTTAAATGTTATTGGTGCAACACTAATGGTTAATGCTTGTTGAATTGCATTATATTCAATATGTTGTAAGTAAGCTTCTGAAATTACCACCATTATTGATAATCCCATCGGACCAGAGTTTTTTAAGATACAGGTTTTGTTTCCCACAGAAAATAGTATTTATTTAGACAAAGTTCGATTAATTCATGAATGTCAGTTAAAGTGAATTTAGTATGCAACTGAAGATCATTTTTATCATTATTAAAAATATCAATAATAGCTAAAATCGCTTTATTGAGTGGTACTGACGTATTGAGTGGTACTGACGGGTGCAAATTTTTAATGTCAAATCATACCTGAACCCCATTTTCTTTAATTGTCGATTCTTTTGCTTTTAGTACAAAAAATGATGAACTTTGTACTCTGCACTGGTTTTTATTAAGCGTAAGTATAATACGAATTTATATATAAACAGTTATATCAGTTGTGAAACGTAGTTTTACACATTTTTATATATTTTATCACAAGCATTTATCAAGGTTTTATAAATTTTATTGTTAAAAACGACCTGTAATAAAGTCACAATGGGGCTCGGTGATAAGACAAACTGATGTTTTCTTTTTGCTCCAGCCATTTGTTTTATTATTTATGTTATTTTATAAATTGTAACTTTCTACGTAAAAAATTATAACAAAAAAATAATAATATTAATAATAAGTTGCATAAGCTGAAATGGTATATGATAATTTATGTGGGGGTGTACCAACAGGTGAGATTATAACTCGCGTTTGGTAATCTTTATCAATTATCAGCTTTAATGCAGCCGTTTAATAGAGGTGGTAAAGCATCAGAAGTATAAATACTGTTGTGTGTGTGTTAGTTTTTTTTATCTTTTTTAAATTTGCTTAGTGTTCGTTGAACACAGTTTTAATTTTCTTGGTGTTCGTTGACAAAGAAACTGATTAGTGAGATTAATACTGGATGTTGTACAACTACCGAGTTGTTCTTTTACTTAAAGCTGAACATAGATTTGCCATAAGTATTTCAGTTGGGGGTGAAATATATAGGCCGCGTCTAAAAAACTTTTATTTGCTTTGCTGATAAAATACTCAGATTTATCCAGGTTGTAACATCGGTCAGGATTATTATGTAACCTATGCTTATCATATGTAACCTTTGCTTATCATATGTAACCTATGCTTATCATATGTAACCTTTGCTTATCATATGTAACCTTTGCTTATCATATGTAACCTATGCTTATCATATGCATATCTTTTAACGGTTTCAAAAAAAAGTTTTTTTACATTTTTCACAGAATGAGATTTAGCTTTTAAAATTGTTAAAAACTTCTTTTAGATATTTGTGAAACATATATTTTTAGATATTTGTGAAACATATATTTTTAGATATTTGTGAAACATATATTTTTAGATATTTGTGAAACATATATATTTTTTTCAAAGCTTAGTAAAAAGTTACTATCGCAGGAAAATACTCTACTTTCACACATTGCGCGATTGTTGCTTTCGTGTCTTTTTAATTTAGCGGCCTACCAAAATCAGATGCATATTCAAATAATGACACAATGGTTTCTTAACTAAGTTTTGACTTAGATACGTGATCACAAAGGGTCGTGATAGGAATGTTATATATTGATGTTGATGCACGTATTGAAGTACTTGCTTATATTTCTGCTATAGCTTGTTCAATATCTTTGAAGTATATGAAGCAGATGATTTTTTTTTCTTATAATGACAAATCATTATGAAAACTAAAGAAATTTAGAAAAAAAATCATGTAAAATGCATATTTTAACAAAACCAATCACTGTCAATTACAGTATAAAGCTGATACAGGAAATATTAGAAAATAAAATAAAAAAACCAAGTAAAACAATTGTTTATATGTAAAAATTTAATTTAAATAAATTACTTGCTATACTTGCTTTCTAAACAAAATAAACGAAACCGAAAAGTTATTCTAGAAAAAACCACATTGTTACGCAACCTTAATGAGACATTAACTAACTTTTAAGAAATAATTAATTATAACTTTACTTTTAACTTAATAAAAATATGCTAAAGAATAGGGAGACATATCAACTGTAACAAGGTTCGGATTAGTCCCGCAAATACTGGTATTAGCCCCATTTTTTCTGTTTAAAGTCCAAAAAAATTGAAAAATAATATCAAAAACTACAAATTCTATGTAAAAATACTAGTAAACTACCGGGGCTGGTATTTGACCTGAGCCAAAGCCGGGTTTATGTATAAAGATTGGTGCATATTGATATGATATTTAAAAACAAGTCAATATGCGCCAATGTTTATGCTGTACCGTCCGTAGAACCGGCCTTGCCACAGTTAAATACCAGCCCCATTGGACCATTGCCACAGTTAAATACCAGCCCCATTTTTCAGTGAAAGTATTTTTATCTGTTAGATAAAACACTTTCACTGAAAGTGTTTTATCTGAAAACAGACGGCCTGAAAGTTTCAGGCTATCTGTTCAGCAGCCGTATTCTCATCTCTCCGTTAAGCTTAACAGAACTTTTGTTTGAAATTTCATTACAATGTTTCTAAGTGAAGAAATGACAAAAACTTTATTTAAATTTTTTAATATAAAACTATTACTAAAATAAAACATTTATTTTAAAAAAATTATATTTTTAAAGAACTTTTTTTATTAATGTAGTTAAAAAGAAATTTTCTACTAACGCTCCGTTAAGCTTAAAGAGATGAGAATACGGCTCCAGGCTTTTAAATGCTGTCGTTAGTTCGCCTGAGTTAGTGTAAATGTCAATTATAAAAAAAAATTTTGAATAACATGAATAACATGAGCGTAGACTCTAAATCTAAAAATTTAAAAAACAATGAAATAAAAAAAATTATTAAAAGAAATGGGATAAAAAATTTGCTCCGGGAGAGGTTCGAACTCTCGACCTTCGCATTTCTATGTCGTTACTGACTTATAAGTACGACGCGCTAACCGACTGTGCCACCGGAGCTTGTGTGAGTGAAGATGTTGCATTAATTTATTAAATAATACTTAATAAAGTAATGCTTCAACATTTTTTACAATGGGTCCAAATGATTTGAGGAGTTCATTTGTAAACCCGCTAAATCCTTATTTGAAGTGATTTTTGTTCTCTTTGACAAAAAACCTAACAGATATTTTAATTTTTTTTCTAATAAAACTCTATATTTCTCACTCAAATTATTTAAAAATGCAAAAATTAAGAAAGGAAACAGAGATTTTATTAACTGGATAAGAGACGTTTTTACAATTTATAAATCAGTTCTACTAGAAGTGAAATGTTATCAAGTTATTTTAAATTTTAATACAATGCATACTTTTATAGATATATTTACCATCATACAATTTCCAATTAAATTGTAATAAACTCAGCATTCTGATATCTTTTTTGTTTATCAGGAGGATAATACTGCCTCCCCTTTGCCCCGTTTTTGTCTAAAGCTTGTGATACTGTCGATCACCACATTCTATTAAAAAAATTAGAACTCTATTACATTAAAAATAAATCCCTAAGCTGGTTCAAAAGCTATCTTAGTAATCGTAAACAGTTCGTTTTCTTTGAATGTAACATGTGGTTTCCCACAGGGATCCATAGTTGGGTCCCTATTAATTTTTATATATATAAACAACCTTAACAAAGCCTCTAACTTGACCACTATAATTTTTGCTGGTGACACAAACCTATTTCAATCTCATGAAAACATAAACTTTTTAATTATAAGACATTAAGAGTTAAATAAAATCTCAAATTGGTTTAAAAAAAATAGATTGTCCCTCAATATTGATAAAACAAAAAATGGACACTTTTTTACCCATTATCCAGAAATAAATGTCTGCCAAATACGATGGCCGACTCCTTTATTGAAATAGAATACTAAAATGAGAAAAAGTTACAAAATTCTTATAGTTCTTGTAGACAAAAACTTATTCTGGAAACAACAAATCGATAATTTTATTTTATTTTATTTTAAGTTTATTTTAATATTACAATTTCGTACATGATATAGATTCGTATTACTTTAGTTAGAGCAAAATTTCTTCCACCACATGCCCCAGTGAGCCATACAAGAGAGTTTTGAGGTATCTACAACTTAAAGCAGTAGATGTTTCAAAACGAGCTAAAGAGTTGTTTCCGCCATCCCTGTTCATATTTATCGCATCAAACATTGAAAGTATTCTTTCTCAATCTCCCAAAGGATTACTATATCTTCTATACGATACCTTCATTAATTCAGTTTAGTCTGAAAGAATCTATAAAAGTGAAATGTCTACTACGTCTTGCTAAAAAAGAATTGTATCCCAAAAGGATGACTTTTTTGTTTGGGGAGAGCATTCACTACCTAATTTTTGAGTCAATGATGACTTCAACAAACTCTTCAACATTTTTTGATAAGATCTTACTATTCTTAGCTCTTCGTTTCATAATTTTAGATGAAACTGTCCATGATAATTAAAAATGACTTTGCTCATTTCTTCAAAATCTGAAGAAACAATAAATGTCATGTTTTTCAACGTCTATTCAGTATTGTTGTTGATATATGTATAATAGAACCAAAAAAAGTTTTTTTTGGTTCTGTTATACATATATCAACAACATGTATAATAGAACCAAAAAACTGAGGGGATTTGAAAAATTAACGGACCTTTTAAACCTTAATAGATTAAAAACAAATATAATCTTTGTGTTGATAAAAATAGTCAAAAAACGAGTCAGAAACTAAAAATGAACAATTTTCTTTTTGTGGTTCATTTCTTTGGAACAAAATAATTTTATCCAACTTTTATTTTTCTTTACAAATAGATTTATTCTTCTTTTAAACGGAAAATAAAAGAAGTTACCTTTCAACACAAAATACATATACCTATTTTTAGTACTTTTATTTGTTTTGATAAGATCCTGTGACCTTCTAGATCCTGTCGGTCCTGCTGGTAAAATATTCAATGTAAATTTACATTGTAAATATTGCTCTGGCATTAAAAAAAAAATACATGTATGTCTACCCATATAAATTAGACGCTTATCTCAGTGTTAGCAATCCTTTCTACAATTGATTAAAAGAATTTTAATAATGTTCATATTTAATGACCTTTTTCAACTTCTGAAACGTTTAAAAGTAATCAGACAGTACAAAGTGGTTAAGCACCGGCGGATAATTTTTTCATTAAACAAATAGCAAATAGCTATTTTAATAAGCTTAACGAATATCAAACAGCTATTCGTTAAACTTTGTACTATTCTTTAAACGAATAGTACTATTCGTTAACAAATTTTCCCATAATAGTAATAACCGTTAAGCTATTTGCTAAACGTTTATTACTACTCGTTAAGCAAAGTTTAACTTATACTATTCGTTTAACGAAAAGTAATTTTTTCCTTTCAAATAGTAATAATTTTTTATTACTATTTGAAATGAAAAAATAAACTTTTTTTAAATAGTAAAAATTTTTTTGTTTGTTTGTAATAACTTTTTTTTCAACAATGTACTTAAACTTGCCTACGAAAACTAACTCTGAACCAGCTTAGAAAATTAGGGATCGTCCATAAATTACGCAACGCTAAGTTTAACTTATAAAGGTTTTTTCTCGCAGAGTTTTTACTTAAACCAAAAATTAAAGTAGCAATTTAAGTTCACTGAAAACCACCGCACAAAAAAGCAAACGATCTTCAACTTTCTTTTTTTAAATAAGTTTAGTGTTGCTTAATTTATAGACGATCCCTTAGAGGAAAGTTATTTGATACAGTTTCAGGCCCGTAGTAAGTTTTCTGTTGTTGTTTAAGATAACTTTCAGTTATGGAGCATACTCCAAACATCATGAAAACATAGAAGACGCAAATGTGATACAAAATACAAAAATATTGTAATTACCCTCCCCCCCCACCGCCTCCCCCTTTCCTCTTCACCACCGAAAATTCCTGTACCCGTCACAGTTTTTATATTCGCACAAAGGAATTTACGTGAGAACTAGGGATGTTCTGGAATACCGTTGCGGCCGGTATACAACTGGAATTGGTGGCTTTGAGGTCGTTCCGGTTCCGGCCGGAATTACAATATTTCAGGCCGAAATGCCGGAATTTATTTTTTACCTTCTTTTTTAAGACTGTGTAAATTAAATCAAAAAATCATTGTCCTACAGGGAAATTAAAAACTATAGGTAAAAATAAGGAGTATAATAGCTTAGCTGGAGGGAGAACAAAGCCGAAAATGGATTTAAATCGCGTTACAGTCTTTGTAGTATAATAATTATTCCAGGAGCAATTCAAAATGGCGCGTTAGCAAAAAAATGAAAAATTTTAAAATTAATATAAAAGTCACTTAAAAAAAGATACTCAAAAACTCGATTAGTTTTATACTGTAGTTTTTAAGCTGTTGTCATTCAAAAAAACATAAAAAATTTCACATTAAAAAAGATTTGTTGTAGTCATTTTCATGATGCGAAAATAGTCGCGCCATTTAATGTCTCTTTGTTCATGCGTTCATAACCTGGTTTCATTACCTTGTTTCTACTAATGTAATTGACATATCCACTAAAAAACACAAAGGGGCTCAAAAAGTGCAAAAAAAAAAAAAAAAAAAAAAAAGTTTTACAATCTGAAATCATCAGCAAATTTATTTAAAAAATTTGAAACTGTATCTAAGCGAGGAATAAACAAAAAGCGCATTGTTTGAAAAAATTAAATAAACAAAATATTTTCATTGCACTTTTTTTAAAAACCTATTAATATATATTTTAAGCACTTTAAAATTATTTTTTGATTAGAAAAAGATAGCTACAAACCTAAAATTGAAAAATCCCTGAAAATTTTTTTAACAAACTTTAGCTTTAACACCATAAAAACATAGCACCTTTATGGAAATGTTCCACGGAAAACCCATGGAATTCCATGAGTAAACCATGGTTTTCCCATGGAAAACGGGAATTCCATGGAATTTCCATGGGTAAATTTCATGAAAATTGAAATCCCATGGAATTTCCATGGGTGAACCATGTTTTTTTTTTCATAGCTTAAGCTGTTACAAATGCGCTTTTAAAGATGGCGTCATAGCTCGTAGAGTTATGATTATTTTTAACTTTAGAAAACAATACTTACTGCATTCTTATGTTTTTCTGTGTTTAATAAGACTATGAATTATATGTTTTTTATAATGCATTACATTTATATGATTTAAACTAAACATACAGACATAAACAACTAGATATATTTATCATATTATAATGCATTATAAAATGGATTATTTTTAATTATATTTAATTATATATCATTTATGCATATACTTATTTTAACTGTTTCCAGTAGCTTTGCTTACTTTGCATAACTTGCAATAGTATAGCAAGTATGTCAAGTAAACCAGTTTGAATTTTAATGCCTACTTGGCAAATTATTTGCCAAATAATTATTATTTGGTTTACAACAAATAAATGTTTATTTTTAATCTACATTAAATAACTAGTGTATTAATGTACATAGTGTAATTTAATGTATATTCAAACTAGTATTATTATTATTATAAAACTTATCGAACATATTAAAGAAACTTATCTAAAATAATAATATACAAGCAGTATATTAGATAAGATTAGATAACTAAGATAATAAGATTAGATAACTAATGTACAAAAGATAACTAGTATGATCTTTTTTATTTTTTTTTTATAATAGCCTTAGATCACATAAAAATGCTTGAAGTTTATTGTATCGTAAATGTTCATTAAGTATTAAAAAACATTTTTTTATGATAAATGTTCTATTCAATTTTAGTTCTGTTAAGTTGTTTTTGTCTTTTTGTTGTTGTTTTTTCTTTAGAATTATTAGAATATGTAAATAATGTAATATAAATAATGTTTATAAATTCTTTTATATTTGGGTAATTCCACATCAAATCACCCACTCCATTGAACCATGTGTCTTCTTTTTGTTTTATATTTTGACACATGATTCCTATTTATAAAATAATATTGCATGCAAAATTTCAGCTAAAAATGTCAAGCGGTTGACAAGATACAGCAAATTTAATTTGGACCTGGTTTCTCAAAATGACCCGGTTTTCATAACATTCTGAAAAGTTGTTTTCCTCAATAAAATAAGAAATAAAAATGGCAAAAATATAAAAATATACATTTATAATGGTTTTTTAATGCTGAATTCAATAAATGTACTTAAAATGCTGAAATGTTAGAGGAACATCCTTAAAAATTAATAAATCAACTAGTTTATATAATCTAACTTTAGGGCCCAATATCTCAAAACACCCCCGTCAAATTTTTTTTTTTTTTGCTTTCAATATTTTAAGCTAGTTATAATCTTACTAGGCACAAAAAATCTAACTGGAAAAAAAACTGAAACATATAGAACTTTAATTTTAAAGATGTATAACTTTTTTAAGAAATTCCTAAAAAATATTTATAAATTCAATTAAAATAAATTATTCCTAATTTACAAAGTTACTTAAATATACAAGATTTTTAAAGGTATCGAATGTGCAAGTTATTTTGACTGTGTTTGTAATAGTTCACAATATTGTTGCCATTTTACTTGCACTTCTTCTATTTCAACATTTTCAAACACATAGTTTCTACCAGAACTAGAGCAAGCTTGTGGAACAGATAGTTTTTTCAATATATTGATGTTAAGAATAAAACAGTGGTCGTCTCTTTCAGGCCAGTTAAAATAGATTGATGGACCTCTTGGGTGGAGAAACTTAACTTTAGCATCAACTTCTTCTAGGTTGATTTCAGTTACAATGCCGATCCACCACTTATCATCATAAACTACCGCAACATAACCTCCTAAAGTGACAGTATCAGGTTCAAATATATGTTTTTTTTTAAGATTGTGAATTATTGTATATTTAGTGTCTGTACTACACCTCTTCGCCCCAACCCTATTATCTCCAAGATGTATAAATTGATGAAAGCTACGAGTACCTGGTAGAGTTGTTACATCAGTGTACCTTTCTTTTTGCTTTTCACGTTGCAATTGTAAGTCCAATCCCTTTATGTAAATGAAGTTAACAGCCTTAATATTCTCAACACAAAATTCATACATAGCCTCTGATGTGAGAATTTGGTTTCTGTATGGTCGTTTTAAACTTTCTTGTGCTGTTAACCTTTTTACAGTACCACCAATTCCATCGCATGGTGACTTTCCGTGGGACGTGGCAAAAAAGTTCCATTCAATTTTGAGGGAAAATTCTGTCTCTAGTTGGCATAGATTGTAAAAGCTTTTACAATTTTTGTACTGTCCTGCACAACCATCAGTGAATAAATGCAATTTGGATAAATCAAGAAATTTTGTTTTTAATATTGGTATAATTAGTTGAAATATCTTGTATACATAAGTTACATCGTGTGTAATGTCGTCTGATATAAAACAGTAAGAAATATGTTTCACTACACCATTTTCTTCTTTATAGTATATCACTAATGGATGTAAAGAACATTGTTGGGTGTTCCAGTGATAGCTCTGTATTTCATCTTGGACTACAAAAGCATAATTTTCAGCAAAGTCGCCAAGAATGATAATGTTTGATTGATCCATATTTTCTTTTAGTTGATTAAGGTATTGTGATTGAGATTTGGCAATATAAGAATGAGATTGTAGCTTTTCAAAACAAGATACCAATAGTTCAATAAACGTTGAAACATCTGTTGTTAAACTCAATAGTGTTGCACGATCAGTAGTTTGCCATTGTTTGTAGTGTATCTCAAAATCATCTTCGTATTCTCCAAAAATCTCATACAAATACATGGTGAGCAGTTCTTTACCAGGACAATTATCACACTGTGCAAGCATGCATTCTTTGTTTTCTACTGAGCAAACAGTTTTCAAAAGTAAATCCTTATACGTTAGTTCAATATTTAAGGCATCCACTAGCAAAATGGCTTTTTAGTGATAAGAACAAACACAAACAGAATGTGTACCACTTGCACCTGGCAAAATGCACCACTTTGGTCTAAGTGAAGCAAATTTTGAGTAACTTATTTGTATTTCTGGATTGTTTTCTTTGTATAATACATATAGTTCCTTTAAATTACACAAAAGCAGTTTTTTTTGTTTGTGGACGTTCTTTTGAATGCTGACATAATCTTTTTTTCCAGGCATAGTTCGACATAAATCACTTGAGTCATAAAACAATTTAACTGAATCTTCTATTTTTTTATGTAAGACTTTACCCTTATACAATGGAGAGATACCTAACAATCCTTTTTTATTAAAAATTTTTCTAGCCATCTTGGCCTGGTATTCTGTAACCGAAAAGTTATTTTGTACTTCTAATATTGACCAACTTGGGGGTGCCAGTGTTAGAAGTTGAACAATAGTTCGTTTGTCAGAACATAGAATTTTTTCTTTTACCAAGCTCATAATTTCATCAAAGTTTGCAGCCTTCTTTTTCGTCTTATTGGTTTCATAACATAGTTTTGAGGAAAATTGAGTTTCAATTTTTCTAGTAGCGTTATACGCCATTTCGTTGATGCATGCAACTTTTTGCTTTCCTTCTGACAGTATATGTTTTAATGATTTTGAATGAGATTTTAGAGGAGATAAACTAAAATTTTTGAGTTCTTTATTGATCTCCTGTCTTATTTTTTTGCATGGTGATATTAGAAAATCCTCATCTTGTTCACTCTTACTTTGCTCCTCTTCTGTAAGTTCTTTTTTTCTGGCAATCTTTTGTTTACAAGGTTTGCAAAGTTTCTTCCCAGGAGGAATATTCAAACAATTTCTCATCATGACTTGTGACTCTTTTATTGTAACTACGCCAAGATTTTCTAAAAGTAATTGAATTGTATAAAGTATGTCTGCACATTAGTTCAAAACTTTCGTTTATTTTTTGAAAAACATAAATTAATGAAATATTTAAATTTTACAGCTACATACTTGTGATTTTCTTTGTATGTCTATTGAATGGATCACAACAAGCTTTCTGCCATATAGGATACATTTTCAAATATTTTGTATTATGTCTTTCACATAATATTTCTAAGTTTGATAATTCAATATTACAGCGTAAAGATATAATTATTTTTTCTTTATAGCTTAAAGTTTCAATAACATCTTGTTGGCCTTCGCAAGCATCTGATGTCATTAACCCAATAGAACACATCTTAATAAGATAAATTAAATTGTAGTATGAAAGTATTTCCTAAAAATAAAAATAAAATTCTTCTACTTAATTGTATGTAAAAAAAGTTTTTTAATAAATATAATTTTTAATAAATGTTGTTCTTAATATTATTATTATTAATATTAATAAATGTTGTAAAAAAAGAAGTTTTTAAATAATTATATTATTTAAATTATTAATTTTTTAAAATTTAAATATAATCTTACCAATAAATGTTGTTCTATATCTGAACTTTTATAAACTAAACTTTTATAAACTAATTTTTAATAAACTTTTACAAACTTTAGTTGTCAAAATTAAAAAAAATATCATATTAACATAACAATTATTTTTTATAAAATGTTTTTATATAAAAACAAAACCGGATGTTTTTTCAGTTGTTAAGTTCATATAATTAAGTTATCATATAATTAAGACTTCCTTAAATATATAAAAAGTCTATTAACCAAAATTAATTCTTTACAGAATTCTATAATTTGCTACACATGTACTATCTTTAGGAAGATTTTTAGCAGCTTTTAAGTGATGCCATACCCTTTTAATTTTTTAATTAGTTTGCAATGAAGTGTATTGTATGCTTTTGCAGTAAGAAAAAAGCAATTCGAAGGATACAAAAAAAGAAAGATCTTTCCTACTTAGTTTTCAGTAAAAAAAAAAGCTCTAGTTTTAAATATATTAAATAATGATATAGTATTAGATATTTCCAAATCTTTGGCTGTAGGATAATTGGAGCTTGATAAGAGTTAACAATGATGTCTCAGTGGATTTAATCTTACTTTCTATTTTTTAACTCATCTACAACTTATCACTACTAAGTAACTACTGTCCATACAAAGTAGTTTGATATGTTTTATTGGCTAAATGGTTTAAATGACAGAGATATGGCAATGCCAGGTGTTATTGAAACACTATTCTCCTCCCCTCTAACTGTAATAAAAAAAAGTTGTTTTCACCATGTCTTTTGCAATATGCTTTTTTTTAAGTATTCTTGGTAAATTGAACTAAATTAGAACATCACTAAAAATATTTTGTTGTTCCCTCACCCCTCCCCCTCGTTAGAAAATTGCTATGGGCACCCATAAAAGTGGTGTATCTTGGAAACTATGGTTCTATATGTTTTAGTTGTTTTTCCAGTTAGGTTTTTTGTGCCTAGTAAGATAATAAGTAGCTAAAAATATTAAAAGCAAAAAAAAAAAATCTAGACGGGGGTGTTTTGAGATATATGACCCCTAAGTTTGAATATATAAATTAGGTGTGTTTTTAATTTTAAAGCATGTTCTGCTCATATTTCAGCATTCTAAGTGCATTTTTTGAATTCTGAATTAGAAAAGCATTATAAATGCTAATTTTCATATTTTTATTTTCATTATTTTTCATTTTATTAGAGCAAACGTTTTTTTAAAATGACACAGAAACCAGGTCGTTTTGGGAAACCAGGTCTATATTAAAACCTTGATATCTTGTGAACGGCTGAACATTTTTGGCTAAAATTTTGCATGTGAACTTTTCAATATGAAATGCAACAGCTAAAGAAGTTTAAAGAAAATATGAGACCTATGGTTCAAAATCTTGAAAAATTTGGGTGATTTGATGTGGAATTACCCATTTACTTTATTATTTTATTTAAATTACTACATTATAAGCCAACAGGTTTGACTGGCAATATAAATAATGTTGTTCATCGTTTATATTGTTTATAACATCGTCAGTTTTTATATGCATTTAATATTTTTAAAAATAGTTCAAAAGCTGTCAAAATAAAATGGTGAATTGAGTTTAAACCAGAAAAGATATAAACGTAATCTTTGGGATTCAACTTGTAAGGATGTTCCAAGAACCACTTAGTTGGAGAAGGAAAACTGTGGTAATATTTTATAAGTATCAGTAAGGAAATTTACTTAATGCACAAGATTTTACTTCATAGTTAAATATAAGCATATAAAAGCAATGTTTATAAATAATACACTATTATTTATTATAATACAATTATTTTTGTTTGTTTATATTTAACTGATGTAAAGTGCTCGTCTTTAGTTAAAATAAATTAATTTATGCACACACTTTGATATTTACTATGCTTTTACATTACTATACTTTATAAATTACATATTTGTTATGTTTTAAATAGTGAAGTAAAAATATAATAAATTTTTGAATCTAATGGTATGTGCGTAAGTTCTTTTATTTTAACTTTATCATTTTATTTAAATTACTGCATTATAAGCAGGTAAGTTTGACTGACAATATAAATAATGTTGTACATCATGCAGACAGCTCAGACAAAGAAGTAAGTTTTTACTTAAAATTACAATTTATAAGTTATACTATATTTGTTGCTGCCTTATTCTATATAAATGTTACTAACATGCAGGTAAAATTTATATATGTGTATAAATCTTTTCATTTTAACCTTATCATTTCATTTAAATATAAATTTTTAATTTATTTAGCCGTTCATTAACAAGTCCTGTGCTTTATAATATATTAAAAAATGGAAGGATGTGAAGAAAACAGGTTTGTAAATGATGTTGTACATCATGCAGATAGCTCAGAAGAAGAAGTAAGTTTTTTTTTTTAATTACAAAAGTAAATATATAATATAATATTTGTTGCTGCCTTGTTCTATATAAATGTTTCTAACATGCAGGTAACATTTATATATGTATTAGTTTGAATAAATCATTTTAATAAAGTTACATTATAGGCAGGAATGTTTGACTAGAAATATAAATGATGTTGTACATAATGCAGATAGCTTAGGCAAAAAAGAGGTAACAATCTAATAATTTGTATTTATAAATAATGATATATTCATTGCTACTTTTTTCTATATAAATGTTACCTAACATTTGGCAACATTCATAATTGTGTATAATGCCTAATTATAAAGTAAGTTATAATAGATAATAATTATTAGTAAAATGAATTAGTAAATAAAGAAAACTAGTTAATATGTATATAATAGTTGTATGATGTATTGTCTAGATTGGTGAAATGGAGAATGAGACTAACTAGGGTGAAAAAAAATGAATATTAATATGTGAATGGTACTTTGTTTAACGTCTACCTGTTTCTACAGATACAGTACAGACGCATTTATAAATGGGCTTGATGTTTTTTTGAATTAAATATGTTGTATTGATGGTTCTTTTTAACTTGTTAAAACTTGAAGTTATTATCAAATTTATATATACTATTTTTATCAAATAGTTAATATAAAATAATAAACATGTAAATTGTTTTATTTTCTGTAAAAATTGTTTTCTTGATTAATTTCAATTGTTTATCACTATGTATATCACTTATAGTATTATATTACTTGTAACTTTTTGTTTTATTTATTTTCAGTATGTTATACATATGCATACATTAAATATTGTGGGGAAGTCAAGTTTTGATGTTTTAGGTGCATTATAGCTATTATTTTTCAAAGATTTGTAGGATTTAACAAGATTTAAATTTTATTTTGTTTATTGATTTTATTTGGAGAAAGCGATCTCATAGATTAAGAGAACTCAATAATAGTGGGATAAAATTTGCTTTTATGATTTAATATGACAATTCAAATAACATTAGATAAAAAAACTTGAAAACAAATCATGCTTTTTACCATGAAAAATCTATAAGTTTTCCTTGGAAAGGTGTTCCTAATACCTATGGAAATTCCATGGTTTTTCCATGGATGGAAAATCATTGAATATCAATGGTATTTGGAACACTTTTCCATGAAAAACTTATGGATTTTTCATGGGAAATTCATGTGTTTCCCATGAAAACTCATGGTTTTTCCATGGAAAACTCATGGTTTTTCCATGGAAAACTCATGGTTTTTTCATGGAAAACTCATGGTTTTTCCATAGAAAACTCATGGTTTTTCTATGGAAAACTCATGGTTTTTCCATGGAAAACTTATGGTTTTTTCATGGGAACGTGTTCCAAATACCCATGGTTTTTCCATGAGTTTTTTTTCTAAAATTCCTATGGGAAATTTTCGTACGGGCAGTACTTGAGTTATTTTTTAAACAAAAGAGTTGAGCTAGGTTATGGGTTCTACAGGGTTAAAGGTCAGTCCTACTCTAAAAAAAAAACTCGTGGATAAGATGGACCAGAGACTCTTTTATACATTACCACCAAAAAATGTTTCATAACGTTTTTTTTCATTTTCGTCAAATGTCCAGTCCAGCAATCAGCCCCACTGTGCGTTGTTTTGAAAACGTGAAATAGTTTTGAAAATATTCGCACAAAACTTTGTCACAAAGTTTTTTTGTGTGTGTGGTTAATTTTATATCGAAATATCGACTAACGTTCTTATTTTAATTCTGAATTACTAACTTTATAATATATTTATACATAATAAATAACAATTTGTGTGTGTGAGTGTGTGTGTATGTTCTAATATATACGCAATATATCTTTTTTATGGATTCTTTATGTGGAACAACTACATCATCTTCATCATCTTCAGCAAGGTAATTATTTTAAATATAACTATATATAAAATCTGACTGTCATTCAAATTATTTATATTTTTTGTATTTTACATTATTTATTCTGAATAAGTAATGATAAGTAATGAGGAACTGAAAAGCGAAACAAAGGATGTATACTTTTTTATATTTCAGTAAAAAATTATTTAAAATAGTTTTTAAGCGATAGTGGTTGGCATTCAAAATATGCTGTTGTTGTTGAACCATATGGGCAAACATGCGCATTTGGCATTAATGTGCAAACAAAATACATTTTAGAAATCGAACCTTAAGTCCTACTTTAGGATTCTTTTAAAAATCTAAAAATTTAAGATAACATGTAATACCTAGAAATCCGGACAAAAGTTCGGTGGAAAAAGAAGTGATGCAAAATTGTTACAACTTATGCTATGTTGCAGTAAATTTAATTCTCTACAAATTGCAACATATCCTTTAGCAAACAATTATTTGTAATGGCAAAGAAAATTATCTCAAAACAGGAAGACCTCAGAAAGCGCGTGTACGCGTTAATCGATTTGCATCCGGATATGAAGAGAACTGAGATTGTGAGATACTTAATGATCAAAGGTGCATCAAGGTCGACTCTGTATGATATTCTGCAGCGCAAGACGCTCAAAATAGGCCCTGAAAGACAGCGTGGAACTGGACGCGTGGCAATCAAGATGAACGCGAATGAAAGCGAATCACTATGCTGAAAAAGCGAATCAATCATAGTGATGGAGTTAGCCAGCGTCAGCTAGCCTGCGAGTATGGTGTCAGCCAAAAGTACACAGTAAAAACAATTAGCACCAAGCCAACAATCAAATACAAAAAGAAGAAAAAAGTTTCGGATCGAACTCCGCAACAGAAGTCAGCCGTTCGTCCGAAGTGTGCCCACCTGGCCAGAATTTTCTAGAAAAAGAAGGTGATCACCGACGACGAGTCCTATTTTTTGTTGAACAATAACAAGCTATCTGGAAACGCTAGTTTCTACACGTCTGACGTCAAAATGACTACAGATGCTATTAAACTCAAGCGCTTAACTTTAATTATCTTTTTACAGAAATAAAATTTCACCTTTAGTCTCAAAGTTATAAGTTTTTTAGTTTTGTCCTGATTTCTAGGAATCACATGTTAGTTAATAAAATCTCCAAACACACAATATTTACTCGTATTTTTGATCCAAATAAGCTGCTCAGGGAACATGTTAGCTTTTATACTGTGTAGATGAGCTATCGAAAGAAATTGTACCAAGTTGAATTAAGTCTGATTGCTTGTAAGAGAACATAAGAACTTTTAAACCTACATTGTAAATGAAGTCTATGGGGGTTGGTGGTGTATGCAGGGTTTTTGTAAACACACAAAGATTCTCTACTGTTATTAAAAGAATAAACTGTTAAATTATTGAGTAATTTAAATCGGCGAGCATACCGTTATCATGTCTTTTACCTTCCACAGAACCATATAGATTGGCAATTCAGCCCATGAGTGTAACTAGTAATCGAAACTTTATTCCTTGACACCTTTTATGTCCATTAAAAAGTATTCTGCGATGTTCTCTAGGACAAATTGATCTATATGTTTCGTCTATAAACCCCAATCAGTTCTTAAGAGGAGCTCCTTTAGCACAAATAAAAATAGCATACATTTCTAAATGCTGAGTGTCTTACCATCTCTGATTTAAGTTGGTATGTAAATGGCCCCATTTTATAAACAATAAAATCATATTATGGTTTGAAATCATACACAATTACGGAACTTGTCTTGAAAATCGTGGTATCATATCTTGAGACCTGCAGAGGTTAGTAAATTAATTTAAAAAATACAAAGGGCTTCGTCAGCTTAAATGGTGACGCAATTGTAACACTTTATCTTCATGGGAATGTTAAGAAGATTGATCAATTCGTATATATCTTTTGATAAAAAACAAAACTCGCTTTTAGCTTCATCCACTGATATGTCATCTAAAATAAATCTGTGATAAAACAAAGTTAAGTTATTAGATTTATTTAAGTCATTAAATAATAACAACTCTTCGTCGTTTATTATGTTATCAGAATGAGAAAAAAGTAACTGATTTACAAACCTGGTATAATTTTAACGTATTTAATTAAAAAAATTTTAAATTTTGTTTCTTTGTTGTAAAGTTGCACCAAATAAATTTTTTACTTCAAAACAAAAAGAATTATTACATTTAAAAAAAATCAAACAGAAAAATATGCATAACTATACAAAAACTATTCGTAAAGTGACATTTTCGTAGTAATTTTCAACGAATTTTCGATAAAAACATAGTTTTCGTAAAGACTCTATTAATACTCCTTAATCCATCCAGTCAGAATCACGTGACTATATCGCAAAATCAAAAGTAATTGGGGGAGAACAAACTATTCTTTTTATACTCAAAGCCAAGAAAACATTATTTAACAATAACTTTATGTCCTAAAATGACTTTAAAAGTTAATCAAAAGAAACAGATGTCTGCAAAATATAAGTCTTTAAGGTGATTTTACTTTAATTTTTCAAACTTTTAAATCTCTGTTTAAATAAAATGACACTTTTTTTTGCTGCGTACATATTATTTTGGTTTTTTAGGGCATAAAAAAAACACTGATATTTTGAAATCTATTTACCAATACTAAATTAAAATGCAAATTAAAAGTAACCCACCAGCAATAAAGTGTGCCTAACAATAATAAACATTACAAGATTTTAGGAAACCATTTGCTAACTACATGCACTACTACTTTCAGCAAGATTTATCGTATTCAACCACTTTCTTTTAAGTTAAATAAGATAAAAAGATTAAGTTAAAAGATAAATCTTGCTGAAAAATATTGTTTTAAAATTAACCATCTTGAATTGGGGGTAAACAAACTAAAATATCAGTTGCGGTTTGTTGAGTTATTATTTTTTTGAAATCCTAAAAAGTTGTTGTACTGTAGATTGCATTATCAATGTCTGCATTATCAATATCTGTAGATTGCATTATCACAGTACGACAACTTTTTAGGATTTCAAAAAAATAATAACTCAACAAACCGCAACTGATATCTAAAGGTAAGTTTCCACTCATCCGTTTTTTCGCGGTAACGGGAAAGGGAAGGGAAAAACAATCACGTGGGCATGCGTATTATAAGTTTTAATTTGTCCGAAGTAAAACTGCGCATGCTCACGTGATTATTTTTTCCTTTCCTATCCCGTTCCTGTAAAAAAACGGATGAGTGGAAACTCACCTTTAGTTTGTTGACCCCTAATTCAAGATGGTTAATTTTAAAACAATATTTTTAATATGGAGTGACGTCACGCCGATTAGATGGATATACACAGCAGTTATATTAAATACATAGGATTTAGTATTAATAAATGTAAGATTTAATTAGTTAACATATTACTTTGCAATATTTCAAGCTCCGGTGGCACAGTCGGTTAGCGCGTCGTACTTATAAGTCAGTAACGACATAGAAATGCGAAGGTCGAGAGTTCGAACCTCTCCCGGAGCAATGTTTTGATTTTTTTTATTAAAAAATTTTTTTTTTTAAATAGAAGCGTTTTTTTTTCAAAAAAGCTATTTAAAAAATTTATTATTTTAATTATTAAAAATTTTTTTTTCTGGTGTAGTTTGAGATTTTTTACTCTCCTGTAAAAATATTTACTTTCATTGTAAGTAAGGGTGTACCGGAATGGAAATTTTAAATTTGCCGGAATTAATAATAAAATTCCGACAGGAACATGAATTGTATTAAGGTATTTTTTTTCACCATCAACATTGAAAGTGAAAGCCTGCTCCTCATCATCGTGACTATATAGTATATATTTATAACCTATAATATATATTTTGAAAAAAACATACATATATATATATATATATATATATATATATATATATATATATATATATATATATATCAGGCCCGTAGCAATGGGGGGGGGGGGGGGACAGAGGCAATTGCAACCCCCTTCCCCCTCCTCCGTCAATAGTTTTTCAAATAAATAATTTTAAAGTTAGTTTTTTAAAAAAGCAAACGATTACAATTTTTGAAACAGATGCGTTTGATCCGATTCAATAAGATAATTATTAACGAATTGTTTAAATTCGAATCGCGATTCGAAGTTAAATAAGGCTACATCATTGGCTAAATAAGGCTACATCATACAACAATAAGGCTACATCTACAACATACAAGCTAAAAAAGGCTACATCATTGGCATTGATTCGAAGTTAAATAAGGCTACATCATTGGCAAAGTTAAATAAGGCTACATCATTGGATTCGAAGTTAACATAAGGCTACATCATTGGCTTTTCAGAAATTAATTAACAAATAATCTGTTGCCATATAAAATATTCTCTGTAGTTAAGTACCGTAGCCATTTTAAAAGTTCAAAAGTTTTTCGTATTTTCTTACGCATGCGTACCTAAACATAGGGCTTTTTACTAATATCTAAACGACCGTGATCGAGAAGCATCAAAACCAATTTTTGCAAGATGAGCAAAAAATTCAACTAGCATAAGTTCTTCGGTTAGCAGACGTTAACATCCATCAAAAGTAGGTCGATAAAATCGTTTACCGTATTTACCGTTCTTGATTTTAAATTTTGCGGCTAATTTAAATCAAAAATAAATCAGGCGCATTTTGTTTACATAAATAAAGGAAAGGAAGATAAATAGATCGCTAATAAAGAAAAGAAAGATATATAGGTTTATAGTTTAGAAATAAAATTACTTGAAAGTGTTCATTTAATTATTATTAAAAGGTAAGCTTAACAATTAATTATAGAAACTGTTTTGAATTTTGAATGCTGTATTTAAATCAATAAAAAGTCTTAAATTAACTTCTTTTCTTCGTTGCCAACAATATTGGTAATAAAAAAAATGTTAATTTAAGTAAAATTATCCATTATTTGTTTAGATTATATCGTTGCTGTTTTGTTAATATCATGTTATTGCTATTATCTTGTATTTATGATAAGAAATACTAATAGTAAAAAAAAATTATTTTTAATTAAGATTTTTGCCATTATGCCTAACAATAAACTCTTATAAATACTAATTGTTTTGTCCAGACACCTTTTGACCAGTATATATAACTATTGTCCAGTTTAGAGGCACTGTGGGTGCTACATCTAATATTCTTTTAATAATCATTGCTTCTTTTTACTATGTATATTTATCATACCTATAACACAAGTCACTTACAAACTATTCATATAATGAATCATTCTACTCCAAATATTATCACTTCTATTTATCAATCAGACCAAACACTAACAGTCTAGCCAACCATGATCATAAAACAACTTACTTCACTGTCACCATCAATGTTTTTTAACTTTTATTATTGTATATAAATTACTTAAACCCCATTTTCATAATTACCATTTTAAAACTACTTAAACGAATAATTCTACTTCAGCTCTGTAACATACACTTATACACATCTCTTAATAAAAGATAAATAATACTGTTCAATTACTAAATACAAGTTATTGTTAACGCATTATGGAATTGATTATAAAGAGTTTTTTAAACACAAATTTCATATTATCGCAAGATATCGCATAACTTAATTTTAATTACCAGCTGTTTTAATTACTGTCTAATAACATTTCAGAACTAAAAACTCATACTAATGACACAAGTCACTATAAGTATGATTAAACACAAAATAGGCCATACTGCACACACACTTTGTTTAAATAATTAAAGGCTACCTGTTAATAGTTTTATAAAACAAATAATTCTATTCTACTTCAGATACATTTCATAATAATAGTCACATGATATGTGCACAGTGAATCCTGTCAACTGTGCAAATTACATAACACACATTTATACTACAGACATTTACCTGTTAGCTTACAAATTTCTAAATGATTTTAGTTTATTAAATATGAAGTATATATAAAAGTTATTGTTGATATTGGTGTAATTTTTTTTTTTTTTTTTAAGTTGATTAAGGTGCCCCAAGAAGTCCTTACGGTCTTTTCACAGAGCATCGCGGAAGAGCATTTAATGGGGAGCATTTAATTAGAAGATAATGACGATGAAAATGATGATGATGATGATCTTTTGGATTGCATCTATAGCTTCCAGAATATGACAGTGGAAAGGATCTCATTATGTTATCTTTTATGCATGCAAGAACATGACTTCTAAATAGCCTTTGGTTGAACCAAATATCATCAACTGGATTTTTATTGTTCAATAAAATAAACTCTATAAAAGCTAGTGAAAACAAACCACAATCTACATTTCCTTCTTGCTGCTGAACTGGTAAAACATTTACTTTAATTTCGGATTTGTTGTAATTTAAAAGAGAACATATTTGTATCTGTGTATCTAATGACAAATATCCATGAAAACTACTAACAAGTTCATATACTTCTCCAAACTTGCAGCCATATGTGCTAATAGCAAGCCAGTGATGATGTCCATTATAAATGACTTGAACGAACGGCAGAGAACCTTGGGGCTTAAAAAAAAGTTTTTGTCCTAATATTGGATCTTGCAACCCATTTGCAGATGGATGATTTTTTATAATTAAATTTTGAAAGTAATGGATAACACTATCTGATAACATTCTGTTATTTGAAATGTCTTCTAAATCCTCAGTTTTAAGTAAAGAAATATTTAAAATATTGTTATCATCATCAGACAAAATATTTTCAATAATCATAGAACTTGTTTTAAAAGATGTTTCACCTCTTATTTGATCATGAGTAATAATACATTCTTGTATCGATACTTCTGGAGCAACACTATTAATCTTAATATTACATGATGAGAGAGTGACATATCTTTTTTTTTTCCAACCCGATTTGAACTTTTTTTTTTTTTAATACCAGGTATTTCAATTAATTTCATTTTCTTATTGAGTACATAATCATCCATATTTTCTGTTCGAACAGGTAGACCTTTTTCTTTTTTTCTTGCATGATAAAGGGCATTAAGAATGTTTGATAAATTTTCATGTAAGTCAGAAATTTCTCCAGATGTTTCATCAAAATCATAAGTTAAATTTTTAATAGTGGTAAGCATTTCACGTACTTCAGATGCCATCAGACCTTTTTTTGAATACTTTTGTCAGAGAGTTTTAAAGATACTGTATCTGAGAAATTAACAATAGAAGCTTTAGTATATTCTTGAACATGTTTATTTGCATGGTTGCATTTACAAACAATTGATTGATTTAATATCAAGTCATTTTTAATGTCAATATTTAGAAATGGGGATTCCCTATATAAAGAAGATAAAGATTGCCATGACCAATTATGCGGATGTTTTCTAAATATCAAAAAAAAGTGTTTGCAAAGATAAGCTGATTTTAACCAATCATTGCAAGTACATTTTGGCATGTTGTTTTCATCGCCAAAATTGACAATGTAAATTTTACTTTCATCTGAGAAACTTTTTACTTTAAATATTCCATGGTCTACTAAAATTAATCCATTTAGGTCAGCATTACTAGCTAAATTATGTTTCTGTAAACAATGTTTAACAAAATGATGTGGCTTATTATGTAAAAAATGAGGTACATTCATACTATAACGTCTGTACTGACAACTCATTTTGAAATTGGATTCTGAATATCTAAAATATTTTTTTTTTAATTAAACTTTATCTACAATTATTTTTTTTTTATAAGTTCAATTTAAAATAAACTTACTGTTCAAATTTGTCTGGAAAAAATTCTTCAATTAATAGGGTTAGCATACCAGAAATAGATGAATTTTTATGCTGTTACAAATAAGAATATTTAAAGGATTCATTTTGTCTTTCCACCCCATTGTTAGTATTTAAACCAACCAACAATCGATCGCGACGATAAGCCCATATCCATTTCTAAACGAAACATGAGAGTATCAACTAAAATATCATTTACATAAAAAATCAAATATAAATGAATAAAGGTACAGATAAAAAGATTAAAATTAATAAACATTATCAGGGTGTTAACCAAAATAAAAATTTAATGTCAATTTTTTCTTCAATTGATAGAAACAATTGTTGTCATTTAATATATTATATAAATAATTAGGAGAGCCTGTTATTATGTACAATCGGGAAATTATCTTATCACAGACAAAATAAAGACTAACTAACACACAGACTTTTGTAACAAGAATGTTATCATTAAATCATATATACTAACATTATAAATTAATTATATATATATATATATATATATATATATATATATATATATATATATATATATATATATATATATTATACATATATGCGACCGCACAAGTCCAAAAAAGGCTTTATTTATATATATATATATATATATATATATATATATATATATATATATATATATATATATATATATATATATATATATATATATATATATACTTGTGTGTCTATTTTACCTGGAAAAATAGCTTCTAATGACTCTATTTCTTCGTTGCAATAATCAGTCATACAAAAAGTAGGATTTAACGATGCATTCCATTGTTTTATTATATTTAATGCTTCAGTGATAGCCTTTTTAGTTTCATTTTCGATTACAAAAGTGGAAACAACTTGATAATCTACATTTGTTTTTATCGTTAAAAAAAATAAGGGAAGAGAATATCTCGTAGTTCGGTAAGTGGCATCAAGAAGCAGTATCTCATTTCCATACCGTAAAAGAAGTTCTTGTTGCCAAAGTGATTGATATACAAATAAAAAGGAATACATAGTTTCACAGATACTGTTTGTAATTTCAGCTTTTGGTCTAAGAAACACCTTTATAGAAGAATCCCTTTTTTTTCATTCATCACATTTCTTTAAAAGACATTCTTGATCAATCATAGAATACCTAAACAATTAAAATATCATTATCGTAATAATAAATCACACATATATATGTGTATCATACACACTTTTTTTTAAAGATATATATGATATATCATAGATATATATGTGTATAGATATATATGTGTATCATACACACTTTTTTTAAAAACATGCACTTTCATTTTTCAAAAATAGAAAAAACAATAACCTTTCAGTATAACATCATCAGTTTGATTCTGATACTGCATTTATTTATGTATGTATGTATGTATATATGTATATATATATCAACCCTCGAAATTAGGGTCGGCATTGCCAACCTGAAAGTGTACGAGGTCGGCAAAAAATAACCGACCTTGTTTCTATGTTTTGCGGTCAGATCTTAAAATAATTTTTGCCGACCTCAAAAAGATTGAGATCTGTAATAATTTGCCGACCTCATTTTTCCCAATTCCGAGTGTTGATATATATATATATATATATATATATATATATATATATATATATATAGAGAGAGAGAGAGAGAGAGAGAGAGATTAAAATTGAGTCAGAAAAGAAAGGTGACAACAAATGGTTGCCTAAACGCAACTGTTGCCTTATAGCTCGTTTTTTTAACAAATTTTGTCGCTATTAAGTATGAATATATATATATACACATATATATAGTATATATATATAATACATATAATATATATATATATATATATATATATAATATATATATAATATTTATATATATTGTATATATAATATATATATATATAATATATAGTATATATTTAGTATATATATATATATATATATATATATATATATATATATATATATATATATATATATATATATATATATATATATATATATATAAACAGGGTTTATACAAGTTCTCAATAAAAAAATTCCCTGATTTAACTCAAAAACATAAGTAATTTCCCTGACTTTTTTTCCTGAAAACCCTGTTTCCTCTGACTCATTCAAAAAAATTTTCCTTTTACCCTGAATCATTGACTATGCATAGTAATAATTATAAATTGTTTCCTGAAAAATTGAGTTACTACCCTTTTACCCTGACTCATTAACTATATATAGTAATAATTATAAACTGTTTCCTGAAAAATTGAGTTGCATCGACACTAACATATACAAAATAAAATACTCACATAGACATGCATTAACACTCACATATGAAATAAAAGATGTACTGATCATATGTTCTTTAATTAAAGGTTATATTGATTAACACAATTCTTTTAAATTATTTAAAAATCTCCTTTTTATGATTAAGTATTTTTGTTAAAACTTTTATTTAATTATCAAAACTAAAATTTAATAAATAATTAGTAACCTTAGCTTTTGTTTAATTTTGACTATATGTGATCTTATAGTTGTAACACGGGGGAAAAACCTTCTATTATTTGGTGGAGGAAGATTTTCTTTTTCAAATATACCCTTTACAGCAATTCGAAGGAGCCTTTTCATTTCTCTTACATTGAATATTCCCTCCATTACATATTCTTCAATTTTTTTAGAAATTTCAGGATCAATTTTTTGAGAAATCAATTCAGCCTTAAAAAAAAAGTAAATAAAAATCTTATAACATGTTTATATTACAATATTATATGACAAACCAGAACTAAATTATTTTTTTACCAATCCTACAAGATGATTATCATGACATGATAAATTGTCAATAGCAACTACAATTGTTCGCATATGATTAATTTCATTTAATGCAGAAGTTTTTATTTTCTTCCTCAAAAGTTTAGATGCATTCTTTTGGCGCCATACAGACCTCTCTGATATCTAAATATATTAATTAATTAATAAACAAAAGCAGTATATAAAATCAAAGTACCTAAAATAAATTCAATTTTTATGGTTTACATAACTGTCAATAATTTTTTGTTTTACTTAATTACATAACCAATTTCTACCTTAAAATCAGGAAAATGTATTATTTCTCTCATATTAACTTTAGCAGGGCACATGAATTTTTTAGTGTCTTGTAAAATAATATAATTCTTTTGAAAGCAGTGATCATCTATCTGTAATTAAAAAGGTAATACAGTGCATTGTACATTTAATTGGTTAGTTCAATAACATTTTATTATTTGAAAAAAAAATTTAAAATATTTAAGAGAAAGCTCAAAAGCTAGTAACATACTTTAAACCTCTTCAAATGTCATATTTAATAAATATTTTTAAAGAAAAGAATAATATATAAAGATTGATTTTGACCAAGTGTATTACATTAAGTTTTTGTTTTTTTAGTTGATAATTCTTTTTTGATGCAATATTTCTGTCAAATCCATGATGACAATCGAAAACTTTGCTTGCAACAACTATGTAAGGCAACCCAGAATAAGGAACAGCAAAATCTTCCCAAAGTATAGAATAACTTTTTGTAATCATTTCTAGAGTATAAAATGAAAACATTTTTGAAATAAACTAATTTAATAACTTAAGAAAAGTTATAACTAAAAGAACCACTTTACCAGTCATTCCAAAATTTTTATTTGCCTTAAACACTACGAATCTTGTTGTTGTCACTATCTCATACTTTTTTACACATTGAAGAGCTTCTTCATGAGATTTACAATGATAAACCAGCTTTGATTTATCAGCTACAAAAACAATTATCAAACAATTATAACAATAATTCCTACATATAAAAGCAAATGCAAACAATTCTTTTATAAAAAAAATTAAATAACTAGCTGATTTCGGCATTACAGTCAAATATTTGACATACTACTATTAATGCAATGAGCAAATAAAGAGGTAATTTCTTGAGTACTTGCAACTATAATGTTTTCTATGTTAAAAAAATAATTACACGAGAAAAAACTAAACATAAAATATGTAAATAAATACATAGAATGCATAACTTAATTTGATTATTTAAATATTAATTATCAGATTAAATCATTTAATCCGATTTAATCTGATTTAATCATTTAATAAATGTCATGTTTATCAATTGATTTATAATTAAACAACCTGGTAAACTTTCACTTTCATCGGAGCTAGTTTCTTCAGAGCTGCTAATATTTAGATTGTTATCATAATTAGATAGAAATAAATCCATACTCATAGAATATATCAATAAACGTTATTGAATAAAGTTCACTAAAAACTAAATACTCAAAATTTCGTAATATTGCGTTCGTGTGTAACTTAAGCGCTAATTCCACTAAAATTTATAGATGAAGTTATAAACGGTAACCGGTAAAAATGACCTACTTTTGAGGGATGTTAAAGTCTGCTAACCAGAATTTTAAGGCCTCCTGTTTCAGACCCGCGCTTTATTTAAATGCGCAAAACAGAATTAAATATGGCTTCTAAAAGTAAAGTAGAGTGGTCTGATAAAGCAGTACAGTTAGAATCAAAGAAATATGTTAAACTGGATCAAGATGGTAACATTATACAATGCTTGCTATGTAACGTCGGAATCAAAGTCAGAAAGGGAAGATCTTTTACTACCCATGAGTACGATCAACATTGTAAATCCATTTCACACGAGGTATCTGTTCGTAAAGAAAATGAAGCTGGGCTTTTTCAAGGCGCTACTCGACTTTCTCTCCCCCCCCCCTGTTTTTATGATTGATTTTTATAGAGTATATTATACTGATTCTAAATCATATAAAAACATAGGTCTGAAAACTTGAGGAAAGTACTCTAATTTGATGTTAAAGTATAAAAATCCACATTAAAAACGCTAATATTAGCCATCTTTGTCATACTCGGTTATAATAAAATTCTTTTTCAATAAAAACTTTGAAAAACCCTGGTTTCTATCGACGCTTCAATTTAAAACGCATTTTTTATTGATTTCCTGCCCCAACCAAACCCTGACCAAAATCATTTACATTTAATTGCGCCAATTCCTATTAGTCAGTAGATATGTACATTTATTTACGCCAATTCCTATTTGTCAGTCGATGTATGTATATTTAATCGCGTCAATTCCTATTTGTCAGTCGGATACATGTACATTTAGTTGCGCCAATTCCTATTTGTCAGTCGATGCATGTACATCATAAAATATAAAAACAACAATAAAAACCGGGTCGTTAGTTAAAAATTAATTACCTAAATTTTAAAAACAGTGTTAAAATGTTTTTAAAAAGATGGTGGAATATTAGCGTTTTTTAATGTGGATTTTTATACTTTAACATCAGTTTAGAGTACTTTCCTCAAGTTTTCAGACCTATGTTTTTATATGATTTAGAATCAGTATAATATACTCTATAAAAATCAATCATAAAAACAGGGGGGGGGGGGAGAAAGTCGAGTAGCGCCCTTTTTCAAACTAATATACATCAGTTTTTTCCTATTGTTTTTCCAAATGTTTCGAAATTAGAAGTTGTGGCTAATTCTGGAATTGATTTTAGTATTATTCCTGAAGCTAAAATAAAATTAAATAAACCATGCGATGGTGTATTTAATAAGAGAAGAGAACTTGTAGTCCTTTTTAACTCCTATGGCATTATGGATAGTATGAGAAATAATAACGCAATATTTGTTAAAATAGATGATAAAATTTATCTTCATAGCATTCAATGTACTGGAAATCACATAAAAAAATGTGATAATTGTATTAATTTATGTAGAAATAGATCATTCACTAGTTGATTGGAAGCAATGGGTGTTGTAAGAGATGTTTTAGAAATTATCGAATCATCTGAAATTTGTGAAGCAGACTTAAAAGCACTTAAAAAATTTGTAAAGAGCTGTAAACTTAATCATGCACGGTGTAATGAAAAAAGAAAACTGTTAGCTGCAAAGGTCAGTTTAAAAATTGAAGGTATTACTTCATTATTAAATCTGAAAAAAGAACTTTTGGCGATTGGAATTACTGTTTCAGAAACAAATCAAATTTCAGGATATGATTCCTTTTTCCAATCATTTCATAAACTTTACGAAGAAAATCCTAAACAAAATGGAACTCTACTACATGCAATGCAGTCTTGTCTAATTTCAAAAGCAAGTGGTAAGGCGAATGAAAAATTTCAAATTGTGATGTTAGATTTTTTTTTAATGCTTCGAACATTTGGTAAATGTGTTTATAGATTTGTTGCTGCAAATCTCCCTAGTGTTTCCGTGAGACATATACAACGCGTCACTGCAAAAACATCAAATAGTTTTATTCTTGATGTTTCTTTAGATGGCCTTAACAAAAGATTAGATAAAATTTATGAAATAATGCCTGGTACCAATAAACTAATTGTGTCTGTATCTATGGATGCTACCAAAGTAATTCCAGCTTTTTTAACTTGTGTAAAGTTTAATTGTATTGTGGGAAAGGTTGCGCCAAATCATATACTAAAAATAAATGATGAAACACTTAATGGTATTGACAGTGCAATAGATCTAGCAACAGAAGTTAAAGCAGTTGTTATAATGATTCACAACTGTCCTGAAGGAACAACACCAATTAAACTTCTATGTATTCATCCCCAAAGTACAAATGAAAGTAATTATACATTCAATAATCACATTTATGATGTTTTAACAAGACACCCAAATTTCTAAGTTGTTTCATTTTGCACAGATGGTGTATCATACGAAAGTAAATGGATAACAAAGATTTTATTATCATTTCTTGATGAAAAAACAAATTAAGTTGCTTTTATAGATAATAATCATGTTGCAAAAGCCGTAAGAAATCAAATTTTGTCTGGGACCGAATTAAAAACAATTGGATCGTATCTGATTCAACCTGGAATATTTGCACACGCAAGTTTAAATATATCTAGAGATTTATATGAAGTTAAAGACTTTGCATCTGATGCCTTAGTGTTAGGAATTTGTGACCCTAAATTAATAAAAAAGATAATAGAAGCAGATTTTAACAGTCATGCAATTTCAAAGCAATCACAGTACATACTTTCTTTAACGTTAGTATTTCTCAGACTTTTTCTTATTTCAACAAATGCTGACGATATTGATTTTCAATTAAGAATTGTTTTTAAATGGTGCGCAATGATTTGGTTTTTATCAATTGAAAGTATTCACTTTATAACTTTAAAGAACATTGTTGCAAATGCAATAAAATGTCTATCTTTTTGTACCGACAGGAGCGAATTAAATGCCCTAGATATTGTACTGAAGAACCTTGTGAGCATTATTTTGGTTTTACTAGACAATTTGAAAGAGAATTCACAATTCGTGGTTTTATTCAGTATGATGATAGAATAAATCAATTTTTTTCATCTGCTTTTAGATCTGCATTAAACACTGGAGGGAATTCGTCTAAAGGTTATGCCAGTACTTTAACTGGCTTTGTTGCATCTGTAACTGCAATTCTAGAAAAACAAAAAACAAAGAAAAAAGAAGTTATCCCTACATTGAATTTATCACCTAATCAAGAAAAGGTTTTGACCAATTTTGTCATCAATCATTTGCTAGTAAACTATCCAAAATAGTTTTTCCAATAATCAATGAGTTTTCAAATCAAATGAGTGTTTTGCTTAATACATGTGGAATTAAAAAAACTTTGACTAAAAAATTTAGTTCTCTTTCAGATTTAAAGAGCTTCTATACTTCCTTTATAGAAAATAAAAATAGTCTGATAAAAGTAAACATTAATGTTACTTTTATCAGACTTACATTAATGTTATCAGACTTACATTTACATTAATGTTACGAGCTGTTAGGGAGTCTTTTTCAAGCAGAACTGAAAACATGGGTTGTCATGAGTATTTTTCGAAAAGCATACAACAAATGGAGACCAACAGAAAGTTGTGAAGTTCCTGTTGATAAAAAAGGCTTAGTTTTAATACATTCTATTTTAGCAGAATATGGAGTCTTAACCGGTAGCTATATGATACCATATCAAAATGTCGAAAACGAAAAGATAAAGGACAATCAAAAAAAGTATTTTATGAAAATTGATTGCTATGAAATAACTGAATGGCTTGCTGCTGATTAAACTTTTATTAGAATTAACTTTTGAAGTTTCCTTTTGGTTTATTTTAAAACTGTTTTTGGTACTCCATTTATAATTTTGCATTGTTTTGTGTATATATTTATTTCATAACTATGTATCAAAGAAAAATTGTTTTTTTTTAGAATGATAAGTGGAAAAACGCAGTTCCCCACTGTACTGATCTATATTTATTTATATATATGTATATTTTTTATATATATTATATATATATATATATATATATTTTATATATATTATATATATTATATATATATATATATATATATATATATATATATATATATATATATATATATATATATATATATATATATGTATACATATATAAATATATATTTTATATTGTTTTTTGGAACACTCTAATATATATATATATATATATATATATATATATATATATATATATATATATATATATATATATATATATATATATATATAATAGGGTGTTCCAAACAATATTAAAAAAAAAAATCTGCTCCCACCCTTTAAATGTGTTCTATATAAGGGGCCATCCATAAAGTACGTACGCAGGGATGGGGAGGGGGTTTGCCAAAAGCGTACAAGCGCAAACAAGGGGAGGGGGATTAAAGACAGTGAGTACGTACGCGGTTTGGCTATATCTCCTAAACATGATTTTATTTTTTTTTAAACATTGAACTTCACGTGTGTAACAAATCAGAATAGTGTTTTTTTTTTCTGACCAGTTTTTTTTTCTAGCTTCAGAAAAAAAAAACAATGTACCTTCAGAAAAAAAAAACAATGTACCTACGCGGAGAGGGGGGGTCTTTGAAAGCGTACAGGTTTGTAAAAGGGGGAGAGGGTCTTAAATCAGTGATTTTACTGAGTACGTACTTTATGGATGCCCCCTAATATAAAAACACTAGATTTAACATTTTTTGCCGAACCTTGCTTTGAAAAATGGCCCTCTACTCAAAATAGGTTGCCAACCATTAGTTTGACATAATGTTGCGTCTAACCTATTGTTGCGTCTGTTACACAAGTTTGAAGTTTTAAAGGCTATAACTGAATATTTAGTATTCTTCTAACAATATCTTCTAGAACAAAAGCTTTCCAAAATAAAAACACTAAAAAACCTACAATCTTATAGCTTTAAACTTATTGTTAACAACATAATATAAATTAGGGTTTATTATCGAAATTGCAATTTTCGAAAATTTTCGATTAAAACGATATCGAAATACTTCTTTTTTTTCGAAATCTAAAAAAACTTTCGATAATAATCGAACTAGCCATATTAATTTCGAAAAAAAAAGTAATTTAGAAATGTGAAATTAATTTCGAAATAAAAAGGTGGATTACGAAATAGGACATTAATTTCGAAAGGAAATAAAGAATTTCGAAATGTGAAATTAATTTCGAAATAAAAAGCTGGATTTCGAAAAAGGAAATTTATTTCGAAAGGAAAAAAAGAATTTCAAAATGTGAAATTAATTTCGAAAAAAAAAGTGTATTTCGAAAAGTAATATTAATTTCGAAAGAAAAAAAAGAGTTTTGAAAAGTTAAATTAACTTCGAAAAAAAAAGTGTATTTTGAAAAGTCAAATTAATTTCGAAAGAAAAAAAAGAATTTCGAAGTGTGCAATTAATTTCGAGAAAAAAACCAATAGATATTTGATAAGCTAAATTAATTTCGAAAGTGAAGTTATCGAAAAGTTTTTCTTTCGGAAAAATTTTTTTTTTTTAGAAAGTTAAATTTATTCCAAAAAAAATAACATCGAATTAACGCTATAAATTTTAATACCTTAAATTTTATTTGAATAATAATACTTTTATTATATATATATATATATATATATATATATATATATATATATATATATATATATATATATATATATATATATATATATATATATATATATATATATATATATATATATATATATATATATATATATATATATGTTTCGCAAAAGAATACTATTTTGGTAAAAATATTTCGGCGCCAGCATGTTTAGTATGTAATGAATCTGTTTTTGAGTGCAAAGAATATAATTTAATGAGGCACCATGATTCATAACATTAAAAACTTAACCAGTTTCTTTTTTTTTTTTTTTTTTCCTATTATTATCTTTTTTTTGTCGTATAATAAAATTTACAATGAGGAAGATCATACATATATAAAAAATGGCCGGAACAAGAAAAAGACATACGCTGTTTTATTGCCAAGCCCCGTTTACATTAACGTCACAAAGTAACAAGTTAAAAATTATAAAGTTAAAAATAAAATACGGTATTAGTTCTACACATATAAAACACAAGTAACAAACCGTAAGATTTTTTTTTTTGTTTTTTTGTTTTGTTTGCTTGAAATTAATAGTATATATATTTTATTTTAATAAGAAATAAATAAGATATACATCAAGACAACAATAAATGAGTAGTGATGATTTATTCAGGTTTAATTATTTTAGGAACTTTTAAAAGAAATATTAAAAGAAATATTGAAATTTTTTTCTTATAGAAAACGTTTAGATTTTCTTTCGAATTGTTCTAAGGAGATGTTCTTAGAATTGCTCTTAGGAGAATTTTATTTTTAATAATGTTTTTTTAAAAACTTTTCCATATATATGGTCCACGGTATTGAATTTGAAATGAATTGAGTTTTAAATAAGATCTTGGAATTACAAAATTATCAGATGGGTATTAATGAGATATTTCTGCAAAGTTAGAGTGAAATATATAAGGAGATAACGCATGTTTTGATTTAAACGTAAAAAGCATAACTTGGTATATATAAAGTTTATAAACATTAAGCACATTAAGTTTTTAAAAAGAGATTCATCATTAACAGTTCTGTTAACGCCTAATATAATCCTGCATGAATGTTTTTGTTCAAGATAACTATGAATAGGGGAAGTCAGGGTACAGTGGATTGAGGGGCACAGTGAATAAGTAGCATTTTTTCAAAGATTATGATTTTGTTCATCACGATGATGTAATAAGTTTATGTGCGCATATATCACCCATCTTTATTTATAGGTGTTACCACATAATTTTGGACTCTCGGTTTTAGGTAGGTAATTTATGTTTTTAGCTAACTAAAGTAAATGCTCTTACCATCTTTATGTTTGTTGTGGAGATCATGGTTAAAATCATTTTATAAGTTAAAGTTTTATATTCGGAATACTGATCTTTATGGTTCATTTTAATAGTTTTGCTTTTCCTTTAATAAAACTCATGCCCCAAGAAAATAAACTTGAACCTTATTTTTTATAGTGGGGCACAATGAATCGGGGTACCGTGAAATTTAAGTGTTAATTCACTGTGATAAAAATGTTTATAAAAATTAAAATATTTATAAAATTTAAACATTCACTTTAAAAAATTTCTTGTGTTGTTGGTTAAATAAGTTTTATTAAATAAATTTTTTTTTGTGATTTTAGATGGTTGAATAAGTTTTGTTATCAATAAAATTTATTCTTTATTTTGTCAATCAGAAAAAAATTAAATTATTTAATATTAGTTACCAAAAGTGCACCAAAAGTATAGTGTACAATGTATTTACACCCTCATCCTCAAAATTATTTGGCTACGCCCCCATTAACTACCACTAAATTGCAGATGAGTTAATTGTTTCACTGTACCCCAGTACTGGGGTACAGTGAATCACTTAACAAAACTCACTTTAAACCTTTCTGCGAGCTGTTAGATAATATATATTTAGATTTTAGTGATTTCTTATCATGAAGGACATATCTCTCAATTCTTTAGCCTTGACAAACATAAAATATATTTTTTAACTTTCACTCAAATTAAAAAAGAGAGAAATCCGACCCACTGTGCCCCAACTCTCCCTAAATGAAAAATATATAATTTTCAAAGACTCCGTATTAAGAAAATTATATATTTTTTATGCTAAATAAAGTTAAGGTTTAACTATATATAGCATTGAAGTATTTTTGGATATTTAAATTTCAATAGATTTAATATGATATTTCCATGATATATTTTCATCTATAATCACTCCTAAAAAGTTAAAAAAAGACTCTCTTTTAATCACTTTTTTGTTCATAAAAATTTCCCTCAAGTTAGGGAAAGATAAAGCAATCCAATTTATAATTAGTTGTTTGGACAACAAGATTTCTTAAAAAAGGGCAATATCATAACAGTAAATGCTACTGTTACAAGCTATGAAATTAGTCCTCTTTAGTTACAAATTCTAAACCATTCAGTAACGGGAAAAGATTATTTAAATTTACGAATCATTTACACACACACCTTCCTAAATGCATTTTTTGTGCATTTAGTCGGCAAAAATAACCCTTTTAAAAGAAGTCGGCAAATGTAGACCTTTTAGACAGATCATCGAATTTCAAAAAATAAGGACCTAATTTTTTACTCAACAAAAAGTTTTAATGACACCCCACCACGTCACACTTACTTGCACCTGCCCCGATGGCAGCTCAATTATTGGACACTGGTGTTTTTTTCCAGAATTGAAAGGAATATAGCAGAAAACGTATTGTCATTAATTAAGCTGTTTGTAAAAAAGTTCATCAGATAAATAAAAAGAATACAAGTGCTTTGATTTACTAAGATTTATAAAATACACTTTTACTAAAATATAATTTAATAAAGAAACGTTTTTGATTACTTGTTTTCTTTAATAAAAACCAACTGCTTTAATTAGCTCTGCGCAAGCCTGTTCCGTAGCTCCGTATCTATTAAACCGGTTGAACTAAATAAGCATTCTGATGGCACGGGTGTCACTGGAACTGAAAGTATTATCTGTGTAATTTGTTTTAAAACTGGGAACAATTTTTGATTAGCTTGGAAAAATTCAATGGCACTATTTTCGAAGCTCTGAAAGTATTGCAGACTGTAATCATTTATTTCTTTTTCAAGTTTATCATTGCTCTCAATTAAATTACAACAAGATTTATCTGTTACTAGTTCAATTAAGTTGATTGACTTTTGTCTTTTGTTGTTAACTAAAGTAATATTATTTGCAATGGGTGGCGTTGACAATTGCTGAAATGTTTTTATGGTATTGTCAGCTGAGCTGTTTGACGAGTTCAAAGTGTTATTTAAACAATTTGTTTCAATTATTATATCGATTTCTTCGGATTCTTTTAGATGCATTTCATAAAATGTTTTTATAAACATTTTTGCCTTTGAAATGCATTCATATCTATAGATATCATTTTTGATAAACTCGAATTTACGAAATTTGAAATTAAGAAAAGCAGCTGCTAAGAAAAAATCATAGCAAAAATGTATTTAAAACGCCCTTTTAGAGACCTTAATAATTCCTTTTGAAAAGTCTAGTTCTGTAAAAATAGGTTGCGATTTAAGTATTTCATTTAGTAGAGAATACAGCGTTGGAAACAAAAATGTTACTGTAACATATTTCTTTCCGCTAAAAAGTTTTGTTAGCTCTTTAATTGGGTGTAACAAATCACACAAATCCTCCAGCACCTTAAATTCAGTTGCATTGGGAAGATAGTCTTTTATATTTGGAAATTCGATGCTTATCATATCCAATGCAGTTTTATTTGTTAATATAGATTCAATCATATCAAATTGGCTATTCCAGCGAATAGCTATATCCTGTACTAACTTTATTTTAGTTTCATAACGAAGTGTTTCTTGAACTTCTTTTAACTTTTTTTGTAACATTTCTGAATGCTTTAATGAACCAACAATGTGCCTGCAGGATGAAATTACCTTGGCGATTTCTAATTTGCCTTCGTTAATTTTTTCAATTTCTTTAACTTCACTTTCTGTAGTTTCTCTATTAATTAATTTTCCATTACCGTCGTAATCTTTTACTTCGTAACGCTTTGACCCATTTTTAAATTTTAGAAGATCATTAACCACGAGATTCAAACGATAACCAGCACACGGAATTTTAAAAACATTATCATCAAATTTATTTACTGCAGAGAAAATATTTGCATCTGAGTCAGTAACTAGTGCAAAAATCTTATTATTGATTGACCATTCACTGAAGATTTCGTTTAACTTATTAAATAAATATTCAGCTGTTTTCATTTCAGACATAAACTTAAGATCCAGGTTTCGGTCAACTAAAGTCATATTTTCGTCCATAAAATTACAAGTCACACCGAGGTAGCTATTTTTACCCAATGATGTCCAACTATCACAAGTAATTGTAATGAAATGACATTCCTTCAATTCTAGCATTAAAATTGATTTAAGATTGTTCGTAATTGATGGAATTAATTTCTTGCTCACCGTATTTATGCATGGCATTTAATAGCTTTTGTTTAACTCACTAACTAAGTTTACAAAATCTGGATGACGTACTATCGAAATAGGCTGATCGGTACCAACGATAAAATTCACCAATAACTTGTTTAATTTTTTATGACCAGTCTCTTCAAAACCATTCTCATTACCGCTCTCAATATCGGATATATCGTCATCGTTGAATAAAGTTGTTGATTTTTTAGATATTTTAGAATTAATGCAATGATCAATTGATAAATGGGATTGCATTGAACTGGTCGAACTGTTGTAAGGTAAAATCTTATAACATATGCTGCATTTTGTTTAATTATTTTGGTCATTTCAAAATATGTCCAAACGAAGCTTCGTTTTCTTATTCCTTTCTTAATAACGGATTTATTTGTTTTTGACATTGTTTATTCAAACTAAAAATCGAGTAGTTTTTTAATTGTTCGTATGTAACAAATATTAACAAATTAGTAACTTATGTTAAAATAAATTTGTATCACATGTTTCTTTACTAACGTTACCGAGATATTAATGAGATTGTTATAACTTCAATATAAAGTTACATTTTTTTTAGAGTTATGTAACACAAAAATCGCAAAGGCATAAATCGATTTGAAACCGTTGTAAATCTCTAAATAACCACTAGAGAGTAATTAGCCGTTTACATTGCAACAATGATTTCATGTCATGCGTTTAAGGCCTCAAGGGAATTGCCGTTGAGGAATAATAATGACTTACGTGCGTGCTGTGAACTATGCATTCTAAGAAGTGAGTGTCAAAATTCTTTATTTCTTGTTTAACCAGATAATCTTTATTAGATTTTTAGAGAAAAATTCGAAAAACAATTAGTTTTTGCTAATTTTTTCAGGCTGGCCTTCTACTTTATTTTTAAAAATTTGCTGATATTAAAAATAAAATTTTTTACAGACTGTGTGTCTAAAGTTACGCAACTTTTCTTTCAAATTTACGCAATTTAAATTTAGATAAGAATTTGATTTTTAATTATTGTGTTTTCGAAATAAAAAAAATATTTTCATAAGAAATTTTTATGTAATCAAAACGACAGGCAAAAAAAAACTTTTTAATTATTTTAACGCTATTCAAGCTATCAAAAAGGCTATTCAAGCTTTTGGTGAGGGTAAATATCATTCCTAAAAATAATTTTAAAAAAGTAAAAAGTCATGAAGCATAATCTAATCAGGCGAGAGCAGTGAAGGAGAAGGTACTGTTTGTCCGGCGCAGCAGATGTCCATGGAATATCAATGAGCTGTAACTAATAACAATAACTTAGTATAAAGATAAACAAATTCCTTAAGAAAGTTTACTTTTAGTTGATAAATGTTATTGTTATATTTGCAACACCAATCAAGAACTTTGAGCCAAAAACCAAGGCCCCAAAATTTAAAAAACCTGTTACTAAAAATAAAAAAGCTCCCCATATTTGATAAAAGACCCTCAAAAATTTGAAAAAAAGCCCCTAAATGTGTCCCCCCCCCCCCTAATTAAAAAGTCACAGAGTGTCATAAAATCCGAAACCCCGCTAGGTCTAAATATGTGAGGTGATTTGCGAACGACCCCTGAGTTATTTTTAAAATAATTGCAGATTCTTCTATAAAATAGTGGGAGGTAGTTAAACCCTTTTCTCTGCCTCCACTGTGCCGTAAAACCAAAAATTTTAAGTATTATTTTATGTTATTTTTTAAAATTTAATTATTTATAAAAACATTTTAATAAAGCTTTTTATAATTTTAGTAACAAAATAAATATAAGCAAATTTTAGAATTTAATAGTAATATTTGTATATTGTGTAATACTTTTCGAAATAACAAAATTATTTCGAAATAACAAAAATATTTCGAAGAAATTCAAAAGTAAAAAATTTTTTTCGGTAATATTTTCAGAATTTCGATATTACAAAAATAGTTCGAAGCAAATTTTACAATTTCGAAGGTAAAAAATTTTTTCGGTAATATTTTCCGATTTTCGAAATCGCAAATATATTTCGAAGCAAATTTTACGTTTTCGAAAGTAAAAAGTTATTTCGACAATATTTTCAGAATTTCGAAATCGCAAAAATATTTCGAAGCAAATTTTACAATTTCGAAAGTAAAAAGTTATTTCGATAATATTTTCAAAATTTCGAAATCGCAAAATTATTTCGAAGCAAATTTTATAATTTCGAAAGTAAAAAATCGTTTCGACGAAAAATTAATTACTTTAAAATTATTTCGATTTTACCGAAACGAAAATAGAGTTTCGAAAACTTTTTTTTTAATCGAAAATTCAACTTTGGCTTTCGTGAACAACCCTAATATAAATGTTAACACTATAAAAAGCTTTTAATTTTTTTTAACTTTAAAAAACTTTATAACTTTAAACTGACTGTTAACAATATCAACTTAAATGTATACGGGCAAATCCGATTTTAATTATAGCATGTTAACAAAAAGGTTATTAAGAATAAAACCTTTTTTAGAACTTTTTTTATTTTTTTTTCCTTTATAAAATTATTTAAAATCTAATATATATTTTTCAGTACTCTTAGCTTCTTATTAAATGTTCTTAGCTTCTTATTAAATCCAGCTTCTTATTAAATGTTTCACTATATTTTGTTCAATAAATATGCGGAGAACTAACGTACGCCTCAATTTTTTCATTGCGCCTCTACACCTTTTCTGGATCAATTTAAAAAAAATAAGAATCAATTTAAAAGAAATACGAATCAATTTAAAAGAAATACGATTCAATTTAAAAGGAATACGAATCAATTTAAATTAGTATTTCTTTTAAATTGATTCGTATTTCTTTTAAATTGATTCGTATTTCTTTTAAATTGATTCGTATTCCTTTTAAATTGATTCGTTTTCCTTTTAAATTGATCCAGAAAAGGTGTAGACCTTCTTTGCGGTCGTGCGGGTCTTTAAAAAAACTCTGAAGGTCTTCCGTTTTCGCTACGCGGTCGTGCGGGTCTAAATGTAAGGTCAGAAGGCCTTCAGATACCCTTACGCATATAGATGTTACCCCTCCTATAGATAAATATGTATAGATACTTAATATAAAGAAAATCCGAATTTACCAAAGTTTTGCAAATTTAAAGTTTTAGCTTAACGGTTAGGATTTAAAAAAAAAAAAAAATTTGAAATTTTTGTTTGAATGAGCAATAAGAAAATACTAGAAATAAAAAATTTATTGTAGCCACTCATGGTTGCTTATTTTTTGTTTTGTTTTTTTCTAATTGCGCTACTGTTGAATGCATATTATTTCAAAAATGATAATAGATAATATATAATTTTTTAGATTATGAAAGACTATTGTTTCCCTAATATTGAAGAAAAAAAAATTTCTAAATTTCAACGTTGAAATTTGATTTTTTAGTACGCATCCGAAAAAACAATAAGTCCGAAATATACATAAGTCACGTTATATTAATGTTATATTATTCACGTTATATTAATTCGTTATATTAATTAATATCACGTTATATTAATTCGTTATATTAATTAATATCACGTTATATTAATTCGTACAATATTTCTACGAATTCTCAAATAGTTTGTCGCAATTCTCAAACAGTTAGTCGCAAGACATTAGAGTATTTAAAGATTATTCTTTGTTACATTTTAAATTATTCTTTATTACATTTTAATTATTCTTTATTACATTTTAAACAACATTTCGCTATAAAATATAAAGTTTACATGATAAGAATAAAAAAGTAAATGATACAAAATTGGATCGGTAAAAAATAAAAAAACGCGGGAACTCGTAGAAGATCGCGTCTCGTAGAAGGTCTCGTAGAAGGTCTCGTCGTCAAGAACTGCTAAAATAAATGTGATAATTTTTCGTAATCTTAGACAAACGAGTAAGATTTAATAGCAATTTTTTATTATTATTATTATATTTCGCTGTTCATATAAAAGTAAAATAATAAAATTACAATGAAACTTTTTTGTTACACAAAGAATATACAGTATTGGACATTTGCAACCAACATCGAACAATGCTAAAAAGTGTTCATAATTTTACATTTCATAAAAACAAAACGAGCTATACTAACATAGCAAACAGTTCAGAAGTCATAGCATGCCATGAGAATCTTACTGCTTTAAAACTTTAAATTTGACATTCTCACTTGGTCTCGTTAACACTTGTTATCACCATCACACTTGGTATCACCAATTGGTCTCATTGACGCTTGGTATCACCAAGTGAGAATGTCAAATTTAAAGTTTTAAAGCAGTAACATTCTTTTTCTCGTAATTCAATTCGTTATGTTGAATAAAAGAATTTTATTACTCTTACCACTTCTTCTCGTGATACAATCTGTTTCAAAATAAATTACCAACACTTCTTCTCCTGATTCCCTCTGTAAATGTTGAATTAAAAATACTTTTCCTACTTCTTCTCTTTTCATAAATTAAAATTTTTATTTTGAACTCTTATTTGTTTTTATAAAAAAATTAATATTATAAGGATGTCTGTTTATGTAAAAAGATGCTATTATTTACATTTAAACACATTTAACAAAACTAAAGGACATTATGAATATTCCTTATTGTTACGCATGCGTACGAATATGTAAAATTTAATATAAAGCCAATATTGGCAAACAACATTTCGCCAATATTGCAATATTGTTTGCCAATATTGGTAAGACAATATTGGCGTAATATTGCTTGACAATATTGGCGCAATATCGGATATCTTGGCCAAGATTAGCCAAGATACCCAATATCGTGCCAATATTACGCCAATATTATTCGCTACTTGGGTGTAAGCCTTGAGAAGCGTGATTATTTATTTTTATTATTTTCATGACTTCAAGCGCAAAAATGGCTCCCTACAGTCTTGGATTGGAACTAAGAAAGAAAATTATTGGCGATTACGTAAGTGGAATGTCATTAAAAAGTATTTGTGATAAATACTTTTTTAATCACCTGAAAAAATGGACCGTATCAAGACTATGTTTCAATTATCGCTCTACGGGGAAGTTGGCAGCAGATAACAAAGGTGGAAGACCGCGTTCCACCACTTCTAGAGAGGATTCTATGATCGTCAGATCCGTCAAGAAAGATCCCTGGATATCATCAGTCGAGATACAAAAGTAATTAGAGCTGCCTGTATTGGACCGAACAATCAGACGACGTGCTGTTGAAGCCGGATTGTTTTCTCGACGCCGTGCTAAGAAACCGCAGATTTCACTAAAGAACCAGAAGAAAAGACTCCTATTTGCTACATCTCATATTGACTGGAATGTGCAGAAATGGCGAACTGCCCTGTTCAGTGATGAATCGAAGTTCAACATCATTGGGAGCGATGGCATTTGCTGTGTACGTCGACCGGCCGGAAAACGCCTCAATTTACGTTACTGCCATAAGACCGTGAAGCATGGTGGAGGCAATGTAATGGTCTGGGGGTGTTTTTCTGCTAACAGTCTAGGTCGAATACATCGAATCGATAGAATAATGGACCGTTTCATGTGTAAAAATATCCTTAAAGATGTTATGTTACCTCATGCTGAATGGAAAATGCCGACAAAATGGGTTTTTTAGCAAGACAATGATCCGAAACACACTGCAAAAGTAGTCAAGCAATGGTTTCAAGACAACTACCTATCGGTGATGGATTGGCCACCTCAATCTCTGGATCTTAACCCTATCGAGAACCTGTGGGAGATCGTCAACCGCAGAATTAATCGTAAAGGTGTTCGTCATAAGGATCAACTGTTTGAACAAATCCAAAAGGCCTGGACAGCGATTCCTTAAAGTTTTATTGATCTCCTGATCGAATCTATGCCTCGAAGATGCAAGTCTGTGATCGACAACAAAGGATTCGCCACGAAATATTGATAGCGAAATACAGCTTGGTTAACATTTTGTGGTGTTGCACTTGTTTTGTCTAGAAGGTATCAACTTTTTAATACTTTTGATTAATTTATTAATTTTCGTGTACAAATAATGAACTTTGTGATAAATAAAACTTGAAGAAAGTTGTCTCTAAACAGTTACATAGTTATTTCTCTAAATTGAAAAAATGCAGCACTTTTATTTTAAGAAACTATGTTATCATTATTTGGTTGCACTTGTTTTGTCTGATACTGTATATAAATCAGGCAGGGATATTTTTTATATTAAATACTACGTAAGGAATAAAAACTCATATGTGTATACATATATACATATACACATAAACACACACACATATACAAACATATTTACATATATGTCAGAAAATAAGGAAATGCAATTTCATTTGTCGTTTAAAAGAACAGTGCTTTTCAAATTTGTAAAGACCATATTTTAAGCATCGTTTCTTTCAATTCTTCGAACGAAAAGATCAACATAGCTTTTATTAACACGATGATGTTGTTTTGCTGTAATTCTATATACATTTTTTTTTAAAAACTCTTTTGTAGAACTTGTGTTTTAATTGCTAATTGAATCTAAAAATACGGTTTTTACAAATTTGCTGTAAAAAGGCTTTTTTTTTAAATATTGTTTGTCAACTTTGAGTCAATCTAGCCAGTCAATTAATACAGCGTATATATTTATACTTTTTTTTTTTTAATTGTTCCTTGAAAATGTTTAATAAAAAAAATGAAGTTAATTTTTTTTTCAAAATGTAATTTATAACTTATCTTTTACTTTTTTGACTAGATGGCTAACAAAACGAGATAGAGATAAGAAAATACGAAAGTGGCAGTGCAAAAAGAAAATTAATTGCAAAAAGAAAAGCTGCAAGTAAAAAACTCAAAGCTTTGAATAAATACTTAAAAATAGGCAATCCTGACAAAGAACCAGATGAAGGAAACGAAAAAGAATCTAGAAGAAAATGATTATACTTGGTCCGAGATAGTGAACAAATACGAAACTATTTAGTTAAAAAAGAACCACCAAAAATTCTTTCAAACGATTTACCTTCTCAAGAGATTTTTTAATTAAAAAGAAAGCTTTTAAATGGAGAAATGATAGTTCGTCCGTGGATAATATACTCTGAGACAAAGGACAAAACATTTTATTTTTATTGTCGTCTATTCCGTGTGGGGATCCTAATTGGTACATTACTAGGTTCAAGTGCCAGTATAACACGTGATCAGTTCACGTGATCAGTTTATTAAATTTATACTTCTAAAGAGCAGAACAGAAGAAAATCTATTTTTTATGTTGAAGAAAGAATTTACATCTTTATGACTGAACATTAATGACATCCAAGAAGGTCAACGGATGTCATCTCATGACATCCGAGGGTAAGGCTATGACAATGGTTCTAACATGAGGGCAAAGACTCCAGGGGTGCAAGCTAAACTGCTAAAGAAAAATTTAAGAATATTTTTTACACCTTGCATATGTCCACAATTAGAACCTCTTATTGGGAGATATAGCCAAAATTTACCCAGAAGCTCTAACGATTTTTGGTATTCTTCAACGTTATTCTTCAAACAAAAAGATGGCTAGTTCTTTTCAATTGTGTGAAAGAACTTAATGTGCAACCAATTGGTGATACCAAGTGTGATGGTGACACCAAGATCAATTGGTGATACCAAGTGTGATGGTGGTACCAAGTGTATGTGAGACCAATTGGTGATACCAAGTGTGATGGAGATACCAAGTGTCAATGAGACCAATTGGTGATACCAAGTGTAATGGTAATACCAAGCGTCAATGAGACCAATTGGTGATACCAAGTGTGATGGTGATAACAAGTGTTAACGAGACCAAGTGAGAATGTCAAATTTAAAGTTTTAAAACAGTAAGATTCCAAAAAAGGAAAACTTTACGATGCATTTTTTGAAGTATTAGAAACCCTCAAACTAAACTCAGATCGGGCCCCGCACCTGCACGATCCGGCACTGATTATTATAGTATATTCTGATAATATTAATACTGTAGTAGTTAATAGTCGACTTACCTCATTTTCTAGGCTTTTCTATTTTAAAGTAGTTTCTAGGCTTTTCTATACGCGTTTTTTTTTTAATTTTATTTACTAACAACCCGTATTACGGGTTGCTTACTGCTTGTAATAATTATTTTATATAATATATGTAAAATGCGAATTGCGAAATGCGAACCGGTTAAGAGCAAAGGTTTTTGCAAACTAAGCCATAACATTTTAAAGACTGTAGATATTCTTTAAACTTAAATATAAGTAAATATTGTATACTATTATTGTATGCATTATTAAGTCGAAATACTTGAACTAATTATTATGAACAAGTAAATTTACACTAAAAAAATTTAAAACTTAAATTTATTATAAACTAGTTCTGCATGAGGTTCCAGCTCCGGTGGCACAGTCGGTTAGCGCGTCGTACTTATAAGTCAGTATCGACATAGAAATGCGAAGGTCGAGAGTTCGAACCTCTCCCGGAGCAAATTTTTCTCTTTTAATACCAAAACGGGGGCAGATTCAAAAATGAGCCATCACATCGTTTGTTATTATTAATAAATATAAAGTTTATTGTTGTTAAAAATCATATATATACATATATATATATGTATATGATTGTTAAAAATCATATATATACATATATATGTATATGATTGTTAAAAATCATATATATACATATATATCAGTGACGGATCCAGGGGAAGTCCTAAAATATTTTAAAAATGGAAGCTACGCTACAAACTCAGCCTAATTTTCCGTTATTTAGCTATGAAACTCGAAAAAAAAAAAAAATTGTTGACTTTTAACTCCCCTCCCCCCCCCCCCCCCACACTCTCCCTTGTCAAAAAAGTTCAGAAATTTTAAATTATAAATTAAATTTACTTTTTAAAATTTACAAAATTAAATTAGCTCAATTTAGTAAATAAATTAAGATTAATTTAAATTGTAAATTAGGATTTTAATCAGGTTGATTTTAAATATTAAATTAAGTGAAGAAAATAAAATTAATTTTATAATTGTAAGTAATCAAAATAACTTTAATTTTTAACGTTTAAACATAATAATTATTATAAAAATGCATTCTTTCGCTGTGAGTAGGATTTGAACCTACGCGGGAAGATCCCATTTGATTTCTAGTCAAACGCCTTAACCACTCGGCCATCACAGCTGCTACGATAAGTTAAAGTAAACTATATATTTTTCTTATTAAAATAAAATGTTAAAAAATATTATTTGAAAATAATGCAAAATCTAAAAAGATCTATAATTTGATAAAAATATGAATAGTTCAACCAGTTATCGTAATCAACGACATGTCACATAGAAAAAAAATGTTAACTTTGTTTTTTTTATAAAGCCCTTATCAAAATAAATCCTAAAAATTCATTTTTAAACTGAAACTAAACTGTCTTCCAAGATATAATCATTTGTATAATAGATCAGCAAAATACTGGAACAATCTACCAGAGCAAATAACTTTGTACTCCACTGTACTTTCTTTCAAAAATAGACTAGACTCCTGGTTGTGGAAAAAGTTTGGAACAAATGTTTATAAAACTGGTTGTTTATAGTGGGGTGTTTCCCTTGCTCGCTGTATGTGTACATTCTATGTAAATTTACGGCTACAACTATAATAATAATATAATATAATAATAATTTTTGTTTTAGAATCTAAATTAGATTAGAAATTTTTATAAACTATATATACTTTAAAAAAATATTTTCAACTTCATAAAATATATAAGGTATGGTAAATTTTAATAATATAAAGTTAAAAACTTATGTTCAATTACTTTGCCGTGAAAAATCATTAAAGAAATAAAAATCTATTCCGACGTTTTAAGTTTTGTGTAAATTGATTTATTTATTTATTCTTTTCATCACCAAAATTACAGGTAAAAAATACAAAGGCCATAAAACTAATAGTTTATACTCTAAGTTGAAATTCTAATTTAGATTCTTCTTGGAATGCTTTTTTCCATCAAATTTTTGAATATCATTGAATATCAATGTTCTCTGATGTTCCGGAATTCAAAGGACTGTACAGTGGGCCAGCAGTGAGCAAAAATTAAAAAAATGAGCAAAACCAACCTTTAACAATTCAAAAATTTTTAATCTTTTTTGAAAGTGAGTGACCTGAAGAAAATTTAAATGCTTCTAATATTATGTTTTAGTAAATAGAATTATTGTTAAATTGATTTTATAATGTTAATATTGTTAAATTGATTTTATATGTAGTTATTAATTTCTATTTTCACAATCATTGACAATTGCAACACCATAATTCCTTTGTAGATTCGCACGAAGGAATTCTCGAGTGAAATGTATATAAAACCCATACCGCTAGTAGCGCTAAACTAAAGAGTAGTAGTTACTAGAGTCAACAAAAAAGAATTTAACACTTTTTTATAGTTTTTATTGTTATTTTTATCACAACTAATCAAAAGATGACCAGAAACTATAAAAAGTCATTCATGAAACGTCATCCTAGCCTATCAATACGACCACCTGAAGCAACGAGTCTTGCTCGAACGACCAGTTTCAATAGAGTAGCAGTAGGAGATTTTCCAAATAAACTTTATGATCTTATTACACAATACTATTTCACACCATCCATAATTTACAATCTGGATGAAACTGGGGTGACCACAGTGCAGCGTGTTTCTAAAGTCATAGCTCATAAAGGGCAGCACTGAGTTGGTCAAGTGACGTCACCAGAATGAGGAAAATTGCTAACACATACAGAATTCATAAGTGCAGCTGGTCATGCTTTACAACTTGTTTGGGTTTGTCCTCGCCACCACTTTAATAAAGGTAAATGATGCAAGGTATTCCAGACTCCGCATGGTTTGGTTTTTTTAATCCATCTGGCTGGATGACAAGTGAGAATTTTGTAAAGATATTAGAATATTTTTCTCAGAATATCCGTTGTTCTGAACAAACAAGGTTTTATTGATCATGGTCAAACATGAGTCTATTTATGAGTAGACGGAATGAATTACAGCTATGAAAATGGAATTGTCATCCTTACGCTGCCACCACATACATCAAATAAATTTCAATCATTAGACAGAACTGTATTTGAGCCGTTTATTTTTACAATAGTGGCTAGGAATCATGGATATCACACCCTGGTCAAACTGTTTATGATATCCCACAATTTTGTCTCCAAGCTTGGGATAGAGCTGCTAGTCCTACATATATAAAATCTAGATTTAGATGCACTGGTATTTGGCTTTTTGATAAAACTATATTTACGGATATTTTAAGTGACAGATTGACCAGAAACTGTTTAATTAAATACCCCTATAACATCTCATGAGAGTGTGTATCATTTTCATTGATTGGTCAACCGCTAGCAATAGATGCGACTAACTACGACTGCTAATAGTACTCATATTGAAACACAACGGAGTTTCTCATTTTATAATGTTAGTCAAACATGAGGATGCAATCAGCTTTTTCTAATTTTCCAGAACCATCTCAAAACAATGAAGCCTTAACTTTATCAAAGCAATGCATCTCTATTGATTCCTATGTTACCCTACAACAAATTCATCCATATCCTAAAGCTGCTCCATGGAAACCAAACACTAAAAATTAAGGATGATGTAAGGGTATATTCATTATATCTACAGATCTCCCGGAAAAAGAGGCACTCGCAGCTGCAAAAAAAGCAAGAATGCGCCTCTTTTTCCCTTCCAATACATTTATAAGAACAAATGAAGAATTTGCATTCATTGCCTATACCGATGAAGTGCATGCATTGCCAGTTCCTACAGAAGACAAGAGGTCTCGTTTTAAGGATATGATAAATTTTAAGTGTAAAAAGTCACGTACTTCGGACACTTAACTAGCATTTTTAAAATAGTTTTTAAACATTATAAAAATGCTAATAAAGTGTCCGAAAAAATCAAAAGTTCATGAATTTAATACTTAAAAAATTTTTTGGTTTCCAGATCCGATCCAGAAATATTTTGCAAGAAATATTCTTACAAATGGTAATATCTAATTTAAAAATAAATCATAAAGTTTGATAGAGGGCAGTTTATTTTGAATTTTTCACGTCGTCATAACTGCGAAGCCTTTTTGTCCTTTATTTATTTCATATATCATTTATTTTTATATATATCAACTAATTTAGTCCTGAAGTAATATTAGTGAATAGGTTAAAACGTTTTTACCGCTGTCAGAAACACGCTATGCGTTTAATCAATTCTACTGATCGATTTAGGGATGGCAAAAATCCCGGAAATTTTCATTCCCGGGATTTCAGGATTAGGAAATTTGCCTTCGGGATTGAATAGAAAAAAGTGCTACTAAAAACGCTACGAATACTTTTTAAGAACTCATCAAACATTTAAAAATGATTAATTTAGTGATAATGTAACGAAAATATTTAATACATTAATGAACCTAAAATTAAGTTACAAACATGTTTTAACTTAATTTTCTTATATTAAAACTTATCTTAGACTTTTAAAAATTAATGAACCTAAGTACTTTAAATTATAAAACAATACCTTAAAATCGTAACACAGTATAAATAAAATATTAATTAAAAAAGTATATAAATATGCATGACTTTATTACTTAAACAGACGCTAAGAAAATTTTGTAATTTAATAAACCTGTTTTTTGTTAACTTTATTAATTAAACTGACTTAAAAAAAACTTTCGTAAATCACGCATATATTTAAAATTAAAATTAATGTAAATAAAAATGAAATAAAATTTAAAATAACTTTAATAGAAGTCATTTTTTCAATCTATTTCTTCGAATTTATTCATTTGAAAATTATTGGGGGAGGGGGGGGAGGCAAGTGCCCTGCTCCCCACCCGGTTGCTACTGGCCTGAGTTATACCTTCTGTTAAAGTTTTTTTCTATTTAAGTTAGTTTAATAGAAAAAAACTTTAATAGAAGGTATACATTCTATTAAAAACTTTTATTAAAAATACTTGCTGGTGGAAAGAGCAAGTGTTTTTAATAAAAAATAAAATATACTAGTTTTAATATTATACTATTATATATGTATATATATATATATATATATATATATATATATATATATATATATATATATATATATATATATATATATATATATATATATATATATATATATATATATATATATATATATATATATATATTCAATGTATACAAATTAAATGTATTTAATGTTTTAGTTTCATTTATATGTGGAAAAACGATTTATGTCCTTTAGTTTTTAAAGATTTATTTATTTTAAAACCTATTAACAACCTTAAGAAATAGTAACTTTGTGAATAAAACGTTTTGTAAAAGAAGATTTAATGAATGTTGTATTTCATATCGTGCACTATATTTCTGGAATACAACTATTTTAACAAGTTTTTACTTTTCCAGTTTTTCAATATAAACTTTAAAACTTCATTTTCTCAATCGAAAATATATGATACAATATAAGCTGTTGTATCTCGGAATTATTTGAAACGGTATCGGCAGTTAAAATTAGAACGAGAAAAAATAACGGTATCGGAAAATTTTCTTGTTGAAAAATCAGGCGAGACGAGACTCGTTAAATGGCGAGAAATTCTGAAAAAAACCAAGCAAAAACGAAATAGACTTATTTCTTAAATTTCTATGAATTTTTATACAAGTTTATCGTAATTCGATTTTTGTAAACTTTGATTTATGAGAAAATCAACGCTTTATTATGCTTTTTATTCTCGCATAGTAACACTACAAGGACTTAGGAATTATAAAGTTTCTTATTTACTTTATAACAGTAAATTGGACCCGATCATCATCAGTCCCTTTTTCACCGTCTACTGGATCATCAATAAATAAACATTTATATGTCTATAATTTATATATATATATATATATATATATATATATATATATATATATATATATATATATATATATATATATATATATATATATATATATATATATATATATATAATACATGTAATGTTTTTTCTTTCTTATTTTTATAAGAAAGAGAATTGCTTTAACATTTATTTGATACTTATTTCTGAATCTATATATTAAATTGTTACAACTAATTATTATATTAACTGTGTGTAGTCTTCTCATATTGTTATTTCAAGCTCTATTAAGTTTAGCGCTACGGCTTTTAAAGGAGTATTCCTCGTGCGGAATTAGTCTCTTAGCATCATTTTCCGTGTAATTCTTCTAAGGGAATTACTTATTCCGCAATCGCTAATCGTTATTCTGAACGATTGTTAGAAATTATATGAAAAATAAAATTAAAAATATTCTCATACATTATCTTCTCAAAAACACATGTTTACGTAGTTTTCCATGTTAATTAAACTAAAATAAAAAATCTATAAAGTGACATCCTTTTCTGACAACCTCCCCCTCCCTTTGTCCTTTTTTGTCCGTTTTAACTCGACCCCCTCCCCCCGCCTATTTGGATGACGTCCTTTATGGATGGTCCCTAAGTATATATAAATTTATAAATTATAATATGAAATTATAAACATATAAACATATAATTACATATTATAAAAACAAATAAATATTAAATTCAAAACAATGTAAATAGGAACAGTACCGCCGAGAGGGGGAGGGGGCGCGAGATATAATATAAAGAAAATTTGATAAATACCCAGTGGGCATTTCGACGTCGAACGAACGTCGAGCGACGTCGGATCTCGACGTCGGATCGACGTTGGGTTTACGTTGGAAATGGAAATGTTATTTGACGTCGGATAAACTGACATCGCGCGACGTCGGCATTCCGATGTAAATCCAACGTGTTTTTTGAAAACTAAAAGATACTCCGTTAGGCAGGAATCGAACCTCGGTCTTTCGAATCTAAATCCTACGCGCTTACCACTACACCACAGGGACATATTAAATTATGTGTTTATTTAGTAATTTATACTTGTAGCTATTTGGGAATTATTTCTTTGATAAGAAATAATTTTGTTTAATTATTATATAAATATTAAAACGAATAGTTATATATTATAAAAAATGTATACTCAAAAATGTTAATAGTTAAAAAACTATGCTAGTGCATCATACAAAACCTTATGATGTTTTATCAACCATTATTCAAACTTCTTTCCATTAATAAAAAACACGCTTAGTTAACATATTTATTGAAGAGCGCAATTGCACACATATTGTTGGGTTTGGATTAAATTTTCATCAGCGATGTCTTACGACGTTGTTCCGACGTCGTTTTAAGGACGTTGGATTGACGTCGGAAGACGTCAAAAGACATCGGAGTACGTTAATATTATGACGTTGCCCGACGTCTTTTTATCGACGTTGGATCGATGTCAGTACTGCGACGTTTTTTGAACGTCTTTTAAAAGATGTCGGAACAACGTCAAAATACATCGAAACGACGTCAGGGGATGTTGAGATAAAGACATCGCCCGACGTCATTTTACTGACATCGGAACAACGTCGGAATAGGTCTTTTGACATCGCTGATGAAAATCGCACGTAAATCCGACGTCGGATTGACGTCGGGTGCCCACTGGGTAAGGGTGCCAATCAGGATTGCTGTCCTAGACGGCGTGACATCTCTCAGCGGCCCTGAATAGGAATACAAATTCTTATTCGAGAAACCATTTTTAAAGAATTTTCTCACTTAAAACTAAAAAGCTTTGTGGACAAACAACGGTGATTGGTTAAAGCATTTCCTAATATTTTACGATTTTAATAATGGTAAAAAACAGCGCGTTTTTTACGGAAAAGTTCCGGCAGCTGCCAATGACCAAACTACCCATTATTCTGCGGAAAAACCCATCGTATGTAAACGGAAGTTTCCGTTAACAAACAGATTTTTTCCGTTAAAACTCAATGTTAAAAAACGGGTAGTTTGGTCATCGGCAGCTCCGGAACTTTTCCGTAAATAAACGGATACTTCTGTTTAAATTAAATCGTTAAACAAAATATTTAAAATATTTAAAATATTTTCTGAAAACAAATTTTCTTTAAATTACATAAAAAATATCAAAATTTCTGTGATTTACATTACACAGCAAAAACACGAATAACTAATAAATTAGTAAAGTAATAAACACTTATTAACTAAAAAATTATTAACAATTTTGATAAAGTATACACAAGCACATAATAATATAATTATATTACATATTCTTATATACATTTACAATACAGATATACTTAAAAAATCTTTAAGTAATATATATTGGTTAAATAATAAATATAAATATAAGTAAATCAATCCAAATACACAAAAATACAGTCTTTCCTTTTTTTTTCCATTTCGAGTCAACTCTAAATCTAAAATAAAAACAAAAAAACAAAAAGTTTTTGAGTAAGAAAAGATTTTAATATTTAAAAAAGTAATAAATTATAAAAAACACTCATTATGCGCAATGGTTACCTTAAAGTTGTTACTCAATATGAGTGGTTTAACTAAGACCAACTAATAACTCTGGATAAAGTTAAAAACTCTTTTGAGCAATAAATAAATACCTACAAGAAATAAAAACTTAAATTGAAGTTGAAGATTTGAATGATACAAATAGAGGTTTTAAAGTACAATATAACCTATCTCAGTTTGTCATTGTAATGATGATTATATAATATACCGAATTTCCTGTTTATGCCATTGTTGGCGTCATATGCCATTACTCCCAAATTTAAAATTTGATTTTTTTATATTATTAAACAAATAAAAATCCTTACAACTTCTTTAAAATCAAATTTCAATAATTAATTACTAAATTTACTTACAAAATAACTCTTCAGTTGACAATGAAACCCAAGTTTTCTTTTTTGTTTTATAATGAAAACTTAATTTATCAAATTATTATTTTTATTTAATATAAAACCATTTGAAAAAAAAATTTAAAATTGTTTAATAAAGATACATACTTAGGTCTAACCTTTAGCAAGCTAAAAAAATTTTAAAACGTAACTATAATATAACAGAAAATCAATAATTTGTACGAAATAATTTTTACCTATCTGGTCCATTGTCATCACTAAAAAAATAAATATTAAACCAATGAAATACTTTTTATCATTTTTAAAAAAAACTATTTTTTTGTTCATGCTTAAGTTAAAAATTGTTAAAAACGAAAGTAAAATACCTACCTTGAATCCCTTTCTCTCTCTCTCTCTCTCTCTCTCTCCTCTCTCTCTCTCTCTCTCTCTTCGATAGACTATAATAAAATATATTTAAAAAGTATAAAACAGTTTTACAATTTTGAAAAAAAAAATTTATTTTCTTCTTGTTCTAAATATAAATAATGAACTTAATATTTAAATATAATACTTATAACTAATTTTTTAATTCTTACACCTTTGAGTGCTTTCTTATAATAAACAAATGTGAACACAAAAACGATATAAATATTTTTAATAGACATATATAATGAAATTTTATGATACAATGTGTATATTTATATTATAAGTATTATTTCTTTCTGGTATACATGTTGTTTTTAAAAAAAGGCTCTGGCGTTATGGCCGTTTAGATCTTCTATCTTCTATCTTCAGTGACGTATGGCTTCTATCTTCTATCTTCAGTGATGCATGGCTTAACCCCCTTCCCTCTCCAGGGGAGAGGGAAGGGGGTTAAGCCATGCATCCTCCTTCCTACCCAGGGCCGCCGAGAGGGGGGGCCACCGGAACAGTTTGTCCCCAGCGGAAGATATCCAATAAGCGCCAAATAAATTGTAGGTACTAAAAAAGAAAAAGGTTCTGCATGTATAATATAGGGAAAATTTGATAAATAAAGGCGCTATTTAGGATTGCTGTCCCAGGCGGCGTGACAGCTCTCGGCGGCCCTATTCCTACCCCCTCCCCTTCAAAAGAATCTGAAAGTCCTAAAATATCTTATAAATGGTGTTTCATTTATTTTTCAGGAGCGCAAATCTGATACAAAATACAAAATTTTTTACATAACTCACACCACCACAAAAATTTCACGGATCCGACATTGATCAGATACCTTTGTATGTTATTTTCATTATTATTATTTTTTTTTATCTAGGCTGAATCTTGAATCAACGGATTTTACACGTTGTAAAGGATTCTATTATGTAATACAAACACACACACACACACAACAAAAAAATTAGCAATACAATACCAAAAACGCCGCAGTAAGTATTGCAATAAAAGCAACACTTGTAAGGGGTTGTCCATAAAATATGTACGCTTTTTTTTTCGCTAGTCCTCCCCCCTTCCCCACCCCGCAAGTTGCCATACGCTTTTTTGATTACTCTCTACCTCCCTAAAAATATCTACGCGTTTAAACTTTCAGCCCAACATTTTATGGTATTTTTTTTAATTTAGTGTCTCCATACTTTTACTCCATAATTGACCTACTGCCCTCATATCTCAGAAACGCCATTTGTACACCCCCTCTTCCTCTCCGAGCGTACGTATTTTATAGACGACCCTTAACTGCTACATACAGTACTGTGAATATGTTTTAGACCACTTATATAATTAGTTGTATTTTCAATTTTTTTCCTGTGTATTTTTTTTTTTAAGCATACTGAAGTTGAGTAATATTTGAGAAAGGTTGAAAGAATATATTATCTTGAATAAATAAACAAAAATTTATGAGGAACATGAGGGATATGTTTGTTTATTTATTAAAACGATAATTGTCATAATAACTGCAGACCAAGCGTTCATCTAAATAATACATAAAAATAAAATTTTCGATTTTTTTCTTACTGGTTCAGGTTCATATTCGTTCATTTAAGTTTTTAACAGTATAAAATGTAGTCATAGAGTGAATTTAATACAATAATAATCGGTTTTGGTACATTTTTTAAAAAGTTGTTATTTTTTATGAATACAGTTAAACAAATAGTTAAAAATAATTAAATAAAGTTATTAGTTTACATTTTTAGATTAATTAAGTGTTGCTATGGGTAAAATATCTTTAATAGAGAGACAGAAAGTTATTGTGCTTCACGAAGAAGGTTATTCGCAGCGCCAAATTTCTTCCAAAACAGGATATTCGAAGACTGCTATTAGAGAAATCATTAAAAAGTTTAGAGAAACTGGCTCCCTTCGAAATAGAAAGAAAAGTGGCAGACCTCCTAAGCTAACAAAAGATGACAATAAATATTAAAAAACCCTTTCTTTAAGAAACAGGAAAAAACATCCACCGAATTGGCAAAGGACATTAATACAGCAACAGGGAAAAATGTTAGCTCTTCTTGTATTCGACGACACCTACTCAAATCAGGATTACGAGGCTGCGTTGCTATTCGAAAACCTTTATTACGGCGTGGCAATAGAGAAAAACGACTTAAATATGCAAAACAACACCAAGATTGGACCCAGGAAATGTTTAATCGGGTTCTGTACACTGATGAGTCCAAATTTGAAATTTTTGGAACGAAAAGACGTCAATATGTTCGAAGAAGAATAGGAGAAGCCTATCAGCCCGAGTGTTTAAACCCTACTATTAAATACGGAGGAGGCTCTTTACAAGTTTGGGGCTGTTTATCTTCATCTGGGGTAGGTGATCTGATCAAAATAGAGGGACGACTCACCGGGGAACGTTATGTGGATATTCTAAGACAGCATGCTATACCATCCGGAATGAGACTAATGGGCCATAATTTTATTCTGCAGCAGGACAATGACCCAAAACATTGTTCCCGAGTGGCAAAAAATTATTTAAATGAAATGGCAGAAGAAGGAATACTGGAAATGATGACCTGGCCTCCCCAGAGTCCAGATTTGAATATAATCGAGCATATTTGGGATTACTTGGACAGGAAAAAGGTCGAACATGCTCCCCGAAATGCTGAAGAATGTTTTCAACTACTTCAAAGAGAATGGCACAACATACCGCAGGATTTTATAACAAATTTGTATGAATCTATTTCCCGGCGAATATCGGCTGTGATTAAGGCAAAAGGAGGACATAGTAAATATTAAGGGTTTTTTTATGAAGTGTGACATTAAAAAGTTTGTTATTGTTCCATATTTTGTGTGAAATATATGTATTTTAATAATTTTATAATATAGAATTCAAAACTTAAATATTAAGGAAGAATTCTCTTGGATTTTTTGAGAAAATGTAAGTGGTCTAAAACATATTCACAGTACTGTATATATTAAAAATAACTTATAAAAAATTAAAACTTTTAATATATTTAACAACAACTGCAGTAATACCAAGCTCCGGTGGCACAGTCGGTTAGCGCGTCGTACTTATAAGTCAGTATCGACATAGAAATGCGAAGGTCGAGAGTTCGAACCTCTCCCGGAGCAAGTTTTTTAAAATTAACAAAATATTTTTTTAACAAAATATTTTGAGCTAATATAGATGAGTTTCCGTGCGACGTCACGTCTTTTTGTAAACAACATGCGCGCGCATACTTGTAGGTAGAAAAAATAAAAACGCAAGAACTTAATTGTGTTTATTGTATTTCTTTTCTACCCTAAAATCAATATTTGTACCCTAAAATTAATTTTTTCTTTAAAAAATTATTAAAAGAATAATAATTAAAATTAATTACAAACATTTCATATAAATTTGGAGGTAAAAGTTTTTATTGTTATTAAAAACTTTTGTTTAAAAGTCAACAATAACACTTAACTTTTCAAAATAGTTAACAATATGATGAGTGAATATTTTAAAAGTCTAAAATTTGAAGAAGCAATAGACTACACAAAGAAGTTGACTCTTAAAAATGGGGAAGCTTTACCGGATCCGTTTATAATTGAATTAAAAGAATGGAGCAACGATCTCAATCATTTGCCAAACATTACATGGCAAGACGTTACTCAATATTTAATCGATACACCTAGCATATACACGAAGGAATCAATCAGAGCCTATAAATCCTTGGAAGCATATGATTACTTCACTTGTAGTCATGTTCAAGAATGTTTTTATAATAAAATATCGAATAGGAGCAAATTCTGTTTTATAAAATCAAAGGATATTTTTAATATATAATTAAATAATAAATTTTTACTAGAGACGAATAAATAATAATTTTTATATAGAAATAATCTTTTTGTAATAGGTCTTGCCAAGTCAAAGACAAAACAACAAAAAGATGTATGATGTATGGACTTGTCTTGAGAAAGAACTTGGTTGGGTACTAACTGCTAATTGTTCATGTTTGGCTGGACTAGGATCAGCTTGTAGCCATGTAGTAGCATTATTATTTAAATTAGAAGCAGCTTCACGTTTAAAATTACACGAAACACCTCCTACAAGTATCTTGTGTACTTGGAAGAAATGCAAAAAATCTGTTCAGCCTGCTCCATTGCAGCTCATAAATTTTCAGCGATCTCAAAAAAATCTTTTACAAAAAGATTTGGTTGCAAAGCTACCGTTAAAAAAATACTTTTCCAACAATAATCCAATGGATGGTGAGCACCGTTTAACAGCTCAAGAGATGGAAAAACTTTTTAAAATTAACCTAAAATCTGCAATTTTTACAAGTATTAATCTTACAGAATTTATGTCTGTTGAATATGACTCTAGTGCTACTGAAACTTCATCTGAGACAGAAGAGACAACACTTCCTGAAACTCTCACATCAATATATGATCCAACAAGTATAAATTTATCTGAGGATAAGTTGATCATTTTTTGCGAAAGTATATATAACGATTATAAAAATGATAATAATCAAAGGCAGTATAATAACTTATGCAACCAAACAAAAACACAATCATTGAATCCTGTTTGGATGATGCACCGTGCAGGGCGTATAACAGCTTCAAATGCAAAAGAAGTATACAATTCTAACACAAACTATATGTCAAGTGAATCATTGGTCAAAAAAATTATGCATTATGCAAAAAATTCTGTTAATAAGTACACACAATATGGAACAGAAACGGAACATATTGCACGAAAATATTATATTGAAAAAGTAAAATATAGTCATATAAATTTCCAATTTTTAGATACTGGTTTTCATGTAAGAGAACAATACCCTTTCGTTGGAGCTTCTCCAGATGCATTGATTAGATGCAGTTGTCATCAAACTAAAATTTTAGAGATCAAATGTCCTTATAAATATCAAAATGGCTTTGAAGGATGGGAAGAAGATAAAGATTTTCCAATCAATAAAGATCTCATTATAAAAAAGGATCACAAATATTATTACCAAATTCAATTACAACTACATGTATGTCTCTGTTCTGAGGCTGATTTTCTTGTATTCTTCCCTGCAGTTAAAGGTGAACAAAGTTTTATTTTAACAATTGAAAAAGATACAGATCTTATTCTCAAAATGATTGATAAATTTTTTATGTATTTCAAAAACATTTTATTGCCATAGCTTGTAACACGTCGTAATGATAAATAGACAATAAATAGTAGAAAAGTTTACTGTATATGCCAAAGACCAAGTTTTGGAAAAATGATACCATGCAATTTTACCAACTGCAAATATGAATGGTTTCTTTACGCTTGTGTTGGACTGAAAAGAGCTCCAAAAATTACTAATTGGTTATGCAAAGAATGTAAAACCAAGCAATAAACCAGAACAAATAATACTTTCTTTTAATATGTATTTAGATTTTAAAACTGTAAAAATTGCTTCTCTGTAAATTTATTTTTACATTTACATTAATCAAGTAACTACACTCATATTGAGATTTACAAGAGCACAAATAATAATCATAATATCATCTAACAAATCCACTTGGGTGATTGGCACAGTCATATGAACAATGCGAAACTTTTTTATTCGACCAATCACTCTTTCTACATGTATGCGAACATTAGATATCTGTCTAGATGTATCCACTTCTCATCCAGATAATTGTTGTCTACCTTTCGTAAATGCTGGAACTTTTAACGTTGCCCTAACAGCATTTAGTTCATCTTTAATTTTGAATCCTCTGTCAGCAAGAACACAGTCACCAGGATAAAGCTTCTGACAAAAGTTAGACTCAAATGTTATTTGTTTGTCTGAAACACGACCACCCCAGCCAGGAGATAAAAAACTAACTGCCCCAGTCGGAGTAATACCAATAAGATATTTAATGGTATTGTTATGTTTGTAATTAGACCAAGTTTGTGATCGTGAAGTTAAATTTTTCGGCCTTTCAATAAATATTTCAGTACAATCAATAATACAAACACAATCTTTGAACTTTTTTTAAAAACATATAGGAAGGTTACTCCTTATTATTCCACGGTCTGGCCAAACAATGAGATTAACAACTCTAGCAGAAAAAATTGGTATTATTGTTCTAAAAATTTTTGAAACTACTGCTGGGCTTAGTCTAAATCGAAAAGCAATATCTTTATTTAATAGACCTAATCTTAGTTTTATGAGTACAATTAAGAGATGGTCCTCCAACAATAACCTTAAGTGAACTTTTTTAATATAATTTTTAACTCTTTCAAAGAGCCACATAAACGTAGTTCGAGACAAGCCTGAAAAAAACTTCATTTGTTCATCTGTTTGGTTTTGGTATGAAATATATTTATAATGGTCTAGTCTGGCATTCTTTTTTTTAAGTTCAATAATTTCATTAGATTTCTCGATCAATTCATTTCTGTATTGCATTAACTGAATATTAAGAGTTTCCACTTCTACTTTATAAGTATCATGCTGACAAAATTTAGAAATAGCTGACTTGTCATTTGGTGGATTTATGTCATTATTTATATTATCTTTATAGTTATCAAGCTCTATATCATTTGATTGGCTAGATGGCAGTATTGATTTTTTGAAAGATCGTTTTTTACATAAAGCTTTATAGCAATCTTTTTTCTTCCTTTTTTTAATCAAACTAGAAATCGTAGCATCTCCAAGGTGATTAAATACAGATGGACTCCAGTCAACGTCAGATGGGTCATCAGAACGTTTCCCTAAAATATAACAATTATAATATTTAATTAAATATTAATTTAATTAAATATTATAATAAAATATAATATTTAATTGAATTAATAAATGTACCAAATATTTAATAAGATTCTTTAAATTACTAATTTAAAGAATCTTATTAAACGTATTACTACGTATATAGTTTTATTAGCTAACCTCATTCATTAAAAGAACATACCTGATACAAAATGTGCACTGCATACTCGTTCTTTACTAATCTTTTCACTTTCCCAACTGTCCTAATCTATACGATTAATAGCTTTAGTCTTAAATTACTAATTTAAAGAATCTTATTAAACGTATTACTACGTATATAGTTTTATTAGCTAACCTCATTCATTAAAAGAACATACCTGATACAAAATGTGCACTGCATACTCGTTCTTTACTAATCTTTTCACTTTCCCAACTGTCCTAATCTATACGATTAATAGCTTTAGTCCAGTCTATTCGCCTTCTTTTCTCAAAAGGCGTTTTTCCTGATGGAAATTTATAAAATTTTAATCCTCATTCTTTTTTAAATTTGTTTGAACAACCAAGTGCACAACAACTGGCTGGCATAATTTATTTCTTGTTAAATTAGTGAATCAGTGAGTAAATAACAATCAGTGAATAAATTTAACATAAATGTCTCAATGTTTTTACTTGATAATTTCTGATTATTTGTTTTTCTACCTACAAGTTTGCGCGCGCATCTTTTTTTGAAAACGAGAATGTAAACATTTGAAACTCATCTATATATTTTACTTTTCGCTTAGAAAGGAAGTTTAAAAAACTTCAAGTTGGTAATTTATTATACTTTTATTTATTTAACAACTACAAAACTATAAAATTTATGCTTGATAAACTCAGCAAAAAAAAAAGAAAAAAAAATTAATTTCAGGAAAAAAAAAATCATATGTTTCAGTTAACAATAAGTGAATCTAAAAACTGTTTGTAGCCTACTAATTTATAAGGGACTGTTTATATGAGACGGGCTAGCCCGGATAGCCGGATTGGCTTACCTAAACGAGATCTCGCTGTTTAATATTTACTTACTCGGTAGAGACACTTAAGCTTGGTTTCCAATAGTTGTAGAAATGTCGTACAACAGTTGTACAACACCTTTGTTTTATAATGGAAACATTTTATACCGTAAGTTGCACAACTTTACGTCGGTTGTACAACAAAACTCAAGTTGTACAACTCCGGTTGTGAGTATTGAAAAAATTATATTTCTGCAACCGTTTTTTTGGTCGCGCAGTTAATTTTTTATTGGAAACTGCACTAAAACTGTAAAGTTAATAAAACATCTTCATTTTTTACAAAATATGACGACAACTCCATTATGTGTGTTTGAAAAACTATCTAAAGCAGGTTTTATGAATGAAGTTCAAAAATTTCCAGTATTGTATGACAAGTTTAATAAAGATTTTAAAGATAAATGGAAAAAGAAAAATGCATGGGAAGAAGTTGGTCGTCTTTCAAACTTATCTCCTAATCAAGCGGAAGAGAAATATAAAAGCATTCGAAGTAGTTATGGAAGGTGGCTGAAATAAAAAAAAAATATTCCATCAGGTTCTGGAAGGAACTCAGTTCCACCTCAGTTTCTTCAGCTCGATTGGCTAAATACTTTTATAGATCATCGCGAAACAACAACCAGTATTTGTTTACCTTCTGACTCCAGATTAGAAACATCAAATTTGGAAGAAAACATTGACATAGTATGTGAGCAAGTTGAAAATACTCATCATCCATTTAATAATGATCATATATCTGAAGATGTGACCACAGAAAATAGCTCTATAAATACTTGCGTGCAAGGAGAGTCAAGTGAGTCAACAATTCACGCTATTAACAAAAAAAAAAAGAAAAAAGTTGGATTCTGATGATTTACTTGATAGAACCTTAGTGAAAACATTAGAAAAAATTAACTCCAATATTGAAAATCCGACTCTTGAAGAGCAGGATGAAGATTATTTATTTATGAAATCATTAGTTCCGCAACTTAAGCGATTAAACAACTATTCTAAAGCCTTGGCTAAAGTTCAAATACAAACATTACTTCTTAAATTAGAGTTTCCAGACAGAGGTGAAACTATCTAGCCTATTACTCTACTTAACTGGTCAATGTGGAAAAACTGTACTTTAGAAGTAAACAAACTATGAAGTAACTGTTGATAATTTGTTTAAAAAGACACATTCTGGCTTACTATTCTTTTTAACCTATTGATGCAAGAAACATAACATTTTAAGTAAAATTAGATGTGAAGTTACTTTTGATTAATCATTGGAATAGACTAAATTTAGCTTACTATTTTGTTAAGTCTATTGATGTGATAAACTATAACTTATTTTAGAAAATCATGGAGGTATAAAATGTTAATCTTTTATTAATTATTAGGTAACTGTTGAAGTATATCTTTTAACTATAAAAAAAAAAAGTAAATTATTGGTTTGTTAAATATAACATATTTTCTTTTATTAGGAAGTTTTGTTTATTACATACATTCTAGTTATTAACTGGATTGTGGCCACACGATTGAAAATAGTCCATTTGCCACGAAAGGCTTCCTTCACATGAATTAAAATAATCTTTATAAGTATTTCTTATTGCAATTGCATCAAAAACAGATCTATTACTTGTTGATTTTGAGAAATCAAGCAAACACCCTTTTTCTTGTAATTCTTTTCTCCAATCTCCTTGAATAACAATTCCTGAATGACTTTCACTATCAACAAAACCAGTAGGAATATAATGCGCTCCATCTGTTAAACGCAAATAGTTGTGAAGACAAACAGTAGCCTTTATTATATGTTCCACTTTCAATGGCTTTGCTTTAATTGGAGATCTGTATATTCTCCATCTAGCTGCTAAAATTCCAAAACTATTTTCGATTGTTTTACGTGCTCTAGATAAGCGATAATTAAAAACTCTTTGCTGAACAGTAAGATTTTTACCTGGGTACGGTTTCATTAACCATGGTTTAAGTGCAAATATGTCATCTCCAACAAGGACCGATGGAACTTTAGGATCAAATTCAGAAATTTTTAGTAAATTAAAATAACCCTTATTAAATGTTCTCCCAAACGTGCTCGCATTTAAAATGGCAGCATCATTATCCCTTCCGTAAGCCCGAATGTCAACCATTGTGAAACAATATTTAGCATCACAAATTGCTAATAAAACCATGCTGTTAAACCCTTTGTAGTTATAAAAAGAAGATCCAGATTTTGCAGGTGCTTCAATGCGTACATGCTTTCCATCTATAGCTCCTATACATTGTGGAAAGTTCCAATTTTGATCAAACTCTTTAATAATATTTTGCCATTCTTTTACGTCATTTGGGGCTCGTAGAAAGACTTTCTTGAGAACTTTCCATATTGCACAACAAGTTTCTTCAATTATATGGCAAACTGTAGCTCTGCCAACTCAAAAATAAAATGACTGAGTTTGTTGTGATTCTCCTGTAGCAAGGTATCGAATTGTTATAATTAATCTTTGCGACGGACATATAGAATCTCTACTGGGACAATACTTTTTCGTTAATGAAGATCCAATTAATGACAAAAGATGTTCAAGTCTGTCAGGAGACATTCTTAAATATCGATAAAAAAATTCTCTATCAAATAGCTTCATTTCTTTCACCAAAGAACTAAATGCACCTTGCTGAACACGTTTTTTAAATATTTCTCTCACCCAAAACTGATGTTTTCTTTTTTTTATCCTTTTTCGGCGTTTTAAAATTAAAAGTATAACAAAAAGTCGATAGTTTAGAGTAGCATAATTTCTAGTGGCGGCCATTTTTTTTGTTATTATATAAAAAATTTAGCAGCAATTCATTATAATGGAAACACAACGTTGCACAACAAGTTACCGCACAACAAATCAAAGGTATGTTGTACAACTGTTGTAAGACATTTCTACAACTATTGGAAACCAAGCTTTAAAATATTATAGCGTCTGTATGATATTTTGTTTACTACGACATATTTCCGTTAAATGGTCTGGTCTGTGAATTATGAAAAGACGATAATTAGACGTCTACTCAGGTTGTTTAAGGCCAGTCCAAATTTTTAAGGTAGTTCGACTTACCTTCTAGACATTTCTTTTAAATAAAACTTATTTTGAAAAGTTGTTGTCTTAACTGAATAATACATAGCAAAAGTTGTGCAAAGATAAAAAAAATATTATTGACGACAATATGGAGTTTGACTTAAATTGTCCTTTAACTAAAAGATAAATATATGATAAAGTAAGCAATTAAATTGTTAGTAACAACTTTTCTAGTTATATGCGACCTTAACGATATTGATATTGTATTCTACCATTAATCCATAATTTTATCTAGAAGGTCAGGCAGAAAATCCGACGTTTTGTCATTTCTTAGAACGAAAAATATATATCAAATCTCTTTCAGAGACCTGGCATGATAATACACTTGATTCTAATTCTATTTACGAATTGCCTAACTATAAATTAATTAGTCAACCGCGAGAAAGTAATAAAAACGGAGAAGTTGGTGTTTATGTTTTAAACAAATATTCCTTTAAAATAAAAAATAAACTATGCTTGTCAAATCTTAATAATGAAAGTCCATTTATTGAAATAATAAATGACAAAGATAAAAACATTTTAGTTGGGTGCGTATATCGTCTACCGAGTGGAAAAATTAAATTGTTTGAAGAATTCATAAAAAATACAGTCTCAAAAATAAATATTGAAAAAAAATTTTTGTATATTGCCGGCGACATAAATTTGAACGCTCTGACATATTAAAATAATCCAAAAACAAAATCTTTTTCTGACATGCTTTTTAAATATAATATCTTACCAGTTATAAATAAACCAACTAGGATAACTAAAAATTCGGCAACTGCAATTGATAATATCTTTATTAACAATTATATAGAAGCGTCATTTGAGACAGGTATTTTTAAAACTGATATTAGTGATCACTTCCCAATATACGTTATAATAAATCCTTTCAAAGCCCCATCCAACGGGGATCCCAAAGTTATAACTCTAAAAAAACGCAACCTATCAGAAGTTAATAAGAATAATCTTTCCGATAAACTAAAGCAAGAGACCTGGAATCAAGTTTTTAATTATAATAATACAAATAAAGCATTTAATATTTTCTTAAACACATTTCTTGACATTTATAACGAAACGTGTTCGTATGAATTCAAAATAACTAAAAAAAACAACAATATTGAATCCTTGGATGGATAAAACTCTTATAAAATGTTCTAGAAATAAACAAAAACTTTACAATAAATTTTTAAAAAACAGAACTGAAGTTAATGAAAAAAGTTACAAAAAATACAAATTCTTTTACGAAAATCTTCTCAAGAAAGCTAAAGAAACATATTATAGTAAAGAAATTAAAAAAAACAAATTCGAAGTGAAAAAAACATAGGATTTAATTAACGATATAATGGGAAGAAAGAAAATAAATACGGCTATACTATCTCAAAGAATAAATATCAATAAAACTGATACCTATTGTCCATTACAAATCTCAAATGACTTAAATAAATATTTTACAAACATTGGCCCTAACCTTGCTAAAAAAATCATAACTACACCAAATTCTTTTCAAAAATATCTTAAATCTTTAAATGGCGCGATACTGCAAGATCGCGACTTTTCTCATGAAGAGTATGAAATTGCTTTTTCCTTTTTAAAAAAGAATAAATTACCTGGTTTCGATGATGTTTCTAGTAATATAGTTATTTCAAACAAAAAATACATCTCAAAACCTTTGTTCCATATTATAAAACTTTCAATAAAAGAAGGAATTTTTCCTGAAGCATTAAAGTTGGCAAAAGTATGTCCAATTTACAAAAATAATGATCAATCTGAAATCTCTGATTATAGACCTGTATCAGTACTTTCTCTATTTTCAAAAATATTTGAACGTGTAATTTATAATAGAATCTATAACCATTTTAATGAAAATAATTTATTTTACACAAAACAGTTTGGTTTTCGGAAAAAACATTCAACAGAACACCCAATAATTTGAAATAGTAGACGGGTAACTTTGAATAATGTTTAAAGTAACTCCACTACATAAATAGTCAGAAACATGAAACAATTTTAAAATTTCCTTTGTCATACATGTATTGAATATAATATATTAAGTATTGTACATAATATTATTGTGATTAAAAATTAAAATATCATGCGTATAAACAGTAAGTCACACATACACATATAGTTTGTGTGTGTGTTTATGTGTGTGTCTTTTTATGTATGTGTGTGTCTTTGTACAAAGACTTGTACAAAGATACACATGCATACAATTGTGTGTATGTGTGTATATGTGTGTGTCTTTGTGTGTATGTGTATATATGTGTGTGTATACATTGTTTATATATATATATATATATATATATATATATATATATATATATATATATATATATATATATATATATATATATATATTATTTATTTATTTGAAAACAACAGAAGGACCCGAAGGCCACTAACACTGAGTATACATTGACAAAATTTTTTTTTTTTTTTTACTGAAATGTTAAATTGTATCAAGTGCTGGACAAGTTACAACAAAATTGTATTAACATGAACAAAGCAGTACAGCAAGACATTTCTTAAACATCAAGACAGACGATGCAGACACCACATCCTCCGATAAAAACTATTCTATACATTAACAACTCGATTAGAAAAGAAACACTTTGTGTTGTTTAAACTACAATGGTGTTTGTACAGTTTAAAGTTATGACCGCGATTATTCAAGTAAGAATTGAGAATAAGAATGTTTGATAGGTCAGTGTCCAGTTTACCGTTAAGAATTTTGTAGCATAAAACTAAATCTTTAAACACTCGTCGATATTCTAACGTGTTAGGCTTTAGTATGGCTGTTCCGTGGTCAGTTTCATAGGAAACTGACCACAGACCAGCAATTCTTTTAGTTAAGAAACGCTGCGTTTTCTCAACTTTATTAATCAGGCATATAGTGTAAGGTGACCATACTGAAGAGCAATATTCAAGCATAGGTCGTACATAAGTACAGTAGGCTTTAACCATCAGCAATCTATCTCGTGAATAAAAAGATTTTAAAATAAGAAAAGCTCTTGACATAGCTTTATGTACGATAAGATTGGTATGTTAATTGAATTTGAGATTTCTATCAATGGTAACTCCAAGATCTCTTATACAGTTAATGGGCAAGTTCATGGTTATTTATGGTGTAAACACGCTGGGCTATGTTTTGACTCTGGTTAGCAATAGTACAGACAAAGGATTTTTCAGTTGCTATTTGGAGTTGTCAAGTACAACTCCATTCGTACAAACAATTAACAGCGAAGTTCTGACTGAAGGCCACGTACATCATAGACTGAATATAATTTAATGTCATCAGCAAAAAGTTTAAGTTTGACATCAAGCTGTTTATTAATGTGGCTCACATCATTTATAAACAATAAGAATAGAGTAGGTCCAAAAACACTCCCCTGTGGAACACCGCTTGTTACAGATATAGCATGGGAAGTAACGTTGTTTAAATTTACCACCTGTGATCTCATGTGTAGAAAATTAGTTAGCCAATTCAGAAGATTGCCAACTATTCCGTAAGCAGGTAATTTCATTAGTAACTTAGGATGTGAAAGCTTTCTTAAAATCAAAATAAATAATATCTGTTGGAATACGGCGCTGAAAATTTAAAGTACAGTCATGAAGACTTTCTAGAATATTAGTACAGGTACTACGTTTACGAATAAAACTATGCTGCTCTTTTGTGATTAGGTTATTGAGTAAGAGATAATTAATCAGTTTGTTATTAATGATTCTTTCCATTACACGACAACAAGTAGATGTCAAGGAGATAGGTCTATAACTACCTCGGTCAACTGTTGGTCCTTTTTTGTGAATTGGAATAACGCTTGCTACTTTCCAGTCTAGCGGTATAGCACCATCTTTAGATGAGGTATTAAATGGCTTAAGGGAATCGATAAACTATTAGCACAATTCTTTAGGAAAGCATTGAGAATGCCATCTAGACCAGTAGATGTGGTGGGTTATATATATATATATATATATATATATATATATATATATATATATATATATATATATATATATATATATATATATATATATATATATATATATATATATATATATATATATATATATATATATATATATATATATATATTGAATTATATTTGTTGAAAATACTGTTTTATCTTTAAATTTGTTTTGTTTATAATTTCATAGAAGTACTATCCCACTTTTATATGAAAAAAATTGATACAAGGCAGTATATAAATTATACTGAATGATAATTTTGTGGTAACGATAAACATTATTAGATAAAAAAAATTATTAAATGTTCATTGGGTGCAAGTTGTCACTTTGTATAATAAAGTTTAAAAACTTAGTCCGAAAACACATGGTAAGTCCAAACTTTTTACAAATATGCAACATGTTATGTTACGTCAATCGTGTTTAGTGTTTCTGGTCAAGTGCCTGTGGTTATGTTTATAAAGCTGACGACTTATGCACAACAAGAACCGAAGTCCGAACATTTCTATTAGTTTAATCAAAGTAATTTTTACATTGAAAAACTTGAGTTTACTAAAGAAAATATCTTGTTGAGAAAGAAACAGTATCTTGTTCCACAAACTGGTAACTCTATCCATTTATTGCAATCTCTTAATGTTGCATTTTATTGATCTAAATCTATTGATAAAAAATATTGTAAGAAAATACTTGATCAATTTGAAACCTTTTGTTTAAAAAATGCACAGACTATTACAAAAAATAAATCTTCTTTGTTCTTTATTTACTTATAATCATTATATTTGTTAAATCAAAAGGTAATCAACAACTTAGTTGCTTGGTGGTTTTGAAAAAAATATGGGAGTTACCCATTAGATATAAGTATCATCTTCAATCGTTGGCCAGATAGTTACAGCTTTAGTTTGCTGAGCAGTAATTAATGTACTTTAACAATTTTTTCATGTTGATGTCAAGGAAAAAGCAGACTCAAAGGGGAAAAAAAAATTACTTTTCATCTTGTTAAAAATATTTCTTTTGAGGATTTTTTGGCAAAATGTAAAGATGTTCCACTTGCAAAGTTTAGAAGTGAAACTGATGTAAATGAGACTTTTTTGATGCTAATCCACTTAAAAAATACCCATTTAAACAAAATAAAATACTAAATGGGTGTTTGTTATGAAATAATGTTATATTTTTTTAGCAATAATAAATTACTGTGAAACAAGAATGTTGTTTTTATTAAATTTTAAAACAAAACAAGGCGTTTTTAAATATGTTTTGCTTTTACAAAAAACATATTCAAAGTTACCCCATTTGCGGGGTAACTTTGAATGACTATTTAAATTAAAATTATACAAAATACTTTTATTTAAATATTATTTTGGATTTGAATTATGTAAGAATCAATCTTAGCCCCTATATTCACTTTGTTAAATTTCAAATATTGTCAATAGTGAAGGAAGAGCAAGTAAAAATATCTCAATAACGTTCAAAGTAACCCCGTTTTACGGTACTATTTTTTTTTACTTGTAAAGCCCACCTAGGGGCTCTATGAAAAGATTGTGGTGACTTTCGTTATCTGTATCTTATTTGAGCCCCTGCCTGTTTTTTATAAATTCACTTTTTTTGTATGTAAACGTTTCTTTGTAATTATATTTCTTATTACAAAACAGCAAATATATATTAAAAAAAAAAAACTCTTAAATGTTGGGAATTCGGTAATACTTAACGGTTTGTATTTAATGGCTTTTTGATGGGTTGTAACAACAGAATTAATTTGTCGTGTAGATTAATAATTCGTAATATTTAAGATTTGAACAATAAATAATATGGTTTGTGATGAATTCATTGTATTTTATGATAATTCATAGCATGTTATGAACTCATGATATATATTTGAAAAAATTAATAATTGCTGAAAAAACTTTCTTGTCGCGCTTTTTAAGTCTAGAAGTCACCGCTATATTGTAAAACAACGTTTTAAAATCATCCCGCGACAACTGAACGACAAATTATTACGTCATCCGCAGATAATCGAAGTAAACCCGGGACTGGCCTTAAACAACCTGAGTATGATTAAAACGAATTCTAAATTTCAATTTAAAACCAAATATGAGAAATTTATTACACATCCGAAAATATTCACGAAAAAATTAGAACCAAAATAATTTTAATCGAATTTTCGATTGAAAGTCATAAATCTAATAATTGTCTAAACCCAATATTTATGAAAAATCTTTTTTTCATTTTTCTATCAATTCATCATTCTACCTCCAAAAAGCTCCATATATAATGATTCATGATGTAATTTATAGTGAACTACTTCGCTCTGGAACACTCTGAAATAATGAGACCAATTCTGCAAAAAGTCTTGAGGTGTTCAAAAAACTTATCAAAAATTAATAATTCGAATAAAATTTTTCTGTTTGTAAAATTCGGTTCTAAAACTTTCGGCGCAATAAAGGATTTTGTAATTCGATCCTGCAATGAAAGTATACTTTTCGGTTCTAAATTGTTCGGTTGTAAAATATTTTGGTGATATTTTCGAGGATAAATATTTTCGGCTCTATCGTGTGACACGGAAAAATATTAAAATGATAAATTTTGCAATAATATAAAATATAGATGTTTGTTGCGAAAAACCCAGATTAAAGATTCTTTTTTAAAAAAAAAAAAAAAAAAAGAAGATGATCTTAAAATCACAATCGCTCGTCCAACTTTGAATAAGATTTTATATTAATACGTTTTTTAGATGAAATGAACATTATAGTTTAACAATATGATCTGTTCTGATCGTTTATTAGCAACTTTCCATATTTATAAGCTCTTTCTTGTTCGGAATTCTAGAATTTTTTGTGAAAATTGATAGAAACATTGTGTTTTGACAACCATATATAGTTAATATACGTCAGAACCAATCAGAACTAGGATCAGTAGTAAATTAAGGAACTTTTTCAAAATATTTTTAACTAAATTCATGTTAATGCCGATGAGTAGAATTGATCTAAAGACTCCAATATAAAAATAATGTTCTTTAAAATAATGTTCTTTAGATTACTATTACAGTAAAAGTAAAATGATTTTGAAAATTATATATATAAAAAAGAAAAGTTTCTTTAAAAATTGTAAAACCTTAAGCAAAAAAAATTATAACATTTAAAGATCTTATTTGGACATAATATGCTGACAAAACCATGCTGATTCCAAATTAAAGTACTCGAATATTTTGTAAATCGCCTTAACTACACCGAGTATAAAAAATTAAACTTGTTTACATGATAAACAAGTTTAATTTTTATCCGGGGTACCCCGGAAAAATGAGATCTTGACTACTTTCAATGGGATACCACTCAGGTGAGACGATTTTGAGAGTTGGGTATGAACAACATGAAATTTTTAAATGTCATGTTATTCATCCAACATAAGCTAAATGCAAATCATATACAAAGCCCAAAACCTGGAAACTAACGGAAACCGGAATGGATTTTATTAATCGAAATGGATTTAAATCCATTAATAAAATTTACAATTTTGGCTTTTTGTTGGTATTTGTAATCATTTTATTGTTTATTTATGGTAGATTTGTGATCGAATGGGTTTGAGCTACCACATTTGCAAATCTTTTTAAAAGTTGCGGTTTGTAAATAGCGTGTGAAAAAGGCCATTCATTCGTATTTTGATATCCGTTTTTTGCAATAGCTGGGTTTTTTTACATAGTGCAACTGTTCTTAAAGATTATGTATTGAGTTTTCTAAGATTTGATTCCGAGAATGTTTGTTTGATGTTTCCGATAATTAAATCTTTTGGATGAGAGTAAATTTCCTCTATATTTTTAAAATTTTTTGTTCAAATGTTTAAATATCACAATTTAAACAGTTAAATATCTTCTCGATTATTCGTGGTGCCATATTTGTAGTTAGTCCTTTTTCAACTGTTCAAGTCGCTTTTTCAATTAAAAACCATATTTAAAAAAAAAAAAAAAATTATATTATGCTTTAGTTTTTTTCTATAAAATAAAATCGTAAAAACGTCTTGCTCCCTTAAATGCCACAAGTAATATATATTATATTATAAATATCCAAGCTAACACGAAATTAGTAATTTTGTATGCAACAAATGCAGAAAACGTTATATTTTAATTCTTCAGTAGGACAGTGATCAAAATACCAAGGCCCGCGAAGGCAAGCTCAACTTATAAAAGAAAAACTTACTAAAGAACATTACTAAACAACCCGCTTCGAAGGAGCAAGATTAATATTATCTTCTACATAACCGAGTTATTATAGAAGAAGAAGAAGTTTAAAAAGTACGAGCTTTTTTTGATGTTTTGTCTGCTGTAAATTTGCCTTAATTAAACAATATGTTTACCCAAGTTCAAACCTGCTATCAAAGATATTCCAGGTCCAAACCTGCTATCAAAGATATTCTATACAGCGGTGACAAAACAAACAGCACAAATTGATGTTCAGTATGTAATGATATATTATCCAGCGATCTGAGTTTTTGAGAAATTTTTTTAGCCTATTAAAATATTAGTTTTAGAAGATAACATTACTGAGTAAGAAAAAAAATTAACTTAAAGTTAAAAAAATACGATCTTACAAATGATTAATTTAGGTGTATAATTTATAAATGATTTATTTAGGTGTATAATTTATAAATGATTTATTTAGGTGTATAATTTATAAATGATTTATTTAGGTGTATAATTTATAAATGATTTATTTAGGTGTATAATTTATAAATGATTAATTTAGGTGTATAATTTATAAATGATTTATTTAGGTGTATAATTTATAAATGATTAATTTAGGTGTATAATTTATAAATGATTTATTTAGGTGTATAATTTATAAATGATTTATTTAGGTGTATAATTTATAAATGATTTATTTAGGTGTATAATTTATAAATGATTTATTTAGGTGTATAATTTATAAATGATTTATTTAGGTGTATAATTTATAAATGATTAATTTAGGTGTATAATTTATAAATGATTTATTTAGGTGTATAATTTATAAATGATTAATTTAGGTGTATAATTTATAAATGATTTATTTAGGTGTATAATTTATAAATGATTTATTTAGGTGTATAATTTATAAATGATTTATTTAGGTGTATAATTTATAAATGATTTATTTAGGTGTATAATTTATAAATGATTAATTTAGGTGTATAATTTATAAATGATTTATTTAGGTGTATAATTTATAAATGATTTATTTAGGTGTATAATTTATAAATGATTTATTTAGGTGTATAATTTATAAATGATTTATTTAGGTGTATAATTTATAAATGATTTGTTTAGGTGTATAATTTATAAATGATTTATTTAGGTGTATAATTTATAAATGATTTATTTAGGTGTATAATTTATAAATGATTTATTTAGGTGTATAATTTATAAATGATTAATTTAGGTGTATAATTTATAAATGATTTATTTAGGTGTATAATTTATAAATGATTTATTTAGGTGTATAATTTATAAATGATTAATTTAGGTGTATAATTTATAAATGATTTATTTAGGTGTATAATTTATAAATGATTTATTTAGGTGTATAATTTATAAATGATTTATTTAGGTGTATAATTTATAAATGAATAATTTAGGTGTATAATTTATAAATGATTTATTTAGGTGTATAATTTATAAATGATTTATTTCGGTGTATAATTTATAAATGATTTATTTAGGTGTATAATTTATAAATGATTTATTTAGGTGTATAATTTATAAATGATTTATTTAGGTGTATAATTTATAAATGATTTATTTAGGTGTATAATTTATAAATGATTTATTTAGGTGTATAATTTATAAATGATTTATTTAGGTGTATAATTTATAAATGATTTATTTAGGTGTATAATTTATAAATGATTTATTTAGGTGTATAATTTATAAATGATTTATTTAGGTGTATAATTTATAAATGATTTATTTAGGTGTATAATTTATAAATGATTTATTTAGGTGTATAATTTATAAATGATTTATTTAGGTGTATAATTTATAAATGATTAATTTAGGTGTATAATTTATAAATGATTTATTTAGGTGTATAATTTATAAATGATTTATTTAGGTGTATAATTTATAAATGATTTATTTAGGTGTATAATTTATAAATGATTTATTTAGGTGTATAATTTATAAATGATTTATTTAGGTGTATAATTTATAAATGATTTATTTAGGTGTATAATTTATAAATGATTTATTTAGGTGTATAATTTATAAATGATTTATTTAGGTGTATAATTTATAAATGATTTATTTAGGTGTATAATTTATAAATGATTTATTTAGGTGTATAATTTATAAATGATTTATTTAGGTGTATAATTTATAAATGATTTATTTAGGTGTATAATTTATAAATGATTAATTTAGGTGTATAATTTATAAATGATTTATTTAGGTGTATAATTTATAAATGATTTATTTAGGTGTATAATTTATAAATGATTTATTTAGGTGTATAATTTATAAATGATTTATTTAGGTGTATAATTTATAAATGATTTATTTAGGTGTATAATTTATAAATGATTTATTTAGGTGTATAATTTATAAATGATTTATTTAGGTGTATAATTTATAAATGATTTATTTAGGTGTATAATTTATAAATGATTAATTTAGGTGTATAATTTATAAATGATTAATTTAGGTGTATAATTTATAAATGATTTATTTAGGTGTATAATTTATAAATGATTTATTTAGGTGTATAATTTATAAATGATTTATTTAGGTGTATAATTTATAAATGATTTATTTAGGTGTATAATTTATAAATGATTTATTTAGGTGTATAATTTATAAATGATTTATTTAGGTGTATAATTTATAAATGATTTATTTAGGTGTATAATTTATAAATGATTTATTTAGGTGTATAATTTATAAATGATTTATTTAGGTGTATAATTTATAAATGATTTATTTAGGTGTATAATTTATAAATGATTTATTTAGGTGTATAATTTATAAATGATTTATTTAGGTGTATAATTTATAAATGATTTATTTAGGTGTATAATTTATAAATGATTTATTTAGGTGTATAATTTATAAATGATTTATTTAGGTGTATAATTTATAAATGATTTATTTAGGTGTATAATTTATAAATGATTTATTTAGGTGTATAATTTATAAATGATTTATTTAGGTGTATAATTTATAAATGATTTATTTAGGTGTATAATTTATAAATGATTTATTTAGGTGTATAATTTATAAATGATTTATTTAGGTGTATAATTTATAAATGATTTATTTAGGTGTATAATTTATAAATGATTTATTTAGGTGTATAATTTATAAATGATTTATTTAGGTGTATAATTTATAAATGATTAATTTAGGTGTATAATTTATAAATGATTAATTTAGGTGTATAATTTATAAATGATTTATTTAGGTGTATAATTTATAAATGATTTATTTAGGTGTATAATTTATAAATGATTTATTTAGGTGTATAATTTATAAATGATTTATTTAGGTGTATAATTTATAAATGATTTATTTAGGTGTATAATTTATAAATGATTTATTTAGGTGTATAATTTATAAATGATTAATTTAGGTGTATAATTTATACATGATTTATTTAGGTGTATAATTTATAAATGATTTATTTAGGTGTATAATTTATAAATGATTTATTTAGGTGTATAATTTATAAATGATTTATTTAGGTGTATAATTTATAAATGATTTATTTAGGTGTATAATTTATAAATGATTTATTTAGGTGTATAATTTATAAATGATTTATTTAGGTGTATAATTTATAAATGATTTATTTAGGTGTATAATTAGGAAGCAATTTAAATAGAACATCCTGTAAAATATTATCATTTTGTCCATTTAATAAAAAATTTTGGAAGTTCTTTGTACCAATAATTAAGAAACTGAGGTAAATTAATATTTAGTGGGATATTCTTTTTAGAATTTATGTTTCTGTTAACATCCTTCCACAAATCTTTTAATCGGATTTAGGTTTGATGACTAAGCGGGCCACTCCAAAACATCAATCTTGTTAGCATTAAATCACACTTAATCACTTTTGCCATTGTGCTTGGGGGCGTTGTTTAGTTGGAACTTCCCAACAAAAGAGTAGTTTTCTTCCTTGAATTCCATGCAACAGGCCCACGCTACACTTTGAAAGACTGCCCAAAAACACACATTAGTAATCACTTTTACTTGATTATAAAATTGTTTTTATTTAAAGTAAAAACAAAAGTGTTTAAATAAATTTGAAAAATTAAAAAAGAACACTTACATCGTTGTTTATTATTTCGTTTAAATTTAATATTAAGGTGTAAGACCCTAAAAGAAAAATAGAACTGCCCATTTAAACTTTTTAAAAATTCAAAGCTTTGAACTTTTTTGGAAAAAATTTCAAATTTTTTAATTTTGCGAAAAAATGCGCAATAAAGTGTACAAATTAAGTAGATTAAATGTGACAATTTTTGATAAATTAATTATTTATCGAAAATTGTCACTTAACATTTTAGTTAAAAAAAAAAGTGTACATAGTATCAATCAATAGAGTGATACTATTTTTTCTCTAAAAAAATGATTTTTTTTAAAATTAAAATGATAAGAGAAAAAAATTTTCAATAAATAATTTTCTACTTTATTTGTACTCTTAATAGCGTATTTTTTCGTAAACTAAAAACTTATTTTTTATTTTAAAAATTTACTTTAAAACGTTAGATTTTATGTTTTTTAAAAGATTTTTTAAAATAATTAAGTACTTTAAGTATTTATTACAAAATATTTCATTTTTAATTTAATTGAATATTACTGATAGGAAGATGAAATACAAAAAGCAACAACTGCAATGCATCTCTGCAAGAAGAGGCGATTCTACGAATAAAAATGAGGGGGAGGGAGGGTTAATCCTTTAAAAGTACCGACTGGTCCCTTAATAAAAAAAAGTTCTCAAAACCAAAATTTACCCGACTGAATTGTGTAAAACACCCAACTAAATTCGTAGAAAAAAAGCAACTATAACTTTAAATCCACCTTCTTCTCCACACCCCTTCCTCCCGTAAAATCCCCTGCAATAAAGTGATGGCAAAGCAGACGCCGCACCCGGGCTTCCGGTATCCCTATCCTTTTTTCAGCACAATCGTAAATTATTACATAGTATAAAAATGTTTACATTTTTCTTTGTATAAAAAATAAGAACCTTTTCTTTAAGTAGAAACTTTAAAATTTTATAGAGTAAATTTAGGTAAAAATTCATTAAAAGTAAATTTAAAAATAAAGTCGCTACAGTAAATGTTTAAAGTAATTGGACTCCTTTCCTTAAATTAAAAAGCAGACGCTCTATATGGATGACCTTTTGTTTTTTTTTATTAATAAATTAAATACAGCAGTTTTGAAATATAAAAAGTGTAACTCATAATGCAGGGTAACCTAAGTAACTCAGATTTTTACATTTTTAAATCAAAACCATAGCTTCAGGGATTTCGTCCAGAAACAGCACTTGATAAGTTTCATTCATAATATTCGGTACAACACGACAAGCCCGCCAATTGTCTGGAGCAAAATTTGCTTCCATTAATATAGGTTGAACTGAAGTGTGTTCTGCAAAAAAACAACAAAAAAAACAAAAACAATAAATAAACAAAAAATTATGTTAACAGAATAGTTACTAAAATAGTTAGCAGAATGGAAAGTTAGAAAGAAGCAAATAGAGACCGAGAACATGATCTCACTGTTCATAAACTAATTTCTGATATAAGTTATACATTACATGCGCCTAATGTTATGACGTATGACACTGAAACGCGGGAAATAAAGATTGATGATGTCCAGCGTTAGATGTGTGGCGTGTGACGTAGACGGATGTATGGATGTGTGGCGTGACTTGAATAGATAAGAAAAAAAGCGATGGTCTTAAACAGAAATTAGAAACAGTGACTAAATGGGTTTTGACGTAAAGCGCAAAAATCTTCATAAACCGTTCCCCACACCTTTTAAGAAATATGCCTAAGATGTTCTTTTACAATTTAAAGAAAATGTAACTCATAATTTCCGAAAGTAAGTAAACTTTGAAACAACAAAAACTACACATACACAAAAGGTTTATATATAGAAACTGATACGTTTTATTTATATACAGTTTAAAATAAAAATCTAACCTTTATCTTTCCATGTTAATATAACATCAATGCCATAGAATGCACGACACTATAAAATAAGTAAACACTATTTTTAATAACTTAACAAGTCTCTTACTTTTATATGAAATATGTCACACTTATGTGACATGTGACATATGCAAACTATGCTTGTTTGTCAAACTTTAAAATTTTTATAAGTTTTGCAATAAAATGTCCTTTTTTATACTTTGTAAACATCACTTAAATATAAACCTAAATTAAAAATAAAGTTGAAAAAACTTAGTAAGGTTAATTTAAAAAAATAATTTACAATGACACAAGCCTCAAGACAAACTTTTTGGTCAATAAAAGGTTGACCAAAAAAAAAATAGTTTAAAACTTGATGATATAAGTCAAGGTTTTGTCTTACCTCAACAAGTATCTTAGCAAAAAAATCTTAGCTGGAGATAAGACAAGATCAAAATAGGAAGATCATGACAGAAAAACGAGGTCAAATAAGCAATTAAAAGCCTGAAATACAAACAACAGCGACAAACTTGTCTTGATTTACTGCTTAATGAACCAAGCTGTTAGACATACAAAACGAATAGTGAAGTTACATAACAAATCTATTAAATCACTATGCTATCAAAAAAATTCTAGTTTTTAATCATAAAACTTTTTAAGGATGAGTAAAGATTTACGCAATTAAAATGAGTTTTGAAACACAATGAAAATGCAAAACCTTTGGATTGGATTCGTATTAAGAAATCTGTCTATTCAAAATAAAACGTGAAATGGTATATAGTCAAAACTATAAATTTGAAATCTAACCCAAGACTTTAAAGTTCATAACTCACAAGATTCATGATTTAATGATGATTGGGTGATAAATATAAATATTTGTTTAATATTTGCATAAATACGAATGTAAACTACAACTACTACATTGTATAAAAAGTCACGCCAAATTTTTTCTACCAAAATGTTTCAACTTCATGCCAGTTTTAAACATCTACAAAGAAATGCTAAAAGCTGCACGACCAATCAAAGTTTAGCAGCACTTATGAATGTCACAGAGAGTATATTATGGCTAAAATATCATGCTATAATAATAAGACTTTTATCATTAGACTTCCGTTCTACGCGTAAAAAAATCGCATGACAATTAAAACTTATAAGTGGTTATCATTGTGTTACTAAAATGCCTAAAATAATTAAGACTTCATATTTATTAGTATATATATATATATATATATATATATATATATATATATATATATATATATATATATATATATATATATATATATATATATATATATATATATATATATATTATACATTTTGTTAAAACAAAAGTAAAAATAATTGACAAAATGCAATCATAGATTGTCAGATTACAGTTAGTTATTGTGAAGGAAAGCTGCTATAGCAACATTGGAGCCTATCGAGGCTCGCTTTGAATCTATTGACAGCCAGAGAATCTATTGCGGTTGTTAAAAAAAGTTAAAATGAGCTAAATTGTTGCTATATTTTTCACGGTGAAGTCTCACTGTGATTTGCTCTTGGCAGAATTGTGATAAGAGGAAAGTGCCAATTGACTATGTTGATGTTAATATCAATCTTATATTTTTGAATAAGGCCACCTCGTTTTGTGATGGTTGATTAGAGAAGTTATGCCTAGTTGCAAACATCTGGACTTGTAGTCTAACTTTTTCAGTTTGTCTGGTATCTCAGTGGCTCCGCTCTGTATTAGCTCAATAAGTTTTTCATCCACCACCAAATGAGGGTTCCACGCTGGAACTGTGAACTCAAGTAAAGAACAGACATAGGTGGAATAAAGTTGCTTTCATAAGGAAGCATCATGAGATTGGAAAATGTGTTTTAGGATACCTTGTATTTGATTTGCTTTACATGAGGTAATGATGGATTAGGTTTTTACCTTTAGATCATTGGTAATTTGTATTCCCAAGTCACATTCAGATGTGGTTGCTTTCAATGAACTTTCAAATAAAAAATTAAAATTGTTATTGAACATAGGCCTGATTTCTCCATCAAGTAGTCAAAGTGAGTGAATTTTTTTTGGCCAAAGTGCATTACTTTACATTTCTTTATATTTAGCTCCATGAGCCAAGACTTGGTCCAATATACAATTTGGTCAATATCTGCATGGAGTTGAAGTTTGAGCAGCAAGTGACAATACCCAAAATTTTAGTGTCATCCGCTAGATCTTACAACTGTTTTCTTTGCTTATTACATCTGGCAGATCGTTGATGAAAATGACAAATAAATTGGTCCCAAGACTGATCCTTGCGGAACCCCACTTGTCACAGGTAACCAATTTGATTGGGTGTCACCAAAAATAACTTATTAAGATCTGCTGAGTAAAAAATTTTTTATCCATCTGAGAAGATTCCCTTCAATTCCATACATTATAGGTTTATAAAGATGATGGTGTGATGTGGCACTTTGTCAAATGTTTTGGCAAAAGCCAGGAATATGATGTCAACTGGTAGTTTTCTCGCCATATTACCAGTAAAGAAGTATTAGCTATTGTAATTTTGTTGGAACTAATGATCTCACTTGAAATAGCAATTCACATAGTTGAGATCTGATTTGTTACAGAGCATTTACTATTTATGTATAAAAATAGTCTTGAAAAGGTTTTCAGCAAAGAACAACTTTTTTTGACAAACTTTCTAGTTTCTCTATATTGCTTGACCAGGGATGTTTTATATATATATATATATATATATATATATATATATATATATATATATATATATATATATATATATATATATATATATATATATATATATGTATAATATATATATATATATATATATATAGTTGTATATATATATGTATATATATATATATATATATATATATATATATATACATATATATATATATATATATATATATATATATATATAAATATATATATATATATATATATGTATATATATATATAGTTGTATATATATATGTATATATATATATATATTTATATATATATACATACATTTATATATATATATATATATATATATACACATATATTATATATAATATATGTATATATATATATATACATATATTATATATATATATATATACATATATATAATATATATATATATATATATATATATATATATATATATATATATATATATATATATATATATATATATATATATATATATATATATATATATATGGGTATATATATATATACATATATATATATATATATATTAACATATATATAAATATATAAGCGTATATATACATAATATATATATATATATATATATATATATATATATATATATATATATATATATATATATATATATATATATATATATGTACATATATATATATTTATATATATATGTATATATATATATATATATATATATATATATATATGTATATATATATACATATATACATATACATATATATATATATATATATATATATATATATATATATATATATATATATATATATATATATATATATATATATATATATGTATATGTATATTTATATATATATATATATATATTTATATATATATGTATATATATATATATATATATATATATATATATATATATATATATGTATATATATATATTTATACATATATACATATACATATATATATATATATATATATATATATATATATATATATATATATATATATATATATATATATATATATATATATATATATATATATATATATATATATATATATATATATATATATATATATATATATATAGGGGATACTTAACCTTTATGGGAGGTACACAAGAATCATGGGAAAATTAAATGTATTGCATTTTTAGCTAGCAAAATTATAAGACCTAGAAATGGAACAATTTTCTGCAAGTGTCAAAGTTGATAGATAATCAAAGCAAAGATTGTAAAGAAAAGGCAGCAGTTGCTGCATTAACAATTTTTTTGTAAGTTTTGATTTTGATTTTTTTTTTAAACATCTTTGCTTCTGACAAGGAAGACATGCAACCACTAATTGGAGTTGGAAGTTACTGGATGAGAAAAGATGAAGAAAAGATGAATTTAATTATTCCTTTATCAACATTATATGATAGCTTTAGGATTTTAGTAGAAACATTGAATTTAGTTAAGTTTATTATTTTAAACATAAGATTTCATATACTCATATGTCATATATTCTTTTCAGAATATATGACAAGAGCAAGTTCTCAGAAAAGAATACTGATAGATAAAGAAAATATAAAATTAACTGTGAAAAATGTTTTAGAAAGTAAAAGTATTTGTGGAGCTGCTGAAGTAAAATTTTAATCTCTCTCAAAAAATATGTACAAAAAAAAGAAAAATTCTACTGGCGAAATTCATAATTCAGACAGTCATAATTATTTTCTAGTAAAGAAGAGAAAGACCTAGTTGACTAATTGAAAATGATAAGTAGACTTTATCATGGATAAGCCCCCAAAACAGTAAGACAACGTACATACCAATATGCATGTGCTATTGCCTTCAACAGGAAAGTTTTATTAGGATAAAGAAAGATTTATTATCATTAGTTTTATTATTACAATAATAGTCATTAGTACAATATCGGTCCAGAGCAGGTTAGGAACTATAGCTTAATAGCTTGCAAAGATATCAAGCAAGTTTAAAGTGTCTTCAGGACACTTAAAACACGCTTGATACTTTTTCATTGATCAAAAACTGGAAGCAAAAATAGTAGATTGTGGACCACCAGGAACAGAGGGAGCTTTGCACCCTAGTTTTAATTATAATAAATCATGTAAGATGCAGCAAGGATTCTACGAGACTTATTATTTTTTATAATCATAAATCACATCTAACAGTTGTACCAATATATTTTTGTAAAGATAATAGAATTCATGTTTCGAGTACCTCATGCATCTCAAAAACTACAACTTTTAGACCGCATAATAATATGGACAATGAAATTATATTATAACAAAGCATTTGATAACTGGAGGGTCTCTCATTCTGGGCTTCCACTTACTATATAGAATTTAGATTTGGCTAAAAAAATGCAAAGTCTTGTGAAAAGTATTGTGATATTTTGATATTTTGAAACTGTAAAACTTGAGGTCTAGACTAAAAACACCTAATCAATTTAAAATTTATTATTAACATTTGATGATGGTCTTTTTTAAAACAAATAACATATATCTTTTATTTATTTATTCAACTATAACGCACCACACTTAATTTCTTTAATAGGGGCATGAAAAATAAGGCTTGGTGACATGCTACACGATTATTTTAGATGTGCCGTGACAAATAAAAAATATCATACCAAACTAAATTTAAAAAAAATCATGTGACTGCTTTAATTATAAATGTCTGGCCTTTATTTAAAAGTCGTGTGTTAAAATTGGCTTTGTGACAGCAGTTTCATTAGAAAATTTGGCGCGATTATTTTTTACAGTGTACTACCTAATTGCTATAATATATATATTTTTATTAATTGCTTTAATATATATATATTTTTAATTTATATATATAGTAGAATATATATATATATATATATATATATATATATATATATATATATATATATATATATATATATATATATATATATATATAGTTTATGTAGCAGCACTCCCTTGCGAGTCAGGCTATTTGTTAGTCGATGTAGCAGCACTCTGTTGCGAGTCAGGCTATTTGTCAGTCGATGTAGCAGCACTCCATTGGGAATCAGGCTATAAGATAATCGATGTAGCAACACTCCGAGCATGTTTTAAAAATATATTTTAATAAAGCAACAACAAAAACACCATTAGTTTAAAAAAAACTTTCTAGTCATTATTATTGCGGTTTTTTTAAAAAATATTAAAATTTAATGTACTTCCGCATTAATTTAATACTTACTTTGACACTTTGTGACAATAAAATGTAATTGTCGAAGTAGCAAAATTGTAGTCAAGAGACTTTTTTTACATTAAAAGTCTCTTTCAACTACACTATATATATACATATATATATATACATATATATATATACATATATATATATATATATATATATATATATATATATATATATATATAAATATATATATATATATATATATATATATATATATATATATATATATATATTTGTATATATTATATGATACTATTATATATTATATATAATATATTATTATGTTAAGTATAACATTTTACATAAACTCTTTGATTATTACTATTTATTTATTTTAGAATTGTTTCATTCATTTTCTTTATTATTCTTTTTTATATTTATCATAAGGATTAAAAAATATAAAATAAATAAATAAAAATATAAAGTAAATAATGAAATAAAATTCTTTATAAATGTTTAACAGCACACTCTTAACCTGTTTCATTCTACCAAGACCTTTAGGAGGTGGCAATGCAGATGCACCATCAATTAATTCACGCATGCAACGATGTATATCTTTCTAAAAAAAATAGCAAAAATGAAGTTTATAATATTTTACGCAATAAAAAATATAGTTATAAAAATAATATCAATAATAATAATAATATAATAGTAATGTATAAAAACAATAACAATATACAATAATAATAACAATAACAAGTACCTAACAAGTAAATATTAGTGCTAACATTAAAAATAAGAAATCATAAAAACAACCTTATTAATAATAAAACGAAATCCCTTACTACTATCTCACTCCATGTAAGTTGAGGGTACATTTTTGTAAACTGAGCAATCATATCTTCATGGTGTACCTTAACCAAAAAAGGGGTGATAAATAAATATAATTATGGTAAAACAATAAATTTCAACTTTTATTTGATTTTTAAAATAAAATTAAATAAAACATGTTTAATTTTTTAACTTATTTCATATAACTTTCAAAAATAAATAAACATGTTACAAACATATAAATGACCAAGTTGCATAACTAATACACAGATATATATATATATATATATATATATATATATATATATATATATATATATATATATATATATATATATATATATATATATATATACAAGGTATGTTCAAAAATTAAAGTGACTTTGTATTCTTAAGAAAAAATATTTATTTATTTTGTCCCCTTCAAAGTAATACCCCTCAGATACAATACACTTATGCCAACGGTTTTTCCAATCCTCAAAGCACTTCTCATAAGCACTTTTCGGTATAGCCTTGAGCTCTTCCAGCGATGCAGTCTTTATCTCTTCAATCGTTGCAAATCTCCGTCCTTTTTTATGTTTATACCACCTGTCTTTTTCTCAGTAAACCCAATGTAATAATATTATTTTTCTTCTTGGTGAGTTTTTACATTGCAAATATAAGGTTTTTTGTCATTTTCCATTGAGTGGGCATAAGGTGGTTTGTTGACAACTGCATTTTCACACACTCACACACACATATCTCTTTTTTTGTTTTTGCAGCAAAAACAAAAAAAGAGATAACATACTTTTATAATTTTTTTTTTCTAAAAACAATTTTTCTTCTAGTGATGATTTATAAAAATCATCACATTACCACTAGAAGAAAAATGCAGAATTCCACTCCATTTTCACTGGATAATTTCTTAAAGTAAGAGTCACAGGGAGAAAAGAACAAAATAATGGAATACTCTATTCATCATGCTCTTATTAGCATTACTGAATTGATTCATATTGTAATTGATAATCATGTTGACCATAAGATTCTAATTAAAAAAAATCTTGTACTATTATGGTAACAATGCATGGTTATGAATGGTTTTTATTCCAAATTGTATTCAGTTTGATTTGATTAATAGATTTGATGGATTCTCAAATAAAGTTAATAAATATGGTGTCCCTGTGCTTACTTGTACTATTATGGTAACAATGCATGGCTATGAATGGTTTTTATTCCAAATTGTATTCAGTTTAATTTGATTAATGGATTTGATGGATTCTCAAATAAAGTTAATAAATATGGTGTCCCTGTGCTTACTTGTACTATTATGGTAACAATGCAGGCTATGAATGGTTTTTATTCCATATTGTATTCAGTTCGATTTGATTAATGGATTTGATGGATTCTCAAATAAAGTTAATAAATATGGTGTCCCTGTGCTTACTGTTTTTAATCTGATTGTACAATGTCAAACTTAGGGCTGCTAATGCTAATACTCATTCAAACATGTTTTGCCACGAAACTATTTAAATGCCAACACTAGTGAATATCGATGAGGAGAAAAAGCTTTTTGTTGAATATATTAACAATATTTCTCACTCTATTAGTAATTTTATCGTTTATTTTGCTGACAACACCAATCTCAATAAATCATCACTCTTAGAAATTTGTAAAAAAGTTCAGATCGCTATGATATAAGTCAATGGCTGAATGGTAATCTTATTTCTATAAATATCAATAAAAACTGAATTATTTTTACCCTTCAAAAAAAAAAAAGGATTGATATTGTATATTTTCAAATGCATAAGTATCTCAGATTATTTCTTTTCATCTCTGGTTACTTCTTTTCATCTCTGGTTACTTCTTTACATATCAGATTATATTTTTACATCTTCTTTACATCTATTAAAAGACTTAATACAAGTTTTGGATATTACTTGGGATCTTTATTCTTGAGGCACAAAATTTTGCAACTTGTATTTCACATTCAGCATCACTTTTTTTATAAAAGATAGCGTATCTTTTTTTCTAAAGCTTCATTTAGAATTTTTTTTTTTGATATTAATTTGATCTAACCACATAGATGTGTTTGGTTATCAAAAAAACGCTTTTCTAGTATTGTATACTAGACACTAAATTTAAATATCTAATTAACTCTTTAAAAATGCATTTTTAACAAAAAATTAGTACCATCATAGTACTCATAATCAAAACAGGACATACATACTATGGTACAAAATATAATATAGTAACATATTTTATAACTTGCGATATAGGGGGTAGTCACCAAAGAGAGAAATTAAAGACAAATTCTTATAAAAATGAAATTAATAATAGCTTTAATTTTTTTTCCTAAAAATAGTAGAACATTTACTTAGACCTTTTTTTATTATATTTATAAAATACTTTGTATTTTAAAACAATGTTGCCATTTTTTAAATAATATTTGCTGGAAAAAATATTTGTCACTAAGATCACAAATCTTGTATTTAATTTGATAAAATAAATTTTTAAAATTTAAATTCAACAAAAAAATTATAAGTTTTCCATAAATATAATTTAAATTTCATTAAACTTTACAAAATTTTGACTATGTCCATTCTAAACAATTCATGACCATGCCCATTCTAAACAATTTTTCTTTCCAAAAAGTATAAAAATATTTTGAAAACTTTTTTGTTTATTCAACAACAGGACAAAAAAACAATTTTTACTTACATCATGTAATTTCATTTCTTTACCATACATATTTGTCCAATGTCGCTCATACTCTGTGAAATTATTTAGTTCAAATGGTCTGTAAACAAATAAATGGTCTATACACAAATAAATGGTCTATACACAAATAAATGGTCTATACACAAATAAATGGTCTATACACAAATAAATGGTCTATAAACAAATAAATGGTTTATAAACAAATAAATGATCTATATGCAAACAAATGGTCTATACACAAATAAATGGTTTAAGACAATCGAAAACCATTTTCGAAAATTTTTTTGAAAATAGTTTTTGATTTAGTTTTAAAATGTCTTACTTATTTCCAAACCGTGGATACATAACTTTATGAGCAAAAGCAACAGTTGGATTGATACTTCGAACATAAAGTTGAAACCTGAATTCAAACTTTACCCAACAATCTAAGTCTGGTCTGTAGAAAAGTACAGGATCTTTAACATAATGACAACACACCTAACAAAAGGACAGGATCTTTAACATAATGACAACACACCTAACAAAATTTTAAACTAATTTAAACAAAAGCGCATTAAAATTAATAAAAAAGAGTAGAAAACATTTATCCATTTAACCTTTGGACCACTTTCTGATAATCGAATTATCTGATCTAAGTTATTAGTTACAGTGTGACCAATCGATCTTGCTAAGTTCCAAGGTTTGATAATCCAAACATTATATTCGTTTCTAAAGATTAAATGTTTCTGAGTAGCTATAGTAATAAAAAGTAAAGTATAATATTAAAAACAATAAAAAATAAAACAAAAATTTAAATTAAAAATTGAAACAAAATTAAAAACCTAGTTTCTCTTTGTTTAAATTCTTTGATAAACTGTGGCAGTTCTGAATATAAATTAAAAGTCATTGGCAGCCACTTTGGACCTCTGTTTTTTAACATTTCATCAGGGATAACATCATGCTTATATATAGCAAAACATTGCGCAGACTCAGCAAACAAATCTTTTACAGTAAGTACAACTTCATTTGGAAATTGATTAACCATAACATGAGGATTATTGGAAATATATCTAATAATAAAGAAACATAATTAAAAGAAAAAGAAAAAGTTTTGAACAATACAATTATTATAATTCTATATGAATATCATAATAATTGGTTATTCAAATAGTGTAATACAACTATTTGTTTTATTAATTTTAAGATTTATATAGAGTAGAGTTTTGTACTTTGAGTTTTACCTTGGGGTAAACTGCTTTGCTATGTTATCTGTGCACGGCATAACAAATTAACCTGGTTCTTTATTCAAATAAAAAACTTATTAGTTAGGGGTAACTGTAAAGTAACTGTCAACTATTCAATGAGCTTTGAATTCAGTGAGCTTTGCAGCTGAATAGATGCTAAACTATTAAAGGAAAATCTGTCATATGAAACACAACTACTTGGTTTTACTCTTTTATAACCAGAAACACAAAAAGCGAATTGTCTCACATGCACACTGGATTAAGTTGAAGATGGTTTGTTTAGAAATCTTTGTCTTTTAGGTGGTTCAGGGTAAGTTTTTTCTGTAAGATTAATGTACTAAACAAATTTGAGCATTTCAGTTAACATTTTGTTTTGACATTAACTGCGTAACTTTTGCTACAAATTGAATACAACTATATGTTACAAATTAAATGCTCTCTCTCTTTCTCTCTCACTCTCTCTCTCTCTCTCTCTCTCTCTCTCTATATATATATATATATATATATATATATATATATATATATATATATATATATATATATATATATATATGTATCACAAGTATATACATAGCAAATTAAAGTAAATACAAGTGGTTCTTGAGGCTGGTGTCAATAATAATCTGTAAATAGTTTATATATATATATATATATATTATATATATATATATATATATATATATATATATATATATATATATATATATACACACACACAGGGACATATCCAGGTCGATTTTGATACTGATATACCGGTATGGGCCCCCAAATTTTAGCCCAAACTCAATTTAAAACAATTTTATATTAGCATTTGTAATGACATAAATGTCAATTAGAAAAACCAACTTTTGAAAAACGACTTTTAAAACACATTATAAATGTATTTTAAGCCAACCAGAATGCTTATTTTCACATTGATGAAATTGTAAAACGCACGCTTTGATTGGATTAAAATACGAAACGCTTAGCATTTTAAATAACATTTTAAAAATGGTTGAGTTTCTCCTCCACTTACGTTTTCATAACATAATTTTCAAAGCAATTAAACTATATGAGCTTTAAACTTTTTCATTTCAAATAACAGTTAAATTGTATTAAAAAATTTTTTAATTATAAAACAAAGAAAAAATTTTAAAACATAATAACATTATAATAATCGCACCAAAAAATTTGATTTGAAAAGTAAGAGTAGAACTAGAAAAAAAAAGTTATTAATTTTTGAATGAAGTAAATAAAATTTCGAATGAATTGACCTTGTTATGCAATAAATACGCTATGTAATAAATCTAATGTAAAAAAGTTTATATAAAAGAAACATACAAATATTGTTTATTAAATGTTATAGCTATTGCTTGCAGGGCCGCCGAAAGAGAGAGAGAGAGGGGGGGGGGGCACTGGGACAGTGCCCCTCCCCTCTCTCTTTAGGCAGCCCTATAGGGAAATAGGGAAAATTAGATAAATAAGGGTGCCAATCAAGATAGCTGTCCCAGGCGATGTGACAGCTCTTGGCGGCCTTGATCGCTTGCTTATGAAATCATACTCTTTATATTTATAACTATTAATATTAAATATTTTTAATTAAATAATTTAATTTAATAATTTTAATTCAATAACTTAATATTAATTATAATTTATAATTAGTAAGCGAATAAAGTAAATGAAAAACAGCGGGAAATCGATGTTGGAGTTGAACCCATCATTTTGTTATAAATGTAACATTATATTTTTTAAATACTTAAATTTTTATTAAAAAAAACATAAAGTACTAGTGTGAGTTATATTATATATAAATAATTATATTTAAATTTGTGTTTAAAAAAAAAAAAAAAAGGGTCCTCTTAAGGTAGACAGGATTTTTAGATCGGTATACCCCAAAAATTTCTGGATATGTTACTGATATATATATACATTAATTTTTGTTTTTTCTTTTTCTGAAAATTTAAAGTACCCATTTTAAAAATTAAAATTATTTTCCTAACATATTTAAAAGTATATTAGGAAATTACAAATTACTATCTGTTGTATATACATACATAAAAAAAATATAAACATACTCAAAATCTTTAAAATGATCAACTGAATAGATAATATCAGCATTTTTCATATCATCTACAAACTCAAAACGTGGATCAGTCAAATGCTCAATACTAAATTTATCATTTGTCCAGACCTTATAAACACTTCTTGGTGTTGAATCTTTTATTTCTAAATATTTTTACAATAAACAATAGATATAGAAGATTAAGAAAGCAGAGGAAACAAATTTAAAAAAAAAAAAGTTTGAAGAAAGTGATCATATAAATATGGGTATATAAAATGCCATATTTATATGATCACTTATATATTATAAGTGATCATATAAATATGGGTATATAAACATTTTACTACAAAATTATACAAAAAAATAAATATATATATAATTATACAACTTAAGATTTTGTATTAATTGAAGTATTTAATTTAACATATAAAGAACAAGGTACATTTAAGTTTTCTAAAAACAATTAAAAGACTAAAGAAGAATTATTATAATTAAAGAATAAAAATCACAGATATGCTACGTTTAAGATTTAGAAAAAAATGAATAATAATAAAAAAAAAATTTTAAAAAGCAGTAGAACATTTTTTTTTCATTATAACTTTATTCAATAATTTCTTCAAATGTGTCAATAAAGTATTTTAAAAAAAACAATCATTTGAAGAAGCTACTAACCATTTATTATCTTTAAAATAAAATGGTATAGAACAGCATTACTTCAATTCTTTAAATTTGTTTAAAACCGTTTTTTATATATTCAATTATTTATTTATTCTTTCTTTTGTAAGCAATAATAACAGATATTTCAGCTATATCATAAATTAAAAAATTTCAAAAACAATTTTATGAACTAGTTAAATTTTGCGATAGAGAATTGCAATTTTTTAAATTTAAAAATTTTTATTTTAAAAAGTATATTGGAAAAAAATTATGAAAAAAACACTCTTAATACCTTCCCCATTGTAATTAGATAATTTTTCATCACATCGACAACTTTGTTCTAAGGAGTTGCTAAGCAACTTTTCAATCCATTGATCTTTAACATTGTCAATGTTAAGTCTATCTTTAAACCATGGATACAATCGTGCATCTCTGTATTCAGGGGTTTTTGCATCAGGTGCAAAGTCTCTGGTCACTTCGTCTAAAATAATATTCACAAAACTACATTATTTCATTACTTAAAAGTCACTAAATATTATTTTACTTTTAAAAAAAAATGATCAGTTTAGCAAATTCAAAAAAAATGACATTAAAAAAATCCTTAACATTAAGCTTTAATTTAAACATTTAAGTTTAATTATGCAATATACAAGTTTAAATACACAATATTTGATTTTATAGCCTATGTAAATTGCTTAAGTATATTTAATAAGAAAAATTATTAACAAAAAATTAATGTTAGTTTGAAAAGAAGAGGCCTAATTTGATATACTTGATATATGAAACTTTTTTTTTAACTAATATTGAAACCCACTATGAACTCTAATATATGAATCTTAATATTATATTAAACTCTATATGTATTCAAGGTTTTAACAATGTTTGGGTTTATAGTTTTCTTCTAGTTTATGCTGAGTTTATTTATGACTTTATTTTTTATACTTTTAATATTTTTCTTTTTTTAATGTTAATTCACCTGAATGAAGGCTACTATAGTTGAGGAGGCAATTTTAATTATGGTTACAATCTTATAGCCTCTCAACTTTATAACTGCAAAACACGAACCTTGACAAACAAGGCTGCTGCACAAAGAAACAAGTTGAGGGTGGTACTACCAGGAATGCAGCTGGGAACAAACTTTTTTTGGAAACTTTCTCAGTTTTTAGGTGAGTTCTTATAATGCCATTTTCTTGCCAATTTCCAAGCATTAACCTGTTTTGCAGATTAAGACTAAGTAATTTTATGATGATACTACCACTAGATGAATTACCATCCAAGGTAATCCAAATTACCATCACAATGGTAATTTGGATGGTAAACCCAAATTACCATCACAATTAAATTATATGTTAAAGTTTTCCGAGATAAGTTACTTTCACCAATACTAAGGAGTATCATACAGAATACTATATACTTAATACATTACTTTATACAGAATACTATATATAATTACTAAATACAGAATTTGACTGGATTTAGGATTTCTATAAAATTTGTTCAAAAAAAAACAACCTTTTTTTTTCGATCTGATAAAATCTTTTTACAACCTGTACATTAAATTACAATTGCAACCATCAACTTCAACTACAACCTTCAATTACAACTACAACCTTCAATTACAACTACAACATTCAATTACAACTACAACCTTCAATTACAACTACAACCTACAAATACAACTACAACCTTTAATTACAACTACAACTTTCAATTACAACTACAACCTTCAATTACAACTACAACATTCAATTACAACTACAACCTTCAATTACAACTACAACCTTCAATTACAACTACAACATTCAATTACAACTACAACCTTCAATTACAACTACAACCTTCAATTACAACTACAACCTTCAATTACAATTACAACTTTTAATTACAACTACAACCTTCAATTACAACTACAATCTTCAATTACAACTACCACATTCAATTACAACTACAACCTTCAATTACAACTACAACCTTCAATTACAACTACAACTTTCAATTACAACTACAACCTTTAACTATAATCCATAAATACAACCTGAATATTACAAATGCAACTTATAACTACAACCTTAAATTACAACAACCTACAACTCCAACCATTAACTACAACATACAATTACAACATACAATTCAGAACATACAACTGCAACATGTGACTAAAACTATAGACTACAACTACTATAAGCTACAAAAAAAAAAAAAAAAGAAATAAAAAAAAAAATACATTTAAACAGTTCTCATAGAAACATTTACTAAAATAAGTTTTTAATATTATAAAAAGAAAAAAAAAGCCATTTTAAAACAGCAACTATATATAAAAATGTAACAATAACTGTTAAATATGTGTTATATGAAACTTATGATTTTGCAAATGAGAATGCATATAATATAGTGGCAAGAAGTTACAAAAATAATAAAAAATATACAAAATAACCATCAAGACAACAATTTATAGAGAAAGCAAAAAACAATAACAATATAGCTAGAGAAGTGACCCGCTAGCAAAAATTAAAAACACAGCCTATCTATTGCAATAAAAATTTGGTTAAAATTTATCAAAATTATATTTAATAATTTAATTAATTAGCCATTTAATAAAACCTGTTTGTATCTTTTAAAAATGTACCAACTATTAATTGTAGGAATTCTATTTAATTTTATTAGGAACTATATTAATACACCTTAATTGTTAAATCTCTAACTTATACTTCCTTTAACTTATTTTTTTATCACTTAAAAACTTAATAACTACAAATATTTATTACTTTGAGGTTGGCGCTCCAATATATTATGCTGATTTTAATCCACCTTTTGAAAATAAGAAAAGGAAAAGAACAATTATGGAAAAATTAAATTATAACTAATACCCTTCATTTAAAGATATTGCCTGCCCAAACCTAAACCCCTAGATGTACTGAAAATCAAATTATGGGTATCAACAATCATTTTTGAGTACAGTAATATCTTATTACTAAAAAGATTTGTAATAACAAAAACTTCACAAAAAATATTTAATATAAAACAAAACATATAATAAAAATGTACCTCCACATAAAAGATCTTTAATAGGAAAGATAACCATATAGGATGTTGCTGTGTTTTGAAAATAAAAAAAACGAAATGCAAAACTTGGATCATCAGAATGTCTAACACGTGAACCGAATTCATCCATTACAAACCAAAGTGGAACATAATCTTTGTCATCGTCCATGGTTATTTCAGTCTGTTAAAAAATAAACTAAAAATTTAAAACAAAATAAAAAGTACAATGAAAAAGAAATATAAAATGACTTATAAAGGTATGGGGCTTCTACAATAAAAAAAATAACAAAGTGGGTAAAAAGAAGGAAAAAAAGAATATATTCTAAACTAAACAAATAAGACTGCATATAAATTTTTTAATATACCAAAGTTCAAAAACAGAATACGAAGAAGCACTTAAACAAAACGGTTTTAAAAACTTTAACTTAAAGTACAACCCAAAAAATAAGACACCTCCCAAAAGAAAAAGAAATATAATTTGGTTTAACCCACCCTACAATAAAAGCGTCTCCACTAATGTTGGCCAAATCTTTTTGCAATTAATAGATAAACATTTCCCACCTTCAAATCCATTACATAAACTATTCAATCGAAACACTACAAAAGTTAGCTACAGCTGCTCAAACAACATTTCAAAAATTATAAAAAGCCACAACAAAAAAATAAATTTAATTAACACCACTGAAAATCTCCCTTGCAATTGCAAGCAAAAAGAAATCTGCCCGCTGAATAAAAATTGTAGAACGACAAACATCATTTACAAATGTATAACATCTTCGCCAAACACTCCCAGCAAAGCATACATTGGTTTATCAGAAGGAGTGTGGAAAAAGAGGTATGCAAACCACAAGCAATCATTTTCAAATAAGAAACTTTCAAATGCAACCACTCTCTCAAAACATATATGGGAAACTTGAGAAAAACTGAAAGAAACAACAGAATTAACTTGGTCTATCCTGAAAAAAGCCCCCGCCTACAACAATGAAACAAAAAAATGTTTACTATGTTTATATGAAAAACTGATTATTTTGCTTTATAAAAATGCTGAAGAGCTACTCAATAAAAAAACAGAGTTAATCTCCAAGTGTCGTCACGAAAATAAATTTCTATTGAGCAACCACAAACCTGAAGATTAAATACACGCGGTCGTAACAATAAAAAAAAGTTTTTTCTGTATAGTTTTAATTGTATATAATTTTTAAACGAACAAACTATATTTGTATTTCACCTGATGATTGCAACAGCATGAAACTTAAAGTTGTGAAAATCACATAGTTTTATTTTCTACTATATATATATTATAGCTCTGACTTTAGTTTATCGAGCACTTTCTTGATAGTATATGCACAAAATAGCATCACTACATATATATATATATATATATATATATATATATATATATATATATATATATATATATATATATATATATATATATATATATATATATATATATATATATACATACAGTGAGCAAAAAAATTATCTGTCCACACATCAAATTAAAAGAAAAAATTCAATAAAAAAATTAATATTCAAAATAAAACGAAAAAACAAAAAATTAAATAATCTAAAAAATAACAAAAAATAGATATTATATCAATTATGCAACATTTTATTGAAACATACAAAGATCAATGCAAAAAAATTATCCGTCCAGAACAAAAAAATTATCCGTCCAGAACAAAAAAATTTATTCTAAAAATTAATTTTATTTTAATTAGTATTTTGTCGGCCCTCCCTTTGCTTTAACGCCTATGCATAGAATTAACTAAATTTTCTGTTACATCACAGCCAACTCCCTCCCATGCCTCCCGTATTATACTTTTCAATTTATTTTGTTTGATGGGTTCTATTTTGAATTTTTCTTTCTAAAATAGCCCATAAATGTTCAATTGGGTTTAAATCCGGAGATTGAGCAACCCATTCTAATTATTTATGCCACTTTCAGCCAAAAAAGCGGTAATCGAACGCACTGTATGCTTGAGATCGTTGTCTTGTTAGAACAAGACATCGCCTCCCAAGCCCAATTTATTGCGTGATGGCCCTATATTATCACTAGTCATATATACATTCTTTCATCAATAAATTGTAAAGTTCCCAATTCCACAGCATTCATGCACCCCCACATCATCACATTGCCACCACCGTGTTTGACATTTTGTTTCAAACACATTACTTTAAGTTCTTCTTTCGGCGTTCTCCACACTTTCCCTACTCCATCACACCCGAACATGTTAAATTTACTTTCATCCGACCATAGGACGCTATTCCAAAAGTTTTTAGGGCGATCCACATACTTTTTAGCCCATTTTAGATACAACTTTCTATTTTTGTTGCTGATGAAAGCTTGTGGTGTTTGTCCATGTAAATTTGATTCATGGAGGCGATTCCGGACAGTTTGTGGAGTAATTTCGACTCCTTTTTCTTCTTTCAGGTCATTTGAGACTTTCACCGCCAATAATTTTCTTTTGACGCATCCCACCATTTCCCGGTCAGTTATTTCATCCATTTTTCTCTTTCTTCCTCTCCCTTCGATATTAGTTATTTTTCTGGTGCTTTTGAACTTATTAATAATGTATGGCACCAATGTTCTTGGCATTTTCAATATTCCTGCAATTCCTCGTTGACTTTTCCTATCTCGATGAAGCGTTTAAACATTCGAACGGAGGTCATCCGAATATTCGCTGGTTTTTCTGTTTGGCGTAGAAATATTTCCATTTTTCTAAATTTGTAATAAAAATAATATAATAATAATAACAATAATAATAATACATATAATATTCAATGTTTGAAACATATTAATTAAATAAACTTACCTTAATTTAATTTTAAATTAAGTGGACGGATAATTTTTTTGCTTACTATCTGTTTAATTTTTATTTTTATTGATTTTTTTTTTTTAATTATATTTTGCGAAAATAGTGATATATGTTATTTTAAAGCTTATTTTTTGCTCTATCTGTTGGTATTTATTTCAATTTTTATTTTTTTAAAGAAAAGAAATATTTGATAAAATTCAATTCCTGAATAGACAGATAATTTTTTTGCTCACTGTATATATATATATATATATATATATATATATATATATATATATATATATATATATATATATATATATATATATATATATATATATATATATATATATATATATATGAAAATAGGTGTATATACATATACACAAATAAAAATACGCATGGATGTGAATAAATACATACACTTTTGGATTTATTTTAGCAGTTTACTTGTGCATAAACACGCACTTACTTTTGCATATTTAAGTTTAATTTGTTTTAATATATTTAAATCCACAAACTATAGCAGATTTACATATATTAGAAAAGACATGTCCTGTACGTATAATTTGAAGTTTAATTTAAAATTTGATTAAATAAAAAATTTATTAGACAAAGAAGTTTTATTACATTTCTATTTTTAGAGACATTAGAATTTTTCCCTTTGCTTATCTTGTAAATTTTAATTATTTTTATTTTTTGTTTTGTAGTTTTTTGTCAACAATTAAAGAGCCATGAAACTTAAAGTTTTATGTTCAATAAATTATCTCAAATAAATTATTATTAAATTAAATAACTATAATAGTTCTTGAATTATGTAATTAATAATTATAATCAGTAATAAATAATAATTATAACCAGTAATAATAACTATAATAATAATACCTACAATGTGCTATAAATAATATGGCTAAGGAATATTTAATAAAAGCTCCTACAAAATCAAATCAAATATGTTTTATTTATTTTAAACATAACAAGTCACATAATAATTCAAAGAATTCACCTTGGTCTTTTTCATTGTATATGTCATGTTATATCTAAAAGGAAATTTTTTGAATTAGCCTCACAAGATCCTAATATATATATATATATATATATATATATATATATATATATATATATATATATATATATATATATATATATATATATATATATATATATATATATATATATCTTCCATCAGCATTAAATATTTAAATGATGACAGACCTCAATTGTTCTTCACAACTTGAATTAAGTGATTTGATCCGAGATCTAAAGCTGATTAAAGATCATAGTGCAAGCGTCAAGATTAAAAGAAAACTTGTTACAAAAAAGTGTTAAAATACCACTTTATCGTAAACATTTACAAAAGGTTTTTTTCAAATAGAAAATGTTCAAATCAAAATGTTTCAAATCAAAATGGAAAATTTTATTGCTGTGACATTGACGCTTTATTTCAATTCTTTGAACAGAAACAAAATTCTACTGAACAGAAACAAAATTCTACTAAACAGAAACACAATTCTACTAAACAGAAACACAATCCCACTAAACAGGAACAAAATTCTACTAAATGGGACCTTTTAATTGATGCCTTAAAAACAAGTGTCAAAGCTAAATATTGACATATCAGCAATTAGCTACCATCTGTCCCGGTTTGCATATTTAATGATCATGCGAGAAACCTGCAAAAATCTGAGTTGCTTATTATTCTGAAGTATAATAAGCATCAGTGGTGATCTAAAAGTTGTTGCAACTGGACAACAAGCACCATACAAACACACTAAGTTCAACAAATACACTAAGTTCTATTGTTTCCTTTGCCTTTGGGATTCACGAGCAAGACAGCCATTACAAAGAGAAAGTATTACGTAAGCGAGATGAATTAACAGTTAGACTAAAGAATAATGCTAATCCTCCACTGAATTTTGAAACTCTAATAAAGAATATGATGCAAAGCTATGAAAGCCTAGGCTGTAATATGTCACTCAAACTTCACTTGATGGATTCTCATCTGAATTTTTTCCCTGAAAACACGTGTGATGTATCTGATGAGTATAATGAATGATTTCATTAAGAAATCAGTGAGATGGAAGGTTGTTATAAAGAAAACCTTCACCTTCATTACTTGCTGAATACTGCTAGACTTTTTTTAACGTTTAACCTGTAAATTAAAATATTCAGGTTAGACATTAAAACAAATGCCAAATTTGAATTTCGCACCCGAAAATTAACAAAGTACAAATGAAACTGTTTTCGTAAAAAAAAATTTCATCAAATTTTGTTGGTCAGTGTAAATAGATTAATAAAAATCAAATAAAACAACTTATGTAATTATTAATTATTAACAACAATATAATTAAATAATTACTTCCACATTTTATTGATAACAGCTTTAATAAGTTCTTGACCATCAGCTAAAAAAACATAAATAATATTTTTTGATGTAAAAAAACAAAAAAATCATAATACATAAAATAATATTTTGAAAAATAACACAGGCTAACAAAAATTTTTTTTTCTGTTGCCAAACAAACAATACATTTTTCATATAGCATTCCTCATTTCGATTTTAGATATGCAACCTATTTTTAACCATCATGTCAAGTTAAAAATACTTTACATTTTATTACTGAAAATATTTTAATAAAATTGTTTAAAGTCTAGCATTTTTTCCCCAATATTTTTTTGTTAATAAATTTTTAATATATATATACATATATATATATATATATATATATATATATATATATATATATATATATATATATATATATATATATATATATATATATATATATATATATATATATATATATATATTTTGCTCTTTTTGAAACTAATTTTAAAACACTTTTAAATAATTTTTTTTACAATATTAGAAATTTTACCAAAAATGCTATGATTTTAACCCAAAAAACAAACAAACACTGTTGAACCTATAACTGACCCCCCATGATTTTTTACAAAATTCACAAACACTATAACTCACTATCAAATTCATTTCTAGGAATATCCATTAAACTAGCCATTCTTTCCAAAAGTGTTGGGTAGTTTTGCAACTGAGCTTCTGCATAATTTGCTTCATAAGTCCATGCATGATCCACAAGAAATATACTGAAAAAAAAAGAAAATAAAAATTATTTAAACAATTAACTCTTTAAATAAATTATTATATTATTTAAAAAATAGATAGATATATTTACTAGTAATTAAATTTTTCTTAATTAGAAAATTTTTTCAGAAAATGATTCAATAGTAGGAATATAAATTATTTTTTAAATCTAAAAAAAATCTACAGAACATATTTAACAACTAACAAATAATCTAAAAGATCTAAATATAAATAGACCTTTGAAAAAAGAGTTATCAGAAAAATTAGTTAATTAACATAATTAACATAATTAATTATTAATTAATTAACATAATTAATAATTGATTATCTGAAATCAGACTAACAAGAGCAAATTATTTGGTGAAACACCAAAGTACTTATCAGAAGAATTTTTTTTGTAAAAAAATAAAAAAAAAGATGAACCTCTCCGGATTATCTTTTTGAATACCATCTTCTGATGATACAAGAACTTTCCAAATAATATTGTCTTGGACTGGCTTGTCTGTATTATTATATTCAATCAACTCATTATTTTCATCATTATGTTCATTTTTTTCTTGTATAATCTTTTCATCTTCAGCTGTCTCGTTTACATCTTCAGCTGTCTCATTTACATCTTCAGCTGTCTCATTTACATCTTCAGCTGTCTCATTTACATCTTCATCAACTTGAAATAAAGAAAAATACTCTCCAGCATCAAAAGTCTAAAAAAAAATGTTACTTGTCTTAAAATTTTTTTTTTTAATTTAAGAAAATGATTAAATTTTATGAGTAAAAATAAAACAACAATTGTAATGATTGCCACACAACCAATGTCCATTAAACAATCATTAATGATTGCTTCACACGCAACATCGTTTGGATAAAATATAAACCCTACTACATAATATCATTATTGCAAATAACATAAAAAATAGTCAAACCTAGCTACTTTGGATACTCGTAATACTCTTTTTAGACAATTATTTATGATTGAGAAACTATTTTCATGGAGACAAAATCCGCACAAAAAATTTGCATATGAATTGAATAAAAAGCTGTAGTGTTAAATTGACAATAGTCAAGATACGAGAAATTGCAAACAGTTTCACAGTATATAATTAAAATATAATAATATATTTAACTTATAATATGTAAATAAAATTGAACAATTCAATAACAATAAAAAATATAACAAGAATAATACTACTAATAAATATTATATAATATTATAAAACAACAGTATTAATAAAAATAACTCCAATAATTAAGATTAATTATCTTTTAAAAAGAGATAAAATGCAAATTATATCTATTTTTCAAAAATAATTAGACAGCTACATTGGTTGCTTTTTTAAAAAGATTTTACTTTTTAGGTTTATTTAACCTCTGCACTTGATTTACACAAAGGTGCAGAAAATATGTTTATTGATAACAACTGACATGATTTTTGCTTAATGTACATTTTTTATTTTGTATTATTATTTAGTAATTGATTTTTTTGTAAATTTCAATAATGTATTTTTTTTTTTAAATCTACTGTTCAAAGTTAAACACATTTAAATGTTCAATGACACAAGGCATTCTATGCAAGATTGTTAGTGTGCTTCTCTCCCATCCTAGTTTAGAAAAAAAAAAGTGGGTTATTAAACCAATAATTATTTTTGTTGCAATCTGCTACACTTTACACAAAGATACACACACTATAAAAAAAACAACCATTTACAAACTACTCTAGCAGGATAGTTATGAGGTAGAAAAAGACAATTTGCCATTACGAGCATACAAAAAGAGCTAAAGAATGATCATGATGACTGGTACTTTTGTATGATTGATATTACAAGTACAGAAAAGCAAAAGGGAGACAAGTTCTAGAATATTCAGATATACCATCATCTGAAGCACCTCTCTGATATTATGTCAGTCTACCGGTGCCACATTTATTACAAAGTGCAAGCCTTCCCCGTAAACGTGTCGCTTGCCTTGTTCGTCCATGTTTAAAGTAATTTTTTTAAACAACTTGACCATGTTTTTAGAATAAGCCTTTTTAGAATTTGCGGCAAAATAAACCTATAAGAAACTACAGAAAATAAAACAACAATACTCATAGAAAGAAAACAAATACAATATGAAATAGAATATCTAAAAAAACTAAAAAAAATTTAAAATTAAAAAAAAAATTTGTCAAAAATAAAATATACTTAAATATTTTGCTGTTTTTGTTTTCTTTTTAGAGCATTTGCTTTTTTCCACTGCCAAATTTAATAGAAGTCAAGAAAGAAAGCAGATAAAAATATAATGAAAACAAAAACATTTTTTGATATACAATTTATTTGTGACTTTTGTCAGTCAGTATATTAAGGAAATACTTTATTATTATATAAATACTTATTAGCGCTAAAAATAAGGACAGTTTTTAAATTTGTTTTTTAAATGTTTTTGTTAAACTTTACTGTTTTTTTTAATGCACAGGAAAACTAGTTGCTATTTATTTGTAAAATATATATTTTTTATTTTTCAACAAGTTTTTATGTAAAATAATAAAAAATCATTAATGTTCAAATATAAAATATTTTGTTGTTTTCACTACTCCCATTGAAATAGTGTACACTTTTGTTGGATTCTCCAAATTGTGCACTTTTGTTGGATTCTCCAAAATTAAATCTATTGTTTATTTCCTGAAAAACCTTTGTTCTTGATGCTCAAAAATCTGCATTGTTGTATTACTGAACTTTTAGGAAACAAATTAAAAAATTTTATTTAACTTTTAAAATACATTTTTTAAAACAGATCAACCTTTATGTTCATTATTTCTAGTAATTCGCTTTAAGGTTAAAAATTAGGCAATATAAAGGAAACAATTTCAGACAAGCATTAAATATTGTAAATACATTTAAAAAATAAACCATGGTATTCTTTTATTTATCTTTCGTCATTACAGAATTTATTAATCAAGAAATATATTTTACAAAGAAAAACTTAATTTTTTTTTCTCTATTATTTAAGTATTGAAAAAAAAAAAAAAAAAAAAAAAAAAAAAAAAATAGAATGCTTCAACGTAAACATTAAATATAAAGGAGTTTAGTTTTGATCTGAAACTTTTTAAAAACAAATATTTTTTCAAAAATCTTTTACTTTTAAAAGACTCCTTAAAAAAAATAATAAACACAATGAAAATATTTCCTTTAATACTTTTAGAAATCCACTAAATGTTGTAGTTGGAACATCAGCTAAAACAATTTAAAAAAATTTCAATAAAAAAAGTTTTATTTTGATATCAGAAAGACCCTGTACACAAAAGAAACTGTAACATACTCCGACCTCTGATGTTAGAGGATATTATATATATATTTGTACTTTTTTTTTGTAATACTAATTCATTCCGAACAAGGCTGCAAGAAACCACTATTAAGTTGGGAGTTACTGAAAAACAAAGAATAGAGTTAAAGAAAAAGGAAATGGTTAACAGAACACTCGAAAAAGTAAAGGTTGTATGAGTCAGGAAAAAATGAAGATGGGAGATAGTTCCAAACCATTGAAATGTGAGGGAAAAAAAAAGGTTTTTAGAGCATAAAGGGACAGATACAGGATAAAGATTGTGACTGCTGAATTATAAGCAAGAAAAAGATTTACTTGATGGAGCTTTCTCTTTACTTATTATTTCTCTTTTTTTAGAATTTATAGAAAAAAGAAAGTGATGCAATAATATCACAATTGAGAGTAGCTCAAGTTTAACAATCTGTCAAACTTGAGCTATTCTCTGTAGCTTAAGTCTAGAAGAGAAAGAGCATCATTGGGAGAATCAGCACAAATAAGACAACAGTATTCCATACAAGGGATGAATAAGAGACTTATATAGGTAGAGAATGAAATTTTGAGTAAGTAAGTATTTTGAGTAACAGATGCTAACTTTGCAATTGTATCTATGGTTTCTATGAAAGTTCAGTAGTGAACAATAATCCAATAGGATGTAAAAAAGAGGACTCAGTAAGAGTCTTGCCTTTAATTAGTATAGGAATGTTGATAGTGCTGCAATGGTTGTTTGCAGTTAATAACTTTTGTTGGAGTTAAAATTCACAAGCCATTGCAAGCTCCAATCTATTACAGAAGTGAGATCAGGTTCAAGATTGGCTGCCCTTCACAATTAGCTTGGTTTGTTTGACCTTTCATAGAAACCATAGATACAATTGCAAAGTTAGCATCTGTTAAAGTTGCTCGCAATTATCTCACTCAAAATTTCATTCTCTACCTATATAAGTCTCTTATACCTTAGTAGATGCTAATTTAGCAATCGATTATTTATATGATTTCCATGAAATACCAGTGGTGAATGATAATCTAAGAAGACATAAAGAGGCCTCAGTGAATGGGTTGCCATTCATTAATATAGAAATATTAGCAATACTGTGATAAATATGTGCATTATTAGGATTGTTGGAGTTAAAATTCACAATGAATAATTTACTTAGTTAAAAGTAAAAAAACAATTTTTGTTGTGTCTTCTTTGACGATTCTCAAAAAAAGTATGATTAATGTATTAAAAGTAACCTACCTCGTTACTTAATTTTTTAAACAGAGTAAACCAATATAGTCGAGGAACATTTTGATCTAACTGATTTCTGTGATTCTCAATAAAAGTTTCATAAGATCCAAAATTCTCGTCTTTCATTGTATTGTAAAAGAAACTAACTATACACTGATTGTGTATCAAGTAAAATGTATTTTCCACGTGTTTTTCTCTTCAAGCGTTAGACAACAAATAACAACGGTAAGTACATGATTCCATAGCGTAAAGTTAGGTCCCGTAAAATGTTCCGCAATTGTCCCGCTTCACGTCCAGGACAGAGTTAGCATAATTAATTTTTGCATTTATAATTTAATTTATGAAATAATTAATATTCTTTAAATGTGGAGCACGTTTTCACCTGGTTATCGTCGAAGATTAAATTTAAATACACCTCTTCACAGTTTCGATAATTTCGTGCGCGCGCATTTTTAAATAGTTTGTTATTGTTCATTGTGCGCAGAATCGCATGAAAGAGTTTGATTTGTACTAATAAACTACAGAAGAAAGTCATTTATTTTAGTTAGTTTTTACTATTTTTAATTGTTTTAAACATGAAACCTCAAAGTTTGAAAAGAAAACGATCAATGGGATGTGCTGTATTTGATTGCAGCAGTAGCCAATATAATCTTGAGCTTTGGCGCAATGAATTTTGTGAGTTACACAAGGTCTTAAGAAGCAGTTTGACTTGCAGATGTTCGGAACCTTACAAGTATGTATACTACATATAATGTTATTTATCTAAAATTTAAACATCTGGCTAAACATGTATAAAGTGAATTAATGAATTAATGTTACATATTATGTGTAGACATTATGGAATAGGGGTATATAGTACCTATAATAATGTAATAATATCTGTATATAATAATATTATACACAGATATTATTAATATCTTCCTACAACATGTATAAAGTGAATTATATGTTACATATTATGTGTAGACATTATGGAATAGGGGTATATAGTAACTAAATAATAATGTAGGAAGATATTAATAATATCTGTATATAATAATATTATATACATATGTTATTAATATCTTCCTACATTATTATTTAGGTACTATATACCCCTATTCCATAATGTCTACACATAATATGTAACATTAATTCATTAATTCACTTTATACATGTTTAGCCAGATGTTTAAATTTTAGATAAATAACATTATATGTAGTATACATACTTGTAAGGTTCCGAACATCTGCAAGTCAAACTGCTTCTTAAGACCTTGTGTAACTCACAAAATTCATTGCGCCAAAGCTCAAGATTATATTGGCTACTGCTGCAATCAAATACAGCACATCCCATTGATCGTTTTCTTTTCAAACTTTGAGGTTTCATGTTTAAAACAATTAAAAATAGTAAAAACTAACTAAAATAAATGACTTTCTTCTGTAGTTTATTAGTACAAATCAAACTCTTTCATGCGATTCTGCGCACAATGAACAATAACAAACTATTTAAAAATGCGCGCGCACGAAATTATCGAAACTGTGAAGAGGTGTATTGGTAAAAAAATTATTATTATATATAGATAATAATAATTTAAATTTATTAGAAAAAACAACATTGAGTAGAGGTAATACAAGACATTTTAACTTTTTTAGACAAAATATTTTAAATTTTGAATATAAAAAGCTTAAGTTAATGTTTGTTTTACTACTCGTTTAAAAACATTTCTCAGGAATGACATCCCTGAGAAATTTAAAAATTTAAAAACATTCCGAATGTTTTTAAACGATTAATATAATATGAGCTTTTTATATTCATAATTTAAAATATTTTGTCTAAAAAGGAATTTCCTCTACAAGCACGCTTTAAATGAAGTATCAATTTCCACGTTTGTATGGTTGTTACTGTTTAAATTTTTTTAGTTGTTATTTCTCAAGAAGGAAGTTGGGTTACTGTAGAAACATACGTTGAAGTACTTTTTTTGATACATAGCTACGAAACAGAGGCTATATCAAAGTTTTCATGATTTAGTGGCACTATAGCATGATTCATGCTATAGTGTATCAAAGTTTTCATGCCATGAAAACTTTGATACAGCCTCTGTTTCGTAGCTATGTATCAAAAAAAGTACTTCAACGTATGTTTCTACAGTAACCCAACTTCCTTCTTTCCTTTCCTTTAGCAGCACTATTAGTGCTGCTAAAAACTGGAAATATGATATGACAATTTTAATTAAGTGTTTTTAAAATGCAATTGCTAAATTTTAATTTTCTTTTATATTTGTATAGTTATTATTTAAAATTTTTGTTGTTGTTGTTATCTTTAAAGATTCTTCTGCAAAACACCACAAAATAAGATGATTCAATATCATTTAATGGTACTCCCTTTATGGTTTTAGGATGTAAAGTGCTTGATTGTATGCACGGGAATGATAGAAAAGCCTCTTCTAAAGAATTTTATAAAATTCATTTATTATTATAATATGTTTTTCTTTATCAATTTGTTTCTAAAATAGCTCCTGTATTTAATGATTATATGTCTAAACCTTTTATTTTTGTTCTTTTGTCTAATTTTCTTAATAGGTATCAGATCACAGTTTTTCAAAAAGCTATTTGCTATATCTAAATTTCTTGGTCACCAAGAAATTTAACTGTAGTTTTCAAATAAAAATTTAGAAAATTTAAAAGTTCCCAAGTTTTAAGGTTTTATTTCATTGTTTGTTTAATTTATATTATTGAAATGAGATTTAAGTCAGTCCTATATTAACTATTCAAGACATACATGCATCAACTTAAAATATAACCAATTAATTTATGCTAGTTCTTTTTAAAATAAACTTTGTTTTAGATTGCTGAGGATACTAAATTTAGAAGAGTGCAATTCTCAAACCGTATTAAAGATGCTTTGTCAAGAATAAAGTAGTAAGGGAAAGAGTGTTTCCAGTTTGCTTTCCTTCAAAAAGTTCTCATACTGGTCATTTTACTAGAGATGTAAGATTTCTTTTTTTTTGTGTAGATAAAGTTAAACAATAGATTTTTAAAAGAAAAAAAACATTAAAGAGTTATCCAAATTAATTTTAATTTCTTGTTTGCCTGTTTTAAACATCCTAAAGTTAGTTTATTATTTCAAACATGTTATTTAACTTGTTTTGTCATATAACATTTATTAAATTTTAACATTTATATTAATATGTTTCCATTTATTTAAACCAACAATAAGGTTGTAGTAAATCTTAATTGCTATTTTTATTGCTGTTGTTTAGGAGCTTTAGATTTAATATTGTTTAAAATATGTATAAACTTTCTTGTGTTCAGTATATATAGTATATCATATTTAGTATCTTGATCCAGATTACTTAAGGCCTTAAATTTAAATGCCTGCTCCTACTGATGGTTTTGTTATATACTCGGTATGTTCTTGTACTATTCCTAATATATGTAATATTGTTCATACAAACTTCAATATTTTCACCAGGGGTGGGTTTTGTCACTCACCAAGGAGGTGGCTAAAATGGTTTTAAAAAAAAAAGGTCCGCATTTTTTCACTTAAAAGTGACTTTCTTTAACTTTTTGTACTTTAGTGTAATAATTAAGTTCATATATGTATAATTACCTATAATAGTCAATTACCTATAATAGTCAATCCCAATGGGGGGCGGGGGCAACTACCCCCATGCCCACTCTAAAATTCGCCACTGATTTTCACAGTCTGCTGAAGCTATTAAGTGTATCAATGAAGAGAACTGATCTATCAATCATTTTTACTAGCAATCAATAAAATATCTCATTGGAAGTAGGAAGAAGGAAGCTTGTACTATTGTAAAATAAAATAATATCTGTTTCTGTAGCATTATATATATTAAAGTGTACTTTATTTTAGATCAAATTGCATGATTTCACATTTATCTTTATTAAAACTGATTAGCCTTTTTTTTTTCCAGTTAAATAAGATGTCAAGATCAAACTGTGTAGAGTGATTTATTAATTTTTTTTCTAATTGAGTTATTTTCTAAATTTTCAAAATATTTTCAAAAATTTCAAATACTTCTTGGAATATGCATCTTAAATACGGAATTCATATTTTAATAAAGATATAAATTTTATCGAAAAAATCCAACAAAAAGCCGCAAAAATTGGCTACAAAAGAAAGGGAGCAAGTTACGAGCAAAGATTAAAAGAAATGGGCTTACAAAATCTATCAAATAGAAGAGAAAACAGCGATCTCATTAAAATGTTTGAACTTATAAACAACCATGATATTATCAATTAGAACTGTGTTCCACAAGTATTGGGTAGGCTTACAGAGGCCACAATCAAAGGTCGAGAAGACATTTTGTTAAAAACTTTTTGTTGAGACCAATTTTTTTACAAACCATATACAGTGGGTTGCCAAATTATTTGGGACACTTCACTTTTTAAGTAATTTTAAAGTTTAAATGATTTTTGCAAGCAAATAATTTTTTTTAAATAAAAAGTTTTGAGTGTATTTTAGTCACTAATATAACTATAGTTGTTTTTAAACTGTGGCAATTTGTGATAACCCGATCTGTCAAAAAGTTAGGTTATTACTCAATTAGCTGTCAATTTTTGAAAAGTGTAGTTGAAAGTCAAAAATTCAAAATTGATTTCAGTTACTTATTTTTGGAACAATTTTTTGCAAGTTTTTTGAGTTTAAAACTATTGAAACCTAAATATTCGTTAATAGTTTAATTAGTTTAGTTATTAATTTAGTATTTTTGCTACTTTTAATGCATAAATCCCTGACATACAACTATTCTTACGTCTCGTTAATTTTTTTAGTCTCCAGACTTAACCTCCCAAAAAAAACAGAAAAGTAAAAACCTTACTTCTTCATTCTACACATTCTCAGAGAGAGGTTGCAAGCGTTTCAAAGTCAGTAGTGAGTCGAATTTAAAAAAAAAAATGGTACAAATGTGACTCTAGAACCAGACCATGTCAGCAAAAGTGGCAGTAAAGGATCACTACTCCATGTTATGACCGTAAATTTAAAGACATCTGTCTTAAAAACAGAAAAAAAAGTGTGGCTCAACTAGCTATAATTATAAACAATGAAGGAATTAACGTCTCCAAAAGGACGGTTCAGGGACGGTTGGTTGAAGAGAATTTAGTGTGCTATTGTCCAACCAAAAAAAGAATGTTTAACTGAAGCCATGAAAAAAAAGCGGCTGGAATGGGCTAGAAAACACCAGAATATGACTATTGAAGACTGGAGTAGAGTAAATATAATTTATAATATTGTAAGAAACCAGAAAAATTTAAGGATAAATATTTATTTTTGAAATATCTTTGATATATTTTGCAGGTCAAATATCTTTAAAATGTTTTACAGGTCTGCTTCTTGGGCCAATCAGCATTTCAAATTTTGATGGACAAAAGCTCATTTGTTCGACGATGCCCAGAAAAAAATTTCCTTTTGGAAAAAGTTCAACATCCTGTGAGTGTAGGGGTGTGGTCTGTGATCTCAGCCAAGGGTATGGGCTGCCTTAACATTGTGGAAGGAACCATGAAGCAGGATTGGTCCTGCCATATGGTTCCTTCTTACAAGCGATTACTGGAAAACAGGCTCCTGCTCCAGGTCTAAGAATGGTTCCCTGGTAATGAAGAGTATATGTTCATGCATGACTCAGCACCGTCCCATAAAGCTAGAAGTGTTACAGCATTCCTAACTGAAAAAAAAGTGCATGTTTTGCCATGGCCAGGGAATGCACCTGATATTAACCCTATAGAAAATTTATGACAGTTCATAAAACAGAAAATTGCCAAAAAAAATTATCACTAACAAGCAGCAATTGATAGAAACCCTTATAAGAGAGTGGAATAGCAACCTCAGTCTCCAACACAATGCAGAAGTCTACATAGATAGCATGCCCAAATGCCTGAAAGCTGTTATTGTAGCTAAGGGTGGCATTACAAAATATTAAGATTATTACCTTATTTGTCATGTTTTCAAACTTTTTATAAAAAAAATAAATAGCAATGAATAAGTAATTATGTTGTTTTATATTCTAAATAAAACTCTCTACCAATAAAAACAATTAAAAAAATAACAATAAGATACATATTTATTCATTAAAGTAGTTTGTACTTTAAAATTACTTAAAAAGTAAAATGTCCCTAATAATTTGGCAACCTACTGTAGTTAAAAAGTGTAATTGTTTGCATAGAAAAGTTGTCAATGCCATTTCAGTAATTGATTTCAAGAAAAAGTTTAAAGAATTTAGCTTTGATGAATTCGTTGATGATTTTTCAAGATTTTTTTTTGTATTACTTTGTTGTGATATCTTTCTACCATTAGCACCTATCTACCTTTTGATATCCATCTATCTTTATTTGGTATGTCAGCTTTTATACAATTCTGGCCTTCTTAAAAGGGTTGATAAAATTCAAAGAAGATTAGAGATCATTGCCTTAAAAGAAATATTTCAAAATAACGTGTGTCCAATAAGATCAAATAAAAAGTTTTTCCTATTAAATAAAATTATTTGTATTCATATGCTTTTGGTGTCTAATTATATAAGTTGTACATCAAATAAGTCTTGTGTGTTCTTTTAACAAGTGGCTGCAAATGTTTATAATGTATTTGTTACATTCAGAGTTGACACATTTTTGTTATTTTAAGTTTGTTTATAATGTATTTGTTACATTCAGAGTTGACACATTTTTGTTATTTTAAATTTGTTTATAATGTATTTGTTACATTCAGAGTTGGCACATTTTTGTTATTTTAAATTTGTTTATAATGTATTTGTTACATTCAGAGTTGACACATTTTTGTTATTTTAAATTTGTTTATAATGTGTTTGTTACATTCAGAGTTGACACATTTTTGTTATTTTAAAGTTCTAATAACTGTTAAGTTATTAGAAAATAAAGAATAGAGTTAAAGAGTAACAATTTGGTTGACACAAGACTTGAAAATTTGTAGGCTGTATAAGTTAGAAAAACATGATTACGAGAGAAAGTTCCAAAGGGTTCAATTAAGGGGAAAAAACTAAACAAATAAAATTTTTTATGGCATACAGGGACAGATACAGTAAAGAGGTGAGACTTTGCTAAATGACGAGTCAAGCAAAAATGAGTTTATGGAACTAGAGGTGAAAGCTCTTTTAAGTAGGGACCATGTTAGTATTTGTAGAATAGAGATGCAACTTGACGACGTTGAAAGAGAGGCTCTAGCTTGACAGATAGAGCAGGTACTACACAACTACATTTACAATGCATATTTGGACCTTATCTTGAGAAATAAGAGCATCATTGGAAGAACCAGTCTAAATATGACAACATTATTCCAAATAGGGGCAAAAAAGAGGTTAGCAGAGGTAGAAATGAAATCGGGAGTAAGAAAATGGCAAGCACGATAAAAAGAAGCAACTTTAGCAGCTGCTTTTTTTTTTTTGCATTTGCATTTGCATTTAGCAATCAATTGTATATATGGTTTCCATGAAGGGTCATAAATGAATGATAATCCGAGAAGAGGACTCAGTGAAGGGCTTGCTATTTATCAATATAGGAATGTCAACAGTATTGCTATTTGTATAATATAGTTATTTGTAGTAAATAACTAAGTTTGGTTGAAGCTAAAATTCACAAGCCATGCAAGCCTCAATCTGTTACAGAGGTTAGATCAGATTCAAGATTAAATTTTTGTCAAGGCAGTAGTATAAAGTTAAGTCACCAGCAAATAAAGCCACTTTAGATGTAAGGTTGCCAGGAAGATCACTAATATAGATAAGAAACAAAACAGGATTAAGGATAAAATCTTGAGATACCGCAGAAGTTACTAGAAATGAAGAAGAGTGTTGGCATTTAAGGATGACTTTAAATAAGTGGTTCAAATATTTATGATTTTTATAAAAACTGGAGTATATAATTGTATCATCAGCAAATTGAGCAATTAAACCACTTAAGAGGTAAGATTGTCACATAAGATCAATATATTAATATAGAAAAAAACTCCCTTTGGTGTGACCTATATGGACAATATTAGGAGATAACGAGAAAGAGTTTCAAATTAAGGCTTTTTTTAAATTGTTTTTATTGTAGGCTTATTCTCACTCTCTTTTTATTCGTAAGCCCTAATAAAACCTAATGGTCTGTTTTTGAGCACTATCAATGGGAATATTATCACTGTACAAAGTTATTGGCTTTTTTTTAGGATACTTATTACTTAAGTATAAAGACGTCCGAAACTTGTGTTGTTTAATGAATCTTAATGTAAGTAAAGATGTTACTACAAAATAATAACAGTTTATGTGATTAGGAAATTATTTGTTTATTTAGTATAAGGTTTAAGTCTATAATATATTTTTTGAGTTATTGTTTTTTTTTAACTTATTTCCAAATAACTTTAAGTAAATTTTTATGTTATTGTCAGTTATTTATTATTTATATCTAATATAAGTAAGGAATTTTTTTTTTAAATGTTATTTTAATTTATGTGTTTTTAAATTCTTTTTACATCAATCGATCTTTTTAAATCAAAATGATTCAGTTTATTTTATATTTCTCTATATCTATATGTATGTTTTCTCTTAAGAAAAATAATTAGGAATAGGAAAATTAAAAAATATTCTTTATATATTTATATTTTATATAACATTAAAAAAGTATATTGTGTTTTATAGTTAGTATATATGTTTATAATGTTGTCTCCTTGATTTCAAAGTGGTGTGACTTGGCAAACTTGTAGAGCAATATTTGTCAACCTTACCATTCAAGCAATGTTACTGCTTTAGGTCTAAGTTTTGTCTAGCCTTTAATATAACTATACTAAAAAATACATAACATTATCTTTGATAATTTTTTGTTTAATGTTGTCACCTATGGCTTATCTTTATGTTGGTGTCTGTTGTTTAAAAATGATTAATAGGTAGTTTCATTACTAGGACTCACTGCTTTTATTTATTTACTAAAAGTCATTCAAGACATCGTTTCGCTATAAATACATTTTGTTTATCATGAAATAAAAATATTTAACAACTACGATTCAGGTATCACAACAGCTTATCTCTATCAGATACATTGATTTTCAAATCACGTATTATATTTTTGTTCATATTTACTTATTCATTACATTTTTTAACTTCAGATTTATCATATGGTGTATTTATTTGTTATAGAAGAACAAATCATTATAAATTTTTATGAATTTTTTAAAAATATCTGCTGGTAATTAGTCCAGTCAACATTTAAAGTTCAATGTTGCATATACCTTTTTTAAGTAATTTCTAGGCTTTTTTAAATGCTTTTCTTATTCAAGTAGTTTTACAAGCACGGTCTGCAAGTAAATTAGAGCTGAAAAGTTTTTCAGCTTTCAAGGAGAATTAATCTGTTTAATTTAATTTGTTTAAATAGAGTAGTTTAAAAAAATGTTTGTTTTTCGTTTTTTACTTTTTCGGATTCTTAAGAACTAGGCAACTTAGAGAAGCAAGATTTGTTCTTTTTTTTAGTACAATTAGAAAGAGCTGAAGTGCTTTTTAGTCACTTCAAATCAATTGTTTGTTTGTTTTTTAAATAGAAGGATTAATAATAATAAAAATTTTTAGACAGTTGAACTGTTACTGATTTGAGTAAGTTTAATACTTTGTTTTATTTTATATTAGATATATTTTATGTATTTAACATGGAAAGCTGACTGTAATTTGTTTGACAGGTAAGTTTATATACATAAATGTGCTTATATTTCAGTATATTTTATATTTCTCTATCTATATAAATATTATCTTAAATAAAAAAGAAAAAAAAATTTTTGAATATATATTTATATATATATATATATATATATATATATATATATATATATATATATATATATATATATATATATATATATATATATATATATATATACATACATACATACATACATATATTACTTTAGACTGACATTGCTTCTTTTTTTAAAAAAGGTTCTGCATTTATTATTTTTGTGCATTAAGATTGTGTCTGAAGGTAAAAATAACTTTGTGCATTGTAGTCTAAATTCTTTGTTAAATTAAAAATAATGTAAAAAAATTTTGTTATATATTTTTAATGAACAACTTCTTTATATAAACTTATAAAAATATATGAATATCAATAAAACTTAATTTAAAATAAAAGTCTTTGATTAGAAAAGATCACAATTTGTAAAATTATTTTATGTTCATTTATTCATTTGTAACAGTAGTATAATCACTGGTAATGTGTTTAATGATAACAGATGTATAATATTAGGCTCGAAGATGTTTTTAGTGTAAATGGTAATAGGTGACTTGAAAAATTGTTGTCAAATGAAAGAGATAGATTTAGGCCTGATAAAATTAATTGTCGTTGAAATGTAAGAAATTCTGCTCGATGAACAGAAAACTTACTTGCCAGAATTCATTGTCAAGCGGTGTTGATGTTTATTAATTTGATTTTACATTAGACACTTAAGAATAAAGCAAGGTATGAATTTTACTATTTATAGTAACAATTAATAACAGTTTCAATTTTAAATGATTTTAATTTTTTTTTTTTTTTTTTTCCAAACATAATTTTGTTCTTTTTTTTTTAGTTGCCTTTATCATCACTTGATTATTTTGCTTACTGTTGAAACATGGTTTTAATTTTGTAAATTTAATATGATGTGAAATTTACTTTATTAATCATTAGTCAATAGTTAGAGAGAAGCTGAATCTTAATTAAGCAATGCTGGAAATTAACTTTTAATTCAGGTAAAAATAATTTTGTTTATTGGTAGCATAAAATCAGTTACTGTTTTTTATTGCATATCTTTTTTACTTTTTTTAACATGCTGCTTTTGAAACACTTCCTCTCTTTCTCTTAGATGAGACTTAAATGACAGTAAGTACAGGGAGAATTGATAAAACTCGTGTAATTACTGAGCTCTTGCGCATTTTTCAATACTACAATTGATAATGACCATTTATAAGATATATTTTACGAGTTGCTATTTAAAGATATAATTCTTTAAATTGTTCAACTATAGTTGTCCCTTGGTTGTTCAAATATTGTAATAAAGAAAATCTTTTTAGTTTCAAGTATTTTACTTTAGGGATTGTCCATATATTACATAATGCGAAATTAAACTTATAAACAAAAGATATATCTCAAAAATCGTGTTTCTCTCATAGCCAACTATATGTTGCATGTTCAAAAACTAGAGCATTTAATAGTTTGTTTTTCACAATTGTTAAACATCCTATCAAGGTAAAAAGTGAACACAAATAGTGTTTACTTTCTATTGTTCTTAATTAATTATCTTTAGATTTTTATTTCGAAAATTTACTGTTAAAGGTTGTGAGCATGTGTAACTTTATTTATTATTTTTTTTTTTTCCATAGTTTTTGATAAATATATCTGTCATTTAATATAAAATGTGCTTATATGTCTTATATAAAGTCATATTTGTTTATAGCTGTATATATGTTTATATTGAGTTGTTTCTATGTTTTCAAAGTGGTGTGGCTTGGTATTATGTTGAGCAAGTTTGATAACTTTGCCAGCCTAGAGGTGTACTTATAGCAGAGGTGTGACTTAGCAGCATTTAATGCTAGGCAGTGTTACTGCTTTAGAGCTAGGTTGTGTTGTCTAGCCTTTTTAAATTATTCTGAAAACACATAATAATGTCTGTTAATGTTTAGCGTAATGTGTATGAGAGAGTATGCAACCTAAATCTTTAAATCTAGCGTGCTTTAATGTCCTAAATTTGAAATAATTGAATAACTAATGTTGAATATAAAAACAAATATACCTTATTTAAAGTTTAATAAAAAGATAAATATAACTCTAAAATATTTTTTTAATTTTGCCTTTTATATTTTAATTTAGTTTGTTATTTTCACTGGATTTTATTGCTATGTGTTATTGCTGTAATGTTACTGTTGTGATGTTTTGTGTTGATATACAGCTTGGCTTACCTTCCCGTTGGCGTCTATTGTTAAAAATGAATCATAGGTAGTTTCATTATTGAAATTTACTGCTTTTATTTATTTACTAAAAACAAAGACAACATTTTGCTAAAAGTGCAATTTAAATCTTAGTTTGATTTTTTTTTTGTTAATCCTTTTGTACTTCAAAACAGATATTATAGTTACATTTTTGATAAAAGTTTATATTAACTGCAATTAAAGTAACTATAAATAGGTAAATCGATTTTCAATTTTTATGAAATCGATTTACCAATTTATAGTTACTTATTTTGAAATTTGGTGTTTTTTTTGTAATTATGATGTAATTCCATTACTTTTTATTTTAGATTTACGTTATGACACATTGATAAGATTTATAAAAAAAAACCTGATTTCCTTTTGTAACGGGTGGTTACTAAAAATCCGGACAAACTTTAACTGAATTTTAATGCCACAAGCTAAATCTTTTTTATTCATGTTTATATCCATTTTATAGCTTATTTAATTCTCTATAAGTTAATTTTTTTTTTTTTTTTAGATAATTAATAATAATTAAAAAAATAATGATGACCAAGCAAGAAGAGGTAAGAAAACGGATTTACGAGTTCTATTTGAATAATAAATTGCAAGGTAAAAAATTCACAGTAGCTCACTTCAATGCTGAAAAAATCCCAAGAAGCACTATCTATGATATAATCAAACGTGTTGAGAATGATTCTGGGCACAAAAGAGTGCAAGGAAGTGGTCGTGTGGCCAAAATCATGACCCCTAAGAGGATCAAGCGCCTGAAAGCCATATTTGATAACAGTGACCGAGTTTCGATGAGGCAAGCTGGTCGAAAATTTGGATGCAGTCATTCACATATCATTAAAACTCTTGCCAAGTACACTGACATCAAAGGTTATACAAAACAGGGTATACCTCATCGACAAGAGAACCAGAATGAGCGAATCAAAACTGGCATTGATCGTCTTTATCGCGTTTTTAAAGGAAAATCGGTCATCCTTGACGATGAGTCTTACTTCACGCTGTCACACTCAACAATTAATGGAAACAGCACCTACTACTCTAGCAACAGAGACAAGACTCCACCAAGTGTTAAATATCGCAAAAAGCGCAAGTTCGAACCCAAGGTGCTTGTCTGGCTGGCCGCTTCTGACAAAGGTGTTTCAAAACCATTTTTTATACCCAGCGTCCTTGCAGTCAATAAAGCCATCTATGAAATGAATTGTATTAGGAAAAGATTAGTGCCGTTCATCAACGCTTATCATGCCGATGGTAATTACATATTTTGGCCGGACCTGGCTTCATCTCATTATGCCAAAACCGTGACCAGCTGCTACGAGACTCATAACATCAATTTTATCAAAAAAGTTGACAATCCGCCAGCCGTACCGGCGTGTCGACCAATCGAAGACTTTTGGGCTATTTTGAAAGGCAAAGTGTATGAGAGTAACTGGCAAGCAAAAGACGTGAAACAACTACGAACCAGAATAAAGCTTTGCCTGAAAAAAATTGACCTTAACCTTGTATTTTCACTTTTTGGGTCAACTCGTGTTAGAGTTGGCCGAATCCGAAGAAACAGACTGGTTGAAGACAAACTTAATTAAAATAAATAACTAAAAACTCTTTTTAATGATAGTTTTATTTAATCTCTACCATAAAAACTTTGGGAGTAATTGCACTTGAAAGTTTGTCCGGATTTTTAGTAACCACCCGTTAAGTTTTTGTTAGGTAAAAAGATATATTTATATATATGCAATTAGTTCACTTTTTTTTTTTTTAATTTTAATTAAAGTACAACAAATTATTAAAGCCTAATAATTTGTTGTACGTGTCTTAGGGGATCTTTGTAAAGGGGGGGGGGTCGTAACTAAAAACTTTTAAAAACATGGAGAATACTGTAGTTTTGCGCATTTGTCAAATATTGATTTACTTATGTTTTATTTACATATTTAACTAATTAGTTAGCTTAGTCTGCATTTGCAACACTTTTGAGGAAAGAATAATTGTTTGTAAATAAAAATGTAAATCAGTGTTTTACATTTTTATTATTTTAGTTAAAGAAAAACTTGATTACTCTTAATAAAAAAAAACCTACTCACCAGGCCACCATTAAAGCAAAAAGAGGGGAGGAACCTCTTTACTTGTGTTAAAATATTTAGGAAATTAAATTTTGAGTAACAAAAGGAATTTTTAGTAAATGATAGCAAATGACCGTTTACTAAAAATTAATGAAATAAACAGGCCAAACAAATAATTTAGAAATGGTCTATGTTGAACAGACTTAACAAGACCCGGGTCCGGTCATAGTAGGTATTACTAGTGACTTTCCCATGGACTGAATATATAGTTTACACGAGAGATCTGTAGTGAAATATTAAAAAGACGAAGAGAATTTAAGCTGAAAAGGAAGTAAGTAGTATATATACGGCCAGCCAACTTCAAACTTTAGCTGACTACGAACCTCATTAAATTTTACTTAATGACATTTATTTGAATTTATGGACGTTTTAAAAAATTTTTTACTAATCTATGGGCTATGTAAAACAACAATGACATTAATTTTAGTTCAGCTAGTGGCATGTACGCAATCAAAATTTAAAATATTTATTGAATCGCAATCAAATTTTGTTATTTATGTGCCCCAAGAAGTCCTAACGGTCTTGTCACAGAGCATCGCGGAAATGGATTTAACCAGGAAGTTCACGCGCCCTTCCTTACTGTGACGCGAAATATATTAAAGGCTCATTTCAAACCCAGATCCCCGGCTTATAAAGCAAGCTCTCTAACCACTAATATATAAATATACCTGGTTTATTTGCACCATGAATCAGTATTATTAACCAGGTTGCCAAAATCGGAAACTTAGTTCCATTTAAGTTAAGGGATAAAAAGCGCCTACTTTGTACCTTATTAAAATGTTAAGGCTTGCAACAAAGATTTCTTTTAAAGATGTTAGCAAATGATTTAAAAGTTTTGAAAATTATAAGCTACTTTCAATATTAAAAAAAAAAATTTATGGAATACGATAAAAAGTTGAATTGTGTTATTAGTAACATAATGTTACCAAATAGAAATAGTTTATCAAATTAAACAATGCATTGGCAAAAATAATGTCGCAATTAAATACGCAAATAATATAAACTTATTTCAAACAATTGTAGGCTAGACTGGGGTAATTCTATCCCCGGGGAAATTCCACCCTCTAAAAAGATATGGAGCAATACAGATAAACTAAAAAAACTTGAACCACTTTTAGCTCATGTTTTTGATTGCCAACTTTCTGTTTCTCACTAAGTATATGCTTCCTGTACCCATACTGATTTAGAAATTTGTTTATGAAACTTTTTTTGGAAATCCAAAATCATCTTCAATCTAAGTACCATATATGTACTTTAAAATACATTTTAAAATATATTTTTATTGATCATCATACTTTTATTAATCATCATTTATTTTTTGGATGTGTTTAATGTGTACAGAGATGATAAAATTTTTAATTTCACAATTTGAACCTTTTCTTGTAAATATCCTTAGGCAACATGTTAATTTAGTAGTATTAATATCTGTATATGGTATTAGATATATAATTATTCATAATTTCAACCAAATAAGACAATTTTAGTCATGGGTCAAATCTCACACCTTTTCATGAAAAACTAGGGAAGCGGCAAATGGAGACGAGAGGGAAGGCCATAAAAAAATAGTGTGGTGAAAGCCTCACTTCAGATAAATGCATTGCTAGGCTCATTAAAGAAAATTAGGCTAAAACCAAACCGAAAATTGTCTTCATTTCAGGTAAAGGGAAGGGAAAAGACATGAAAAAAACAACAATGAGTGATGCCGCAAACAAACCAATTTTATGCACAATGTGTGGGGTAAATGTGGATGACCCTAAAGTTTGCGATCTGAATGTTATGTATGACCTCCCCGCTAACACAAAACGTTCAAGTACGTTCGAATTTTTTATGAAAACGTGTAGAAATTACCCCAATTTTGTTTTATAAAAAAATATTAAAGTGTTTTTTTGTTAAAATTTTATATCAACAGTTTGCTTAAATATGTAAATAAAAGGAATTCTTTTACTATTCTCTTGTTTTTTATTTTATATAGTGGTTTTTAAGGATTTTTTAGAAGTAGTGGATGGATCCAGTATACCCTACCAAGCAACTTTGTTTGATATTATTTTATCCCTTTTATATTACACTATATGTAACATCTAAAAAAACAAAAATAAAATGTTTAATTTAATTTGATTCACTTACAAGTTAAAAACCTATTTTTAATTGAATATGGTTTGGGACTTTTATTATTACTTGATGTTAGAGCAAAATAAAGTAAATGCAAATTTTATGCTTTAATATTTTATTTAATATTACATTACTTCCATGTGATTGTGCCCATCAAGACATCAGGGTTGCATACTTCAAAAGAAGCTTTTAAAAAATTGCATTAATTGACCCTTAAGCCTGAGATGAGGGCCAGTTTTATCTGTCCTTTATATGGTTGGCTGATCTGCTTTGAACAAAACATCTTTTGTATCAAAAAAAAAAAAAAAAAAAAAAAAAAAAATTAAAAACATAAATTAAAACATATTAAAATATAATTAAAACATACTTTTAATAAAATATAAAGCTATATAAAATTATATCTTTGTACAGACTTACATATAAATCAAAACTTACATATATAAAAAAAATATATATATATATTTATATATACATATAAAGGGGTGATTGATTGATCTTCCCTATATTTAAATATATGCATTCAAATTATAGCTTATTTAATAATGTATGTTGTTCTCCTTTCAAATTAAAATTTGTAAAAATAAAACTTTTAAATTACATCATTGGTTACTAGTTTGAGCTTAAAAGCTATAAAAAAAATTGTAAACTAAATGTTTTACATATCTATCTGAACTCATAACTTCAAAACAAAGTAGAAGATCAACAGATAGTAAGTTTGTTTGGTTTAAAATTTGAACCTTGCTTGACATAAAGTATTGGATCATATATGCAATTTGTATTTGGAACAGCAATCTATATTAAACAAAAAGTTGACCATTTTCAGGTGCTTGCTTGACTGAACTTTAAATGATCTTAAATTACTTTATCACAATTGCTATTGGCGTTGAACTAAATTTCCATTTGAACTAAATTTCCAAATTCATATACTTGTTTATAGTAAATGAACAACAACAGAACATAAATCTATACATACACTATTTTGCAAACTTTTTATTTTAAGCTTCGTTAAAAGTAGATTTGTTAACTTGCTATAAAACTGTATACTTTTTATAAACTTTTTTCCTGCCAATTTAGATGGGGAACATTGTAAAAATTGATCAAACCATGTTACGTAAAAAGATACACAAAAATATTATCGAAAACATGATGCATATTTTTCTTTAATTTGAAAATCTTTAGTTTTCTTTTCTTGCACACAAAAACTTTATTACTTTTTGAAAAAAAATGTTCTTCAAAAATACACCAGAATTCAATATGGTATTTTCATTTGTATATACCCTGTGTATAACAGGTTGATTTTTAAATTGGCTAAAATATAGACCATCACCATAGCTTTAGAGATAGCAATTACAATTGTATAAACCTGGATAATATAATGATATTATGATTTTATTATTTATGATATTATAGGTATTTTTATTGTTATTAATTTCATTATTATTACTGTTATTATAAAATAAATGTTGCTCCTATTGCTTTTATTTGTTGTTGTTGTTTGCATAAAGTTTCTTATCATAGTAGAAGCACTAAGATTAAAAAATAAAGATAAAACTCAAGAATGTGCTTGTTATAACTTTAGAAATAATTCCTTAGCCATCCTCACAAAATGACTAATAAACAAACCAACTACATTAAACATGTTATGATTTAGTTTTCTTTATTATCAAAATATCTTAACAATCGCGGTTCACTTTGATATTATGATCACAAATAATATTCTTATATCATGATTTAAATATAAATTGTATAAAAACATTTGTATTATAGTATAAAATCATGTTTCACAAACTTTGTATTGAGTTACTATTTGATAAAAACATTTTACCACGCATGACCAATAATTAAATATTCACATAAAACTATTGCATAAAACAAATAATTTAACAATGCTTTTTGCATCTTAAATACTTAATTATTCGCCAAAAAATAAACATTACGTCACCTAACTTTAC